>CM040243.1:291245411-291887911 GCA_022545495.1 Chrysanthemum lavandulifolium
GGCTCCTCTTGCATTGCTTAACCATGCTTCATCTTGAGAGCTTTGTAGACTTTTTTGGTTCTACGCTGTGAAACAAAACAAGCAAGAGACATTTTGAGTGTCCCATGGATCCTTTCTTCATAAATGGCATTAAAGAATCCGATCTCACTAAATTGAACTTTAGATCTTGTAGTTCTTTCGGCATTGACATCCCCAATAATATTTTCAAGGGATGATCTTGATTGATTCTTACGTGAGGTGTAGTAGGAGCGACATAAGATGAAGCTATATTAGTAAAATCAATCTCATCGACTTCACCATAGGGATCAGGAACCTCTGTATTAACTGATGAAATAGAATGAGGACCATCGGTACTAATTTCTGGCTCATCACTACTAATATGTGGCTTATCAGTATTAACCACATTAGTACTGATCACTTGAGGTTCTATCACTGTGTCATCAGTATTGGTTACATCCCCTTCATCATTAGAATTAGACTTTTGAGGCTGATCATTATCTTTGTATGCCTCCCACGAAGAAGTGCTTCCAAGCGAGTTGTCCTTCTAAATGGGCAATAGGACGATCGTCACCATCATCATCATCGAGAATCACAGGGACTTTGATTTTCTCCTGCAACAATGATAGTACATAGTCCATAGATTCTATTAGCAAATCAATATCAAAAAGCCATTTGGTCCTTGCCTCTACACTAGGTTTGTCCTCAAGAAACTATATATGATTCTCCTCATCCTTACGGTTCTAGAATTATAAACTCTAAAGGCTTTACTATTCAATGAGTAGCCAACCAGATATCCACTTTCAGATTTTCCATCAAACTTGCCTAAGTGGTCAATGGTATTGAGAACTTCTGTTCCTGTCTTGGTTCTTCAAAATCTAATCCTCCATATAAGGCATATCACCGAGGTTGAATATTCCGTATTCATCTGTTGATTTTAGTACTTCATCTATAGACCAAGTTTCATATACAACGTATGTTTAAATGGGAATACGCCGTATTCTTCACGGTCAGGAAAGGTCTTGATTTCTTGTAAGTATGAAGATCTGACGTATCCAATTAGCATTGATACACGCATTATGTGTTAGCTCACTTGTATTTCTTTAACTTCTTCATTGATGATCCAAATGATGTGGAAATGTGCTCCTTTTCCATAATTGCTCCATAAACACTAAGAATTACAAAATTAAACATTTAAGTAACTATTCTTATATAATATGATAGACTATGAGAAATATATTCAGGATAAATGATGTATAAAGATAGTACTTATTTGATCACATCACCGGGTTATGGGATATGTCATATATAAGCCAAGTCAAACCTAACCATATGCGTATTTAGAGGAATACAACTTATCCAAATATGGGGATACGCCGTATCGAGCTTGGGTCACACATTGACTAGCTACTATTTTGAAGACTTGGAGGACACATTATTTATTGTATACGACGTATTCAAATAAGGGGATACGTTGTTGATGTGTGTTTCGTTGTAGGTATTTTTATACAAGTTTTAAATTTATATTTTGCCGGACTTATACCTAAGGACACACTTTAACGGGCAGTGTACCCGATCAGATGTAGCCAGTGGGGTAAGTAAGAGGTTGATCTCAGGAATATTGTTGCTTAGAATTAACCTAGTGTATTTTACTGATTTAAAAAGGGGGTTTGATTTTATGTTAATTATAACTACTAAGAAAAGAAAAGTAAATTAAACTAAATTATTCTATGTGTGTTGTGATCGAATAAGAGAAAGTAGTGCTAGCCATTTTACTCCTATTACATTTTAGTTATCCGTTTATTAGTGCAATAATGTAATTGTAAAGTATTGGTGACTTCAGAATGTATAGAAAATATTCTTTTGGTCTAGGTAATACCTCCATACTCCTATCTAACTTAGACTAGACCAATTGGTCCATGTATCTAACCTCTATACATGTAATCTTGTTGACCATTTGGTTCAGGTATCTACTCAATTACAAGCATGCAATAAGTTGTGTCACCTAATCTATGTGATTTACCTATGGTATCCACTTGGTCCATGTGATACCTACTCTTCTCATGCGGTCACTTTATTGAAGAGCACTATGATAACTTAAGTGTCCTTGTATTATACATCTAATTAGCCACTTGGTCAACATAATATTTAGACGTAAAATACTCAAACATATAAGCAAGCACGTAATGAATGATAAACACATAAACTAAACAATATTAAATATTAAATCTTAATAAACGGAAATAACAATCATGTAATGTTCATAACATGGATACCACCAAAAGGTATTAGCCCATAATGTATGTAAAAGTACAAAAAGGTAATTCAAACAAGATTAAATAGAAATCATGATGAAATCGATATGCAAATTAAATGATTAAACCTAATGTGATGATACGAGACCTTCTCTTCTTGATTTCCTAGCTATTGGGACTTGTTAATACAAATAAACCGTAAAAACGTTTATTCATATTTAACGATCTCTTTGTGTTTTGTTGATAACAAATATAAAGTTATCATAAGTAAAATTATAAGAATACATGTTATTTTCGTAAAGTACTTACATTTAATCATTTACATAGAATGTTGTAATATTCATTTGTTGTAATAGTTTAATAGGATGGGTAATATCCAAGACCCATGACCCATACTGTAACGCCCCGACCCGACAAGGGTAAAGGAATCACAAATAATGGTGTCATATCAAAGCAAACATAAATATCCAAAAGAAGTCTTAACATAAATGCTGAAATAATTCAAGTCAAAACGACTTCAATACATAGGTCCCAATGGAAAATAACCCGAGCAAAATATAAAATAATAAGTCTTAAATGGCATCATAAGATCAAAGCTAAAAATCTCTAAGGTAAGTCCACTCATGCACTCATCCCAAAGCAAAACCGACGCCCAATGCTTAGATACACCGCGGAAGAAAGAAAATGCGGTGAGCTTCAAAAGCCGGTGAGCAGATATGAAAGCAAAGCGAATACTAAGCGATATCGAATATGAAATATAGTGAACAAAAGATAGCAAAATCATAATCATTTTCAAAGTATAAATCGAATTTTCAAATAAAGTTTATAGTTAACTACCACGAGCCCGAAACAAATATCGGATCATAATCATATTCTCATAAGGCAACATTTCTCGTAAGGCAACATTTTGTGGGGAGACCTACGAGTTATGAAGGGCGTGCATGCGCATCATCAATCATCGAGATAACATATAACGAGATAACGAGATAACGGATCTAGGATGCATCCATCGCCCTTCCTACATATACAAAATATGCTCCACCATCACGAGGCGTGGCGAACATCACTCTCACCCCTAGAGTCATATCGAGAGGTGCATCAACGATCTGGACATGGAACCCCATGACTAGTGAAATATTTGGCTCGGTGTCAAACTATCTTAGGTCAATCGAATGTCATAAGCGACACAGATCATATTTTATCGAAGATCATTCATATTTCCAAAATCGAGTTTTCATATCATATAGTTCAAAATCGGATGTTTCATAATTGTAAATCGAGTTCGGATAAACAACGACTCAACAAAACAAAATGGGGTTCATAGCAAAGGCTTAGGAAACCCTAATACAAAAGCTAACGAAAGAAAACGTTAAAGGAACCTTTCTTGAAAAGGTCGAATATCTGTACCTTATTCCAAAGCAAATGATCGAAAAGTAGAAATACGGAAAGCAAAGGATTACTCCTTCTTCTCGAACCTATACACATTAACGATGCGTCCATGTTATTTATGATTCCATAATCGTAGAAATGATCTTTTAATATTTGGTGTTTATACTTAGTGTATTCAATGATCTTCATACTTTAGGGTTTTATAATTTAATGAGACTTAAATGTTTTATAATTAATATCGTAGATTAGGGTTCATTATGTCATTTATTAAAGTTTAGGGTTAAATGTGAAAATAGTTTAAAAGTCATAACTTCACATGAAATAACTAATTAACACTCTTAGCTTCAAACCCTAATCGACTCTCATTATGTTCTAGGGTTTAGGTTTACATGACCTTTACTTATTAAACACACTTTAAAACTCTTATATGGTTCGGCTAACACTTAGGGTTTCGGCTAATAGGTTTCACATAAACTCTAGCTCATCTACGTACAATACATACTCGCGTTTGCATGTTTATACCTAGGCGAATATATTACATATACATGGTTAGGTTCACATGCATATGGGGTTGGTCCTATGGCTCAACATATATCTATGATCCGATTCAATTATTACGTATTACATACATGTTTTCTTAACATTACAAGGTTCAATTCGTTATGGTTTGTCTTTGTTTGGTTCACACGGCTCGATTAAAAGAAAACACAAAACTCGACTAAACAAAATATATCACAACATATTAACGTAAGGTGTAACGAAAGAAGACTAATAAACATTGTTATACCTTAGCTTGGTTGAAGCAAAATCTCGACACCACAAAACTAGGGTTCGGCGAATGGGAATAAAAGAAAGAGAGAGCAACAAAACTAGGGTTTCAATTTCTTGTAAATGTATTTTTTATAGGTGGTATAAATTTTTAGTTAGGGCTTTTGAGGAGGGCTTGGGTTTCGGCTTGGCCCAACCGAACACACAAAACAAGCGCCCTTATGGCTTCTTGGAATCTCGGCTTGGCAAAAGAAAAGCGAGCCCATCGGATCAAAATCAAACAAATGGCGAGGCCCAAACTTTTACGCGAGGCGTTTAAATCTTCGTCGTACAAAATCGATCACGTACACACATTCGTTAAGTTTTAATTATTAAGTAAATTAGTTTTAATTTCGTTAAATGATTATTAACGTATTTTCGTATTTTATAATTTTTGATTTCGAGGTATTTTAGTCTTTATCTATGTTTTAGATTTTCGGGTTTTACAATTCTTCCCCTACAAAGAAGAATTTTCGTCCTCGAAAATTGAAATGAAACAAGCAAAGCGAAATGAGAACATACCAAACTATTCAAAGAAATGAGGATAACTAGCTCGCATCGACTCTTGGTTTCCCAAGTAGCCTCACGCTCGGGTGATTTTCAAAGAATCTTAACGAGCAGGATGACTTTATTTCTCATGACTCTTTCTTGTCTTTCTAAAATAGCTTCGGTTCTTGAGATAAAGACATATCGGATTGAATTTGATCGAGCGGATAGAAGCAACGTGTAACGGATGATAGTTGTATCCCTTAGGAGTGATACATGGAAAGCGTCATGAACATGCGATAGCGGGCGGAAGTGCTAACCGATATGAAACTTCTCTATCGCTCGGAATTTCAAGCGGACCGATGAATCGAGGACCGAGCTTGCCCTTGATTCCAAAGCGTTTCACACCTCTAAGCGGCGAGACTTTCAAAATACACGATCTCGACTCGAAATTCTAAATCACGACGATGCTTGTCGGCATAACTTTCGGCGAGACCTAGCCTCCTTCAACTTTTCTCTATGACTACTTTCTCATTAGTGATCTCAATCATTTCCGGACCTTCAATTAGCGTTCACCTACTTCATCCCAACAAGTAGGTGCTCTACATTTTCTTCCATACGTAAGTTCAAATGGTCTTTGCCTTAATGCTAGCATGCCTGTTGTTGTTGTATGCAAACTCTACTAAACACAAATATTCATCCCGGTGCCGGTCCATTCTAAAGCACAAGCCCTTAGCATGTCCTCTAAGGTGCGAATAGTCCTCTACGGTGACCATCATTTGAGGATGAAATGCCATACTAAAATTAAGTCGAGTACCCCAAGCTTTTGCAAACCTTTCGAAGCGAAGTAAAGCGGATCCCTATCGGACACAATAGATGCCGGAGTACCATGAAGTCTAACTATCTCTTCTTTGAAAAATCTCGCCAATCTACCAATACCATAATCCTTTCGGATTGGTAAGAAATGAGCGATTTGGTTAATCGATCAACAACTACCCAAATCGCATCATGCTTCTTCCGAGTAAGAGGTAGTCCGGTTACAAAATCCATAGATATCTTATCCCACTTCCATGTCGGAATATCCAATGGTCGTAACGGTCCACTAGCCCTTTGATGTTCAATCTTAACCTGCCGACAAATCATACACTTCGACACAAACGTCGCCACATCTTGCTTCATGCCATTCCACGAAATCTTGTTTCAAATCCTATACATCTTGGTAGAACCGGGATGGATAGTGAAAGGAGAACTATGAGCTTGGTCATAACTTTCTCAAAGTACACGATCATTGGGAACACAAAGCCTATCTTCATACCATACAATTCCATCATCATCAACCTTAAACTCCGTGCTTACCTTCTTCAACATTTTGCGCCACGACCCGCACTCACCATCATCTTTCGAGCTTCTTTAATTTGCGGTATAAGGTTCGACTCCACCTTCATACTAGCGGTATCCATCAAAACCTTGTCGCGCAACTCGACATCCAAGCGCTCTAAGTCACGAAGAATCTTAGATTCAATCTCAATACTTGCAAGAATACGATTTCGGCTAAGTGCGTCGGCAATTACATTAACCTTACACGGATGGTCTTGAATGTTGGTGTCATAATCCTTAGAAGTTCTAACCATCTTCTTTGTCTCATGTTAAGTTCCTTACGGTGAAAATATACTTGAGACTCTTATGGTCGATGAAAATATCACCGTCTCTCCATACAAGTAATGTCTCCGGATCTTCAGCGAACACCACATCGGCTAACTCAAGGTCATGAGTTGGGTAGTTCTCCTCGTAAGGTTTTAGTTGCCTTGGCGTAGCTATCACCTTTCCATGTTGCATCAAAACACAGCCTAGTCCTTTCTTAGATGCATCACTATAAATTTGAAATCCTCCGAACCGGATGGAAGAGTCAAAATAGGAGGCGGACACCAATCTCCATTTCAACTCCTCAAAACTCTTTTCTCATTCATCCGTCCATCGAACTTTTCACCTTTTATCATCGGTTGGGTTAGGGGCAAAGCTAATCGAGAGAAACCTTCTACAAAGCGTCGGTAGTAACCGTGAAGTCCTAGAAAACTCTAACCCGATCCTTTTCGTAGGTCTTGGCCATTTAGTGATAGCCTCAACTTTAGAGCGGATCCATGGTGATACCATCGGCGAGATACAATATGACCAAGGAGCGACTTGTCTTAACCAAAATTCACACTTCAAAATTTGGCGTACAACTTCTTAACCTCAAAATCTCCAAAACTATCAGGAGATGTTGTTCATGCTCTTCTTGAGACTTGGAGTAAACTAAAATGTCGTCGATGAAAACAATAACAAACTTGTCGAGGAACTCATGGAAAACACGATTCATTAGGTCCATAAATACCGCAGCGCATTTGTCGAGCCGAAAGGCATAACGAGAAATTCATAATGACCATATCACGAGTGCACGTAACGCGAGTCTTAGGAACATCTTGCTCCCACACGCGTGGCGATGATAACGGATCTCGGATCAATCTTAGAAAAGAACTTAGCTCCTTGCGGTTGATCAAACAAATCATCTATCGTGAAGAGGATAACGATTACGAATAATGTCTGGTTGAGTTCACGGTAGTCGATACATAGCGCATGCTTCCATCCTTCTTCTTCACAAATAAAGCAGTGCGCCCATGGAGGCTCTTGGGTCGAATAAATCCATTTTCTATCATCTCTTGCGGTGTTCCTTCAACTCCTTGATTCTCGGTGCCATACGATACGGAGCTTTCGTAATCGGTTCGACACCGAGAATTAACTCAATGCTAAACTCAACTTCTCTAGTTAGGGAAGACCGGGAAGTTCATCGGGAAAAGCGTCGGTGAATTCACAAACAACAGAAGGTTTTCAATGTCGGGACTCTCCAAAGATGTGTCCTTGGATGCCGGAAAACCTTGGCACCCATGAGCAATCATAGTCCGTGCCTTCATGGCGGAAATGAGCTTAACAAATTTGAGAGGTTGAGAACCATAATAAACAAATTCGGGATGTTTTATGTCTACAAAGATCACGGTTCTAGCATAGCGATCGATGGAAGCTCTATGATAAGCCAACCAATCCATGCCTAGAATGATATCAAAGTCGACCATATCGGGGGATCAGATTTGCGAGGCGAATCGATCATCAAAGCGAAGAGGACACTTAACGTTTATGATCAATGATCATGTGGTTTTCATAGGCGTGAGATATCGATAAGTGATTCGTTAGAGGTTTGGGCTTCATATTAAGTTTCTTAGCAAATGTGGCGGATATAATGGAGTGTGTGGCACGGTGTCAAATAAAGCGAAAGAGAAAAATCATCAATGAAAAGAGTGCCCGTAATGGTACACGAAGTGCGCTGCTCGATTCGAGTAGTAGCATAAACACGTCCGGTGGTAGGTGGCGGCTTGATGTAGTTTCCATGAATCACGGGTTCCTCTTAGGGCAATCCTTGATCTTGTGAGTGGTGGAACCACAAGAGAAACATCCACCGATGGCCTTAAAACACGGTCCCGGATGAGCCTTTCCACAAGTAGTATAGATAGGTGGGGAGGCAAAACTTGTTGTCCTTTCCGACGAAGATCTGAAGCACGACCACGATTTGATCCTCGAGCAGATCGATCCTTGTTGTATGGCGGTTATTATTACCTTGATTCGACGATCATTTCCATTCTTACCGTGACTCGCTATCACGATTCCTCGCCTCGGGCGCTAGAGTCCACATTCCTTCTGGCCGACCCGTGATCATAACTCCTATCCACTTGACCCTCGAATCATAACTCTGCCGAATTTCCCTTATAATCATTACTTTGAGTCCTACCTTGAATCCGATCACCATCAGCGATTACGCTTGTTGGAACCCGAATCCTCATGAAAGATCTCAATGTTACGAGTGCGTCATTGCGGTGACACATCCTCGTACTCGGTGTTAGCGATCGGTCCAACACCCACTTCTTCAATCCCACTTGAAGTGTTTAGCTTGGCGCCTACCATCTCCGACATTCGTTCCACAAAACTTACCGACCTCATAAATCTACTCATGTACTCATTGGAGTTCTCATGATCAAACCGGTAGATTCATGATAATCCTCTCATACCTTTAACATTCGACATCGGGGAAGTAACGGTTATAGAAGATAGTCCAAACTCGGTCAAGTACAAGTAACAACAAAAGCATCTCCTCCTCGTACTGTTTGAGTGCCTTCCACCAATTCAAAGCATCACCTTCCAACTTAAATGCGCCAAACGAGTCTTAAACTCGTCTCCACAACCCAATACTTCAAGCGACTTCTCAATATGGTGATCCGGTCCTCGGCCTCGATGGGAGTAGCGGCGGTGCTAAAGAAAGAGGCTTGAGCTTACCAAACGCTCGAGCCAAGTGTGAATGCACATGGTTGATTTCCTCCACCACTACCAAGCACCGATCGATTACGGATGTTGTTGATCACTGTTCCATCATCTCGGTGTAGTAAGACACAGGAAAAGAGTGTTGAGAGCATTAGCAACGCAGCATCAATGTTAGTAGCATCATCGTATCCATTCGCTACCCCGGTAGTACGAGTTCGAACCCATTGGAGATCTTCAACACATTCTTGGATAATTCGCGGATGAATACAAGGAGCGATGATGTACTTAATTTGAATTCTGTCGAGCGGCGATCCTTCCTTGTACCTTGAGGAGATACATGTCTTCAATGTCATTGAGAGACAATTCAGGAAAGTCAGCTTTGGAGAACTCATACTCCTTTTCATCTTGTCTTTTAACAATGATCTTGGTCAAGAAGGATTAATCCCACTTGGTAGCCATTTTGACAAACATGATAGCAACTATCCTTTGATCATTATTCACATCCGTGCTTGACTTACCGACTCTGTTGCTCCTGTAGAAAAGTCTTTACCTTTCTGGCCAATGATGAATCTCAAACAAAGCATGTTTGTCGTACTCCACTACTTTGTCTACAAACAAGTTGGTGGCGTCTTCGTCGATAGCTTTGTTGGTGGAGAATGAGGCAACCGGTATGTTGAATGTGAGGGATGTAGCATACTTCTTGCTTATGTTACTTCCGTGTTGTAGAAACTCTAGGTCGTTGTTGAAGAAAAATCTGAAAGGGATCTTGGGTTGTTCGGGTCTGCCAATCGTAGGTAGTGGCTTAGTCCAGTCAGTGTAGTAGGGTCCATGTTCGTTTGTGGAGTGATCAATATTGGATTCCAGATTAAGCCAGTCATTGTTGTTGGACATTGCACGGGCAATGTTCTCCAAGTGGTATTCTAGCTCAATTGCGTTTCCTGATCTTTCGTTAAGTAATTTGAAAGCATCATTCTTGATCCGGCAAAGTTCCTTCTTGGTCATCTTCTTTATGTTGAACTGACTTTTCAGTATTTGGACCTGTTCCAAAGTGAGACCATCCACGGGCTCTTGGCCTTCATCGAGAGGTGGTTACGCCTCTACCAAGTTATTAAACCATTCATACTCCTCTGTAGTGTCGTTGTCTAACTGGGAGACAAAAAAAGGTTTCTTTTCTTTCTTTATGGAGGATGATTCAGGTCTTGGTGATGGTTAAGGCGTAGGTTGATGTTCCGTTTATGGCTCCGGTTGGGTCTCTGGTATCTCATAATCCTCACCACCGGAATAGGCAAAGTGATCACCAGTTTTCTCCATTGGTGGTGTGGATTCTGAGTCCTTTGGTGGATCAGATGGTTGTGGTGGCATGGTTGATGACGATCCAACAATTTTCTTCTGTCTTTTAGCATTTGGATCCTCATCCTTGTCGTCATCATTCCTCGGTCGTTTGTCAGTCCCCGCATCTTCCTTGCATGATGTACGGAGTTGTCGAACAAAAAGAAGATCATAGAGTTGGTCATCTTCCTTGGTGAAAGATGGAGCTCTATCGGCCACTTTAGTCACTAGATCTGCAATTAAATCTTCCTCGGAAACGACTGGGGGCTTGACCGCCTTAGTTTCCATAACCAGCGGTGTAGTAGTGATGATATGCTTAACCATGTGCTTGATCACGGGCTGCAGTTGCTTCTTGAAGAGTTCTCTAGTGACTCTAGGAACCTTTTAAGAGAGAAATGCATAAGTGTAGTTCTAGGTTTGCTCATTCATTTGACCTTGAACAACCCGAGAGAAGAACTCTTGAATAGCTTCTCTTTGGTCTTGAAAAGTAGACACCTGTGTTGTAAGATCAGTGACCACTTCGGACAGTGTGTTAACTTGTTCTTGAAGACGGTTTTGTTTTCTTGTCCAGGAGTGGTGCACAATTTTCTGAATTTTGGATTTAACACAAGACACCCAAGTGTCAGCCTTCTTCTTAACCAATTTTGTAGTTGATTTGGTTTTTTCTTGTGTTGGTGGAGGTGATGATTGTGATCATGATTCATGCTTGATGGAGGTGTCATGAGCTGTAACATATTGGTTTTCATAAACACACAAGCACAATCACTATGGGTCGAATTCAATATGAGTTTCTAGAGAGAGAAAGTGGAGAATGGGAACTTCTAGTAACAGAAAGAAAAATGAATTATGAAGCTCCAACCCTTTGCCTTGCTAGGCAAAGGGTATTTATAGTGTCTTACAATATACGCCACCTACTGGTCGTGGATCGGGCATCTGGTGGGTAAAGACCATCAGTCCTCCACGGTGTTACTTAACTAACTACTAACTATAACTATCTGAGCTTTATAATGATTACATATACTTGGTGACCGAGTCTTTAGCTCTTGGATTTTCTAAATACCAACAATCTCCCCTGAGGAGGTCACCTCAATTACAAACAGTTATTACATTTTTTGTGTTCTTGGATTCTTGATTAAGTTCTTTGCTCTGTAGCTCGTAATATTTGATTCTTCATATTCCGCATGTTTTGTACTTCATGTGGAGGTCTTTAACTGATCCACAGATTGGTTATTATTTGAGCCTTCTTGGAGATCATTAGCCACAGTAAATCTCTTGACTCATCCTTAGTTGTGTTGCCTTCATGTGATGTTTGTGAATTTGGACCGACATGCTCACATTATTGGATCATGACATCTTTTCATCAGAGTGCGGGAGCTTCTTTTGATCATGATATTCGAATTAGCGTAGCGGAAGCATAGCATGATGGTATAAGAGTTAAAGCAAATGTCTCATGATGATATCACAGCAAAAGAGTGTAGATGTGCACTTGTCATGATTTTTTTGAACGTGTGTGTTATGTGTGAGCATGCGGTTATGGATTGACTTCTCAATTCTGATCAGCTGCAACTGTCCAATGTTCCTGCAAACAACAGTTAGAAATAAAACACATGAAAGTGTCTTTGTTCACTTTCATTTAATACAGTTGTAAGAACTACGGTTCCCCGTTGATCAGTATAAATACTGCCTGTGATCAGGTAGAATTCCTAAGAATCTCCTTGACAGGGTTTTGCAGCTTGATCTAGCCATTCTCAAACCAAAGCGTCCCAAAGTAGACAACACGGAGTGAGTGAACCAACAAATTGAGATTCATTAATTGATGAAAATTGATTTGAAAAAGAATCGCGTATTGCTTAAGAAAGAGTTTTGCAATACGACAAAGGTTTTATGAGAAAGATTAATTTTCAATCATAAAATACCCTTTTATTTTGGAAAATTAATAGACATTCAATGCGATTGAGAAAATAATTGTTTGAACACATCGAATGGTCATTCAAGGTATCCGTCGAACCATTTCTGGACCAAGGTTGATTCAAGAGTGAAACGCCCATCGTTTCTATCCGGTTGTCACAAGTTTGATCCATGATGGATCTCACATGTCACCCACCAAGAGTTTGTTTGATGTTGGCTCTAGAAGGATTTCCATCTTCATCGTGAATACTTTACATATCACTCGGATGTTCTGGCAATTACCACAAGGATAATGCGTACGACTCTCAATATATATTTTCTTACTTTCCACATTATGTGAAACAGCAAGTCTTCATTGATTGTGTGTCCTAATGAGATTTTGTGGATGATTTCTTGGCTCTAGACTCTATAGTGCACTTTGGTTTCCTAATCGGAGACTAGGGAGAGGGTCTCCTTCTTCAATATCAACCATCTCTAAGAGAAAGTTAATAGATTATGTAGGTTCCCCGTGAGAATGAAACAAGTCCTTTTAAGAGAACTTGAGTAGATTGGGAAGTTTAGTGTAGTGCTTCACTGGGTCCATGACGTCTTGTCTTCAATACCAGCATTACCTTAGTAACCACCAGTAGCATATGTATTGAACCCGGTTTCTGCCCTAAGGTTGAATTATTGGAGGGCTATTTCTTTTCACCCTTTTCTTATTTCATTTGTTTTTCATTCTTCAACCCCTACAGTGCTTACCAAGATTTCATTACTAGAACCTTGTTGGGTTTATTCCAATTTTAGCTCTATCTCAGTCTGCACTCTTCCCTTATTCTCACTTTTCTCCTTTTTTCCATCATACCTAAGGACTTCTACACTATCTAGTGTCCCTGGGTAGATCCCTCCGTCTTAGGCGGGATCGTGGGAACTAATACCTAACCTTACCATCCTTATAACTCCAATGCATAAAGTAAAATGGTCGGTCTTTTTGGTATAGTTCTTTCCACCTTGAAAGAAAATGAAAACCATTGGAAAATCAATCAAGGTACTTGTGATATAAAATCCAAGAATTTTGTACCTTAATTGTTTTTGATCTTTTAGAAATGCTCTCCCTCAACATGTGCATTGTGTATTAGGAATCTGATGTAGGTTTTACTGACCAGTTTTTAATATTTATAAGTGTCTCGTTTACCTATGGTCTACCTTATGCACTAACGGGCAGTATACCTGATCGTGTGTAGTGTAGTAATTGGTAAAACCGAGGTCATCCCAAGAGCTATGTGAGCGGATTCTAATTAAGTCTAGGTGTCACTGTTTTTAATTGGTTTTAAGGTGGAAATAATTAATAAACTAATAAAACAAGAAATCAAATAAAGGCAAGGGTTGTGATCAATAGAGGAGAAGTGTGCTAACCTAGTTACTCATCATATCATGCTATGTTAACTTCTAATTACTTCTAATTTCTTCAAGTGGGGGTTTAGGTCTCTAGGACAACATTTGGTCAGTTCGTCCTAACCTATCAGCAAAGGTTTCCATCGGAGATCAAGCTACTACCCTTGAAAGTCCAGTTGTTTTTAGTCCCCTAAGCCAAGTCATTAAGTACCGCTACATGCAAGATTCATAATAATGAGTGCCCGAGCGCTAGCATCTTAGACACTCATCCCTAACTTCTTAAGTTCATCCAAATGGCAGGTGATCAATTGGTCAGTTCGCACAAGCAAAGAAGGGTCGTCAGTTGGTCAATTCTTACCCTTCCCACTCGATCTACCTACTTAGGGTCGGTTGGTCAATTCTCTAAGCAACTAGACACCTACCGTCATTCAAAACTATCAAACAAGGGTAGCTACCAACAAACTATGCATGCATACACTAGAAACAATTATACGGAAGCAATGTAAACATAAACATAACAATTAAGGAATCATAACTAGGCTAGCACCAGATGTTCTTAGCTGATCATATTTACTGAAATAATCAATTCAACGTTTGACATAATGAAATACATGAATTGCAAGTAAAAGAAATGATAAATCACTAATGCTTATCGTTAGGGAGTGATTTCTCCCTTGGAGATGGCTTCGTATGCTCCTCAAGATCTACCTTCAGTCCCCTACTCACGTTCTCTTCTCTGTGTGTGGAGTGAATGATGTGAAATGCATAATTTAGGGCTGGTATTTATAGGCCAGGTCTAGTTACGACGTAACTTAAGTTGAGAGTTACGCCGTAACCTATATAAATCCGTAATAATGCTCTAGATAAAGCTGGTTACGGCGTAACACATAGAATGAGTTACGCCGTATCTTCAATATACGTTAAAAAATCATGATTAAGTCGTAAACGTTGAAAGAGTTATGGCGTAGATTGCAGCTGCGTGGAACATCATTTGACCTAATTAGTTACGGCGTAATCCTAAGAGAGAGTTACGCCGTAATATGCTGTTGAGTTGGTCTTCTGAGTTACGCTTTTGTTACGGCGTAATGTGAGAGAGGAGTTACGTCGTCATTACTTCATATTGGGCATACTATCATATATCTTCAATAAACTCTCCAAATACGTGTCTCTTTAGCTCCAATGCTCGTAAATTACCTGAAAGTGAAATATAGAGGAAAACAAGCGTAAATCCATATAAATGATATAAAATACGAGCATTAACTGGGAAATTGAAACTTAATATTTGGGCTATTTGATGTTATCAAATATCCCCCACTTGAACTCTACTTGCCCTTTAAGTAGACCTTATTAGATAAATTTCTAAAAGATATCTCCCATTACTTGGAAAATATAAGTTCAAAATCCTCACGAAATGAGAACAAAACACAAATCTCTCAACTATTCTAAGATTCAATTTCGGGGTGATCACTCAACACACGGTTAAAGCATGTATTCTATCATAAGCTTGGAGGTTACACAAATCTCCACCACTAGAGTTAAGGACTAAACAATTCTCGTAGGCAATATGGGTAGACACGACAAAGGTTAAGGGTGAATTGTCATTACTAACATGTCACGGTGAAGTGGACAAAATCAATGTTACATGACCAAATCCATGGCCAAGACACCAAAGAATTCTCGCTTCATCACCTAGATACGCTTCATGACTAAAGGGTAGGATAAGACATGGGGTATAATTAGTGTAAAGTAAAAATAACAAGCAAATAGTCTAAATCTATAACCAAGTCATCACCGCTTACCGTCCATCCAAAGTTCAAGTTTCAAGGCTAAGAAACCGGATCATGATATATCAAGTACATGTGCCATTAGAGGATGTCATGATGGGCACATTACCTCTTCTTCAACTGTTGGCACAATGATTGCCAACTTTATTCTTCAAATGTGACCGAGGTGGCCTCATCGATACTAAATTTATGATGAGCTCATAAACATAGTGCTTATAACTTCGCACTTTACAATCAATAAATAACTATAATTTTATTTATTTATTTATTTATTTTTACATAAAAATTAAACAAAGCATCCCCCACTTGAGATGATCAATATGAGAATTTGGGGGGTCTTCAATGATCTTCAAAAACATGTCTTTGACGAAAGCGTGATTCCCTAACCTTTCCATTTGAACCTTGAACTCAGGCAAACAATGATTTCTCGATCACAAATAAAGACTACAGGGTAGGCTAAGGAGTATGGGTGTATCGAAACAATATGTTGGGTGAACAAAATGAAAGGAATGGCTCAGACGGGTGTGTCTAGGGGTATCTTACACTAAAGGTGAGTGCAACAAAAGGGTTTAACATGGGGGTCGAGAAGTCGATGTGACTAATCGATAAACACACAAGGATAGGCTTTTGGATGATAATCCTATAATATTGCCTTCTTAAACTGAATAATCCAAATACATTAAGCTAACTCAACATACCTCGTCTATGGTCTCAAAATGATGCAAAGGCCAAGTTCTAAAGTTTACAAGCTACCGGCACACTCATAATTTGGTAGATTTGGGGTAAAAATTTGGAAACGGATAAGGCTGATCTCACCATATAATATCAAGGGTTATAATGTGCTCGGCTAAGGTCTAATCTAGTTTGCTTAAGAATGACATGTCAAAATTTTAAAAATGACATAATTTTTCAAAATAAACTAGAAACCGAGGGCAAAATAAAATTCAAGAGATAATTCTACTCCTGTCCCCCCACTTGAAATGTACAAAGTCCCTTTTGTACTAGACGTTAAATAAATGTGAAGAGAAAGTAGAATTAGAGCGAGAACTTCCTTGAAATTCACTCCGAAAAAGAAAGAAGGCCCACAAAAAGAATCGTGCCTTCGCTTAAGCATCCACGAGAAAACTTCATTCCCTAAAATCACAATACCAACAAGCATAATTCTAAAAAAGAAAAAGAAAAATGAAAAGAAACCTAACTCACTTTCATAGGAATCACGGTGGCATTTAGCGTATGCAACAAGCCTTTTAAACCACTTGGTATCCCAAGTAGACGAGTGTAGTCTCGTGAGGGCTTACAGGGAACATACCCACAAAGTTCATTTACAAACTATACAAGGTTATTGTGTTTAAAGAGAAAGAATGTCTGAGAGGATAGTTACGTCGTAACTCCTAGAAGGAGTTGCAGTAATTATGGCAAAACCAGCGAGGCAGTCTTTGAGTGTAGCTACTGATGGATCTAAACACAATCCTTGTGTTGGTGATAGTTTGAGTTCTATTAATAAGCACGGAAATATACTTAGTAATACTTAAAAGATGGTTTATATGATGTAATGTAAGTGAGATACTTTGAGAATAACACAAAGCTCCAATATTATTAAGAAATAATACGAGTGATCTTGCTTATCACTAGGGTTACACCTTGAAGCTTATATGAATAATATGTATGCTAAGCAATGACCTAGGATCTCCTTTTATAGCACAAGGAGTCTTTTACAAGATAAGTATAATCCTAACAATATAGAATATACACAAGATCTTTTCTATACTTATCAATACACGGATACATAACAATTATCCTAACAGCAGTGGTAATATTATACTGACAGTGGTAATGAGTTTCCACTGCTAGTGTAATATTTAGCAGTGCTAACCACAAGTGTATCAGTGGTAACTGTTATCTTTATTCCCAACAATCCTCCCCTAAACTTATGATTTCTCTGCAAATCAATAAGTTTCTTCAATCTACATCTTTTGTAAGGATTTGGAGAATTCTTTCAAACACTTCTCTTTCTTCTTAACTCCTGAATAGCTCTTGAGCATTGATCTTGAAGCCTATGTAACAAAGCTCTGACCTTCTCATTATCTTCATGAACTCTTATTGTTGAACACAACATCACAGTGAGAGTTCCAGCTCTGGGGGTATTCTTTTCAAAGAAACATAAATGCATCCACTTCATCATTGTAGAAACATGATGAACTTTACATGAGTCATAATAAAACCATTTAGTACCGGGACATGAACATGAGAATTTCGAAATCATCATTAGCATCTCGGTTCATAGAGCCTTCTTAGATTAATCCATAGCGCATATCCTTCCTATCTTTAAGATCTTGACATCAAACCTTTCTTGAACTAATCACCACAATGTATCAAGATCATCTACATCACATGCTTTGATAATTTCTTCAAATTGAATGAATGATGAAGTTTCACCACCTAGCCTTGTAATCTTCCATGTTGGAGCAAAATTGCTAGCAGTGTATACTTCCCAATCAATGATAGGATTTCTGACTTGCAGTGGTTCAGGATAAAAATCTTCTTCTTCAATCAGGATCATTCCAGTCAGTTGTTCTTTAGTAAACTTCTCAGATTGAACCTCTTGTTCTTCAGCAAACTTTGTCTTTTTATGTGTCTGAGATTTACTATCTTTGGTCTTTCTTTTCAGATTATGATATCTTCTTTCTTCTTCTTCAGTGTTCATGGGAATAAAATCTTTATCTTGTCTTTGAACTCTGTAGTAGATTCCTTCAACCTGATCGTCAGCCATTCCTTTGAATTGATGTCTTTTCCAGCCACTAACATTGCAACAATAAGTCTTCATGTATGAGATAACTTGTGCCTTGGTTGGTTGCTTTGGTTTCTTTTGACCCTTTCTGACTGAACCAATTACATCTTGAAGTGCTTGATTATTCTTCATTTGAATAAAGTCCTTTAAGCGAGCAGTTCTTTGTTCTTGATTAAAGACTTATCTCGCTATAAGGTCAATTGCTTTCTTCTTGATCTTTGGATCATTAGCAATCAAGAAATCAATTTCTTCTTACAAGGTGCATAGCTAAACTCGAGTCTTTTCTATGAATATTGTAGGTTGAGCATTGGGCGGATTTACATCCATTGGATCGATGGTGTCCATTCTTGACCTTTTAGCCTCCATGAAGTCTCGCAATCTCTATCTCCTCCGGTCTTTTCTTATTAGCAACTTGATCTTCATTAATCTTTCTAGCAACCTCTGCATCATGAGCAATTTGAGCTTGTTCTTTCTTTGAAATCTTCCTTCTTGTTTGCTCTTTGCTCTGCAAAACTTCTTTTCCTTTCATCTTCTTGATTTCTTCCTCTGCGGTGGTAATAGCTTGATCGCAGTGGTAACTTCTTCCGTAGTGGGAATGAAATCGGTGGTTGCGATCTTGAAAATTTCTTGCTCTAGTTGTTGTTGAGGAGCTTCTTGAGTATCGACTTCCTCGGTTGCTTTACTTGTAACACCTTCATCTCCAAAATCAATTCTCCTCCCTTGGTTTCAAACATCTGTTTTCCTCCCTTGTTTGGGAGAATTTCCCAAATCTTTATGAAAAACTTCTGAATCACCATTATCAGGTGAGAATGGAGATGATATCACTAGCCTTGCAGTTTTCCTTTGCTTTAACCCCTTCAACTCTTCCTTCAAGGTCTGAATCTCTTTTTTCAAATGTGTAACATCCTTGGCATGTTGCTCCTTTAGTTGTGCCAAGTCTTTCTCCAGAGATTCAACCTGCTTAGCTAATTTGGTACAAAGTTCCATCAATTCCATTTGTTGCCCACTGCCCTCAATACTTCCAACTGTGTGACATGTTGGGAGAGGTGAATCATAGGGCATTGGCTCAGATTCCTCCCTAGTTGGACTAGGTTGAAGTCTGGAACCACCACTGCTTGTGCCTAAACCAAAAGGATCAGGTACATGATGTGTTGTAATGGGAGGAGTTGGTCATTTATGCCTCCTCTCATAGGTGTGAGAAATCGGTGGAGTATAATCAATGTTTGGAGCAGTGATTATGGGTGAGTTTTGTACTGTGAAATCTTTGCAAGCATTTGAGGAAAAGAGGTGTAATAATCCTATTGCCATCTTTGTTCATGTTTTGAAAAACTTTAGGCTTAAGACAACGGATTTTATAAACTCTTGTATGGGGTTGCGTTGAAAATCATTTAACATCGCTTGCACAAACCTTGGATACATCAAAATTTTGTTGAACTCTTTACATTGCCTTTCATACTTGTAAAAATATAGTTTGACCAATTAAAAATCCTATCAATGGCTAGGCAAACCAAAGGGTAAGCCATTGTTGAACCGAATTGTTCATAAGATGTTTTCTTAGGACTTAAGCAATGTAAAGAGTATGTATCAAAATCTCCAATGAGGACGAAACCACTCTTTTGAAAGTAGCCTTTTGTCGGTGGTATCATACCCCATGGATGAAAGATGTGTATGAATTTCGGCATAGGTAATGTGATGATACCATTGAGATCATCCAATTGGAGAATTCTCCTCAAGGATGCCTCAATAACATCAATAGTTACCCCATCCACAGTGGCTCTAAGAGCATCCATTTGTTTCATGTGTATCTCTATTTTCAATTGTTATGGGTGAACATAAGTCCAAAACTGTTTGATTTGAGAGATATAGATTGTGGGATTAAGTAAAGCATACCTTATATGGGTAGTATTTAGAAAGTCCACAATCTGATGAAAAACATGACCACTCTTCTCGTTTGACTTTTCCAAGTAGGCCACTTGGTTGTGCTCATCTGCAAAAGTGATAGGTGCCATAGAATCTTTTGATGAAAAATATATTGTGTCAGTATGAATTGTATAAAGAACTCGCCAATTGAGAGAGAAAGATATATAGAGGTAGGGTTTAAGAGTTTTGCGCAAGAAAGATTATCTAAGGAAAAGATTTATCTTTAGAGGATAAATATCAATTAGGAAAGTAGATAATCTTCTAAAAATTTACCCTATATATATGGAAAGCAATTTCTCTTCAACGGCTAGTAAAAAATTAGTTACTGACACAACAGTTGTAACGGCTAGATCAACAGTGGTAAAAATAACATTGTCAGTGGAAACTGTGAACTAGCAGTGGTAATTTTTCACAAAGATTTTCAAAGAGTAGTGGTAAAGAAAAACATATGAAAATTGGACTCCTCTTTATCATAGTTTTAGCAAACTATGACTATCAACGGATTTGATATGTCTTTACCATGAGCCGTTTGCTATGGACTAGCCAACTCTTAATCATAAGAATATGGTGAGTTGATAACCATATAGTTTTTGGTAAACTATCAACCATAAACGGATTTGTTAAGTCTTTACCAGTAGCCGTTTGCTCTGGACTAGTTGATTCTTATGTGGATTAGACATGGTGAATCAATAACCATTTGTTGTGTGTCTCAGATACACACCTTTTAAGATCAACTCCCATCTTTGCTGCATAAAGGTTAAACAAAAATACAAGCAAATATATACAAACTTATACAACAATATTAGTACCCAAAAACTTCTTCTCAACACCAAAGACCATTAGACACAAAAATTTTATGGATTTAGCATTCCAATACCTGTTACCAAGTACTGAAATCTACCCACATCAAGTCCTTTTGTTAATAAATCAGCATAGTTGTCATCAGTATGAATTTTGACAACTTGGATTAGCCTTTTCTCATAACAATCTCTTATAAAATGGTGTCTAATTTCAATATGTTTAGTCTTTGTGTGTTGAACTGGATTCTTAATAATGCAAATGGTGCTGCTATTGTCAATATGAATGATGGTATTCATGAAATTGTACCCATAGTCCAAAAGTTGATTCTGAAGCCATAGAACTTGAGCACAACAACTTGCAGCAGCCACATACTCTGCCTCAGTTGATGAATTTGCCACCATTGTTTGTTTCTTGCACTGCCATGACACCAATCTATTGCCAAGAAATTGGCATCCACCTGTAGTAGATTTTCTATCCAAACTAGCACCAGCATAATCACTATCTGAGTAAGTAACCAGTTCTAGAGGTGATTCTCTAGGGTACCATAATCCCAGATGGGGAAATGCTTTAAGATATCTGAAAATCTTCTTCAAAGATCAAGTGAGAGAACTTGGAAGTGACCTAAAACCTTGCACAAGCACATCGCAAACATAATATCGGTCTAGATGATGTAAGATACATCAAAGAACCAATCATAGACTGTACATGTGCACATCAACCGCTTCACCACTATTTTCCTTCAAAAGTTGATATGTAGTCTTATCTGCGAGGGTGCTAGATGACTTTGCATCGAGAACTTGAACTTCCTTAGTATCTCACCACATATTTATCTTGATTGATGAAAATACCATCGGCCTTTGTTGTACTTGAAGTCCCAAAAGAATGTGAGTTCACCCATAGAACTCATCTTGAATTCTTCCTTCATTAGCTTCTCAAATTCTTTGCACATCTCGGCTTTGTAGATCCAAAATGATATCATCAACATATACTTGAACTAACAAGATATCATTCTTGTCTTTCTTGATGAACAAAGTCGATCCACTCGCCTCTATGAAACCCATTATCAAGAAGATAAGTAGTCAAGGTCTCATACCATTTTCTTGGTGCTTGATGCAAGCCATACAAAGCTTTAACCACCACATATACTTTGTTTGGATATTCAAGGTCCTCAAAGCACGGAGGTTGTGAAACATATACCTCCTCATCAATCGCCCATATAGAAAAGCACTTTTACATCCATTTGATAGACTTTAAAGCCCATAAAGGATGCATAGGCTAAGAACACCTGATTGCTTCAATTTGTGCAACTGGGGCAAACACTTCTTCATAGTCAATACCTCCTCCGAGTGTATCCTTGAGCCACAAGCCTAGCTTTGTTCCTGATAACAATTCCTCTTTCATCCTTCTTGTTTCTGAACACCCATTTAGTACCTATTACCTTCTTGCCAGAAGGTAAATCACAAAGCACCCAAACCTTTTGAAGCTTGAATTGGAGCAACTCTTCTTGCATTGCTTCCACCCAACTTTCATCTTCAAGTGCCTTGTATACATTCTTTGGCTCCATTTGTGACAGAAAACACATGAACAGACATTCATTCTTGCCTTCATGATTCTTGGATTCATAGATTTCACTAATAAACCCATGAATATCAGGCAATTTTGTTTGTCTCCTAGTCTTCACTGGTGAATGGACATCCCCAATCACATTTTCAAGAGGATGTGATTTATGAATTGAAGTATGGGGAGTCTGAGGAACTGCAATCTCACTTGGCATATTTGAGATTTCAACATCATTAGCTTGAGCTTCCTCTGTAACTGGAGTTGTAATTTCCACTTCTGGTGTTGCAGTGGAAACTTTTGGCCTAGCAGTGGAATCGAATTTCCACCGCTTTCGTGATTTTCGGTGTTCATGTTGCTATCTCCTTCCTTACCAGAATCATTAGAAGGTTGAGCATCTCCAGTCTTTGGAATATCATCATTATCTGGATAGTCCCAAAGTGGCAAACTGAATTCATCTTGATCATATGCTTGATCCTTGCTTGGTTCATCATCATCAAGAAACTCTTCTGATCCTGCAAAATCATAAATGGAAGTACCTGTAGAGATAGGTACATAATTCATAGTATGGGTTAGAGTATCAAGATCAAACAGTCTTTCTGGACCAGTTCCTTTGACATTCACTTTGTTTTCTAGGAACTCAACATGCAGATTCTCTTCAATCTTTTGGGTTCTTAAGTTGAATACTCTGAAAGCTTTACTAACCATGGGATACCCAACAAAATACCCTTCATCAGATTTTTCTTCAAATTTGCCCAGATAATCTATGGTATTGAGAATAGATACATGACATCCAAATGGTCTCATGAAGTCTAGGATAGGAGATCTACCTCTAAATAACTCATAAGGTGTCTTGTTCTTTGCTTTCACTACTAAAACCCTATTTTGCACATAACATGCAGTGTTAACTGCTTCACCCAAAAAGTGATTGGCAATTTTGAATCTGCCAACATGGTTCTAGCGACCTCTATAAGTGTCCTGTTTCTCCTCTCAAAGAACACCATTTTGTTGAGGAGTTCTAGCAACACTAAATTCTCTTTTAATACCTTTATCTCGCAAAATCATCCATAACTCTATTCTTAAATTTTGTCCCATTGTCACACCTAATGATTTTAACTTTCATATCATATTGGTTTTCAACTTCGTGATGAAGATCTTAAGGATGCCGTTGTTTCATCCTTAGTCCTTAGAAAGAAAACCCATGTAAACATGCTAAAATCGTCGGTCACAACAAGACAATACTTTTTAAGATTTAAGTTGCTCATAGATGTAGGACCAAACAAGTCCATATGTAACATTTGAAGTGGGTGAGCAATAGAGTTAACCAACTTTGACTTGCAAGAAGCTCGTGTTGTTTGCCTTTAAGACAAGCCACTGAGTTTGATCATTTTCAAATCTTTTACGAGGTAAGCCTCTTACCAAACCATCTTTGACAATCTTGTTAATGGTTTTGAAGTTAACATGACCAAGTCTTCTATGCCATAGCATGGATTCATCCATTGTGGCCTTTGCAAGCAAGCAAGCATAATCATCTTTAGCAACAATGTTGTTCATATCAAAGCTATATAAGTTGCCTTTTCTAGGAATCTTAAGAAGAATCGACTTTCATCGTGCATCTTAAAATCCTTAGAGAACAAAGCACATATCTTTAGTAAAAGAACATTGTTTTTCTTGTCACACATTTGTGACACACTAAAAGATTATACTTAAGCTCTTTTACATAGTACATGAGTTCAAAGTCCAAGTTACCAGTTTAATTACCCTTTACCAACAACTTTTCCATTAACTCCACCTCCAAAGTCGACATCTTGTCCATCATAATGTTCAAAATCGAGAGATAGGACTTGTTGCCGGTCATGTGCCTTGAACATCCACTATCGTGTAGCCTTGATATGATCTTTTGTCCTTGGATGTTCCGCACATAAAAGAAAGGAGTTAGTGTCCTTTGGGGACCCAAGCCATGATTGACTTGGATTTGCCTCGTGTATCAATATAGTTATATCTATCAAAGGTCATTGATACACCATTGGGATTGGTTGTTGAAGTAATTCCTTTAGGTTTCCATTCCTAACGTCTTTGAGGCCTTCACAAAGATTTCCCATGTTTCCTTGGTCTTGTTTACAACCCTAGCGGTGGGAAATTTTGATTGAGAAGTGGTAGCTTCTTTGGTTTAGTTTTAGGTACCCTTGTTGGTTATATTTAACCCTTTATTAGAAAAAGACCTTTTCCTGTTTGTGCAGATTTTGCAAAAGTTGTTTTGGATTTTGCACTTGTAATAGTGATTTAGGGTGAGCAGTGTTAACAGTTTTAGCGATGGCAAAAGTTTTAAGGCCACTTCTTAGTTGAACTGCTCTTGGGATCATTTTGATGTGTGATTTAGGGTGTACTACATTCTGAAACTTGTTTCACTCCACCCTTTTATTCCCATGGACTTCCCTTCTCCCAACATGATAGTCATAATTAGCATGTAAATGATAAAAGCTACCACAAATATAACATGCTTTGTTGTACATCACAAAATCACTACCTAGTTGTTGAGATTTAACATGATTCCAACTCCTTTGGTTACCCCTAGGAGTTGATGGCTTGTTTCTATACATCTCAAAGATACCTTACAATTGATCTAGGCTTGTTAACTTGTTTCCTAGGTTCCTATGTAATAGTATTAACAACTTTTGGGATAGAAGCCTCTACATTCTTTTTTTAACATTCTCATCTCGATTCAAGAATAGGTTCAAACTTGAAAATCTTCTAGGCGAAAATCTTCTAGGCATGTATGAGCTAAATCTATGCCAGGAGGTGATGGAACACCTCTTAATGGTGGAGGATCAGTGTTGTATCCCATACCAGACTTAACTTTACTAGTAATCTGAGCATTCCAAATTTTATCAATTGACTTAAACTAATAATAACAGGTGTCAACAGTTAAATTGACATTCTCATTTATCTTTATAAGTTTTTCAAACTCTTCTTTTAATGCCTCATTCACTGGTGTATTATGATCTATCTCTCTTCTGAACAATCATGTCAGCATTATATTTTTACTCATTTTCTCTATAATGTTCTAGTTGTTTTTCTAATCTGACTATGCCTCTTCCAAGGTTTGACACAAGATAATTAGCGACAAACAACTCGTTCTTTGGTTGTCAAATAATTCATTAAGCCTTTTAACTTTTCTAGAAGCCCTATATGTTTTAGAACAACTTTCAAAGTTTTGTACCTCAGTTCGAGAAAGCCATGAGAGCATGTTCGGTGACACAAGAGACACGAAGGTTGTTCCTCTAGTCCATCATTCATGAAACTCAATCATAGTTCACACCATCAATTCATTGAAGGTTGTTCCTCTTGTCCATCATCCATGAAACTCTTTTTATCAATCATAGCTTACACCATCAATTCGCCATTTTATGGAGGTCTTCCTTTTCTACCTCAATGCCAAACACGATCGGTTGTGTGACAATCTTCGGAGTTTGGTGAAGATGTCATCATGTGAGTCATTGTTTGAAGCAGAGAAGTTTTCATAACTTTGCTTCAACAGTGTCTTTTGTGTCTTCTTTGTAGCATCATTGCCACCAAACACTGAGCAAATCTCTTCAAAAAGTTCTTTTGCAGTCTTGAACGTGCTGAAAGCAATGATTTGGTCTCTAGGAAGAGTCACTAGTAACAAACTTCTGGCCTTCAGATCATTCTTCTTCTTTGCTCTTTCATCATTAGAGCAAATGTTACTACATCTAAAATGTTACTACATCTGTGTCACCAACTTTCTCAGTCTTCGTTATAGACTTGAAGGAATCATCAGTTAAGTTGATCTCCTATAGAGCATAGTCTTGAATGAGAAAGTATTGCTCAATCATTATCCTCCACATCGCAAACTCATTGAGTTTTAGCTTAGGAAGCCTTGGAGAAGAGTTGGACTGGTTGTTTTCCATCTCCATTGATTTGAGTGAGTAGGTTAAGCTTATTCCTTGTATCTTCTAAATCAAAATATCAGATACTTTGCTTTGATACCACTTGATGGATCTAAACACATTCTTTGTGTTGGTGATACTTTGAGTTATATTAATAAGCACGCGGAATATACTTAGTAATACTTAGAAGATGGTTTATAGGATGTAATGTAAGTGAGAATAGAATAACACAAAGCTCTAATATTATTAAAAAATAATATGAGTGATCTTACTTATCACTAGGGTTACACCTTGAAGCTTATATGAATAATACGTATGCTAAGCAGTGACCTAGGATCTCCTTTTATAGCACAAGAAGTCCTTTACAAGATAAGTATAAACCTAACAATATAGAATATACATAAGATCTTTTCTATAATATACGAGTACATAACAATTATCCTAATAGCAGTGGTAATATTGTACTGACAGTGGTAATGAGTTTCCACTGCTAGTGTAATCTTTAGCAGTGCTAACCACAAGCGTATAATTGGTAACTGTTAGCTTTATTCCCAACACTGACCTAAGCAACATTTGTAGCAGTGCAGAGATATTCCTCAGTACGATCTTCCAAATTTTACAAAACTTTTCGTCTGGCCCCAAGTGGTATCTTGTAAACTCGTACTTTTCAACTACAATTGGTGGCGGCCTCTTATACGGAATACCAAGAAGTTTGCACATTCTTTGCTCATATGCTTCATCGTTGGGGTCAGTGAAACCATCTTCACCTTGTAGTTCTAGGTAGTCCGATATTCCTTCGATGTCATCATCAGAACTGGTACCTTTAAACCACCTATCATTGACTAATTCATCAATATTCCCATGTTTACATTCTTCTCCTATTTCTTTGTTATTTTCTTTTTTTAAGTCACTTGTATTTTGAGGATTCTCTTCACATTGGCTATCTTCAATCATGCAATCATTCTAAATTTTATTCTTAGTGGAAGCGTCCACTTTTCCAAACTTGATTTTAATCCAGTCGTCAAATCTTAATTTATCTAACCAATGTATCTGAGTTCGTTTATCATCATTGGTTGAGGTCCAAAAAATTTGTTATCTCCTACTCTAGCCATGCTACTCCCCCCGTTACAAATGTCGTCATACGGGCTGTAGGAAGCCCAAAATTCTCCACCAATGGTTTTTATTTTCTCACACCAATGCTTTCGAGCTAAGGTGTTCTCATTATCAATAGTTCCATGATACGAGATTGCATTTTCCGTTTCTTCATTAATCGCATCATCACCAGAGGTTTCACGGCTAAGATTAGCCCAAATTCTTCTTTTAGTGTCATTGTCAATTTCCCCATAAACTTTTCATACCCATGCTTCGAATGTAATGCTTCCATCATTAGTTGAGGACCACTGGTACTTATTGTTTTCTTTACTCTTTACTTGTCATTTCCACTGTCACAGATGTACTCATAGGGGTTACATGAAGCCCAAAGATCATACCATCTGTCATTGTCAACAGGAATAGCTTTGCACCAATGGTATTTCAATTTAGTTAAGTACTTATAATCAACGTTCTGAATTTCGGGCCAATCGCCTTTAGACTCAAACTTTAGTACTGGATCGTTGTTACGCCGTATTCTTGAGAAGTGGTTGCGGCGTGATCTGCCATTGTTGCATCTTTTAACTCCCTTTTCCTGCATATTGTGACTATTAGAAGTACAGTGCTTTTGTGTGACGGTGGTGGGAACAACTTTATTTTTTCCATTTTTGATAACACAAACAGTTTTGATAGAGTGGCATTTTCCTACATCATCCATATTTAGGGTAAGTTTTCTATCGTTGATATTTAATGCTATGATTTTTTTGAAAACATTAATTTTTGCCTACGCGGTGGCCAGAAGAGGTCTACTCAATATTATAGGAATGTCGAGATCCTCTTCCATGTCTAAAATGACCAAATCGACAGGAAGAGTAAAATTAATAATCTTAATGAGCACATTCTCAACTACCCCCTATGTATGCTAACCGTTCTATCTACCATTTCAATGGTCATGCAAAGGGGTTTGACAGGACCAAGATTTAGTATTTTGCACATGGAGAATGGCATGATACTTATGCTAGCTCCTAAATCAGCTAAGGCATTAATATTATGCAATATATTAATAGAGCAAGGGAGAATGAAACTTCCTGGGTCTTTTTCTTTTAGAGGGATCTGATTTAGGACCACTGTTGAACATCTGGCATTTAACTTTACTTCATTTTCCACTACAACTTCACGTTTAGTGTCAGTGTTTTGCTCTTCTTTATGAAATTTCGTATTGTCATCTTTTCTTACTGCTTGTTCGAAGAAACCCGCAACTTCCTGTTCATTGTACCTGAAAGGGGTGTAAAGAGGTTGTCCGTTATTGGAAAATATGGCTTTACAGGCACTATTGTCATCAATTGAGTTGTCTTTATGAATTGCATTTGTCCTTATCCCAAATTTCCTTTCTGTGTTTTCTAAAGCCTCATGACGAGCAAGGAGGGTGGCTTTTGTTTCTTGAAAATTCTGGAACAACGTGTCCCTGTTGGCCTGTCGCTTGGCATCTTCCTCCAATTATTTATTTATAGATTCTTCAAGTGAAGGTTTTCGTTGCTTGTAGGGAGTCCGGTATTTCTCGTAGCTGAATTCATCGTAACTTTGATGGAAGGGTTTCCCTTTCCGGTACTTAACCTTTTCGATTTGGGGATTTCTGTTCTCCATAGGGCAGTCTCTGGCTAAATGTCCTCCTCCACATGTCTCGCGTCCTACTCGAATAGCATGCACATTCTCCTGAAGCTTTTTCATGTCTCTGCCAAGGTTTTCTAGCTTGTTTGCGATGGCGGCAATACCTTCCGAATTCTTGTCAAGGCTTCTTTGGCTTCCTCCGTCATGCCACTTTTGAGAGTGATCAGCCAGTTTTTGAATGGATTCAATGGCAAGCGTAGGTGTCATCCCTGGAATTGGTCCTTGATAATCCAGCATTTGTCTCGTAACAATGTTGATCCCCTTATAGAAATATTGACCTTTTGCTGTTTGTTTAGGTCACGAGTGTGGCATTTGTAAAGCAGATCATTGTATCTATCCCAAGCTTGATACAATGTCTCATCGTCATCTTGCTTAAAATTATAGATTTATTTGAGTTTCCTTGATACTTTTGAAGGTGGACAATATCTTTGAATGAAGTATCTTTTAAGGAGAGCCCACGTATCAATTGCCCCAGCAGGCAATCTATTAACCCATCTCTTTGCGGCTCCAGCAAGTGTGATGGGAAAAACTCTGAGCATAACCACATCATTCGAGACTCCTAGTGTATTAAACATGCTAGTAATATATTCCACATTTTCAATGTGCTCGTGAGCATCCTCTGTAATATTTCCAGAAAAAGGATTTGCTCTTAATTCCTTCATGAATTGCGGTCTTATCTCGAAATCAATATCTTCCCCAATAATCGGCCTAACGAGCCCCGAACCTTGTTCTTCCCTTGTCAACGCCAAATATTCCTCTAGGGTGAGGTCATCAATGTTAACAACTTCCATATTAACTGAAACTTGAAAAGAAACCGTGAGAAAATTCAAAATAAAACAAAAATGAAAGACTTAACAAAAATCCTAATATAACTCCCCGGCAGCGGCACCAAAAACTTGATGCAGGTTTTACTGACCAGGTTTTAATATTTATAATTCTCTCGTTTACCTATGGTCTACCTTATACACTAACGGGCAGTGTATCCGATCGTTTGTAGTGTAGTAATCGGTAAAACCGAGGTCGTCCCAAGAGCTATGTGAGCGAATACTAATTAAGTCTAGGTGTCACTAATTTTACTTTGTTTTAAGGTGGAAATGATAATAAACTAATAAAACAAGAAAGCAAATAAAGGCAAGGGTTGTGATCAATAGAGGAGAAGTGTGCTAACCTAGTTACTCATCCTATCATGCTATGTTCATGCCTAATTACTTCCAATTTCTTCAAGTGGGGGTTTAGGTCTCTAGGACAGCATTTGGTCAGTTCGTCCTAACCTATCAACAAAGGTTTCCACCAGAGATCAAGCTACTACCCTTGAAAGTCCAGTTGTTTTTAGTCCCCTAAGACAAGTCATTAAGTACCGCTACATGCAAGATTCATAATAATGGGTGCTCGCTAGCATCTTAGACACTCATCCCTAACTTCTTAAGTTCATCCAAACGGCGGTGATCATTTGGTCGGTTGCACAAGTGAAGAAGGGTCGTCGGTTGGTCAATTCTTACCCTTCCCACTCGGCCTACCTACTTAGGGTTAGTTGGTCAATTCTCTAAGCAACTAGACACTACCGCCATTCAAAACTTCGAAACAAAGGTAGCTACCAACAAACTATGCATGCATGCACTAGAAACAATTATACGGAAGCAATGTAAACATAAACATAACAATTAAGGAATTATAACTAGGCTAGCACCGGTGCTTAGCCGATCATATTAACTCAAACAATCAATTCAACGTTTGACATAATGAAATACATGAATTCAAAGTAAAGAAATGATAAATCGCTAATGCTTATGGTTGGGAGTGATATCTCCTCGGAGATGGCTCCGTATGCTCCTCAAGATCTCGCCTTGGTCCCTACTCACATTCTCTGCTTTATGTGTGGAATGAATGATGTGGAATGCCGAATTTAGGGCAGGTATTTCTATGCCAGATACAGTGTAACTGAAGTTGAGAGTTACATCGTAACCTATATAAATTCGTAATAATGCTCTAGATAAAGCAGGTTATGGCATAACACATAGAATGAGCTACGCCGTATCGTCAATATACGTTACTAAATCATGATTATATGATAATCTATGAAAGAGTTATGGCGTAGCTTGCAGAGGCATGAAACATCATTTGACCTAATTAGTTACGGCGTAATCCTAAGATAGAGTTACGCCGTAATATGCTGTTGAGTTGGTCTTCTGAGTTACGCTTTTGTTACGGCGTAATGTGAGAGAGGAGTTACGCCATAATTACTTCATAGTGGGCATACTATCATATATCTTCAATAAAAATCCTAATATAACTCCCCGGCAGCGGCGCTAAAAACTTGATGCAGGTTTTACTGACCAGGTTTTAATATTTATAAGTGTCTCGTTTACCTATGGTGTACCTTATGCACTAACGGCACTTTGATCCGATCGTGTGTAGTGTAGTAATCGGTAAAACCGAGGTCATCCCAAGAGCTATGTGAGCGAATACTAATTAAGTCTAGGTGTCACTAATTTTACTTTGTTTTAAGGTGGAAATGATAATAAACTAATAAAACAAGAAAGCAAATAAAGGCAAGGGTTGTGATCAATAGAGGAGAAGTGTGCTAACCTAGTTACTCATCCTATCATGCTATGTTCACATCTAATTACTTCCAATTTCTTCAAGTGGGTTTTATGTCCAGAGGACAACATTTGGTCGATTCTTCCTAACCTATCAACAAAGGTTTCCACCGAGATCAAGCTACTACCCTTGAAAGTCCAGATTGTTTTAGTCCCCTAAGACAAGTCATTAAGTACCGCTACATGCAAGATTCATAATAATGAGTGCTCGGGCGCTAGCATCTTAGACACTCATCCCTAACTTCTTAAGTTCGTCCAAACGGCGGTGATCATTTGGTCGGTTGCACAAGTGAAGAAGGGTCGTCGGTTGGTCAATTCTTACCCTTCCCCTCGGTCTACCTACTTAGGGTTAGTTGGTCAATTCTCCTAAGCAACTAGACACTACCGCCATTCAAAACTTCCGAAACAAAGGTAGCTACCAACAAACTATGCATGCATGCACTAGAAACAATTATACGGAAGCAATGTAAACATAAACATAACAATTAAGGAATTATAACTAGGCTAGCACCAGCGGTGCTTAGCCGATCATATTAACTCAAACAATCAATTCAACGTTTGACATAATGAAATACATGAATTCAAAGTAAAAGAAATGATAAATCGCTAATGCTTATGGTTAGGGAGTGATATCTCCCTTGGAGATGGCTCCGTATGCTCCTCAAGATCTGCCTTCAGTCCCCTACTCACATTCTCTGCTTTGTGTGTGGAATGAATGATGTGGAATGCCGAATTTAGGGCAGGTATTTCTATGCCAGATACAGTGTAACTGAAGTTGAGAGTTACGTCGTAACCTATATAAATTCGTAATAATGCTCTAGATAAAGCAGGTTATGGCATAACACATAGAATGAGCTACGCCGTATCTTCAATATACGTTACAAAATCATGATTATACGATAATCTATGAAAGAGTTATGGCGTAGCTTGCAGCGGCATGAAACATCATTTGACCTAATTAGTTACGGCGTAATCCTAAGATAGAGTTACGCCGTAATATATCGTTGAGTTGGTCTTCGAGTTACGCTTTTGTTACGGCGAATGTGAGAGAGGAGTTACGCCATAATTACTTCATAGTGGGCATACTATCATATATCTTCAATAAAAATCCTAATATAACTCCCGCGGCGCTAAAAACTTGATGCGTGTTTTCTTGACTGTGTTTTAATATTTATAAGTGTCTCGCTTACCTATGGTGTACCTTATGCACTAACAGGCACTTGTATCCGATCGTGTGTAGTGTAGTGTCGGTAAAACCGAGGTCATCCCAAGAGCTATGTGAGCGAATACTAATTAAGTCTAGGTGTCACTAATTTTACTTTGTATTAAGGTGGAAATGATAATAAACTAATAAAACAAGAAAGCAAATAAAGGCAAGGGTTGTGATCAATAGAGGAGAAGTGTGCTAACCTAGTTACTCATCCTATCATGCTATGTTCACATCTAATTACTTCCAATTTCTTCAAGTGGGTTTTATGTCTGTAGGACAACATTTGGTCAGTTCTTCCTAACCTATCAACAAAGGTTTCCACCAGAGATCAAGCTACTACCCTTGAAAGTCCAGTTGTTTTTAGTCCCCTAAGACAAGTCATTAAGTACCGCTACATGCAAGATTCATAATAATGAGTGCTCGGGCGCTAGCATCTTAGACACTCATCCCTAACTTCTTAAGTTCGTCCAAACGGCAGGTGATCATTTGGTCAGTTTGCACAAGTGAAGAAGGGTCGTCAGTTGGTCAATTCTTACCCTTCCCACTCAGTCTACCTACTTAGGGTTAGTTGGTCAATTCTCCTAAGCAACTAGACACTACCGCTATTCAAAACTTCCGAAACAAAGGTAGCTACCAACAAACTATGCATGCATGCACTAGAAACAATTATACGGAAGCAATGTAAACATAAACATAACAATTAAGGAATTATAACTAGGCTAGCATCAGCGGTGCTTAGCCGATCATATTAACTCAAACAATCAATTCAACGTTTGACATAATGAAATACATGAATTCAAAGTAAAAGAAATGATAAATCGCTAATGCTTATGGTTAGGGAGTGATATCTCCCTTGGAGATGGCTCCGTATGCTCCTCAAGATCTGCCTTCAGTCCCCTACTCACATTCTCTGCTTTGTGTGTGGAATGAATGATGTGGAATGCCGAATTTAGGGCAGGTATTTCTATGCCGATCTGAAGGTAGCGAAGTTGAGAGTTACGTCAGAACCTATATAAATTGTAATAATGCTCTAGATAAAGCGTGTTATGGCATAACACATAGAATGAGCTACGCCGTATCTTCAATATATCGTTACAAAATCATGATTATCGATAATCTATGAAAGAGTTATGATGTAGCTTGCGGTGGCATGAAACATCATTTGACCTAATTAGTTACTGGCGTAATCCTAAGTTAGAGTTCTGCCGTAATATCTTGATTGAGTTGGTCTTCGAGTTACGCTTTTGTTACGGCGTAATGTGAGAGAGATTACGCCATAATTACTTCATAGTGGGCATACTATCATATATCTTCAATAAAAATCCTAATATAACTCCCCGGCAGCGGCGCTAAAAACTTGATGCAGGTTTTACTGACCAGGTTTTAATATTTATAAGTGTCTCGTTTACCTATGGTGTACCTTATGCACTAACGGGCACTGTATCCGATCGTGTGTAGTGTAGTAATCGGTAAAACCGAGGTCATCCCAAGAGCTATGTGAGCGAATACTAATTAAGTCTAGGTGTCACTAATTTTACTTTGTATTAAGGTGGAAATGATAATAAACTAATAAAACAAGAAAGCAAATAAAGGCAAGGGTTGTGATCAATAGAGGAGAAGTGTGCTAACCTAGTTACTCATCCTATCATGCTATGTTCACATCTAATTACTTCCAATTTCTTCAAGTGGGTTTTATGTCCGTAGGACAACATTTGGTCGATTCTTCCTAACCTATCAACAAAAGTTTCCACCGAGATCAAGCTACTACCCTTGAAAGTCCAGTTGTTTTAGTCCCCAAGACAAGTCATTAAGTACCGCTACATGCAAGATTCATAATAATGAGTGCTGGGGCTAGCATCTTAGACACTCATCCCTAACTTCTTAAGTTCGTCCAAGCGGCGGTGATCATTTGGTGGGTTGCACAAGTGAAGAAGGGTCGTCGGTTGGTCAATTCTTACCCTTCCCACTCGGTCTACCTACTTAGGGTTAGTTGGTCAATTCTCCTAAGCAACTAGACACTACCGCTATTCAAAACTTCCAAACAAAGGTAGCTACCAACAAACTATGCATGCATGCACTAGAAACAATTATACGGAAGCAATGTAAACATAAACATAACAATTAAGGAATTATAACTAGGCTAGCATCGCCGGTGCTTAGCCGATCATATTAACTCAAACAATCAATTCAACGCTTGACATAATGAAATACATGAATTCAAAGTAAAAGAAATGATAAATCGCTAATGCTTATGGTTAGGGAGTGATATCTCCCTTGGAGATGGCTCCGTATGCTCCTCAAGATCTGCCTTCAGTCCCCTACTCACATTCTCTGCTTTGTGTGTGGAATGAATGATGTGGAATGCCGAATTTAGGGCAGGTATTTCTATGCCAGATACAGTGTAACTGAAGTTGAGAGTTACGTCGTAACCTATATAAATTCGTAATAATGCTCTAGATAAAGCAGGTTATGGCATAACACATAGAATGAGCTACGCCGTATCTTCAATATACGTTACAAAATCATGATTATACGATAATCTATGAAAGAGTTATGATGTAGCTTGCAGTGGCATGAAACATCATTTGACCTAATTAGTTACGGCGTAATCCTAAGTTAGAGTTACGCCGTAATATGCTGTTGAGTTGGTCTTCTGAGTTACGCTTTTGTTACGGCGTAATGTGAGAGAGGAGTTACGCAATAATTACTTCATAGTGGGCATACTATCATATATCTTCAATAAAAATCCTAATATAACTCCCCGGCAGCGGCGCTAAAAACTTGATGCAGGTTTTACTGACCAGGTTTTAATATTTATAAGTGTCTCGTTTACCTATGGTGTACCTTATGCACTAACGGGCACCGATCCGATCGTGTGTAGTGTAGTAATCGGTAAACGGAGGTCATCCCAAGAGCTATGTGAGCGAATACTAATTAAGTCTAGGTGTCACTAATTTTACTTTGTTTTAAGGTGGAAATGATAATAAACTAATAAAACAAGAAAGCAAATAAAGGCAAGGGTTGTGATCAATAGAGGAGAAGTGTGCTAACCTAGTTACTCATCCTATCATGCTATGTTCACATCTAATTACTTCCAATTTCTTCAAGTGGGTTTTATGTCCAGAGGACAACATTTGGTCGATTCTTCCTAACCTATCAACAAAGGTTTCCACCAGAGATCAAGCTACTACCCTTGAAAGTCCAATTGTTTTAGTCCCCAAGACAAGTCATTAAGTACCACTACATGCAAGATTCATAATAATGAGTGCTCGGCGCTAGCATCTTAGACACTCATCCCTAACTTCTTAAGTTCGTCCAAACGGCGGTGATCATTTGGTCGGTTGCACAAGTGAAGAAGGGTCGCCGGTTGGTCAATTCTTACCCTTCCCACTCGTCTACCTACTTAGGGTTAGTTGGTCAATTCTCCTAAGCAACTAGACACTACCGCCATTCAAAACTTCCAAACAAAGGTAGCTACCAACAAACTATGCATGCATGCACTAGAAACAATTATACGGAAGCAATGTAAACATAAACATAACAATTAAGGAATTATAACTAGGCTAGCACCGGTGCTTAGCCGATCATATTAACTCAAACAATCAATTCAACGTTTGACATAATGAAATACATGAATTCAAAGTAAAAGAAATGATAAATCGCTAATGCTTATGGTTGGGAGTGATATCTCCCTGGAGATGGCTCCGTATGCTCCTCAAGATCGCCTTGGTCCCTACTCACATTCTCTTCTTTTGTGTGGAATGAATGATGTGGAATGCCAATTTAGGCGGTATTTCTATGCCGATCTGATAATGGCGAAGTTGAGAGTTACGTCGTAACCTATATAAATTCGTAATAATGCTCTAGATAAAGCAGGTTATGGCATAACACATAGAATGAGCTACGCCGTATCTTCAATATATGTTACAAAATCATGATTATACGATAATCTATGAAAGAGTTATGGCGTAGCTTGCAGTGGCATGAAACATCATTTGACCTAATTAGTTACGGCGTAATCCTAAGTTAGAGTTTCGCCGTAATATGCTGTTGAGTTGGTCTTCTGAGTTACGCTTTTGTTACGGCGTAATGTGAGAGAGGAGTTACGCCATAATTACTTCATAGTGGGCATACTATCATATATCTTCAATAAAAATCCTAATATAACTCCCCGGCAGCGGCGCTAAAAACTTGATGCAGGTTTTACTGACCAGGTTTTAATATTTATAAGTGTCTCGTTTACCTATGGTGTACCTTATGCACTAACGGGCACTGTATCCGATCGTGTGTAGTGTAGTAATCGGTAAAACCGAGGTCATCCCAAGAGCTATGTGAGCGAATACTAATTAAGTCTAGGTGTCACTAATTTTACTTTGTTTTAAGGTGGAAATGATAATAAACTAATAAAACAAGAAAGCAAATAAAGGCAAGGGTTGTGATCAATAGAGGAGAAGTGTGCTAACCTAGTTACTCATCCTATCATGCTATGTTCACATCTAATTACTTCCAATTTCTTCAAGTGGGTTTTATGTCTATAGGACAACATTTGGTCAGTTCTTCCTAACCTATCAACAAAGGTTTCCACCAGAGATCAAGCTACTACCCTTGAAAGTCCAGCTTGTTTTAGTCCCCAAGACAAGTCATTAAGTACCGCTACATGCAAGATTCATAATAATGAGTGCTCAGGCGCTAGCATCTTAGACACTCATCCCTAACTTCTTAAGTTCGTCCAAACGGCAGGTGATCATTTGGTCAGTTTGCACAAGTGAAGAAGGGTCGTCAGTTGGTCAATTCTTACCCTTCCCACTCAGTCTACCTACTTAGGGTCAGTTGGTCAATTCTCCTAAGCAACTAGACACTACCGCCATTCTGAAACAAGGGTAGCTACCAACAAACTATGCATGCATGCACTAGAAACAATTATACGGAAGCAATGTAAACATAAACATAACAATTAAGGAATCATAACTAGGCTAGCACCAGAGGTGCTTAGCCGATCATATTAACTCAAATAATCAATTCAACGTTTGACATAATGAAATACATGAATTCAAAGTAAAATAAATGATAAATCGCTAATGCTTATGGTTAAGGAGTGATTTCTCCCTTGGAGATGGCTCCGTATGCTCCTCAAGATCTGCCTTCAGTCCCCTACTCACGTTCTCTGCTTTGTGTGTAGAGTGAATGATGTGGAACGCCGAATTTAGGGCTGGTATTTCTATGCCAGATACAGCGTAACTTAAGTTGAGAGTTACGTCGTAACCTATATAAATTCGTAATAATGCTCTAGATAAAGCAGGTTATGGCGTAACACATAGAATGAGCTACACTGTATCTTCAATATACGTTACAAAATCATGATTACGCGATAATCGTTGAAAGAGTTATGGCGTAGCTTGCAGCGGCATGAAACATCATTTGACCTAATTAGTTACGGCGTAATCCTAAGATAGAGTTACGCTGTAATATGCTGTTGAGTTGGTCTTTTGAGTTACGCTTTTGTTACGGCGTAATGTGAGAGAGGAGTTACGCCATAATTACTTCATAGTGGGCATACTATCATATATCTTCAATAAACTCTCCAAATCCGCGTCTCTTTAGCTCCAATGCTCGTAAATTACCTGAAAGTAAAATATAGAGGAAAACAAGCATAAATCCATATAAATGATATAAATACAAGCATTATCGGGGGAAATTGACACTTAATATTTAGGACTATTTGATGTTATCTGAATCATTTGGCACATGGAAGAAGGATCCAATAAGTCTTGTTTCATGGTTTAGTCTTGATTTTGTTTTCTAAAATGATCACCATCTCTCCCCTGATCAAATCTAGTATTTAAATACTTTAGATAAAACATTTTGGGAAAGGATGTGGTTTTCTATTACTTGCTCCCCTTCAATATGTGCTTCGAGATTCGAAAGAGTTTTGCACATATTAGAGAGAACCTGCACTTTGAGTCAAATCTTTGAAATTGTTTGGCACATGTAGGAAGGAGTGCCTTTTATTTCAATTCTGAAACACTTACCAATTTATCAGTTTATTTTTGATTTAAATCACAAACTCTGCCCCTACCACAATTCTCAAACCCTTTGAGATTTGGGATCTCAATTGATTTAAATTATTTTATAAAACTTTTTTTAGGAGAGATGTGACTTTGTTTTAAGAACTCGTGACTGATAAGGACCAAATTTTAAAATATTAATCTCCATTGATCTAACATGCTCATTTACCATATGTAAAATGTTCAGATTTTGTACCATTTGGATGAAAACTTCAAAATTAGCATGCTCTTGATCCAATTGTGGACAAAGTGTTATTTTTTGATTAAAAATGTAGAACATGCTCCTTTTGATGCCAGTTGTATGAAAAATATCCTTTTTGAAATGTTTAAAATCATTCTCCCCCTCAATCAATGACCAAAGTTGTTGATTGAGTGACAGAGTTTAAGTCCAGATGATTTTCAAAATTAAGTTCGAGTTATTTTCAAAACAATTTGTTTTTTCATTCGAAGACAAATATTTTTCAGAAGAATCTTTAGAATGAAAAACATTTTTGAAGAAACATTCGTCTTTTTGGCAACAAATGTTCCTTATAAACTTTTGTTTTTAGGGTGAGAGCTTGATATTTTAAAATCAATTTAGCATAGCACCATCCTTTCTTTAAAAGCGGGTTACAGTCTGAAATAACTGCAAGCCATTATTTTAAGCCCGGGTTACTGCCTGGAATGACAGTAAGCCATCGTTTTGAGACATGATTTTAGAAAATATTTACACCTTCTGTTCTAACTTCATCTAAAGTCTCGTGCCATTGTTGAATGACATTTCTAAGGCCGGAGATGTTATCGATACCAGAAGACATGCCTTGAGAAAACAGTATTTTTGGTATTTTCTGAATTTTTCAAATTTTTTTATGGGTTTTTGAAAATTTTATATTTTTCTATTTTTTTTGTTGGTTTTATATTTTTGTATTTTGCTTTTTGATGGAATATTTACAAAGAATAGGTGAAGAAACTCCTTTACTCCTCATCTTCCTCCTGAAGACGTTTGAGAGTTTCCAGCTGTAGATTTTTCAAACCAAGTCGTGGGAGGATAAACTCAAAACGGTCTCTGTAAGAGATTTTGTGAAGATGTCTGCTAACTGATACTCAGTCCTCACGAAATATAGTTCAACCACACCTTTCTCTACTTGTTCCCTGATGAAATGATGTCGAATATCAATGTGCTTTGCTCTTGAGTGTTGGAAATTGTTGCAGCAGAGAGCGATGACACTTTTGTTATCACAGTACAGAGGACCTTTGTTGAATACAAAGCCATAGTCAGACAATTGGGATCTCATCCATAAAATTTGAGCATAAAATGATGACATGGCTATGTATTCAGCCTCTGTAGAGGATATGGAAGTACTCATTTGTTTCTTTGAAGACCATCTCACTAACTTATCACTTAAAAACTGTGCACTTCCCGATGTACTTTGACGAGTATCTTGACACCCTGCATGGTCAACATCTACATATGCTGTTAGTGACATACCGGTGTCCTTCGGATACCAAAGTCCCATGTTAATGGTTCCTTGGAGGTACTGAAATACCTTTTAACCGCTTCAAAATGCTTTTTGGTAGGCTTATCCTGGTAACGAGCACACATGCATACAACGAATAGAATATCAGGTCTACTGGACGTGAGATACATCAAGGATCCAATCATACTACGATATTTAGTTTGATCAACCAGGATCCCCAAGTGGTCCTCATCCAGTTTTGTTCGTCCCACCATTGGAGTTCTACCGGGTCACAAAAATCAAATCCAAATTTCTTTAAAATTTCATTTGCATATTTAGATTGATTAATAAAAATGCCTCCGGGATTGTGTGAAATTTGTAAACCTAAGAAAAATGACATTTGTCCCATCATTGAGATTTGAAATTTAGAGCCCATCTCTTTTGAAAATCGGTCACATTCATTAGGTTCGGTCGAGGCAAATATAATATCATCAACATAGATTTGAACATGAATTAAATTTTTGCCTGACTTTCTAGTGAACAATGTAGGATCGACTGATCCTTTGTAGAATCCATTCGCCAAAAAGAACTTTGACAATGTATCGTACCATGCCCTAAGAGCTTGCTTAAAGCTGTAGAGGGCCTTCTTCAAGCGGTAGACATGGGTAGGATATTCCGGATCCACAAAACCTTCTGGTTGACTAACATAGACCACTTCTTTGAGATCTCCATTAAGAAAAGAAATCTTTACATCCATCTAATAAACTACCATATTCTTGCTAGCAGCATTAGCCAAGAGGATTCTGATAGCGTCAATACGTGCAACCGGAGCAAATGATTCCTGAAATTCAATACCCTCCTCTTGTTGATATCCTTTAGCCACAAGGCTCGCCTTATTCTTCAGAACATCACCGTGCTCATCAAGTTTTACTTTGAAGATCCGCTTGAGAGCAATAATCATAGAACAATCTGGAACATGCACTAATTCCCATGCATCAAGACGATCGAAATGATGGATTTCATCTTGCATAGCATTAAACCAGCTGTCCTCAGACATTGCTGTTTAGACATCTTTTGGTTCGATCTTTGATAGTACAGAGATTAAGAAGCACCATAAGGCATCAGTGGCAAGTTGTTTTCTAGTAGATACCGGATGAAAAGTATTCCCAATGATATTATTCAATGGATGATCATGTGTCCATTTTCTGAGATGTTCATGTGGTTGTTGGTAAGGAACTGATGTAGCAGAGTTGGGATCCATGGTGAATATGTTTCAAGAGTGGGTTTATGGGCAAATATGTTTTCAAACGGAGCATCTTCGAGAGTTGCATAGGGGTTATCTCCAAAAGAATTAGCAGTTGCATTTCCTTGATGCACAAAAGAGGATTGAGGATTCGAAGATGATGATGAATGATCGGCAAATGGCGCTTCTTGGGATAAAGACATTGAAACAGATGGACCATTTACATTGGTTGGAGAAGGAGCAACTATAGTTGGTGGTACATGGTTATCATTAGTTGGAGGGTCATAGTATTCATCAAACATTGGATCAAACAGTTTCTTCAATTCTTCTTCTTATGGAGGTACATAAGGAACTGCAGAAGAAGGATTTTGTACAAGACCTGAACTAATGGGACCAGGTGTCAAAAGTTGAGATGCGGGTCCAGAACTGGATTGTCCAGGAGCCATTTGCTCAGTTAGATCATCAAATGTAACGTGAATAGTTTCCATAATGTCTCAGGTTCTTTTGTTATAGATTCGATAACCCTTCCGATTAGGTACATAACCAACGAAAAATCTGATATCAGCCTTAGCTTTCAACTTTCCCAGATCTTGACCATCATTGGTTGGATAACACAAAGCTCCAGACACACGAAGAAACGAAAGATCCGGTTTTCTGTTGTGAACTAATTTGTATGGGGTTTTTCCATGAGTAATATGTATTAGGGAACGGTTTTGGGTGTAACATGCACTGGCAATGGCTTCCGCCCAGAGAAACATTGGAGCCTTTGATAATATTAGCATAGTCCTTGCAGCTTCCACAAGAGTCTGATTTCGCCTTTCAACTTCACCGTTCTATTTAGGAGTGCGTGGTACACTTCTTTGATGACTGATTCCAATGCTTTCATAAAACTGACTAAGTTCTTTGTTCACAAGTTTAGTTCCATTGTCTGTTCGGATGATTCTAACTGTTTTGTTATGCCAAACCTGCAATTGCTTAATGAGTTTTATGATGACGTTTGGAGTTTCATCCTTTGATCTCAAAAACTTAACCCAAGTAAACCGAGAGTAGTCATCAACAACAACTAGCACATACTTCTTCCCATTTATACTTTGTACTCTCATGGGTTCGCACAAATCCATGTGAAAGGTATGAAGAACTTCCATAATGGAATTGGCATGTTTGGGTTTGTGGGCATACTTCGTGCTTTTGCCCAATTGACATGCAGAACAAAGATAATCTTTTTCATATTTTAATCGGGGCAAGCCTCTTACGAGGTCTTTTCTAGAAAGATCATTGATGGTGCCGAAGTTCAAGTGATTGAGACGACGGTGCCATAACCATGACTTGTTCTTAGATGCCTTTGATAACAAGCAAATTGGAGAAGACTTCATCATGTGTTCGATAGAGATGGTGTACAAATTAGTGCCACGAGTTCGTTTTAAAAGCTCAACACCATCTAATTCTCTAACGAAGCAAGAGTGTTTTCTGAAAGCCACTTCGAGATCAGAATCACAAAATTGACCAACAGGGAATAAATTATGACCAAGACCTTCCACATTATATACCCGGGAGATCACACTGTCACCAAAAACATAATCTTCATAACCCATAATTGCCCCAAAGTGGTCATTCCCAAATCTAATAGTCCCAATGAACTTATTCACGAAGTTCTTAAGCCGAGAGCGATCTCCAGTCATATGTTTTAAGCAGCCTGAGTCCAAATACCAAAGGACGATTTGTACGACTTGCATTTGAACACAGACAAGTATGGATAACTGGAAGCTTTGGATCCCCATGAGAAAATGGGTTCGGATTGGTTAGTACATACAATTTGTGGACCTACATAATTTCTAGATGTCATGACATTAGTGGTGGAAGCAAGACTAGTAGTGGCAGTAGACCTATTTGAAGTGTGACAACTTCTTAAAGGTATGATTCTACCAGTGAGCTTCCATTTCTTAATGGGCAGAGATCTAGACAATTTAGGGCAAATTTCACTAATTTTGAATTTATGTCCAGTAGGTTTCCATTGATAACCCACATTACTAAACTTTTTCCCTGTAGGATTCCAATAATTGCTAAACCTTTTCCCTGTAGGCTTCCAGACTTGCTCAACCTGTTTAGCATTCCTAACAATTTTAACTAGATATTTAACAACATTTCTTAAATCATTCACAACACATTCATCATGATTACCATAAACCAAACATTCATTACATGTTTTGCAAGAAGTATCAGAATTCGAATTAATTACAGTACACTTATAGCTAATACTAGAATCAACACGATTCATCTTATTCAACTCAAACTTATTATTCCTATGGTGGTCTTCTACTTTCTTCTCTTGATCACTCTTAGCTCGCGTGGTCCTATCTTGCTTTGTATTGCCTGAAGGCTTTGACCCGCTAGCCTTAGTGTCACTAATTAATCCTGTAGAAGGAACGACGGGAATATTAGTTGGTTTTACTACTTTTTGCATTTGTGGTCTAGTAGTGCTGGGATCTGAGACTTTAGGAGGCACATCAAAGGTAACATGCATGAATTTAGGCATAGAAATGGGTGTAACTGTTCTATCTTGCCAAGTACCAGATTTTGGACATGTTGCAATTACACATTCTAAGAGTTCCTGAGATCGTTTGGCATATAAGGTGTGGCTATCCAGTTATCCTTAGTGTAATTGGGAGTTTTAAACATTATATTGAGACTCACACACCAAGGATCTTGTAATTTCTTTTCCATTTTCTCTATAGAGGCATTTTCAATTGCTATGTCCTCTTCAGTGTTCTCAACATAAGTTGGATTTTGTTTAAGCTTAAGAATCTCACTACCATCATAAATTACATCATCAACTATTTTTGCTTTCTTAAGATACGCAGGATTGGGGTCTTCTACAAGGCCAATACTATGCTTATCACTTAATACTCTATGCTTAATGATCATGTGAGCAGTCTGAATGGTGTTTCCTTGTACGTACAACTTGTTTTCAAGTTTGTTCTTTAAAATTTTAAGGTTGGAAAAATCATTTACAAGTTTTGTGTCCTTTACATTGAAATCCTGGTTAAGCCCTTTTACATTTTCTTGAAGTTCTAGCTCTTGCTTAAAATTTTTATTAAGTTTCTCTTGTAAGGAATTTAACTCTTGTTTTAATGTTTCTTCCCTTAATTTACTTTTTCTGATTAATGTACGCATTTGGCTATCCATTTCCTGCTCACGTGTGGTCAGCTCAAATTTAGCACGCTATTCATTGATAGCAACTTGATCCTTATAAATATTTAGTTTAGTGGTCATGGAATCATCAGGCACATAATCAGTGTACTCATCAAACACACATTCATCATTGATAGCAGAAGATGCATCACTTGGTACAACAAGACTTTCATCATGCTTCACATATTGATCATATGAGAAAACATTGCTATTACCCATATTTTCAATATCTGATTCAACAAATTTTGTTGTTTGTACTTCGTTGGGAGTCTTTTGCACATCAAGATGGTTTGTGTCGTTGGTTCATCATCAACATCAGAGTCAAAAGCATCACAATCTGCAACTTGGAAGACATTGGGATTGTTCTGTGCTAAATTATGCACCGGTTGTTCATCGCCACCTGCATCATATGTTTTGGCATTCCCATCAGCAAGAAACGACAACTCTTCCTCATCCAACACAACTCCACTATCTTGTGCTTGCACCAACATCATCTTATCCCTGAAGTAATCTGCATTCTGTGGACATTTTGGCTAAGTGCAGTCCCTAGCAATGTGTCCTTCCCCTCCACAATTGTAGCACTTAATCGGTTTCCCTTAACCCTGTACCATGATCATTCCTCGGTTCTGTCCACCCACATAACCAACTCCAGCCCCAACATTCCCATAACCAGTTCCAGCTCCTACATTCCCTCGTGCATTATATGGTGGATTCACATTTTGCCTTCCTTGCACGTTCTGAACCACAATCCTTCCATCTTCAATAGTAGCATGATTATGTAGATTCGATGAAGTTCTGAGATGGTTGTTGGTGTGGGGAAGTAAGTTTCTATTTTGTTGAACCATTAGGGCCAGTTGGTTTGAAAGGTTTTCAATAAAAATGTCAGATGGGTTATATCCTGGGTCTGGAATGGTGATCTGTTTCTGATTCTGAGAGGATGGTATGACTTGTGATGCTTTAGTACTTATTCTCACATTGGAAAAATATGCAGTTGAGTCATTTGAAGAGTTTGCAACAGCAGTATTAGATTGAAATTTCTCTATGATCAAACGCTCAAATGTGGCATGCTTCTCATGTTGAAGTAAGTAAGCATACAGCTTTTCGTAGTTGGTGTTCCTAAATCCTTTGTTTAATTTGACTGCAGTAACAAATTTGTGCCATTCAGGGTTCATGTTGTTTACGAACTTGAAATTGAGTTGGATATTTGGCATTGTCATGTTGATGTTCCTCATATCATTTACAAGTTTGTGAAACCTCACATGATACTCAAGTGACACTTTCCCAGGTTCATCTTAAAGTTCTCAAAGTCATCATAAAGTCGTGACTCTCATCTTCCTTAGTTAGTTACGAACCAGAGAGAAGCATCTTGACATTATCCCAGACTGCTTTGGCCTCAGTATTGTGATTGATTAGCTTGTAAATGTCCTTTGGTTGACCTTGAAGTACGATGTTTGAGGCTCTAATGTCAGCATCATATCTTTTCTTTTCCTTCTCATCAAGATCATCATACGTCCTTGGTCTATCCAAACCCAAAATGACTGTTCCATCAGCTCAGGTTCGAGATGATCTCTGGTTGTTCCCAATTGGAATGGTCCTTCATGAATTGACTTAATGATGTTACAACCATTCTCTTTGCCCAAGCAATACAATCTGATTCTCTGTGCCCAAGAGTTATAATCAGTTCTATCAAGCATATGAGGACGAGTATCAGACCATGCAACTTGAACGTCATCAGCAACGGAAGAGATGATTGTAGACATGATTCCTAAGTACACGGGATTTTACTAAATCAAGAGAAAACCGTAAAACTTAACACTATATATATATATATATACATACATACATATATATATATATATATCTATATCCCTTATAAAGCATGGATATACACAACCTAAACCCGAGCCTCACTCGAACCTAAATTTTAAGATTCACCATCGAACCTAAAATCATATATAAACTACCATAACACACATACACATACCTCAAATCTTCCTTTCTCTTTTCTCCTAAAACAAAAACACATGCCGACCTACATTAATACCATCGCTACCAGCTCGCCGGCTCCACCAAACCGCATCAACCCTTCCACCAGAATCCCTCCACCCATGAAACCCATCATCACCTTGACCCTCCACCACCGTACCCCTCACACATAATGTCAACAACGAACCCCTCCACCGCCTTAACTCTCCACTACAAAACCCTCACCATCGAGACCAACCCTCGAAGAGAAGGTTTTATTTTTGATGTTTTTCTTATTTTTCATAGATCTATATATAATAAACAAGTTTTGAAGGATCTCTTTACGGATATGTAGATTATATTTGCGGATCGAGTTTACGATAACATTTTATCATTTTTTAATCTCAAATAACATTTTATCTCATGATCCGATCGGCGTTTTCTTGTTGGATATTGTGTTTGAATCGAGATCTATTTGAGCTGTGGATCCGTGTGTTAGTTATGGCGTAATAAGATTTATGGTTTTATGTATGAGCGAGATGTGTTATAGATCCGAATATATTTTGGATTTGCGAATGTGTGTTTGTATTTTTGGTTGAACCGGATCGCGGTTGCATTTAGAACGCAACGTTGCTTTGAAGCTTGAGAACATCGAGCCAATTATGATTTTAAGATCGATAACATAGTACTTTAGATAGATCTTGGTTTCTTTTATTTTTAATTCTCCTTTTATTTTAAGTTTTAATTCTGTTTTTATTTTTGTTATATTTTGCAATGATGATTCTTATTGTGCGATAACGTACCTACCTGGTTAAGTTGCTCTTGGCACACAACTTTATGTTTATAACCTCATTGTTTGTTATTTTCTATGCAATATTTTTAGTTTTTGGTCTAATAATTTTGTTTTGTTGCAGATCTCCAAGCTCTGTTTTGTTTTGTGTTTAACTTTTCTTAGCTTTTTGTTCTTTCTTTCTAAACTTTATGAAATCTAAGATAATGTAAAAACCTAAAGTTCTTTGTAAAAATAACAAGGTTGACCGGTGGTCAAAATTGTTATCGGGAATAACACTTTATCTCAAAGTTGTTCTTAGGCGGTGGTGTCTCGAAAGAGGCGTTTATTTATACAATAAATAATTACTCATATTTTAATTTGAAAATTTTATGGATTTCAATCTTGAAGAAAGTGTTTTATACATGTGACTAGAAGTACCAAAATGAAGTTGACATTACAAAGAGAATAAAATTGTAGCCACCCTAGCTACATATCGATTATGACAATTTACGGACCTACAATTAAAGGACTCAACACTTATAGACATTTATTTATAGACTTATAAGGCAGAATGGAAAAGTTTAGATACACTTTGTTTTGAATAACCGCTAAAATAAAACCACGGTATACTATAGGAATATGAGATTAACGATCGACTCACTTAAATAAGTGCTAGAATACAATGCTCGACTTTATTATTATTATGATTTTAATCGACCACCGCACATGAAAACAATGCTTATCAATGAAACCACAAATATTGATGTCGACTAATTTGTAAAAACCGCTAGGCATTAGCGGTTGCCAAGCTTGTCGTTTAGCGATTAATCGGTTATCGACAATTTATCGAGAGACGATTGGATTTTCATATATAAAATTAAAAGTTTTTTAAATTATATATAAAAAATAAACAAAATGCTTCAAAATACTTCAATATTCATTTTTAAATTTAATTGGCACTGAATTTATTATTGTCATTAACATTCATTTAAAATAAGAAAAACGAACATATCTTCACATTTTGTATTAAGTCATTGCTCGGGATGCGTTTGAAAGTTTGTGTCGACCGATTTTGTGAAAACGGGAGGTATGTCAAAAAAAAAAAAAAACTTAATTTAAATTTTTGTAAAAAGTTGACACGCGTTAACTGATCCACGCGGTTAATCCTTCTAGCGCCCAGGCCAATTAATCTAATTCCACGAGACGCCGATTAATCGGCCTCCTAGACATATTTTTCCAACAACAGACAAGGATATGAAACTATGCCATAAAAACAACAATGTCATTGGAAAAATATGCCATAAAAACAATGCCATAAAAACAACAATTTTTCCTTGTCTGTTGTTGGAAAAATATGTCTAGGAGGCCGATTAATCGGCGTCTCGTGGAATTAGATTAATTGGCCTGGGCGCTAGAAGGATTAACCGCGTGGATCAGTTAACGCGTGTCAACTTTTTACAAAAATTTAAATTAAGTTTTTTTTTTTTTGACATACCTCCCGTTTTCACAAAATCGGTCGACACAAACTTTCAAACGCATCCCGAGCAATGACTTAATACAAAATGTGAAGATATGTTCGTTTTTCTTATTTTAAATGAATGTTAATGACAATAATAAATTCAATGCCAATTAAATTTAAAAATGAATATTGAAGTATTTTGAAGCATTTCGCTTATTTTTATATATAATTTAAAAACTTTAATTTTATATATGAAAATCCAATCCGTCTCTCGATAAATTGTCGATAACCGATTAATCGCTAAACGATGCTTGGCCAACCGCTAATGCCTAGCGGTTTTTACAAATTAGTCGACATCAATATTTGTGGTTTCATTGATAAGCATTGTTTTCATGTGGTGGTCGATTAAAATCATAATAATAATAAACTCGAGCATTGTATTCTAGCAACTTATTTAAGTGAGTCCGATCATTAATCTCATATTCTATAGTATAATCGTGGTTTTATTTTAGCTAATTATTCAAAACAAAGTGTATCTAAACTTTTCCATTCGCCTTATAAGTCTATAAATAAATGTCTATAAGTGTTGAGTCCTTTAATTGTAGGTCCGTAAATTGTCATACCGATATGTAGCTAGGTGGCTACAATTTTATTCTCTTTGTAATGTCAACTTCATTTTGGTACTTCTAGTCACATGTATAAAACACTTTCTTCAAGATTGAAATCCATAAAATTTTCAAATTCAAAATATGAGTAATTATTTATTGTATAAATAAACGCCTCTTTCGAGACACCACTGTCTAAGAACAACTTTTGAGATAAAGTGTTATTCCCGATAACAATTTTGACCAGCTGGTCAACCTTGTTATTTTTACAAAGAACTTTTAGGTTTTTACATTATCTTAGATTTCATAAAGTTTAGAAAGAAAGAACAAAAAAGCTAAGAAAAAGTTAAACACAAAACAAAACAGGAGCTTGGAGATCTGCAACAAAACAAAATTATTAGACCAAAAACTAAAAATATTGCACAGAAAATAACAAACAATGAGGTTATAAACATAAAGTTGTGTGCCAAGAGCAACTTAACCAGGTAGGTACGTTATCGCACAATAAGAATCATCATTGCAAAATATAACAAAAATAAAAACAGAATTAAAACTTAGAATAAAAGGAGAATTAAAAATAAAAGAAACCAAGATCTATCTAAAGTACTATGTTATCGATCTTAAAAATCATAATTGGCTCAGATGTTCTACTGGCTTCAAAACAACGTTGCATTCTAAAATGCAACCGCATCTGGGTTCAACCAAAAATACAAACACACATTCGCAAATCCAAAAATATATTCAGAGATCTATAACACATCTCGGTTCATACATAAAACCATAAATCTTATTACGCCATAACTAACACACGATCCGGCTCAAATAGATCTCGATTCAAACACAATATCCAACAAGAAAAACGCCGATCCAGAAAAGATAAAATGTTATTTGAGATTAAAAAAAATGATAAAAATGTTATCAGAAACTCAGATCTGCAAATATAATCTACATATCTGTAAAAGAGATCCTTCAAAACTTGTTTATTATATATAGATCTATGAAAAAAATAAGAAAAAACATCAAAAAATAAAATCCCTTCTCTTTGAGGGTTGGTCTCGATGGTGAGGGTTTTGTAGTGGAGAGTTAAGGTGGTGGAGGGGGTTCGTTGTTGTTGACATTATGTGGTAGTGAGGGGTACGGTGGTGGAGGGTCAAGGTGATGATGGGGTTTCATGGGTGGAGGGATTTGCTGGTGGAAGGGTTGATGCGGTTTGGTGGAGCCGGCGGTGACCACCAAGTAGAATATGGTATTAATGGTAGGTCGGCATGTGTTTTTGTTTTAGGGAGAAAAGAGAAAGGAAGATTTGAGGTATGAGTGTATGTGTTATGGTAGTTTATATATGATTTTAGGTTCGTGGTCGAATCTTAAAATTTAGGTTTGAGTGAGGCTCAGTTTAGGTTGTGTATATCCATGTTTATAATATATATATATATATATATATATATATATATATATATATATATATATATATATATATATATATATATATATAGAATCTAGATCGATTGAGAAGAATGAGAAGTAACACAAAAGAAATGACAAATCTCAAGTGACAAATCGCAGTGAACCAAGTCACATACAACAAATCGCAGTAACAAACCGCAAGATTACCAAACTGCATCAATCAAATCGCAGGATTACCAAACCACAGCAATCAAATCGCAGGATTACCAAACTGTAACAATCAAATCGCAGGATTACCAAACCGCAGCAATCAAATCGCAGGATTACCAAACCACAACAATCAAATTGCAGGATTACAAACCGCAACAATCAAATCGCACCTTTTATCAAACCGCATATGACAAATCGCAGTCTTTGACCACTCGCAAGGGGACAAGTCACTTTCAATAGTACACCCACTACTTGTCCTTTTGTCCTTTTCACCTCAAACCGCAACAATGATACCAAATCGCATCATTTTTTGATCAAGTCGCATACAAAACTGGTCAAACCGAAGCGATAACATAATCAAATCGCAAAAAAATATGATCAAGTTGCACTCAAAGATGATCAAATTGCATACAAGAAATACACTACGATGACCAAATTGCACCCAAGAAAACTTCCAAAAACCAAACTTTTTCAATCAAAAACACCAACAACCAATATGAATCTAGCCTTCCAAACCAAAAACTAAAACTAATATGATGATCCTAAACACAAAACTACAATCAAAATCCAAACTTTAACACTAAAAAAGATCAAAATGGTGAAAATGCCTCTAAACTCATTCAAATCCAAAACTTATGAAAACCAACTAAGAATCCAAGAATATGTAAAGTAAATGATCAAACCATGGCTCTTGATACCATTTGTAACATGTTGGTTTTCATAAACACACAAGCACAATCACTATGGGTCGAATTCAATATGAGTTTCTAGAGATAGAAAGTGGAGAATTGGAACTTGGTATGTGCTAAAACACATACCTTTTTATTATAAAATCTGACCCAAAATAACCAAGAAAGAGCCGTTTATTGCTAATATTTGTGGTTTTCTTGAGTTTGTGCTTGTGCAGGTATGGATATGTAAAAACACGCAAAAAGGAACCAAATCAGACGTAAATCCGAGCACGAGAGATTAAAGAGAGCTTAAGCCGAGCCGGAAGATCAAAATTGAGCATTTATGAAGATTTTATTCTCCGAGGATGATTTTTGGAAGATTTGATCAAAGTTTGAAGAAATGTCAGAAATAGTCCCTGAACTTTCAACAAATGATAGAAAACACCCTCAAGTTTCAACATTTGCAAATTGGCCCTTGGTTTATTTGAAGATTATCAAGAATGGTCCTTGGAAGATGATTTCAGAATTACATGTTTGGTCCCTCAGAAATCCGAATTTACATGTTTGGTCCCTATATTACTCTTGGGTCAACCTTATTAATCCAAGTCCAAGATATATCCTATCCTTAATAATCCAATCCAATCCACTTAACATATCCCACGGCCCAACATCTCATAACCCAAAACCCGACCACGTTATTAAACCCCCAACCCGTTTTCACCCCATTTACCCGATAATTTAACCCAAGTCAAACCATCAACCCGGTCAACCACCTTTTGAAATATAATAAACAAACACAAACGCGCCCCAAACAGTGTTTTCTTCCCCACACCCAAACACCTCCATTTTATCACCAATCCCAAACACTAAACATAGTACTAAGCATCTCCCCAAACCTTCTAGACCTCTGACTTGTCATAATAAGTGGCACACGTGGACAAATGGTGCTCTCCCATTGGCTGCTACACCTCATCAAAGGAATTAGAGCAATTTGATTGGTTGTGATGACTCAGGAATGAATGAGTGGCTGTGAAAGGACTTCTAGGCTCTTCCAAAGGCATCCCAAGACCTCTCCTCTCAGCTATATAAAGGACCCTTGGCTCACATTGCAAATGGTCCAATTTCTTATGCATTAGAGAAATTTTGGCCATTTTAATTCCTGTCTATCTTTATGTTTTTAGTAGTAAAATGCTCTGTAATCTCTGTTCTTAATTTGTAGAACTCTCTTTTCATTAATGCAATTTTCACTTTTTCTTTAAATGCATTGTTAATTCTGTTTTCAATATTTGGTTTCACTGTTGTATAAGCTTAACTGTTCTCACCCTAAGCTCACATAAGCTCATCCAAGCTTATGTGAGTTAATGTCTGTTTTAAGCTCAAGCTTAATTTTCATTTTGAGGAAAAGTCAAATAAAGTCAACTTTCTAAGTCAATTCAATTTTAGTGTAAAAGCTGTTTTAAGACTGTTATAATGATGAGTTTAAAAGTGTTTTGAGTTGTTGGATTAAGCTGTATGAAGGTTTCATTGATTTTCATATATTAATCTGTAATGTGGTATTTTGAAGGTGTGTTTGGATTTACTTCAAATCTGTGTTTAAAGGAGTTTGGTAAGTGTGAAATGGTTTAATCAGTTTTAGTTTTGTTGTTAAAAGTTTTTACAGTCAACATATTCAAGTTTTCAAGCCAAGAGTTGTAGTTTCAATGCTTTACCAAATCATCAAAACCATGGATTACATCCCAAAGTCACTATTCTTTAGCTTATCTCATGCCCATTAGCAGGTTCCAGTTTAGTTTAAAATGCTTGTGCTTGTTCTTAAGTAGATCCTAGTCCATCTGATTTTAGCTCATTTGCCATTTAGTTGCTTTTTGCTTGCTTAATTGTAGTCTGCTACTGCCCTTTTCTGCCATTTGTTTTGCTGCTGTTGTATGCATTTCTCCATATCTGCTAGTGCTTAGATAGATTAGCACTTTATGATTTGAGTGTTTTTGTTGCACCTTAGCTTCTTAAGTAGTTTTTTTTAGAGATCAGACCTTAGGAGCTTATTTTAGAGCTTAATCTTGGCCTGCAACTACTTGTTTTGCTCCACTGTTTTGCTGCATCAGCAGCCTAGTGTCTCTAACTGCCCTTTTGTTTTGATCTTTAGCTTCTTCATTAATTGCCCTCATTAGCTGAAAATTTGGATAAGTACTCTCTGCTAGGTGGGCTTGAGTCCCACACTTTTGTTTTTCTCTTTAGCTTGTTAAATAAGCAGTTGCAAGTGCTTAAACAGTAGGGTCAAATTGCTTATTTGCTTAAGTGGTCATTTAGCTTAATCAGTTGTAGATTGCTTATTAGGTGTTAGGAGTAGCTGCCTTTAGTTGATATTAGCTTATCTCAGCCTACATTAGCTTCAGTTATGGTTTGGTAGCTTAATTTACTCTTTAGCTTATTTTCTATAGCTTATTAATAAGCAGTTTACATAGCAGCTCTTATTTCTTCCACATAAGCCCTAGTTTTTATATTTTTCACAGCTCTAGAATAATATTTTAGAATTTCTCTGAATTTTTCATAATTTTTAGCTACTGTTTAGTATTTTTCTTTATTAAAATCAGTTTTTATTCACTTTTAATTAGCTTTAATTGCAAATAATTGAGAAAAAGTTCCAAAAAATAATTTTTCAATTTTCCCAGTTTAAGAAAAATATAAAAAGCATAAAAAATATTTTTCCCTATTTTTCCCCTTTTATTTGGTATTTTTCAAAATTTAAATTAGATTTAAATAGTTTTAAATTTGTAGAAAATAGAAAAATAATCAGAAAAATATAAAAATAGTTTTGAAAATTCTTTTAGTATATTTTAGATTTTATAAAAGTAATTCCATAATTTTCCCTCTCTCTTTCATAATTTTCAGATAATTAGTTTTATTTTTATAGTTAATAATTAGTTTTTAATTCTAATAAATTCAAGAAAATTCCTAAAAATTAGTTTTAATTCATAAATAGTTTTCAATTATCCTTTTTAGCGTAAAAGTAATTTTAGGTTATTTTTAGGAGTTAGATTAGTCGTTATTGCATTTTATTCGCGTTTTAGTGTAGAATTGCGTAGTTTGCCTTAGTTATTAGGTTTTCCCCATAGATTTTAATCCTATATGCTTTCCTTATCCCGTAGTTTAGATAACTTCATATGATCCCCTTTTCTCATTCAAATCCCGATAATTGAGACGTGAGTTGGAAATTCCATTCAACCCTCGTTCGGAACGATCTCGGTGCTCAAACCTGACACGTTTGAGTTACCCGCATACTACACACTTCTCATCTATTATTGGTCAGTGTCTGAGCAGTTTTAAGTTTCTTACGGTTAGTCATTCACAAGTGGCTAGCTTGTGTGAGATAACTTGACGGTTTGGACACGTATCAATTTTTGGCGCCGCTGCCGGGGAGGGCTTGTAGCGAGTTTTCGTATTCCGTCTCGAATCGCGTGCATTTGAAGATCCTTCCCCATGTGAAGTTACCGTCGTTTTTGTAAATATATATTTTTCCAAAACCCAAAAAATCTAAAATACCAAAACATTCTTCCTAGAGTGTTTACAAAACCATAAAATTAAAAACCAACAAAAGAAACCGAAACGTCAATTGTTACGTCGGCTCACCTCGAAGTACAACCTATACACGGGTATAAGGAAAGTCTTGACATTAAATTGCATCAAGAACGATCCACTCTTCGTTCCCGCTCATTGCAGCGATACTTTTGAGAGCTACCGAGCACCGGTTGACGTGACGGTTACAAAAATATTGTGTTTTCTTAAATATAAAAACCTAAAAAGATTTTCCTTTTCAAAATTTGTTTTAAAAACCCAAAAATATTCTTCTTTTATCCTCTCAATTGATAATTCTTTCTTCTTAACCCTCTATATGTTTAATTCTCATGGATACGATCAATTATCGTCGTTGCCTTCATTGCCAAAGCATTATGGAAGAGAAACAATTTCGGTGTTTGAAATGTATATGTGATTGGTGTGGAAATAATTGTCGAAATGGATTTTGTGATGTATGCAATAATTTTATTAATCCAAATCCAGATCTCGCCCGTCTTTATACACGGCTAGAACAAAAGAGTGCTCTTTATAATGACATAATTGGAGAACCCTCGATTCCTACTCCTTCTCCGGTGAGGGAAATGGAATATGTTTCTGAGCCCGACATGACTCCCGAGCCTATCACGGATAATTCTTCGATTTATCAGCTTTTGTGCATATGGTGCAGCGGACCCGAATATGGTGGGAATTGTCCCAGTTGTAGCAATGGAAAATCAGGAACCGAGTTTCACCACAATCCTGACTATGAGCCAACCAATTTTCCTAACCAACCTTTGTACCATGAGCCAGATTCATACTCTTGTGAGTATTGTGGTGGTCCTCACCAAGGTTTTCAATGTCAAGTTCAAGTTAACAACTCAACCTTTGGTTATGAACCTTACCCGTATTCGTCACAACAATCATACTGTTGTGAGTATTGTGGAGGTCCACACGTTAATTCCGATTGTCAGATGCAGAACCCTATTGTTTACAAGCAAGTTCCTTGTGATAATTACGACTATGCTTATAACCCACCCCCACAATACCAAGAAATTCAACAGCAAACTCCGTCAGATAATCAAGAATTCCATCAAGGTTTCCTGAACATATTACAAGAGTTAAAGGAATTAAAAGAATTGCTTCATGAACCTGCTCAAGAAAAAGATCCTAATCAGAAAACCTATCGTGAATTATTAGCTGAAGAGGCCGCGAAAGTGATCCAACATCGTCCAACTACCTATTATTACGATTCTGATTCTGATGACGATTATACTCCTCCGGATTCTTATCCCTCTCTCATTTCTGAGCCTTTCATTTCCGACCCTTCCCCTTCACTCACGCCGGTTGAGAGAAGTGACGTTCTTTTGGAAGAGGTCGATGATTCTATTTCTTCAGACATTATTGCACCCGTTGACTCTCTCATAATGGGGGATGAGCATCTTAGTATTATTCCGGAAACGGAAGAGTCTAATGCTGAGATCCTTATCCCAATCCCAAGAGAGTCTGGGGTTGTTGATATTTGTAATGAGCTTTCTCTTGATATTTCAAACGATCATGTTGAGATGTTCTCCAATTCCGATGATGATTCTTATGGAGACATCGATTTTGTCGACGATTTACCTTCCGAGCCCGTCCATATAGAAGAAGATAATGATTTTGAGCCAGAAGAAGAAGAGATTGAGCTTAATGATATTCAGATCGAGGATGAAGCATTACGAGAAACATTGTCGAATGTTTATCTTCTCATTTCTAAGATTGAAGCCCTTAACAATAATTCAAGTTCGCATCCTATCTCCGTTAAAGATAGTGATTTCTCTCCCGAGCTTGAGACTTTCCGATTTGATGAAGAGATTAGTGGCAATCCCACTATTGATGATGTTTATCCTCCGATTCTTGAGCGATTCTACTTTGATATTGATGAGAACAAGGTTTTGAATGAAATTTCCGATACTTCGGTTGATGACCCGATCATTGAGGATCCGATTGATGATCCAATACCACCGGGTATTGAGGATGTCGTGCATGATCCCGAGGGGGATATGGTTGTTCTTGATGGTTTTCTTGACTCTCCTTCTTTTGATGAGTCCACCATCACTTATCCCGTTGAGCCCGCATGTGAAGACAAGATTTTTAAACCTGGGATATTCATTGATGAGTTCTTTGTTAAAACCGTTATTCGTGATCAGGATCCTCCGATGGATGCCTTCGTTGTTGAGCCTACATCTCTTATCCTTTCCCATGAGCTCCTGTCCTTCTTGGAGTTTTCTCATTGTGATCCGTCATCCCTTCGTCCACCTGCAAAACCACCGGATGATGGATCATTCTTTCATGATATACCTTATGTGCTGAAGCCCGACATTTTCTTTCCCACCCGACCCACCCAGTCTCATTCCTTCGGGAATGAGGACACGTTTTGACCCGGTATCTCTACCACTTTCTTCCCAAGGACAAATGAATTGGGACGAGTCGGGGCTAGCGACTCGGTGACCAAAAACAAGAGCGCTTCGTGGGAGGCACCCCATGCTTATCCTTCTTCTTTCTATTTTCTAATAAGTGACGCGAAGGGTGCCTCTTTGATTTCTCGTGTTTGGTTGTTTGTGATGTTGTGTTTAGGATGTTCCCGAGATGAAGACTCTCGTGCTCGAATTTGTCATTTCTCCACTCGAGTTTCATGATCGATGCCGATGGAAACCGATATCCTAATCTTATCGACCAACGTTTATCTTTGAGCATACTTAATAAACGGCTTTTAGATTTTCGTGATACCTTGCTTTAAACATTGAGGACAATGTTTCGTTCTAATCTGGGGTAGGGTAATCTTCGATTTGATTTGTTGCACTTGCTTATTTTTGTTGTGTTTCTCTCGTAACCCGTTTTCCTTAAAATGAAAAATTGTGCAAAATGAGCAAAATTTAAAAATTTTGTAAGCTTTTGTTAAGTCTTTTGATTGAAAAGTTTGCTAGTCTCTTAGACAAGAAGCTATAAAATGCTAATTCTAGCTCACAAGGCCAAGATTTTGCAAAGTTTCCCGAGTGACTTTAAATATGCATGACTTGATTTCATTAGACGAAGCATTTGCTAAGTTAATATATGTTTTGACACCTTGTTAACTTTCATTGGTGAGAGTAGGAATGGAATTCGACTTGACCGGGCGTGTTGAGCCCTAGCTTGTTCCCTTAACCATAGATAATCTAAAATTATCGGCTAAGCATCCGCGGATCTCATTATTTGGGATTTTAAATTTATGGAGATCGAGAAATGATAGAGTTACTTATGAGTTTAGATGCTAAGCGTGGAGTAGTTGGTTCTCTTTAGAGCCCATCGAAGGTACTTATGGCTTTTTGTTCCCACAAAATTGTTTCACCCCATATCTGTCTAAATAATTAGAGATGTTGAGTTTTTGGCGATAGTTAGTTCTTTATCTTCTTAAAAGAATCTTTGTTTTAAAAATTAGGTACACATCAAGGATCCGAAATAAATAAATAAGCAAGTAATAAGTGAAAAGTAATAAGTAAAGTTATGAGCTGCGGTGTCGAGATCGGACCCTTGGATCTTTAGCGGGATTGAGTGAGGTCTTAGTCTAGCCAACGGGATCCTCATTTCATGAAGACTATAGTCTTGAATTACCCGTGAAGCTCCGTAGTTCATAGCTCATATAAATAAAAAGTATAAGTAAAAAAAAAAAAAAAAATTTGAAAAATGATGAATGAAAAAAATCAAAAGTATAAGTGAATAAAAATTCCTTGATGTGGACCTCATTTTTACGACAATGGTTCTTGAGAGAAGGCGGATAACTAATTATCGACTTAGCTTTATATCTTTATCGGAATAAAAGTTATCGAAACGAGAAATTTGAAGAAATTCATTTCTCACAAAAATAAAAAAATCTAGAGGAAAATAGGAAAATGGGAACAAAAGGTAATTACACAAGTAACTTCCATGGGTAGTGTTAGCATCTAGAGTCATATTTAACAATGATTTCGATTTTACGCTTAGTTTGGGAGCTTGTGAAAAATCAGGGACGATGTATTCTATCCGTATGGTCACTTCACGCTGTGTTGTGTTTTCTACTCCGTGATCCTAACGTGTCGTTTGAAAAATGTTGGAGTTATTGATCGACATGAAAGTTCAACTAACCGTCACTCATAATCGGAATGTGCTTAACCGTAATATCTATACATGTGAAATAAAAGGTAAACGGGGCGTTTTTAGAATTAAGGCTTTCTTAATCTCTTTTGAGGAATCTTTGCTACTTCTTCATAGGTTTAGTAGAAAGAGATTGAGATCCTTGATTTTAGAAGCGTGAGTTGATTGCATTGCGTGAGGACACGACAATGGTCTCGTCTGGGGTATTTTGGTATGTGCTAAAACACATACCTTTTTATTATCAAATCTGACCCAAAATAACCAAGAAAGAGCCGTTTATTGCTAATATTTGTGGTTTTCTTGAGTTTGTGCTTGTGCAGGTATGGATATGTAAAACACGCAAAAGGAACCAAATCGACGTAAACCGAGCACGAGAGATCAAAGAGAGCTTAAGCCGGTAGGAAGATCAAAATTGAGCATTTATGAAGATTTTATTCTCGAGGATGATTTTGGAAGATTTGATCAAAGTTAGAAGAAATGTCGAAATAGTCCTCGAACTTTCAAAGAAATGATAGAAAACACCCTCAAGTTTCAACATTTGCAAATTGGCCCTTGGTTTATTTGAAGATTGTCAAGAATGGTCCTTGGAAGATGATTTCATAATTACATGTTTGGTCCCTCAGAAATCCGAATTTACATGTTTGGTCCCTATATTACTCTTGGGTCAACCTTATTAATCCAAGTCCAAGATATATCCTATCCTTAATAATCCAATCCAATCCACTTAACATATCCTCGCCCAAAATCTCATAACCCAAAACCCGACCACGTTATTAAACCCCAACCTGTTTCACCCCATTTACCCGATAATTTAACCCAAGTCAAACCATCAACCCGTCAACCACCTTTTGAAATATAATAAACAAACACAAACGCGCCCCAAACAAAGGTTGTCTTCCCACACCCAAACACCTCCATTTTATCACCAATCCCAAACACTAAACATAGTACTAAGCATCTCCCCAAACCTTCTAGACCTCTGACTTTTCAGAATAAGTGGCACACGTGGACAAATGGTGCTCTCCCATTGGCTGCTACACCTCATCAAAGGAATTAGAGCAATTTGATTGGTTGTGATGACTCAGGAATGAATGAGTGGCTGTGAAAGGACTTCTAGGCTCTTCCAAAGGCATCCTAAATCCTCTCCTCTCAGCTATATAAATGACCCTTGGCTCACATTGCAAATGGTCCAATTTCTTATGCATTAGAGAAATTTTGGCCATTTTAATTCCTGTCTATCTTTATGTTTTTAGTAGTAAAATGCTCTGTAATCTCTGTTCTTAATTTGTAGAATTCTCTTTTCATTAATGCAATTTTCACTTTTTCTTTAAATGCATTGTTAATTATGTTTTCAATATTTGGTTTCACTGTTGTATAAGCTTAACTGTTCTCACCCTAAGCTCACATAAGCTCATCCAAGCTTATGTGAGTTAATGTCTGTTTTAAGCTCAAGCTTAATTTTCATTTTGAGGAAAAGTCAAATAAAGTCAACTTTCTAAGTCAATTCAATTTTAGTGTAAAAGCTGTTTTAAGACTGTTATAATGATGAGTTTAAAAGTGTTTTGAGTTGTTGGATTAAGCTGTATGAAGGTTTCATTGATTTTCATATATTAATCTGTAATGTGGTATTTTGAAGGTGTGTTTGGATTTACTTCAAATCTGTGTTTAAAGGAGTTTGGTAAGTGTGAAATGGTTTAATCAGTTTTAGTTTTGTTGTTAAAAGTTTTTACAGTCAACATATTCAAGTTTTCAAGCCAAGAGTTGTAGTTTCAATGCTTTAGCAAATCTGTCAAAACCATGGATTCTGTCCCAAAGTCAGTCATTCTTTAGCTTATCTCATGCCCATTAGCAGGTTCCAGTTTAGTTTAAAATGCTTGTGCTTGTTCTTAAGTAGATCCTAGTCTATCTGATTTTAGCTCATTTGCCATTTAGTTGCTTTTTGCTTGCTTAATTGTAGTCTGCTACTGCCCTTTTCTGCCATCTGTTTTGCTGCTGTTGTATGCATTTCTCCATATCTGCTAGTGCTTAGATAGATTAGCACTTTATGATTTGAGTGTTTTTGTTGCACCTTAGCTTCTTAAGTAGTTTTTCTTAGAGATCAGACCTTAGGAGCTTATTTTAGAGCTTAATCTTGGCCTGCAACTACTTGTTTTGCTCCACTGTTTTGCTGCATCAGCAGCCTAGTGTCTCTAACTGCCCTTTTGTTTTGATCTTTAGCTTCTTCATTAATTGCCCTCATTAGCTGAAAATTTGGATAAGTACTCTCTGCTAGGTGGGCTTGAGTCCCACACTTTTGTTTTTCTCTTTAGCTTGTTAAATAAGCAGTTGCAAGTGCTTAAACAGTAAGGTCAAATTGCTTATTTGCTTAAGTGGTCATTTAGCTTAATCAGTTGTAGATTGCTTATTAGGTGTTAGGAGTAGCTGCCTTTAGTTGATATTAGCTTATCTCAGCCTACATTAGCTTCAGTTATGGTTTGGTAGCTTAATTTACTCTTTAGCTTATTTTCTATAGCTTATTAATAAGCAGTTTACATAGCAGCTCTTATTTCTTCCACATAAGCCCTAGTTTTTATATTTTTCACAGCTCTAGAATAATATTTTAGAATTTCTCTGAATTTTTCATAATTTTTAGCTACTGTTTAGTATTTTTCTTTATTAAAATCGGTTTTATTCACTTTTAATTAGCTTTAATTGCAAATAATTGAGAAAAGTTCCAAAAATAATTTTCAATTTTCCCAGTTTAAGAAAAATATAAAAGCATAAAAATATTTTTCCCTATTTTTCCCCTTTTATTTGGTATTTTCACAATTTAAATTAGATTTAAATAGTTTTAAATTTGTAGAAAATAGAAAAATAATCGAAAATATAAAATAGTTTTGAAAATTCTTTTAGTATATTTTAGATTTTATAAAAGTAATTCCATAATTTTCCTCTCTCTTTCATAATTTTCAGATAATTAGTTTTATTTTTATAGTTAATAATTAGTTTTTAATTCTAATAAATTCAAGAAAATTCCTAAAAATTAGTTTTAATTCATAAATAGTTTTCAATTATCCTTTTTAGCGTAAAAGTAATTTTAGGTTATTTTTAGGAGTTAGATTAGTCGTTATTGCATTTTATTCGCGTTCCGTTTTAATTTCGTATTTGCGTTTTTGTGTAGAATTGCGTAGTTTGCCTTAGTTCTTAGGTTTTCCCCATAGATTTTAATCCTATATGCTTTCCTTATCCCGTAGTTTAGATAACTTCATATGATCCCCTTTTCTCATTCAAATCCCGATAATTGAGACGTGAGTTGGAAATTCCATTCAACCTCGTTCGAACGATCTCGGTGCTCAAACCCCGACACGTTTGAGTTACCCGCATACTACACACTTCTCATCTATTATTGGTCAGTGTCTGAGCCGTTTTAAGTTTCTTACGGTTAGTCATTCACAAGTGGCTAGCTTGTGTGAGATAACTTGACGGTTTGGACATATCAATCAGAACTTCTAGTAAAAAAGAAAAATGTATTATGAAGCTTCAACCCTTTTCCTTACTAGGAAAAGGGTATTTATAGTGTCTTACAATATATGCCACCTACGGGCTATGGATCAGGCATACAGTAGGTAAAGACCCGTCCGTCCTCCACGGTGTTACTTAACTAAGTACTAACTATAACTAAACGACTACGACTACGAGCTTTCTAATGATTACATATACTTCAGGTGACCGATTCTTTAGCTACCGGATTTTCTAAATCCAAACATGAGGTGTTTCAGAAGATGGTTTAGGTTTGTGTGAGGGATTTTCGACAATCCAGTTGTCGATTTCCTTTATCAAGCGTTCCTCTTCAGCCTTGTCCGCTTCTTATTCAGCCTCCTTTTGCCTAATCTCCGCTGCAGCCTTTAGTACATCATCATTTGTAACCATGTTGTTCTCCTCCTCATCATATTTGTCGCCTCCAGTGTTGTACATCTCCTCATCATCATCTTGTTGTTCCTCATCGTGTGGTTGATCTTCCTTATCGGTAGGGTTGGTGTTATCACCCGTGCCCTTACCGGGTTGATTAACCGGATCGGTTTGGAGTTGGGTGGCAAGAGGTGGTTCTTCGGAGTGTGGAGCACCACTGCTAGAACCTCCTACCTTGTCGGGTTGATTAATCGCAAAGGTAGAGGCTTGGTGTTCCATCCTCTTCTGCTTCAAAGAATTTTGAAATTGTCTTTCCTCATCCATCGGATCATACTCCAAGTCAGAGTCATGTTGTTCTTCTTCATCAAGAGGCCTTTTCACTTTGTCAGATTTGTTGTTGTCTTCAGTCGAAGCTTAAGCAACAATATCTTCTTCAAGCTCTATGAGAGTTGGGTTTTCTGCTTCTCCTTCTCTGTGGTAGAGTCATCAATACGAACCTCGCTATAAATCACGCGTTCATCTGACTCATTCTCTGAGTCATCATCATTTTGTGATGTGCGCTCAAGAGAAGGTTCGGGCTTGATAATTTAAACAGGAATTCTCCTCTTTACTACTCTTTTGGTTTTCTTGGACTTTATGGTACTAGTAGAACTTCTAGCTTTCTTTTCTCTTGTCTTGACCGCTAGAGTAAGAATTTCATCCATGAACCCAACATGTTTAGTTAGGAGAGCCTCCCTATAGTATCTATGTAAGGGAGTGTGTCTGACCTTTTCAGTTATAAGGCACGCAGGGAGTTTCGCACCTTGTTTACGAGTGGTTGTCCCATGGAACCTAACTGATTTAAGGGGAGGCTCTTTAATCATGGTGTGTTTGTTAGGGTCATCAAGTCTCTTAGGAATGTCCTTATGCTTCTTAAGGATGTTGTGAATGATGAGTTTCGTGAAGCAGAAAAATGGGATCTTGGTGCCTCCCTTCTTTAGATGATGCATCATGTCCTCCCAGATGAGGCTAGCATAGTCTATGTGATTAACATGGACCATTCCCTAGAAAATTTTTAAATGCATTAGCTTGGTTCATGACCGCTATCTCTTCCCGAGACTGACTTGGCAATCATGAGGTAAAGTGTCCTCCATGGTTGTGGGATGAATTTGACGTCAACTCTGGAGTGAGTAGATGTTAGGAATTATTTAAAAGTAATGTAATAGTATAGACCAGTTCCTACTGATAGGTTCCTGCTGTTAGTTTTACTTGTTTCACTGCGATAGTGCGTTCACGTTAGTGCATTTCACGATAGTATTGTTTCATGGATAGTAGTATCCGTATTATTAGTAATTAGTTAGGATATGCATGAGTTATATTAGGAAGAGATAATGCATATCTTTTACACGTTTTGTAAACAACTGTATTAGGGTTTCTTATAGTATAAAAGAAACATGCAGCTATGAGTTTGGTACACACTTGAAAACATTCTTAGTGAATTAATATAGATCCATAGAGGATCAAAGTTTAGTTGGTATTATCTTCTTTAACTCTTGTGTTCATATTTCGCATGATCATAAGTTTATTAGAGATTCTCTATAGTTTATTTGTGATTACATAGGTATTCTATCTGTTTCTAAAAGGCTAAAAAAAGTGAAGTCCCAAACCTTGGATCTAGAACACTTAGCTTGTAAACGTGTAGTTGCCTTGGATGGTTCCAAAACAACAATGAGAAACTTTGTTGTAGATACACATAAGTATGCGTAATCTACTTGAATGTACTTTAGAAGATTAAAGTAAACACAAATGTAACACCAACAGCTTCAATATTATTGATTAATAATACGAGTACTCTCCTAGTACTAGGGTTTACAACCTTGAAGCGTTTCTTAAGACGGCTAGAGTATTGGTATATGCTTAACCTAGCTAGGATCTTCTTTTATACACTAAGGAGATCCCTTAGCGAGATAACTAGGCATTAAGTATATCATATCTTCTATTGGTATATAAGATATGCTGTTACAAACCTTACACGACATACTTAATATAGATCAGTACAAACTCAACACTATCAAGACTAATATTTGCACTATCAAGACTAACTAGTTAATACTTTTCTAACATCACTATCAAGACTAACTTTAATACTATAAGTATTAACTCCTCAAGTGAATTTCCAACAATCCTCCCCTAAACTTTTGATTGGGTTTCTGAATCACAAGTTTCTTCAGTCCTTGAGGATTCTTCCAAACTCACTTTCCTCTACTAGGTCTTCCAGCTTGGTCAAAGATATTTATCTGCAACTCCTTAGCCATTTCAACCACATTTCCCATCCTTAGCCCAACATTCACCATCTGTAAAAGAGTTCCAAGTGCAAGTGGGTAGGTTCTTTCAACCAACAAATAGATATCAGGTCCATTGCATGTAGTGAGCAAGTGCAGTCCACATGAATCAATTAGGGTCCAACGAGAGCTTCTTCACCAGTTGGAACTTCCATTGTTCTCATCATCGTATCGTGTTTAAATATGTTCGGAGTTCATAGAGTAGCTCCGCATCCTTATCATTATCTCGGATCTCGTTCTTGAACCTGCTTTTGACTAACTCCCATAGATTAAGTAGATCATCCCCGCCAATAGATGCAAATAGATCCACTAAGTACAAATAAGCACTTGTCTTTCCACCAGCTATGTGAATCCTTCAATGCCTCTTTCCATCTTCAGTGTAGATATCCCAGTTGAGAATTGGGTATCTGTTATTGATGGGCTCTAAGTATAGTGCTTCTTCTGGAGCTTCAATTAACATCATCCTATTGAGCTCTTCTTTAGTAAGTCTACCTTCATCTTCATCAGAGGCTTTCAATCTTTTAGGTGCAGATAAGGAAGCTCCTACTTCAGATGGCCTTTTGTAGCTTCCAATAGGTTGTGACCTTTCAACAATATCATCATCTTGCATAGGTCTGAATTCTAGAAATCTTCTTTAAATGGTGTCAGCAAGTCTTTGAAGAGTCTCCCAAGACAACTGATTAAGCTGCTTCAATGTTCTTCTGTCTTCACCTGAGTATCTGATGTATTTGAAAAGATACATATTCACGACTCTTGTTTGGAGGCTTTGAGGCCTTTTCAATCTCTCTTGTCTTTCTCGAATTGGCTCATCTTCTAGCCAAGATCTCACTAAACAACCGAAATGCTTCATTAACACTAGTACTGATCTTGGTGTAGCTTCATTGTACCTCCTTGGTTTCTTCTACTTTGGCCTCATATCATCCCATGTTTGCCGCCTTCACCATTTTAGTCATCTTTTCTTTTCTTTCTCGCAGCCTTCTTTTCGCAACTCTTCCTCATCCCATCGTGTCGCTAGCTTCTTTTGCCTCTTCATTCAAACCTTTCAATTTCTTTCTTCTTCTTGGTACTTCCACCAAGATGCCCTCGCCTTTATCTTTGGGATCAATCTTTGAGTCAAGAGGTTGGTGAAGTCGAACACCTCCTTCTTGAATGACAACTCCCTTTTCTTTAGGCTTGGGTGCTGCTGACTTGGTCTTCTTCCTTAAGTACAACACAAGAGGCTTCTTGTAAGTAGGAGAGACGGGAACAGTTTTCTTCCATCTCTGAAGTCCTAATACAACATGTTTCTCTCTTTCCTCTTCATCACTATCTTCATTAGGAGTGGTAGTAATGGTAGTGGCCTCTGTTGTTGTTGCTTATTGTAAATCAGCAGCTATTTGAACAATTGGGCTTAGTACTGATTGTAGAACACCAGGAGTAATAACCATAGCATTATCAGTACTAACTACAACACTAACAGTACTAACTGTGATAGTACTGATAGTACATGTAGGAGTACTAAGTACTTCTTCTTGTGCATCACTGGTGATTTGTACTTCTTCTTCATCAGAAAAAGGGCTCTGAAAAGCTTCACCACCTTGCCATTGACCAAATTTACATCTCCTTTGAATATCAGAACTCCTCCCCTGCTTGGTAGAATCCTCTGTTGAGGTACTTGAGACTCTGAACTTAGCCTTTCTTGGGTGAGATGTAGTGACTGGAGATGTTTCTGCAGTAGGCTTGGAGAGAAGCTTGACCTGATGCTCTAGCTTTTTCATCTTTAGGAGCATCCTGGTATGAATTTTTGCAGCAGCTTTCTTATGTTCATTGATGAGTGTCTAAATACTCATCATTTTTGTACAAAATAAACTGCAAATTCATCTGAAAACACTCAGAAACACATCAAAATGATCAAAATATCACAAATTAGTGTTTTATGTGATTTAAATGCAAAAATATCAAAATCGATGAAAAATTATCAAATTTGCAAAATTGCGCTTTAGTCCCCAAGTTTCAAAAGTTGTCAAAAGCAGTCCTGGTAAAACCAAATAAAGAGAAATATCATTTTAAAGTCCCTAGGATTCTTAAGTTGTCAAACTGGTCCTTGAGAATTAAATTTACAAATTTACAACTTTGGTCCTTTAACTTTCAAAATGACAACTTAGGTCCCTTAACTTTCAATAATGACAACATAGGTCCCTAAACTTTCAAAGATTGTCAATTTTGGTCCCTTAAAACAAGTTTGGAAATTTGAGTTTGGTCCTCTAGTTTGGCAGATTTACAACACAAGTCCTTGTCATTAACCAACATAAGCCTTGTCATAATGAATTCGACCCGCCACTTAACCATTTGACCCCCTGTCAAAACCATTTTGACCGCCAGTCAAAATCACCAAACGCTATCCTTTCCTCTCACCACTGCTTGTCTCCCCAACTTGTGCTCGAATCGCTACTTTCAACATATTCCTCCCACCTTACCTTATCTCATCAAACCCATCCTTCATCATCACAACTACTCCACCCCCTACTTGCCAAAACAAGAGCCAACGTGTCAAATCAAATTTTCCCGCCAAAATGAATCAAAGGCTGATTGATTCTAGCCATCCAATGGCTCACAAGACTGGATGGGATTCACTCTGAGTGGGAGAGAAGAGAATGGGTATAAAGAAGGAAAGTGAAGCAAGAAAAGAGCAAGAGATAATTAGTTTTAAATTTCTTATGTCGTTTTTATCTTTAATGTATTAAATTAATTTCAAACTGTAATTTTGTGTTTGAAATTGTTAAACTCAAGTTGAATTTGCAAGTGTTACCAAGTTTTAATCCTTAATCCAAAGTTTCATTTAGTTTCATGCTTATGAGCTTATCGTTGAAAATTTCCTTCTCAATTTCTTATGTTAAAGCTCTCAAGGACTGCATTTGCTCTCAAACAAGTTTTATAAGCCTATGATAAGCTTTGTATAAGCATATATTCGTTTAAGCAAATTTGAATGTTGGTCAACGAAAGTCAACTCTTAGACTCATATTGGAATTGGAAGGGTTAATGGTGTTGCCGAGCTTGGATGTGGGTTTGAATAGCTTCAATTAGTTAGTTGGGTTTGGTTTTAAAGTCGCAATCACAGCTAGAACACTAGTGAGTTTTGTTTACCTCATTTGCAATTTTAGCTAATTTGTAGTGTGTTCTTATATTTGTTATTGTGAACTTTGAAATGGTTTAAACTTGTTCATTAGTTATAATTTGATAGCTAGATTGAATCTCGGTATTAGCTTTAGCAATTTCAAGAGGAATCTTAGTTCATTGTGAATCACAACATAAGGGTGTTTGGATTTGGTATGAAACTGTTTTAAAGGCCTCATCAGTGATTGTCTGTTGTTGTTTCAAGTTGGTTAAGTTCATTTGAGTTAATATCAGTCAACATTTAGTGTTCACAATAGCTCAAAGTCAAAAATCCATCTCTTTGGATCTTTAGCAGCCCACTGTTGGTATTTTACAAGTCAAAGAGCTTGTTTTGTGTTCAAAAGTCATAGGTCTTGCTTGCTTTAGTTTTATTTTATCATAACATATCATTTTCAATCCAAAATCAAGATCAAAAGTCGATAAGTCAAACTTTCCATTATTTTCAAAAGTCAAAATCTCGAATAATGTTTTGAATAAACTTTGGAATTTCACTAGGAGTTTAATACTGAGTTTGAGCCTATGAGCTTTGGAGGTTTTGTAGTCTTGTTGGTAAAGAAAATACAAAAATAGTAGTTCTTGGTTTCTACTGCTTAAGTGCTTATTTATCCGCTTCTTTGGAGCTACTGCTCGCCATAGTGCCTCGTGTATGTAAATTGCGCCCAACTTCACAAGCTTGCATAGAGCTTAATACTTGTCCAAATCCAGTGTTCTCTAGTTCTTTGGAAAGCCAACTTGGTCATCTTGAGGACCCTAGTCTTAGATTTCACTTTGGAGCTTGTTTGGTGAGGTGCAATGACTTAAAGATTGTCCCATTTTCTGCTTTTCATTATAAAGTCAAGTGCTTATTTGCATATTCCTAGCTTATCAGTGGTATTAGCTTGTTGTTTGCTATTGTATTTTGGTTGTTTTAGCTTAGTGTAGCTTCTTTTTCAGTGTGGTCCCCATTTGGTAGCTTTTAGCTTATCAAAGTGCTTATTTTTAAGCACTTTCCATAGCATTTGCTTAATCCTCCACACAACCCCATCTTTTTCTATTTTTCCTAGCTTCATAATAATATTTTAGAGTTTTCCTTAAATTTTCAGATTTTTCTAAGGTGTTTAGCTATTTTTCTTATTTTAAATTAGTTTTTACGAATTTTTAATTAGCTTTTAATACAAATAATTAAGAAAAGGTTCCAAAAAATAATTTTTCTATTTTCTTAAGTTTAGATAAATGTAAAAAGCTTAAAAAAGTATTTTTCCATATTTTTCTCCTTTTATTTGGTATTTTTAATAATTTAAATTAGTTTTAAATAGTTTTTAATTAATAATAAATACATAAAAAGTCTAAAAATATATTTTCAGTTTTAAAATTAGTTTTATCATATTTTAGATTTTTCTAAGTTTTAATTTTATTTTTCTAATCTTATTTTCTATTTTCTTTTATTTTAGAGTATTATTAAATAGTTTAAATTAGTTTTAATTAATAATAATTAATTAAATAGTTATAAAATAATTTTTCTTTTTCTATATATTTTGTTTTATCATTAGGATTGTAAAATGTATTTTCATATTTTTAGGACTTTTATATCTTAGATTTCACTTTTTATTTTGTACGTTACGTTATTTTAATTTAAACGACGTTTTAGGTTTTAAACGCTCATCACTTTAAATATAGTGATAGCGTTTATTTAATAGATTTTATTTTTTATTTTTCTTTAATTTGCATTTAAGCCGCTTTTAATTTGTTGGCTTATTCAAGAGTTAATATCATAATCGATCCCTTCCGCTCAAATTTCCGATCACTAAACGCTTGATAATCCATTGCACAAACTCGGGACTTAACGACCGGGAAACATTGTACTCTCGGATCTTAATTGCATTGGTTTTGAGCAGTTTTAGTCTTTCGACTTGACTGCTTGGAGACGATCAAATTTTAGGCCGCGTCACGCCGGAGTCGTCTTGATTTATCTCCGCTTTAGCGATTAGTTGTTTGAATCCTCACTCTTTGTTTATATCATCCATCTTTGTATATATATATATCCATATCTTTCTAAAAACCCAAAACAAGCAAAACGTATAAAACACAAAAATATTTTCCTTTTGTTTCTATATATGTATCAAAATAAAAATACAAAAGAATCGCTGTTTTTCTAATAATTAACAACTTAAAAGATTACCACCGAAACCAAGGCAAGGCACTACCTAAGCGGGGTGCGACCATAATAAGTTCCCGAACTAAAGATATAAACTTGCCTTTGTGTCCATTGTGATTGTGTACCTTTTTCAAAGAAGCCATTCATCTTGGATTATTGGTTAAGTTCATCGTTGTTTTGCCTCGATTTTGTGTTAATTGATTTTGTTGTGATATCGACGCTTCGAACCGTAAAACCCATAAAGATTCTTCTCACCCGATTTTACAAAACGCCTTCATAATTCTCATTCTCATGTGAAAGATTTCATAATTCCATTTCTCTCCGTGAACTCGAGTTTCCTTAGAGTTAACTCTGTGTATGCGCACTGCTCTTCTAGATCATCGAGCCCTTTCGTGATCTAGCGAAATTCCTAGAAGACGTTCTCGTAGGGCGTCTTCGCCCAAATAGTCGAACCCGAGATTCGTACTATTTCTAACAACACCATGGCGCATTTAACGTATTATGGCGGAAATGCTCCGCACCCACCGAGGGTTATGGAGATGCCATCGCCTTACCGTAATCGATTCGATCACTTGAATGAAGACACATTTAATCCAACTTGTGTCACGAATCAATTCCGCTGGTCTCGATCGAGACGACCCGTATGCACACATCCGTTGGTTCAACCATTTGACATCAACTCTCAATTACAAGGATGTGCCACAAAAGGTGATCAAATTGATGCTATTTCCGCTCACTTACGGGGCGGCAGATTTGGTGGAAAAGAACCCCTCGATCCATCGAAACTGGGAGGATCTTGTTCAAAAGTTTGTGAATTACTTTTTCCTCCATCAAAGACGACCAATCTTAAAAATGAAATTTGGATTTCGCCAAAATTTCGATGAAAATTTGGAGAGGCATGGAGAGATTCAAAGATCTCTCAGAAATGCCCCCATCATGAATTCACGAGCTTCAACAAGTTAATATCTTTTACAATGGGTTGAACGGTAATGATCAAGATTCCTTGAATGCATCCGCAGTGGCAATATCTTGAATCGTAAACCTAAAGATGTGCTTGAAATTTGCGAGAGTAAATCAAAGTTCCTTTTCTCGCAACAAAGTCAATGTTCGAACACTCGCTTCTTCATCCGTAACTCTTCCGAAGTTAGCCGCCCGATAGCCGCCCGACGGATCTCATCGGTTGTATGATTAAAGAGGTGAAGGAAATCAAAAGCGTAAATTCATAAGCGGAACCAATCAAAGCCATAAACAAGGTGTGTGAAATTTGTAGTGGTCCACACGCGTATTATGATTGTCAAGCAACCGATGCTTCTTTTACCAAGCTCCCGTAGCTTCGTAAACCACAATCAATACCGACCACGTCGATACTCACTACTGCACCTAGCGGTATGACACCACCGGTTTTCCTCCTGCAAAACCATGGAAATCAAAACCATGGAAATCAAAACCATGGCAATCGAATCGCTTTGTTCCAAATCAAGGACAAAATTTCAATAACTCTCCAAATTTCAATCAAAACCGAACAATTTCAACCCACCTCAACCTTATCAAGCTCCTAACCATCAAAGTTATCAATCACCTCCTCAAGCTCCCATGCCAAATGACTTCATGAAAATGGTGAGTCAAACATCGCTCTATGCAAACTCGGATCAATAACATGAGAGGAGAGCTAAAAGGAAATTGATACCACATTGTCTCTACAGACAATTGAGTTGAAGAATATGATGAGCGGTTTCATGAACATGAATATGAACAAAGCTTCATCATCTTCCGGAGGACTCCCAAGCAATACAGCTACCAATCCCAATGCCGAGTTGAAAGCCGCCACCACTCGTAGTGGTAAGACGACAATGGACCTTCGACTCCTATGCCCCTCCTCCCGTGGCATTTAGTCAAGTTACCAAGGAGACAACGGACAAGGTGCATGATTCAAGCCCACGGCACCGCACAAGTCCCACCTTCTAAGTCCATGTTTCTAGTCCGAACCCAAGTTCAAGAAAAATCTGAGCCGTAAAACACTTCCATCCCGCTCAAAGTCTAGTCGACTTCCTTACCCATCAAGAATGAATGATGAGAAGCTAAAAGACAAAACAAAGAGCAAATGGAAAAATTTTCCAAATCTTCAATGAGCTTCACTTTGATATAAGCTTCGTTGATGCTCTCGTTCTAATGCCTAAATTTGCATCCACGCTAAAGGCTTCATGAGCAACAAAGATAAGTTGTGCGAGATGACGAAAACCCTCCGAATGAGCAATGCTCGCCGCCATTCTTAATAAGCTTCCGAAAGCTTGAAGACCCCGCCGGTTCTTAATCCGTGTGATTTCTTGGGATGTTTCAATGCTCCGCCTTGCCGATCTTGGCGCTAGCATTAATCTCATGCCACTCTCAAGATGGAAGAAACTCTCTTCCCGAACTTTCATCCACTTGTATGACACTCGAGCTAGCGGACCGCACTATAACTCGTCCACTTGGGATAGCCGAGGATGTTGTGCTAAAAGTGGGAAAATTCCACTTCATCCGACTTTGTTGTAGTAGACTTGATGCGATCCTAAAGTTCCCTCATCTTGGGAGAGCTTTCTTAAGAACCAGTCGTGCTCGATCGATGTGTTTGCGGAAGAGTTGACCATACGGGTTGACAACGACGAGCTCACGTTAAATATCAACCAACTCCGCACTTATACAAAAAGAGTGTTGCCACAATTGATCAAAAATCGAAGAATCAATGCAACACTCTCAAATTTCACGCAGTTAAGAGTGTTCAACAAAAGCGTCTTGAGCTCAAAGCTTTAAAATTACCCGGTTCAAGCAAATGGTTTGAAAGTTGTACCGGGGAAGTCAAGAGTGTTCTTGATGATGATGACGATGATCTAGAATCGGAGACTTCATCGGAAGTGGTGGAAACTGCTAGCTCTAAGAGCACGCCACTTGTCCCACCTCCGCATCGCTTGTCGCATCGAGATTGTTACGCCCGGATGAAACCAAACTATCTTGATTTCATCCGAGTTGGATGATGATGTTTGTGATCCAATGGAGACATTCTTCCCATTGATGAAATGCTCAAAATGATCCATCATCCTCTAGTCTTATTCCCGACTCTTCCATCCCTTCTCTCACTCCCCGATGAGGAAGATGATAACTTTGGAATGAAGTCGAGGACTTTCTTAGTGATGAGTCAATTCCAATGGGAATTGATAACACTTACCTTGATCCGGAGGAGACATCCTTTTCCGAAAGTCCGTTGAATGAAGAACCATTTCCCACCCTCCTCCCGGACATCTTATTGACAATCACCATCTAAGCTTCAAGTGTAAGCTTAAAATGTCAAAATGGTGATTTGCTTCTTTCTGATGAGGAATGGACTTGCATTGTCATGCATATCTTTGTTCCATTCTTCACAGATGGTGTGGTTGCTCTTTCCCTTTTCTCTTCCGGGAATGAGGACACCATCTTTGATCCCGGTATCATTCCTAATAGATTCTACTATTAACAATACCGCGGTTCTATCTCGTCGGTGTGGAACTTTCTGATGTTCATATGTTCATTAACATTGTGAACGAAAGTCCGATCGAGATTGGTTTTCCACGTTACTTTCCCCATGAACAAATGAATACGGGGTCGAGTCAAGCTAGCGACTCGGAAATCAAAAAGCGAGTACGCCATATGGGTTTTCACCCATATTTCGTCTTCACCTCTTTCTACCACCCTAAGTGTGGGGGTTTGCCACATGTTTTAAAAAAAAAAAAAAAAAAAAAAAAAAAATCCTTGCTAAATAATGGCCGTAGTATTTCCTTTACGTTCTTTGTTTCGCATAACCGGGTGCATTTTGAATATTGAGGGCAATATTCATTTCTAAGTGTGGGGAATTCTCACGAATTTCATATATTATCTACCCAATTCCCGTTTTGGCCAAAATTTTTTGGAGTAAGTGTTTTACACTTACTCATTTGGTAATCGATCCGCCATGTTCAGAAGACAAAAGGATTGGCTAATCCAGAGCAAACGGCTCTTGGTAAAGATTTCAAACCGCTTATATGGCTTGCAATTTGCCCAAAATTGTATGGTTCTCAACTCACCATATCCTAAAAGTGAAGAGTTGGCTTGCCATAAGGTTATGGCTTGTGGTAAAGGCAAAGGAAAACCATAATTGGTTATCACCACCAAAGATAATGTTGATAATTTATCTAAGAGTTGGCTAGTCCGTATGGTACGGCTTCCGGTAAAGACAAAATCAAACCGTTGAAAGTCGGTGGTTTGCTCAAAATCACATGGTTATTTGTACCATGGTTCTTACTTGAATCGAAACATTTGGCTACTCCGTATAATGGCTTTTGGTAAAGAGATTAAAATCCATTATGTTTTTCAAATCATTGCTAGGGACTAGCAATATCTCGATGTGGGGATTGATGAGTGTCTAAATACTCATCATTTTGTACAAAATAAACGCAAATTCATCCGAAAACACTCAAACACATCAAAATGATCAAAATATCACAAATTAGTGTTTTATGTGATTTAAATGCAAAATATCAAAATCGATGAAAAATTATCAAATTTGCAAAATTGCGCTTTAGTCCCCAAGTTTCAAAAGTTGTCAAAGCACCCTGGTAAAACCAAATAAAGAGAAATATCATTTTAAAGTCCCTAGGATTCTTAAGTTGTCAAAACGGTCCTTGAGAATTAAATTTACAAATTTACAACTTTGGTCCTTTAACTTTCAAAATGACAACTTAGGTCCCTTAACTTTCAATAATGACAACATAGGTCCCTAAACTTTCAAAGATTGTCAATTTTGGTCCCTTAAAACAAGTTTGAAATTTACAGTTTGGTCCTCTAGTTTGGCAGATTTACAACACAAGTCCTTGTCATTAACCAACATAAGCCTTGTCATAATGAATCGACCTCGCCACTTAACCATTCGACTTCATCAAAACCATTTTGACCGCCTGTGTCAAAATCACCAAACGCTATCCTTTCCTCTCACCACTGTTTGTCTCCCCAACTTGTGCTCGCAATCGCTACTTTCAACATATTCCTCCCACCTTACCTTATCTCATCAAACCCATCCTTCATCATCACAACTACTCCACCCCCTACTTGCCAAAACAAGAGCTAAAAAGTCAAATCAAATTTTCCCGCCAAAATGAATCAAAGGCAGAACTGATTCTAGCCATCCAATGGCTCACAAGGCGATGGGATTCACTCGAGTGGGAGAGAAAGAGAATGGGTATAAAAAGAAGGAAAGTGAAGCAAGAAAAAGCAGAGATAATTAGTTTTAAATTTCCTTATGTCGCTTTTTATCTTTAATGTATTAAATTAATTTCAAAGCTGTAATTTTGTGTTTGAAATTGTTAAACTCAAGTTGAATTTGCAGTGTTACCAAGTTTTAATCCTTAATCCAAAGTTTCATTTAGTTTCATGCTTATGAGCTTACTGTTGAAAATTTCCTTCTCAATTTCTTATGTTAAAGCTCTCAGTGACCTGCATTTGCTCTCAAACAAGTTTTTATAAGCCTATGATAAGCTTTGTATAAGCATATATTCAGTTTAAGCAAATTTGAATGTTGGTCAACGAAAGTCAACTCTTAGACTCATATTGAATTGGAAGGGTTAATGGTGTTCGAGCTTGGATGTGGGTTTGAATAGCTTCAATTAGTTAGTTTGGGTTTGGTTTTAAAGTGCAATCACGCCTAGAACACTAGTGAGTTTTGTTTACCTCATTTGCAATTTTAGCTAATTTGTAGTGTGTTCTTATATTTGTTATTGTGAACTTTGAAATGGTTTAAACTTGTTCATTAGTTATAATTTGGATAGCTAGATTGAATCTCAAGATTAGCTTTAGCAATTTCAAGAGGAATCTTAGTTCATTAAGTGAATCACAACATAAGGGGTGTTTGGATTTGGTATGAAATCATTTTAAAGGCCTCATCGGTGATTGTCTCGTTGTTGTTTCAAGTTGGTTAAGTTCATTTGAGTTAATATCACCAACATTTAGTGTTCACAATAGCTCAAAGTCAAAATCCATCTCTTTGGATCTTTAGCAATTTCAATCGTTGGTATTTTACAAGTCAAAGAGCTTGTTTTGTGTTCAAAAGTCATAGGTCTTGCTTGCTTTAGTTTTATTTTATCATAACATATCATTTTCAATCCAAAATCAAGATCAAAAGTCGATAAGTCAAACTTTCCATTATTTTCAAAAGTCAAAATCTCAAATAGTGGTTGAATAAACTTTGGAATTTCACTAGGAGTTTAATACTGAGTTTGAGCCTATGAGCTTTGGAGGTTTTGTAGTCTTGTTGGTAAAGAAAAATACAAAATAGTAGTTCTTGGTTTTCTCTGTTTAAGTGCTTATTTATCTCGCTTTTGAGCTACTGCTCGCTTATAGTGTCTTGCAATGCACGTAAATTGTGCCCAACTTCACAAGCTTGCATAGAGCTTAATACTTGTCCAAATCCAGTGTTCTCTAGTTCTTTGGAAAGCCAACTTGGTCATCTTGAGGACCCTAGTCTTAGATTTCACTTTGGAGCTTGTTTGGTGAGGTCGCTAATGTTTTAAAGATTGTCCCATTTTCTGCTTTTTCATTATAAAAGTCAAGTGCTTATTTGCATATTCCTAGCTTATCAGTGGTATTAGCTTGTTGTTTGCTATTGTATTTTGGTTGTTTTAGCTTAGTGTAGTCAGTGTGGTCCCCATTTGGTAGCTTTTAGCTTAAAAGCTTATTTTTTTTTCATTGCTTAATCCTCCACACAACCCCATTTTCTATTTTCCCTTCATAATAATATTTGGTAGGTGTTTAGCTATTTTTCTTATAAAAGTTTTATTTTAATTAGCTTTTAATACAAATAATTAAGAAAAGGTTTAATTTTCTATAGTTTTAAATTAATAAAAGTAATTTTCCATACATACATAAAAGTCTAAAAATATATTTTCAGTTTTAAAATTAGTTTTATCATATTTTAGATTTTTCTAAGTTTTAATTTTATTTTTCTAATCTTATTTTCTATTTTCTTTATTTTAGAGTATTATTAAATAGTTTAAATTAGTTTTTAATTAATAATAATTAATTAAATAGTTATAAAATAATTTTTCTTTTCTATATATTTTGTTTTATCATTAGGATTGTAAAATGTATTTTTCATATTTTTAGGACTTTATATCTTAGATTTCACTTTTTATTTTATATCTTAGATTTCGTTTACGTTATTTTAATTTAAACGACGTTTTAGGTTTTAAACGCTCATCACTTTAAATATAGTGATAGCGTTTATTTAATAGATTTTATTTTTTATTTTTCTTTAATTTGCATTTAAGCCGCTTTTAATTTGTTGGCTTATTCAAGAGTTAATATCATAATCGATCCCTTCCGCTCAAATTTCCGATCACTAAACGCTTGATAATCCATTGCACAACTCATTTGGGACTTAACGACCCGGGGAAACATTGTACTCCTCAGATCTTAATTGCATTGGTTTTTGAGCAGTTTTTAGTCTTTCAGACTTGACTGTTTGGAGACGATCATTCATCCAAAGTGTAACACCCCAACCCGACAAGGGTAGAAGTGTCACATTCTGGTGTCATATCAGAACATACAATTTAAAATTTTACAAGCGGAAGCCTTATAAAAATAAATTACCAAGTCATATAAACGGATGACTTACAAAAAAAATATAAAATCCAATATGTCTAAAATAAAATGAAATCTCAAACAATAGCCCATCAAATTAAATCCAAAATGATAAGGTAACTAGGGTCGGTCCACTCAGATAATCCAACTCTCAGCCTGTCAAAGCCCATCTTCCAACCTAAAACCTGCCGCAGGAAAAGAAATACGGCTGAGCTTAAAAAGCCCAGTGAACAGATATAACAAAACGAAAGCTATACAAAAAAAGAAATACGAAATGAAACAAAGGGACAATAGCAAGGTTGCAACGGAAAGGAAACAATGAGTCAATGAGGATCCTGCAGAACACAATTATACAGATATCCAAAGAAGAACAACAATCAAGGAGAACACAAGAAGCAACGATCAAGGACATATATATAATCACATATAAGCAAATGACATACAAGCAACCGAAACCAAATCAAGATACCAGACGTCGATCCACTCAACATAAGAATAGACGCAATGATGTGAAATCGTAATATAAATAAGCCAACAGAAGACTAAAAGCAAGCGGAAGCAATTAATTAGGAAGTGAACATGGCAATCGCACAAGACAAATAACCCACGCTTAATAACATAACAAGATTACAACAGATATAACATGGCAAGTCGACAATTAGCAATAAGACACCAATGGATAATCATAGCCCATAAACATAATTAAATGGAGGTATCCATAATAAACAGATAATCCACTGATTACACCCAAACAAGATCACCAGACCATTCAAGGTTCACATAACAGTAAGATAACATATATTCAGATGACAACAGTTGAATCATATAGTCACATATTAATCATATCGTAGCAGGATAAACAATAATAACATAGAACATGTAACAGCATAAACAGATTCAATAACCACATAATAACCCGGTACGTGAATGGAATGATAGTATGAAGTAACGAAATAGGAGTATGTCAGATCAATGAAATGGAATATAGCATGGTAGTAGAGTGAGTCACATATGGTGCGCTGGGAATACTGAAGGTACAATATAGGTATATCAAAAGTGTAAGGTTTGTCGAAATCTACCACGAGCCCGTAAACATATCATATCATATCATATCATAGTAACCATTGTATTCGGAGGGTGACCTCGGAATACCATATATAATAGGAGGGAGACCTCAGAACCAATGGAGTAGCTAGCTCGAGAATGTGAAGACGCAGATTGCATACTACATCATTCACCGTAAAAATCATAACATATCGATAATGATCGAATATAGGATGCATCCATACCGCAGACAAATAGTGGCCATACAATATATATTTTGAGCTCATAATCAGATAACAGAAAGGGACGGTGTGGAACATCACTCAACCACACTAGAGTCATGCCACTGGTGCATCAATGACACGGCCATGTTACCTTCATGGCTAGGATAACAATATTTGGCTCGGGTATCAATCTGATAGGTCAAGGCAAAAGGTCCATAGTATACAATATGTAAGTCATCATAATCAGAGTTCAATATCATTAGTTCACAATTCAAAGGTCCATAGAGATAGTCCAATATCAAAGGTTCAGTATCAAAGGTCTAGTAACAGAGGTTTAATAACAGAGGTTCAATATCAGAGATTCAGTAACAGTAGTTCAATAACAGAGGGGTCAATAGCATAGATTCAATATCAGAGGGTCAATAGCAAGGGAAATCATGGCAATGAAATATCATAAGTGAACAAAGTCAAACGATCAGAAAGTCATGAGAAACCCCTACTGAAAAGGGATAGAATATATGTACCTTAACGCCAATGAAAAGAAAGCAAACGAATGAATGAACACGACGACACAACGTCACGTCTCCTCCAACGAATCTACATAGATCACGATTCGTATAATGCTTATTAGCTTATTTAAGTCGTAACGGATTAATCGTATTAATATTTTTAGAGTTATGTTTATTCTCATTTTTAGTAATGGACTGAATAAATACTTTAGGGTAATAATTATTAATTAGCAAAGCATAGGGGTTATAAATGATAAATGGTAAATTTTACGGGTTTTAATATGATAATTATCCTATTTGAGGGCTTTATATGCCAACTTATAAAGTTCGTGGTTTGCATGCGACACTTACCAAAATTTAAGGTTTAAAAGGCAAATTTTAAAATATAACATATCATAACAAATGTAGATTTCATGCATGCTATAGATTCAATAAAATGTTAAGGTTCACCATTTATATCACATCCCGACACACATTTTACCCTCGATCGCGCTTATAAGACACATAATTACGACCTCGTGAACATGTAATACGACAACCACCCGACTCAATTTTACGACCTCTTTCAAAATTCTAAACAACCTAACTGCTTTTTCCATGATCGCCTCAAACTTACCCCCGACCAAGCATGTACTCTTTTAAACAAAAAACTAGAACAGTTTATAAAAGAACATGTAATAACGAGACCATGCAAACATTTACCCTTATTATCGTCCAACTTTTGTCCATGCACACGATGTACCTGTGTTTTAAACTCACTTCATTTATACTACCCAACCATACACGAATTCACTAGTATTATGATTCATTCAAGAGACATGCAAACGTGAAACCCTCATATTCACACGACCCACATTATTGAATCATAACCCAAGACTTAAATCAAAATTCAATTCTTTTGCCCATGCATGCATACAAACGACACCCCCCATATTAGATATTTGATTGACTTTAATATGACATGCATATACTACTATATCTGATTTCACACATACACGCATATATTCCTGTTTTCACACCAGTACAATCGATTAACATACAAATCATGTTTTACATTATTTCATGCTTTCATGTAGTCTTAGCACTTAGTTTAGTTTTAATGTTTTATGAGACATGTTTTATAGGTACAAAATCATGCGCATGAAGGACCCAAACCACGACCGATTCAGAAACAAAAGGGAAGATGAGGTGATATCGTTACCTTTGTAGCATGAGACAAGGAAGAAGGAAACAAGGTCAAAACAAGCAAACCAAAGCACCCCTTTTTGTGCTCTCTAACCCACGACATCAGCAGTAAACAACCCACAACCAAAACCAATCAAACCTTCGAACTACGCACGTGATTTCAGCCCTTACAAGAAGCCTTCGAACCTTTCTTTGGAACCTTTTTGGTGTCGACAGAAAATAATTGAGGGAGATGATGTGTTTGCCGTCACTTTTCTTGCTAGGGTTTTAGGTGAAAGTTTAAATGAGATATGTAGGTATAATATAGATAGGGATGAGACAATTTAGGAAAAGATGTGGGGTGATGGGTCATGTATTCCAGCCGAAGAAAGAGGAACAAAAAGGAGACCAAATCATAATGTTATTTACTTTCCTTAATACTATGTTACATTTATTTATTTGTCTAGAAATTAGTACATGTAACTTTTCAATGTGTTATATATAGATATGTAAATTAAATGTAACTTTTATTTTCAATGTATTGTGTAACCATTATAATTAAATGTCCAACGAAATAATCGAGCTCGTTTTACTTTACGAATTATTAGTTGAGGGGTATAATAGTCTTTTAACGCGTTCACTATTTTAGGGTTTTACAATTCTTCCCCTCTAAAAAAATATTTTCGTCCTCGAAAATTGAAGTCGCAGGGGTACACAGAGATGAACGAGTTTAAGGCAGACGTAGCAATCCCTAGTCTCATACAGATCATAACAATATCGCCCAAAGCATACTAATCTTATACGTAATGTATGTCGGTGAGAATTTCACAAAGAGGCGTAATTCCAATCGAATACGAGGAGTGACAAATAACTAATATAAGTCCTATTCCATTCACGTACCAACCCCAGACATTTCCCAAGATGTCGTATGATTTTAATAAGTTCAAATTATATGATCTCGGTATTATCACGTTGATCAGGCGTCATAATACTTGCATCACATGACAAGTTCTTATTGTCATCATATTTTGTCCCGGGTCATGGCAAACCGCATAACCAATATCACAACAAAACATATCACATACAGATAACATACAGATAGCAAGTAACATACTATAACAGACCAGATTCACACATATGCAACATATAATACAACAAGCCAACTTACCATACAACAAAAGGAAAGAAGGCCACCAACTTGTATAAAACGGTTCCTCATGACTCATTATTGACGATTCAAAGGAAAGCTGAGATATCATGAAAATGCTAAATGATGAAACTTCACGATTCAATCCAAGTTCTGAACAAATCAAAGAAAAGCAATACCGATCAAATCATATAGCAAAATATCAAACCGTCTCAGAACGCGTGACAAACAAATCGGAGTAACACAAGTCGCGCCCAATTATATGAAGTAGATGAACCTTCTCAGCCACCAGTTAAATCTTGTCTCCGTCTTTGCGCCTTTGGTTGATTCATCCAGCCCTCCGATGGCCCCGACGTCTCCGCAAGATCACGATCGGTGCGGCTTCGCGCTCACGAACCTCTCCAAATTGTTGCGGCGATGCGGTGGTCGGCAACATCATCTTCTATTTCTACGAGAAATATCCAACTAACGGTCGACAAACGAATGCGCGAGGATAAAACAAACAAAATCAAATGCGAAAAGGAGAAGGTCAAATTAGTCAAGACAAAAGAATATCAAAGTCAAATCTGAACGACAATCAAAAGGAATCGGAAGAGATCAAAACAGACGGAAGCCTAATGTCTACCCAAGTCCTCACAGGTCAATCCTAAGGTCAACAAGACGAAACCTTTGCTCTGATACCATAATTGTAACACCCCAACCCGACAAGGGTAGAAGTGTCACATTCTGGTGTCATATCAGAACATACAATTTAAAATTTTACAAGCGGAAGCCTTATAAAAATAAATTACCAAGTAATATAAACGGATGACTTACAAAGAAAATATAAAATCCAATATGTCTAAAATAAAATGAAATCTCAAACAATAGCCCATCAAATTAAATCCAAAATGATAAGGTAACTAGGGTTGGTCCACTCAGATAATCCAACTCTCAGCCCGTCAAAGCCCATCTTCCAACCTAAAACCTGCCGCAGGAAAAGAAATGCGGTACCGAGCTTAAAAAGCCCAAAGGAATGATATAACAAAACGAAAGCTATACAAAAGTAAATACGAAATGAAACATAGGGACAATAGCAAGGTTGCAACGGAAAGGAAACAATGAGTCAATGAGGATCCTGCAGAACACAATTATCTGAGATATCCAAAGAAGAACAACAATCAAGGAGAACACAAAGAAGCAACGATCCGGGACATATATATAATCACATATAAGCAAATGATATACAAGCAAATAAACCAAATCAAGCATAACAGACGTCGCATCCACTCAACATAAGAATAGCACGCAGTCAGATCAGGAAACCAGAATATAAATAAGCCAACAGGAAGACTAAAAGCAAGCGGAAGCAATTAATTAAGAAGTGAACATGGCAATCCCACAAGACAAATAACCCACAGTTAATAACATAACAATATCATAACAGATATAACATGGCAAGTCGACAATTAGCAATAAGACACCAATGGATAATCATAGCCCATAAACATATTTAAACGGAGGTATCCATAATAAATAGATAATCCACTGATTACACCCAAACAAGATCACCAGACCATTCAAGGTTCACATAACAGTAAGATACCATATATTCAGATGACAACAGTTGAATCATATAGTCACATATTAATCATATCGTAGTAGGATAAACAATCATAACATAGAACATGTAACAGCATAAACATATTTAATAACCACATAATAACCCAGTACGTGAATGGAATGATAGTGTGAAGTAACGAAATAGGAGTATGTCAGATCAATGAAATGGAATATAGCATGGTAGTAGAGTGAGTCACATATGGTGCGTTGGGGAATACAGAAGGTACAATATAGGTATATCAAAAGTGTAAGGTTTGTCAGAAATCTACCACGAGCCCGTAAACATATCATATCATATCATATCATAGTAACCATTGTATTCTGAGGGTGACCTCGAATACCATATATAATAGGAGGGAGACCTCAGAACCAATGGAGTAGCTAGCTCCCGAGAATGTGAAGACGCAGATTGCACACGACATCATTCACCAGACAAATCATAACATATCAGATAACTGATCAAATCTAGGATGCATCCATACGCCCCTGCAGACAAATAATGACCATACAATATATATTTTGAGCTCATAATCAGATAACAGAAAGGGACGGTATGGAACATCACTCAACCACACTAGAGTCATGCCACTGGTGCATCAATGACACGGCCATGTTACCTTCATGGCTAGGATAACAATATTTGGCTCGGGTATCAATATGACAGGTCAAGGCAAAAGGTCCACAGTATACAATATGTAAGTCATCATAATCAGAGTTCAATATCATTAGTTCACAATTCAGAGGTCCATAGAGATAGTCCAATATCAAAGGTTCAGTATCAAAGGTCTAGTAACAGAGGTTTAATAACAGAGGTTCAATATCGTAGATTCAAGAATGAGTTCAATAATGAGGGTCAATAGCATAGATTCAATATCAGAGGGTCAATAACAAGGGAAATCATGGCAATGAAATATCATAAGTGAACAAAGTCAAATGATCAGAAAGTCATGAGAAACCCCTACTGAAAAGGGATAGAATATCTGTACCTTAACGCCAATGAAAAGAAAGCAAACGAATGAATGAACACGACGACACAACGTCACGTCTCCTCCAACGGATCTACACGGATCACGATTCGTATAATGCTTATTAGCTCATTTAAGTCGTAACGGATTAATCGTATTAATATTTTTAGAGTTATAAGCGTATTCTCATTTTTAGTAATGGACGGAATAAATACTTTAGGGTAATAATTATTAATTAGCAAAGCATAGGGGTTATAAATGATAAATGGTAAATTTTACGGGTTTTAATATGATAATTATCCTATTTGAGGGCTTTATATGCCAACTTATAAAGTTCAGGGTTTGCATGCGACACTTACCAAAATTTAAGGTTTAAAAAGGTAAATTCTTAAAATATAACATATCATAACAAATGTAGATTTCATGCATGCTATAGATTCAATAAAATGTTAAGGTTCACCATTTATGTCACATCCCGACACACATTTTTACCCTCGATCGCGGCTTATAGGACACATAATTACGACCTCGTGAACATGTAATACGACAACCACCCGACTCAATTTTTACGACCCTCTTTCAAAATTCCAAACAACCTAACCATTTTTTTTGCGATCGCCCTCAAACTTACCCCCTGACCAAGCATGTACTCTTTTTAAACAAAAAAAACTAGAACAGTTTATAAAAGAACATGTAATAACGAGACCATGCAAACATTTACCCTTGTTACTGTCCAACTTTTGTCCATGCACACGATGTACCCAGGTTTTAAACTCACTTCATTTATACTACCCAACCATACACGTAATTCACTAGTATTATGATTCATTCAAGAGACATGCAAACGTGAAACCCTCATATTCACACGACCCACATTATTGAATCATAACCCAAGACTTAAATCAAAATTCAATTCTTTTGCCCATGCATGCATACAAACGACACCCCCCATATTAGATATTTGATTGACTTTAATATGACATGCATATACTACTATATCTGATTTCACACATACACGCATATATTCCTGTTTTCACACCAGTACAATCGATTAACATACAAATCATGTTTTACATTATTTCATGCTTTCTTGTAGTCTTAGCACTTAGTTTAGTTTTAATGTTTTATGAGACATGTTTTATAGGTACAAAAATCATGCGCATGAAGGACCCAAACCACGACCAGATTCAGGAAACAAAAAGGGAAGATGAGGTGATATCGTTACCTTTGTAGCATGAGACAAGGAAGAAGGAAACAAGGTCAAAACAAGCAAACCAAAGCACCCCTTTTTGTGCTCTCTAACCCACGACATCATGAGAAACAACCCACAACCAAAACCAATCAAACCTTCGAACTACGCACGTGATTTCAGCCCTTACAAGAAGCCTTCGAACCTTTCTTTGGAACCTTTTTGGTGTCGACAGAAAATAATTGAGGGAGATGATGTGTTTGCCGTCACTTTTCTTGCTAGGGTTTTAGGTGAAAGTTTAAATGAGATATGTAGGTATAATATAGATAGGGATGAGACAATTTAGGAAAAGATGTGGGGTGATGGGTCATGAATTCCAGCCGAAGAAAGGGGAGCAAAAAGGAGACCAAATCACAATGTTATTTACTTTCCTTAATACTATGTTACATTTATTTATTTTTCTAGAAATTAGTACAAGTAACTTTTCAATGTGTTATATATAGATATGTAAATTAAATGTAACTTTTATTTTCAATGTATTGTGTAACCATTATAATTAAATGTCCAACGAAATAATCGAGCTCGTTTTACTTTACGAATTATTAGTTGAGGGGTATAATAGTCTTTTAACGCGTTCACTATTTTAGGGTTTTACACAAAGCATTCTCCAGAGTGTTCACCTTTCTACATAAAAATATGTACAATTCCGTCATATCCTTAAGTGATAAGCTGCCCTCACCACTTCTAGCTGTGTTACTTGCTGGGAGAGGTGGGTCACTGGGCAATTGAGATGCACTCCCAGCCCTAGCCTGAGCAGATACACCCCCCCTTTTAAGCCTTTGACTGGGTCCACCTTGTGAGGAGTGCTCACTAGGTGTTGGCATGGGTTGGGTCTTATTTATGTTACCACTATCCTCACCAACTTCTAAGCTTGGATGAGTAGTGGTAGCCTGACCATTCTATCTCCTACATCAACTGAGATAGGCTCATTTGGTACAATTTTACGAGGAGAATGGGGTTGAGCTGTCCCACTCTCCTGTCTGGAGTGCCTACTTGTTGATGAAGGTTGTTGATTGGGAGAGAATTTAGGATCTGTGGGTGTGTGTTGGGAGCCACCTGTGCTTGATGGTCTTTCACCCTCTGCAATAAGCATGTGTTTGAAATAATGGCACTACAACCCCACTATATCCTACAAAAGCCCTTAACATATTTGAAAAGACTTTGGCTGTGAGTATTTTTGATGGATAAATATTTTTGTGAGGCTGCAAGTTTTGTCTCTGAAGATCCAAAAATATTTGTATGAACATGGGATACATCAGAAACTTGGTTTTGCTAATTGCATTTTTAAGCATACCCTCAATAAATAATTTGAAAAATTAAACACTCTGCCTGTTGCAAGGCAGATCAAGGCTGTCTTTATGTTTGTGGGAAAAGCATCCCAGCCAGTCCTTTTGTGACTCAAGCAATGTAAGAGGGTATGAATTAGAAACCTCCATTGTGGGAAAACTGACTTTTGTGAAAGTTGAAAGTATTGTCATGTCTGTACCCCATCAATGAGAGTTGGTCAATTATTTCAGTGGCTGGCAAAGTGCTAATACCTTCAGCATCTCTAAGATGAAGATGTTCTCTTAGAAAAGCTTTAGTCTTGGTTTAAAAATGCGCGCATCATTGCGCAAATTGCACGCATCATTGCATTGCTTTTGAAATTTCGCATCATGGTAGCTAATGCGAGGCCATCCCAGATTGCGCTCGCAATTAAACGCAATTTATCACAATTGTGTAATGTTAGCAATAGTCGCAATTAGCGCAATTTGGAATTTGGCCTATTTAGATCATGTTAATAAAACTTCATTGATAAATAAAAGGCTCTAGTCATGAAATATATAACAAAAACATATGCATGTTTGTATTTACAAAATTCATGACTACCAGTACATGATCTTGGATCATGTCCATGCTATTTTAGTGCTTATGATTGCATTACCCAATAGTCCAGTACTAGTTAAGACATTGTGCACTTTCATCTGCTTGATATTGCATTTGAAAACTTAAATTCTTTTCAATAATTGGTTTTTTTATTGTAAGAAAGCAAATCAATTGCACATTTAGTTGTGAAGTTTCCATTTAGTTGTGATATGGATATTACGTTTTCATTTACTTGAAGTTGAAAGGGAACATGAGTCTGTGACATAAACGAATTTCAGAATCACGGGTCTATGATATAATTTCGTAACCACGAGTCACATAATTATGACTAGGGGATTTATTAAATGGATTATTGGCCAATATGTTAGTCATTTATTTACAAGTTTATTGCATTTACTTGGTACTTGGTAAAATATATTATGTATAATATTTATTTTTGTTTTTTAATACTAAACGCATTGCGTCTAAATTGCGCTCGCAATCGCATCACGCATCGACCTCTGGGACCTTGAGCGCATTGGATCGCAAAACGCAATTTTAAACCAAGGCTTCAGTAATAACTATTTGTGTGCCATCCACTGTACCAATTAACTGTTGTACCCCTTCCTCAGTTGTTGAGGCAATAGTAGTTTGCCAAAACTTCCTGACAGGGGTACATAAGATAGTAGGGTTTAAGAGTAAAACAAACCTGATGTTGCTTCTGTTTAGAAAAGCTACTATCTCAGTGAATTCCTCAATGCCTTCTGGCAAGTCCAAGCACGCCACCATGTTGTGCTTATCGACAAAATCAAGAGGAGCCATGAGCAATAAGAATGAGGGTGAGTTAAGTGGGATTTGATCGCAAAAGCCTTTAGTGAATTATGGTGAGAGCAATTGAAAATTTATGCAATATATAGAGAGTTGGAGAATTTTAGTTGAACCGCCTCGAAAATATTTATGGTAATAAGTGAAGAGAAACCAATTAGGAAACCCTTATATATAGAAATAGACGGTAACAACTCAACTTGCAAAAGTAATCATTGTATAAAAGACTTTTGGAATAAGTACTAACGGCTAGTTCATCAGTACTAACTTTGCTTATCAGTACTAACTTATAACCATCAGTATTAACTTTACCCATAAGTATTATCTCATAGTTTAAAAAATATAATATCGAAACCCGAATTTTGAAGGATTAAGTATGGTGTGTACACTTAATCAAGGTCGGCCTTACATGGCCTCGGTTTGGTGAAACCAATGGTTTCGAGACATAGCACCGCCTGTGATGGATAGTCCCATTAAAAGGGCCTTCCCGAGTGGTTTCCAACTCGTGGCGGTGTTGCCTCCAACACAAGTGTTGGATTCACGGTTGCTCGCTGTTCTCTAAGCCAGATGCCCTTGGGCTAGTCACACTATCTGTAAACAGATAGAATGGCAAAGAGTTGGTTAGTGCAGAATGATCTGACCTACTAAAACCATCAATTCATGGTCATTAGTACCACAAGATGCCACATAAGGCTTTGGCATCACAAAATCCAGAAATACAGCAAGTTCCATCATGTGGTGGCTTCAGAATGAGCATATGAAAGAGAACCACATGCGCTGTAACATTTAGTCACCAAACCACCTCCATACTGCTTGTGTTATGCCTGAAAAGTTAGTCCAAAACCAAGAAAACACAATCCAAGAGATTTTCTTGACAATCCGTATTAACTTTACATAAACAGTATTAACAAGATAACAATCAGTACTAATCACCAGTTTACAAAACTTTACAAAAATGAGAGAGATGAGGCATATTATGGATGAAGCATCCCAATACTTGTGACCAAGTACTGAAACCTTCCCAATTCAAAATCTTTTGTTAAAAGATCTGCAACATTAAACTCAGTATCAATCCTGTCAACCTGGATGAGTTTCTTTTCATTACAGTCTCTTATAAAGTGATGTCTTATCTCTATATGTTTAGTTTTAGAATGAAAAACTGGATTTTTGATAATGCATATAGTACTGTTGTTATCAATATAAAGGACAGTGCCCATGAAATTATACCCATAATCAAGCATCTGGCTGAATCCAGAGAACTTGACCACAACAACTTGTAGCAACTACATACTCAACCTCAGTTGTAGAGTTTGCCACGATGCTCTGCTTGTTGCACTGCCATGAAATAAACCTATCACCAAGAAACTGACATCCTCCTGTGTTTGACTTCCTATCAAGACTTGACCCAGCATAGTCACTGTCAGAGTAAGCTACCAGATCAAAGGGAGAGTCCTTAGGATACCAAAGGCCTAGTTGAGCGTGGCCTTTCAGATATCTAAAGATTCTTTTAACTGCATGCATGTGAGAAAGCTTTGGAGAGACTTGGAATCTTGCACAGGCACACACTCCAAACATAATATCTGGTCTGGAGGCAGTCAAATACATCAATGATCTAATAATCATTGATCTGTAGAGGTTCTTATCAACTTCTTCACCATCAGCATCTGGAAGTAATGGCTTATTATGCTCCATAGGAGTGCTTGCAATCTTTGTATCATCATAGCCAAACTTCACCAAAATCTCCTTGACATACTTATCCTGACTGATAAATATGCCATCAATCTTCTGCTTAACCTGTAGCCCAAGAAAGATGGTGAGTTCTCTCATAGAATTCATCTGAAACCTATCATGCATCAACTTTTCAAACTCTCTGCATAGATCCTGCTTGGTGGAGCCAAAACTAATGTCATCAACATAGATCTGAACCAACAGGATATCATTCTTTACATTCTTGATGAATAGAGTCTGATCAATCTTCCCTCTTCTGAAGCCATTCCCCAAAAGATACTAGGCTAAAGTTTCATACCAAGCTCTTGGGGCCTGATGCAAACCATAGAGTGCCTTTTGAACCCTGTAAACTTTGTCAGAAAAGTTAGGATCTTCAAAGCCTGGAGGTTGACAGACATAAACTTCCTCCTCAATCTTTCCATAGAAGAAAGCACTCTTCACATCCATCTGGTATACTGTGAAGTCTTTGTATGATGCAAAGGCCAGGAATAATCTTATAGCTTCAATCCTTGCCACTGGAGCAAAGACCTCTTCATAATCAATCCCTTCATGTTGTGTATACCCTTGAGCCACCAGTCTAGCCTTGTTCCTTATTACAACACCTCTTTCATATTTCTTGTTTCTGAAAACCCATTTAGTGCCAATAGCTCTCTTACCATCAGGAAGATCCACAAGAACCCATACATTCTGAAGTTTGAACTGCAGAAGCTCCTCTTGCATTGCTTCTACCCATGCTTCATCTTCAATAGCTTTGTATACTTTCTTTGGTTCTGCCTGTGAAACAAAACAAGCAAAGAGACATTTTTGAGTGTCCCCATGGATCATTTTTTCATAAATGGCACTAAAGAATCCAGTCTCACTATCCTGAACTTTAGATCTTGTAGTTCTTTCAGCATTGACATCCCCATTAACATTTTCCAAGGGATGATCCTGATTGATTCTTGTGTGAGGTGTAGTAGGAACAACATAAGATGAAGCTATGTTAGTAAAATCAATCTCATCAGCTTCACCATAGGGATCAGGAACCTCTGTATTAACTGATGGAATAGAATGAGGACCATCAGTACTAATTTCTGGCTCATCAGTACTAACATGTGGCTTATCAATATTAACCACATTAGTACTGATGACTTGAGGTTCTATCACTGTGTCATCTGTATTAGTTACATCCCCTTCAGCATTAGAGTCATTAGACTTTTGAGGTTGATCATTATCTTTATATGCCTCTTCTGAAGAAGTGCTTCCAACTGAGTTGTTCTTCCAAATGGGCAATAGGACACAGTCATCACCATCATCATCATCAGACTCTGCATCAGGACCTTGCTTTTCTCCTGCAACAATGTTAGAATCCACAGAAATAGGTACATAATTCATAGATTCTGTTAGCATATCAATATCAAAAAGCCATTTTGGTCCTTGCCCCTCTACACTAGGTTTGTCCTCAAGAAACTCTATGTGCAGATTCTCCTCTATCCCTCTGGTTCTAGAATTATAAACCCTAAAGGCTTTACTATTCAATGAGTAGCCAACCAGATATCCACTATCATATTTTCCATCAAACTTGCCTAAGTGGTCAATGGTATTGAGAATAGAGACAAGACACCCAAAAGGTTTAAGAAATTCTAGGGTAGGCTTTCTACCTAAAAACAGCTCATAGGGAGTCTTGCCATGAGGCTTTACTATCAGTACCCTGTTCTGAACATAACAACCAGTATTAACTGCGTCAGCCCAAAATGTTGTGGGTAACTTGGAATCTGCTAACATAGTCCTAGTAGCCTCTATCAATGTCCTATTTCTCCTTTCAGCAACCCCATTCTGCTGAGGAGTCCTAGCTACACTATATTCTCTTTTAATACCCTTAAGCTGACATAAATCATTCATCACTTGGTTTTTAAACTATGTCCCATTATCATACCTAATGATTTTAACTTTCTTATCAGTAAGGTTCTCTACTGCAGTTATGTATGACTTAAGGATTTCACTGGTCTCATCCTTAGTATTCATGAAGAAAACCCAAGTAAATCTGCTAAAATCATCAGTCACAACCAAACAATACTTCTTAAAATTCAGGCTGCTAACATTGGTGGGGCCAAATAAGTCCATGTGCAACATATGAAGTAGTTGGGTGATAGAGTTAAAAACCTTGGGCTTACAAGAGGCTCTATGCTACTTCCCTTTGAGGCATGCAATACAGGTTTGTTTATTTTCAAATCTTTTTGAAGGTAAACCTCTTACAAGATTATTTTTAGCTAAAAGATTTATTACCTTAAAGTTCACATGACCTAGTCTTCTATGCCATAACATAGATTCATCCAAAGAGGCTGTAGCAACTAAACATGTAAGGTTATCTTAGGAAACTTAAGTAGTACCTCATCATCACTAGGCAACTTAAAATTTTGAGATAACACCAAGCAATCAGTATCTATGAACAAAACAAAATTCTTCTTGTCACACATTTGTGACACACTGAAAAGATTGTCTTTGAGCTCTTTCACATAGTACACATCTTCAAATTCCAAATTACCAGTCTTGATTGTGCCTTTACCAGTAATTCTTCCACCTATACCACCTCCAAAGGAAACATATCCTCCATTCAAATCAGTGAAGTCTGAAAAATAGGATAGATTTCCAGTCATGTGCCTGGAACACCCACTGTCTGAATAGCCAAGATCATCATTATTGTTGGAATGTCCCAGCACACAAGATAAAGGAAATTAGTTCCTTTTGGGGTGTGACAACTGGCAATTTAGGGAGTCTATTTTAGGTAACCGCATTACGTTAAACTAAACCGAGCTTTTGCCTTTATCACTATTTTTATAAACCATGACTTGATTTTATATCGTCTATTGGTTTTTATGGTTTATTTCACAATTGAATGAGTTATCGTATGAGTTTTAACTCTATTTGGTAGGCACTATTCGATTCGGCACTAGAAAAGCCTAAAACGAGAAATAATGTAACTTTTAGACCGTAACTCGAAAATTGGCAAATAAATAGGAAAAACTCGTGTAAAAACTTAAATAACGATGTTAGGAAGTGGAATGAACAACGTGGGACATTCGGGGGACAATATATGAGCTCGGGAATGGGTAAACGGGACGTTTTATAAAAATGGCAACCACGGCCCCTCCTCTTTTGCCCTAGCCGGCGCCCCTCCTCCCTATTTTATTTATTTTTGAGTCCCTAGTCCCAAGTATAAATACCCCTCACCCTCCCTCACTTGCTACCTTTGTTTCTCTCACTAAAAACACACACACACCTCTTTTCTCTCTCTACACTCTCTCTCTCTAAAAAGCCTAAACAAACCCTAGCTGCCACCCTTGATTATCCGGCTACTGTTCCAGCCAAAATCCGGCCACCACCGGCGCGTCACCACCCAACTCCACCACCATCTTGAAGCTCCCTTTCTCCTCTTTCCAACCATATATTACACGCTCAATTTGGACCTCCATAACACCTTCAAATCTTAAGATTAAGATTCGTACTTTTAGGGTTTTCATCTAATATTATAGATCGGGCTTGAATAAGGTAAATGAAACATGGGTAACACTTGTTTTGGTCTTGTAAAGCCACGAATGGCTTGTTTACAATTCATACATATCACGAATTTTAGGGCTTTTGGTTTAAACGTGGGATTAAGTCTAATTAACACATAAATAAACATGTAGCTAGTGTTTGGTAAGCATGTGGTGTATCATATTGATGGGTTTTTGCATTTTAGGTCTAGTTTCATGTTTTTGGTTAGAATAGATGATGGGTTTGACGTTTGGTTAATGATTGGAGGTTGATTGATTGTATTTGGATGTTGTGGTATTGATTTGGGAGTGTTTGGATGGCGTTAGGTTGTGGTCATGGGGCGTACGCACCATGAAACCCACGTATGGGTCATGGTTGGTGTCGTACTTGACCCACTTGGACCTTGGGTCTGGGTCGGGTCATTTTGGTTGCTTGTTGGTTGATATTGTTGATGTTTGGATGAGACGCGTGTAGCCAAAAAGCTTCTAGAGCTTGTTTGGTTCACGTGATCTTAACCGTGACCGTGTCATGACCATTAGGGTCATAACATTGGTTTCGGGTGTATTTGGTTGGTTGATTGGTTGGCGAGATTGATTTGAGTTGATTTGGGATTGAATTGCGCTATTATGACTTTTAATTGGACTTGATATATATAATTGTCAACTTTGAGCAACGTCGGTGTTACTTTAACTTTTTAGTCAATAGTTGACCCCGAAAACGCCGTAACATGGACTTTAGTATAGTTTGGACTATTGATTGATTAAAAGCCGAGAAGTTATGACTCGTGCTTGTGGACTCGAAACGAATAACGATATGAAATTAATATGGAATTTGACTAAATGTATACAAGAAACCGCAAGTTATCTCACGCAAATGAGCCACTTGTGAATGGCTAGTGTAAGAAACTTAAAACAGCTTCACACAAATGCAATGAAGTCCAGAGAGTATAATGTTTCCCTGTGTCGTTATGTCCCAACGAGCCATGCGAGAATAGTCAAACGTTTAGTGATCGAGAAGATTTGAATGGATACGTAGATTTGATTTATGATTATAACTACGTAAATAGCCAACAAATTACAACGGCTTAAATGCAAATTAAAGGAAATCTAAAAGATAAAATCTATTAAATAAACGCTATCACTATTTTTAAACTAATGTTTTTGTTCTTTTGTTTTAATAAAACTTAATTAAAAACTACGCGACGCATAAAACAAAAACGTGAAACTTACACAATATTAACCCTAAAAATATGAAAATTATATTTTATAAACCTAATGATATAAGAAAATTTTAAGAAAAAGAAAATTAATTTTACAACTAATTATCTAATTATTATTAATTAAAAACTATTTTTAACTATTAAATAATTACCTAAAATACAAGAAATTAGGAAATAAAGCTAGAAAAATAAAATTATGAAATGGAAAAGTCTAAAATATCAAACTAGAATTTTCAAAACTATTTTTGTATTTTTTCGATTATTTTTCTATTTTTATGAATTTTAAACTATTAAAACTAATTAAATTACTAAAATTACAAAATAAACTATGAAAATCTGGAAAATTACTTTTTTACTTTTTATATTTATCTAAACTTAATAAAATTGAAAAATTATTTTTTGAACCTTTTTCTAATTTTTATATTAAAAGCTAATTAAAATGATTAAAACTAATTTAAATTAAGAAAATAGCAAAACAACTTAGAAAAATCTGAAAATTTCAGGAAAAGTCTAAAATGATATAGGAATCTGAGAAAATTAGAAAACAGGCACTTGTGTGGAGAAATATGAAATCGATATTCAAGTGCTTATTAATAAGCACTAAAATAAGCAAAAGGACAACAAGCTACCAACTGATTACCAAGCTCTAAACTGCTAAAAGGACTAAATTGCAACTAATTCTAACTATTTATAACCACTGAATCACACCGCATCAGATTTGATGTTTATGAGTTTTCAAGTTAAATCACTCTCAGTGGCAACTTTAGACACATGCACAAGCTTAGAAATAAGCTCAAACCGAAAAATACCAATTGGGATCTTGTAAAGGACCTGGGTGAGATTACTTGTACCAAAATAGACCATGGCTAGCTCTATTGAGCTCTCGTGCAAGCTGCACCAAAATCGAGAAAAGCTCAAGTTCATCGACTTTTGGTGCAGGCAATGGGCCTTAAAGATGAGCTACTTTGAAGCTTTTGCAAAATTTAAAATGAAAACTAAAATGCTGATAAGAAAGAGGACCTAGTGAGCTTTTAAAATACCAAGATTCACTTGATTGACCCAAAAATGAGCTCAAAACAAATCTTTCTAAATGAGCCCAAAACCATTTTTTCAGACTTTTGACTTTTGAAGAAAATAAGGATCTTTGACTTAATATGAACTTTAAATCCAAATTTTGTTGATCGAGATTGATGTTATATGATGTAATAAGCCTAATTCAAGCAATGTTATTGACTTCTAAACACAAAACAAGGATTTGCAATCCTAAGAATTCACAACAAGGATGATGAAAGGATTTAAGATCAATTTTGACTTTTGATGTTGTAGACCAAATTATTGACTCAAATGAGCTCAAATACACTTAAACAAACATGAACCACTAAAACTTTAACCACCGAATAGACCAATATGAGATGATAGTACAAGAAACCAAACACCCCTTTGTTATCGAGTTTAAGCTTAAAACAGATTTAAACCATGAACCAACTTGATTCAATGATCAAACTCACTTAATAACACTTAAGTACTTCTATTAGAACAGATTTTAACATGTTTAAACTACAATGACAGATATTGCATAAGAACTTGAAAAATGCTTACAAGTTGTCCCAAGCCACAGTGGCTAGCAAACCAGAGACCCATGAACCACTACCCTAATAAAAACCAACCCATAGCTTCCATTTCAACCTCATTCCAAGCCTGCATCAACCATTTCTTTCTGCATCAATTTTTTGTTACCCTTGTTGACTTTTGTTGACCAAGGTTCAAATGTGATTTAAACTTAAACTTAAGCTTATATAAAGCTATGAAAAGCTTATATCAACTTATATAAACTTGAAAATAAGCTCTATGAAGTTTTAAGTATTGAGATGGAAACTCAAATTTTCAACAGTGAGCATATAGAGATGAAATAACATGAAACTTAGAATTAATGTTTAAAACTTGAATATACTGAAAAGGTAACTTGAGTTTAGTACTGAGAAACAAAATATTACAACCTTTTAATTAAATTAAGACAGTAATTATAAAAACGACATAAGAGAAATTTAAAACTAAAATCTACTCTTTTCTTTGCTTCCTTCCTTCTCTTTTATCCTTGAAAGATGCTCCACGTGGCCTTCTCGATGCAATCCCACCTCCCAATCGAACCAATGGGAGTGTTTTGACCATTTTCCTGTTTTACCAATTTTGGCGGAAGCCTGCTTTTGAACTGCTGACTCAAACTAGCACTAGGGGGGTGGCATTTATTGTGGAGGGTGTTAGGTGGGTATGATGAGGAGGGGTGGGGTGGAAAAAGGGTGAAGTGATGCCCGAGTTTGCAGAGTTGCAGTGGTGGATGAAGGAGATAAGGGACAGGTGGCCATTTTTTGGTTTTTGACTTTATTTGACCAAAGGGTCAAAATGAAGGGTCATGTGTGGCAGGGGTCAAATGATATAGTGGCAGGGTCTAAAGATAGTGACAAGTCCAAAAGTGTAGGAAAGGTTCTAAATAACAAGGACTCAATTGTAATTTCAAACTGTAGGGACCTGTTTCGCCAAATCATCAAACTTGTTCCAAGGGCTGAAAATGACAAGCTTCAAAAGTATAGGGACCAAAATTGCCATTTTGCAATTTTCCAGGGCTAATTTTGCCAATTTTCAAACTGGAGGACCATTTTGTAATTTTCTCAAACTTTTGATATTTTTCACCAAAGGACTAAATTTGACAACTTTTGATTTTAAAAGGACCTTTGGTGACTTTACTTTTGAAATTATGTGCTCGTGGACTGCTTTTTGACAACTTTTGAAACTTGGGGACGAAACCGCAATTTTGCAAACTTTGCTCAATTTTCATCCGATTTTAAACATTTTGCATCCGAAACATATAAAATGCAATTTTGGAATATTTTGAGATTTTGATGCATTTCGAGCATTTTAGACGTTTTGCGCTCAGATTGACTCAAAATGATGAGTATTTACACACTCATCAATCCCCACATCGAGATATTGCTAGTCCCTAGCAATGATTTGAGAAAACATAATGGATTTTAATCTCTTTACCAAAAGCCATTACTCGAGTAGCCAAATGTTTCAGTTCAAGTAAGAACCATGGTACACCGATAACCATGTGATTTTGAGCAAACCACCACTTTCAACGGATTTGATTTTGTCTTTACCAAGCCGCACCTTCCGGACTAGCCAACTCTTAGATAAATTATCAATATTATCTTTGGTGAGTCGATTACCAATTATGGTTTTTCCATCGCCTTTACCACAAGCCATAAACTTGCGGGCTAGCCAACTCTTCACTTTTTAGGATATGGTGAGTTGAGAACCATACAATTTTGGGCAAATTGCAAGCCATATAAACGGATTTGAGATATCTTTACCAAGAGCCGTTTGCTCTCGGATTAGCCAATCCTTTAGTCTTATTAGATGGTGGATCGATAACCAATTGAGTAAGTGTAAACACTTACTCCAAAAAAATTTTGGCCAAAACGGGAATTGGTATAATTATATGATAAAATTCGTGAGAATTCCCCACACTTAGAAATGAATATTGCCCTCAATATTCAAAGTACCGCGGTTATGCCGAAACAAAGAACGAAAAGGAAATACTACGCCATTATTTAGAAAGATTTTTTTTTTTTTTTTTTTTTTTTTTTTTTTTTTAGATAATCTTATATACAACATGCTGGGCAACTCCCCACACTAGGGTGGTACACACGGTGAAAACCCATGTTTAGCTATCGTTTTTGATTACCGAGTCGCTAGCTTGACTCGACCCAATTCATTTGTTCTGGGGAAAGTAACGTGGAAAACCAATCTCGATCGGACTTTCGCTCACAAGTGTTAACAAACATATGAACATCGAAAGTTCCACACCGACGAGACACAACCGCGGTATTGTTAATAGTAAAACTATTAAGAATGATACGGGGTCAAAGATGGTGTCCTCATTCCGAAAGAGAAAAGGAAAGAGCAACCACACCATCCGTGAAGAATGGAACAAAGATATGCATGACAATGCAAGTCCATTCCTCATCGAAAGAAGCAAATCACCATTTTTGACATTTTAAGCTTAAATTTGAAGCTTATATGGTGATTGTCAAGAAGATGTCCGGAGGAGGGTGGGAAATGGTTCTTCAATCAATGACTTTCCGAAAAAGGATGTCTCCTCCGGATCCAAGTAAGTGTTATCAATTCTCGAGGAATTGACTCATCACTAAGAAATGCATCGACTTCATTCCAAAATTGTCATCTTCCTCATCGAGTGAAGGAAGGGATGGAAGAGTCGGGAATAAGACCGAAGATGATGGATCATTTTGAGCAATTCATCAATGGGAAGAATGTCTCCATTGGATCACAAACATCATCATCCAACTCGGATGAAATCAAGAGAGTTTGGTTTCATCCACGAGTTAACAAACTCGATGCGACAAACCGATTCCGGAGGTGGGACAAGTGGTGTGCTCTTAGAGCTAGCGCTTCCACCACTCCGATGAAGTCTCCGAATCTAGATCATCATCATCATCAAGAACACTCTTGACTTCCCCGGTACGACTTTCAAACCATTTGTTTGAACCAGGGTGATTTTCAAAGCTTTGAGCTCAAGACGCTTTTGAAAACTCCTCTTAACCGTGAAATTTGAGAGTGTTGCATTGAATCTTTCGATTTTGATCAATTGTGGCAACACTGCTTGTATAGAGGTTTGGAGTTCGTTGATATTTAACGCGAGCTCTTCATTGTCAACCCGTATGGTCAACTCTTCAAAGAACACATCAATCGAGCACGACTGCTCTCAAGAAAGCTCTCCCAAGATGAGGGAACTCTAGAATCGTGATCAAGTCTACTACAACAAAGTCAAGAGGAAAGTGAAACTTTCCCACTTTCATCACGACATCCCGGCCATCCCAAGTGGACGAGTTATGGTACGGTCCGCTAGCTCGAGTGTCATACAAGTGGATGAAAGTTTAGGAAGAGATGTTTCTTCCATACCGAGAGTGGCATGAGGTTAATGCTAGCGCCAAGATCGCCAAGGCGGAGCATTGAAACATCCCCAAGAAATCACACGGATTAAAACCGCCGTGGTCTTCAAGCTTTTGGGAAGCTTATTAAGAATGGTCACGAGCATTGCTCATTTAGAGGGTTTTCGCCATCTCGCATAACTTATCTTTGTTGCTCAAGAAGCCTTTAAGCGTGGATGCAAATTTAGGCATTAGAACGAGAGCATCAACGGCTTATATCAAAGTGAAGCTCATTGAAGATTTGGAAAATTTTTCCATTTGCTCTTTGTTTTTGTCTTTTGCTTCTCATCATTCATTCTTGATGGGTAAGGAAGTCGACTAGACTTTTGAGCCGGATGGAAGTGTTTTCGCTCGATCGTGTCTTCGAACTTCGGGTTCCGGACTTAAAGCTTGACTACCAAGGTTGGACGTGCGGTACTTCGTGGGCTTGAATAATGCACCTTGTCCGTTGTCTCCTTGGTAACTTGACTCATTGCCACAGGAGGAGGGGCATAGGAGTCGAAGGTCCATTGTGCGCCTTACCACTACGAGTGGTGACGGCTTTCAACTCGGCATTGGGATTGGTAATTGTATTGCTTGGGAGTCCTCCGTAAGATGATGAAGCTTGGTTCGTATTCATGTTCATGAAACCGCTCATCATATTCTTCAACTCATTTGTCTCGCCGAGACATTGTGGTATCAATTTCCTTCTTCACCAACCTCATGTTATTGATCCGAGTTTGCATAGAACGATGCTTGACTCAAGAATTTTCATGAAGTCATTTGGTGGGGAGCATGAGAAGGTTGTTGATAATTATGCCGATTGGAGCTTGGTAGGGTGGGTTGTGATTGTTCCGGTTTTGATTGAAATTTTGTCCTTGATTCGAACAAAGCGATTTTGATTGCCATGGTTTTGCACAGAGGAAAACCGGTGGTGTCATACCGCTAGGTGCACGGTAGTGAGGATCACCGTGGTCGGTATTGATTGTGGTTTACCAAGCTACGGAGCTTGGTAAAAGGAAGCATCGGTTGCTTGACAATCATAATACGCGTGTGGACCACCACAAGTTTCACACACCTTGTTTACGGCTTTGATTGGTTCCGTTTATGAATCTCGCTTTGATTTCCTTAACATCCTTAATCATACAACGGATGGCATCCGTTAGAGTCGCTTATCGAGCGCCTAACTCGTAAGAGTTATTAGATGAAGAAGCAGGAGTGTTAGGAGTATTGACTTTGTTGAGAAATAGGAACTTTCGATTTTGCTCGCAAATTTCAATCACATCTTTAGGCTTACGATTCAAGATATTTCCACCGCGTCGCATTCAAGGAATCTTGATCGCTACTATTCAACCCATTGTAAAAGATATTGATTTGTTGAAGCTCGTGAATCCATGGTGAGGGCATTTTCGAGGAGATCTTTGAATCTCTCCCATGCTCTCCAAAGTTTTCATCGAAATTTTGACGAAATCCGAAATTTCATTTTTAGATTAGTCGCCTTTGATGGAGGAAAGAAATGATTGACAAACTTTGAACAAGTTCCTCCCAAGTTTCGATGGATCGAGGGGTTCTTTTTCCACCAAACCGGCCGCCCCTCAAGTGAGAATGGAAATAGCATCAACTTGATGACTTTCGTGGCACATCCTTGTAATTGATAGTTGAAGTCAACTTGTTAAACCAACGGATGTGTGCATACGGGTCTTCACGATCAAACCGTGGAATTGATTTGTAGACACAAGTGTGATCAAATGTGTCTTCAATTCAAAGTGATCGAGTTGATTATCGGTAGAATGATGGCATCTCCATAACCCTCGGTGGGTGCTCGGAGCATTTCCGCCATAGTACGCTCGTCTCGCCATTTTGTTTGAAATAGTACGAATCTCGGGTTCGACTATTTGGGCAAAGACGCTCACGAGAACGTCGTCTAGGAATGTCTCGCTAGATCACGAAAAGGACTCAATGATCTAGAAGAACGAAAAGATGCACTAGAGTTAACTCTAAAGGATCTCGAGTTAAGGAGAGGAATTATGAAATTGGTGAAAATGGGGTAAGGAGAATCTTTTAGGTTTCTCGTTCAAACGTCGATATCACAACAAAATCAATTAACACAAGATCGAGGCAAAACAACAAATGAACTTAACCAATAATCCAAGATGAATGGCTTCTTTGAAAAGGTACACCACTATCAAGGACACAAAGGCAAGTTTTAAATCTTTGGTTCGGGAACTTATTATGGTCGCACCCCAGCTAGGTAGTGCATCGCCTTTGTTTCATGTGGTAATCTTTTAAGTTGTTTATTATTTAAGAAAACGATTTAATCTTTTGTATTTTTATATTTGATACATATATAGAAACAAAAGAAAATATTTTTGTGTTTTATACGCTTTTAGTTTTTGGGTTTTGGATTTTTATAGAAATATATATAGATATAGATAGATGGTATGAACAAAGAGTGATTATTCAAACTACTAACTGCTAGAAGTAAGACTATTAGCATCGCCCAAGCACGGGCGCCTAAAATTTGATTCACAAGAAACCGTCAAGTTATCTCACGCAAATGAGCCACTTGTGAATGGCTAGTCAGAAGAAACTTAAAACAGCTCGCATACACAAATGCAATGAAGTCCAGAGAGTATAATGTTTCCCTGTGTCGTTATGTCCCAACGAGCCGTGCGAGAATAGTCAAACGCTTAGTGATCGAGAAGATTTGAATGGATACGTAGATTTGATTTATGATTATAACTACGTAAATAGCCAACAAATTACAACGGCTTAAATGCAAATTAAAGGAAATCTAAAAGATAAAATCTATTAAATAAACGCTATCACTATTTTTAAACTAATGTTTTTGTTCTTTTGTTTTAATAAAACTTAATTAAAAACTACGCGACGCATAAACAAAAACGTGAAACTTACACAATATTAACCCTAAAAATATGAAAATTATATTTTATAAACCTAATGATATAAGAAAATTTTAAGAAAAAGAAAATTAATTTTACAACTAATTATCTAATTATTATTAATTAAAACTATTTTTAACTATTAAATAATTACCTAAAATACAAGAAATTAGGAAATAAAGCTAGAAAAATAAAATTATGAAATAGAAAAGTCTAAAATATCAAACTAGAATTTTCAAAACTATTTTTGTATTTTTTCGATTATTTTTCTATTTTTATGAATTTTAAACTATTAAAACTAATTAAATTACTAAAATTACAAAATAAACTATGAAAAATCTGGAAAATTACTTTTTACTTTTTATATTTATCTAAACTTAATAAAATTGAAAATTATTTTTTGAACCTTTTCTAATTTTTATATTAAAAGCTAATTAAAAATGATTAAAACTAATTTAAATTAAGAAAATAGCAAAACAACTTAGAAAAATCTGAAAATTTCAGGAAAAGTCTAAAATGATGCTAGGAATATGAGAAAATTAGAAAACAGGCACTTGTGTGGAGAAATATGAATCGATATTCAAGTGCTTATTAATAAGCACTAAAATAAGCTAAAATGACACCAACAAGCACCAAATGATTACAAGTTCTATTATGCTAAAATGACTAAATTGCAACTAATTCTAACTATTTATAACCACTGAATCACACCGATTTGATCAAAGATTTGATTATTATGATTAAAAAGCTAAATCAGCTCGAGGTACCAAGTTTAACACATGCACAAGCTTGAAAATAAGCTCAAACCGAAAAATACCAATTGGGACTTGTAAAGGACCTGGGTGAGATTAATTGAACCAAAAATTAGACCATGGCTAGCTCTATTGAGCTCTGTGTACCAGCCGCGCAAAAATCGAGAAAAGCTCAAGATTCACCGACTTTGGTGCAGGCACTTTGGCCCGAAAGATGAGCTACTTTGAAGCTTTTGCAAAAGCTAAAATTTCACTAAAATGATGATAAGAAAGAGGACCAGTGAGCTTTTAAAACACCAAGATTCACTTGATTAAGACCCTAAATGAGCTCAAAACAAATCCTTCTAATCGAGCCCAAAACCACTTTTTTGACTTTTGACTTTTGAAAAATTAAGGATCTTTGACTTATATGAACTTTAAATCCAAATTTTGTGACCGAGATTGATGTTATATGATGTAATAGTCCTAATTCAAGCAATGTTATTGATTTTAAACACAAAACAAGGATGCTAATTTAAAATTCACAACAGAAGGACAATGAGACAGATTTAAGATCAATTTTGACTTTGGTGGTTTTGTAGACCAAATTATTGACTCAAATGAGCTCAAATACACTTAACAAACATGAACCACTAAAACTTAATTACCGAATAGACCAATAGACAGATAGTACAAGAAACCAAACACCCTTTTGTTAACTAGATGCAAGCTTAAAACAGATTTAAACCATGAGACAACCGATTCAATGATCAAACTAACTTAATAACACTTAATTACTTCTATTAGAACAGATTTTAACATGTTTAAACTACAAAAACAGATTATGCATAAGAACTTGAAAATGACTTACAAGTTGTCCCAAGCCACAATGGCTAGCAAAACAGAGACCCATGAACCACTAACCTAATAAAACCAACCCATAGCTTCCATTTCAACCCATTCCAAGTCCGCATCAACCATTTCTTTCTCGCATCAATTTTTGTTACCCTTGTTGACTTTTGTTGACCAAGGTTCAAATGTGATTTAAACTTAAACTTAAGCTTATATAAAGCTATGAAAAGCTTATATCAACTTATATAAACTTGAAAATAAGCTCTATGAAGTTTTAAGTATTGAGATGGAAACTCAAATTTTCAACAAGTGAGCATATAGAGATGAAATAACATGAAACTTAGAATTAATGTTTAAAACTTGAATATCTTGAAAAGGTAACTTGAGTTTAGTAATCGAGAAACAAAATATTACAACCTTTTAATTAAATTAAGACAAGAATTATAAAAACGACATAAGAGAAATTTAAAACTAAAATCTACTTCTTTTCTTTGCTCCTTCTTCTCTCTTTATGCTTGAAAGTCCTTCCACGTGGCCTTCGAGTGCAGATCCCACCTCATTTTTCAACCAATGGGAGTGTTTTGACCATTTTCCTGTTTTACCAATTTTGGCGGAAGTGCTGATTTGAACCGCTGACTCTCAAACTAGCACTAGGGGGTGGCATTTAATGTGGAGGGTAAGTTAGGTGGGTATGATGAGGAGGGGTGGAAAAGGGTGAAGTGATGCCCGAGTTTGCGTAACCAAGTGGTGGAAGAAGGAGATAAGGTGGGGCGCCATTTTTGGTTTTTGACTTTATTTGACCAAAGGGTCAAAATGAAGGGTCATGTGTATAGGCGGGGGTCAAATGATATAGTGGCGTGGGTCTAAAGATAGTGACAAGTCCAAAAGTGTAGGAAAGGTTCTAAATAACATAGGACTCAATTGTAATTTCAAACTGTAGGGACCTGCTCGCCAAATCATCAAACTTGTTCCAAGGGCTGAAAATGACAAGCTTCAAAAGTATAGGGACCAAAATTGCCATTTTGCAATTTTCAGGGCTAATTTTGCCAATTTTCAAACTCGAGGACCATTTTGTAATTTTCTCAAACTTTTGATATTTTTCACCAAAGGACTAAATTTGACAACTTTTGATTTTAAAAGGACCTTTGGTGACTTTACTTTTGAAATTATGTGCTGTGGACTGCTTTTTGACAACTTTTGAAACTGGGGACTCAAACGCAATTTTGCAAACTTTGCTCAATTTTCATCCGATTTTAAACATTTTGCATCCGAAACATATAAAATGCAATTTTGGAATATTTTGAGATTTTGATGCATTTCGAGCATTTTAGACGTTTTGCGCTCAGATTGACTCAAAATGATGAGTATTTACACACTCATCAAACGCTGATTGCTTGATGTGAGTTTCATAGCCCCACTTTTATCTACGCTTTTAACTATATTGGGGTGAGAATCATGCTACTGCTTTTTGAACCGTTAAAACTATTTGGATTTGCTTATATGCTTGATCTGCTTAGATAGATGCGCGGTAGTTGTTGCCTTAGACTAGGTTGAACCGTGCCTAGCTAAGAATAGACTTCTACCCGACCTAGTCCGGGTTGGCAATTGTTCTAGATTTTGCCATGTCGGTCTTTGGACTAGAGTCGCGGGGCCCGAGTAATCCTCGGATGCGGATATAGATTGTGATCCGTTAGGATCGGTTGTGAACGGTATTTATCTATCTTAGGTCTTGCATAGCAAATCAACTCCTACAGTCCACTATGATTTTATTGAACTTAAACCTATGAACTCACCGTGAAGTCGACCTTTTAGCATGATTTCTCGGTATTTGAAAGATGTTTGGAATACGTGATCGGTGGAAGCTTGGCAAGAAGGCGGGGTTCAAGGATCATTTCGACTCGATAAACTTTGGGGACCTATTTTATTAATTCATGTTTTGGGCCTAATACTTATACTTTTGGATAAAATGTTTTGAATACTTAAATTTGGGATTGGTTTTGAATGTTAAATGACTATCTTTTGCTATACTTGTGTGAGATACCAATCCAATAGTAGCATACGAAAACTTGATTAAGTCTTCCACTGCATCGAGATTGAGGGTGTTCTGATTGGTATCGAGCTCAAGGTTATAGAGAATTAGGTATTTTATAAACCCTAAACTATAACCGCTTTTTAAGAAAATTGATCCTCGACCGACGCACGACCGCTTGCCAAGCCAAAGCTTCATAATTGATTATGGTATGAACTGCGATTTGACTTATGAGATATTATGAGATGATCTGTTATGGGATATTGGGAAATGACTATGGAAACGTTATGATTTTGGGTAAAAGAGATGTGATTATCGAGATACTACGGAATTTGTTTTGAGTAAACGGTATATTGTGATTTTGGAATTTTGAACTCGGTTGATTTGATATGGGATTATTTGATAGAACGGAACTTACGTGTTTTATTTAAAGGCATATTTTGAGTAATGCGGTACCTCTTTTTTTTAAGCTTTCGTTATGTGATACATGTTTTGGTTGAGTTGATGCGCTTATTAAAACTAGTTGTTTCGAACACATATACCTAGCCTCTGCAATTGTCAAAGACTATGCCTTCACTAGCTTTTGATGTGTTTGAGGAGGTCCTTGCTGTTGCTAGTTCGCCAGCATTGACTCTTATGACGGTTGCGCAGGGTGATCCTTATGAGATTTCCCGTCACACTAGTTCATCATCATCATCAGATCGCCCTACCTCATCTAGGCAACTCACTTTACATCAGGTCTTAGCACGAGCCCAGACTCCTAGACTTGCTTATAGCATTGCCCGCATATCCGTGAGACCACCATCATCACCTATCCGTTTAGCAGCCCACTCTCTTCTTTCATCACCACCATCATCACCATGTCTTAGGATACCTAGATGTCCTACTGTACCACCTCAGGATTTACCTGCACAGAGACTCCGACTCATGGACTCTCCCTCTATGGATGAGGGTGAGGAGGAGCATGAGGTCGAAGAAGAGTATGTAGATGAGGATCCTCAGGAGGAGGATCATGAGGATATCCCAGAAGGGGGTACTCCTCCATTGCAGAGTCCTGCACATTCTTTGAGACCAGGTTCTCCTTTGCCTGAGCCTGATTCCCCTGGACTGCCTTTTGGTTTTGATTCACCTCCACATTCACTTGAGATAGGTAGTCCGTTAGGATCTGAGATACCATCGGAGATTGCTTCAGAGCCCGAGGAGTATGGAGGTACGGGTCTGATCTGGAGGAGGATTATATCCCAGAATATTAGTCTCAGTAGGTTGTCAGATCGATTAGACAGAGTGACGAGGACTGGTGTAGAGGATTTGAGGATAGATTTGACTAAGATAGAGGAGAAGTCGATGGCCTTGAGAGAAGGTCTGTCGGGACTTTATGAGCAGGTAGGAGACCGGCACACAGAGTGTTTGACAACCTTAGAGGTAGACCAAGCGCTTCAGTGCAAGGTCGACGAGTTGGAGAAGGAGGTCGTGAATCTTAGGAAGGATTGCGACTCTCAGCATTTAGGGATTTTGTCACTATGGAGAGTGATGGATGATGTTTGGAGATCATTTAGGAGTGTTCGTAGTCTTGGCTAGATAGTATTAGATTCATAGCTTTGTACTATCTTGAAACTAAGTAGTACTTGGTTCGAGATGTAGATCTATCCTAGTTATCTTATTAGTATCATCGTTAGGATTGTTTTTGATTTTTTCATATCCTTCCATGTATTTCCACTTTTGAAACCTATGAGTTATGATTATTGGAACGTGCATCATTAGTTATGATTCGGTATCTGATTGTTTCGCTTTGGTATAGCGTTATCCTTGTTGACCTTGATTATGTATTCGAGCGTTATTTGGTGAACCTTGGAACCCAACTCTATCTTTAGAGCGTGAATTGTGAACTTATGAACCTGTTCTTCTTTCCTTCAGAATGATGGCAACAAGACGAAACCCGCTTAGGAACAACTGTTAGGAATTAGAAATTCCAGGTATTAAAGAGTCGGTCACCTCAAGTATATGTAATCGTTAGAAAGCTCGTAGTCGTAGTTATTTTAAGTTAAGTAGTATTGAGTTAAGTAACACCGTGGAGGACGGACGGTCTTTACCCACCTGTATGCCCGATCCACAGCCCGTTGTGTGGCGTTTATGTAAGACTATAAATACTCTCTACCTCCCAAGGTAGAGAGTTGGAGCTCATAATAATATCTTTCACTTTCTCTCACTAAGTTCCCTAAACCTCTAACTTTCTCTCTCTAGAATTCCATTTGTACGCCAACTTGGTGTTTTGGTTTGATGTGTAAGTGAAAACTAATATCCTACAATTGGTATCAAGAGCCATGGTTAGATCATATCTTGCACATCTTTGGATTTCTAGTGGTTTTAGGTGGTTTTGAGTTTGAAAAGTTTAGTGGTTTGTGCATCATTTGGTTGATTTCTTGTGTTAAAGCTTGGATTTTGTTAGTACTTTTATGTTTAGAACCATCACAAGTGTTTAGGTTTTCATTTGGTAAGCTTGAATCATCTTGGTTGGGTTGTTTTGGATTGAAAAGTGATGTTTGTGTTGTTTTTCTTGCTAGCGACTTGACCTACGGATTTGTTTCTTAGTAGCGACTTGCTTTACAATTTTGTAGCGAGTTGCGTTTTGGAGCTAGCGACTTAGGCCTAGCGACTTACAAGACAAGTAGTGGACTCTCCACTACGGTAGCGACTTGGTGTTAGCGACTTGGTCAAGAGCGAGTTGCTATTTAGCGACTTGAATCTTTAGCGACTTGATTAGCTTAATTGTCGCCAAAATTTTGCTCGCGACTTGAGACTTAGCGAGTTACTATTTAGAGACTTGCCTTTGTTTAGCGACTTGGGACTGTAGCGACTTGGTGGTATAGCGAATTAGGTGTTAGCGACTTGGTGCATTATCTTCTAACGACTTGGGTGATTTTTACGGTTTCTCTTGATTTAGTAAAATCCGTGAAAGAATCTATTTCGGTTTAATCATAGAGTTATAAAATCCCGTATAACTGTTAACATGTCTAACAACGTTCCTACTATCATCTCCATCGCTGTCGAGGATGTTCAAGCGGTGGTTCGGATACTCGACCACCCATGCTTGACAGAATCGACTACGATTCTTGGGCTCAACGAATCGATTGTCTTGTCTTGGAAAGGAAAATGGTGTCAACATTCTCAAATCCATTGATGAAGGACCGATCGAGTTGAGACGACTAGATATGTACTTGATATATCAAGATGGAACTCGATTTACGGAATGGACATACCAAAGATGTATGATGAGCTTGATGATAAGGAGAAAAGAGATTCGATGTCGGCATCGTGGCTTCTAACATTGTTCTTCAAGGTCTTCCTAAAGACATCTACAAGCTAATCAATCACAACACCGAAGCAAAGGCGATGGGATAATGTCAAGATGCTTCTATCGTGTTCGAGCTAACTATTGAAGACCGAGAATCACAACAGACGATGAATTTGAACACTTCAAGATGAAACCCGATGAGAGTGTCTATTAGTACTATGTGAGATTTCATAAGCTAGTGAATGACATGAGGAACATCGAATGACTATGCCTAACATTCAATTTGAACTCAAAGTTTGTGAACAATATGAACCCCGAATGGCACAAGTTCGTCACTCGTGAAGCTCACTAAAGGATTGAAGAATACAAACTATGAGCAACTTTATGCTTTCCTCCTTCGAATGAGAGACATGCCATGTTTGAAAAATGATTCTTAATCGGTTCAAAACCAACCAGGAGAGACAAGCTCATCTAATGACTCAACCGCCTTCTACTCAAACATCGAAATCACAACCAAAGCCTCACAAGTCATACCCATGGGTAATGGTAATCACAAACTCATTCCCGATCCTATGTTCAAACAAGTCGATCTCGATGCACACGCTGGTAACATCATTAATCAACTAGCTCTTCCGATTAGTCAAAACATGAATTCTCTCCCACAAACCAACAACAACCTTAGAACAAAGATCTAACCCACACAATCAAGCTCTTGTTAAAGATGGGAGGATCGTGGTGCAACCATTCAGAAAGACAGATGATCGGGGAAGAGGTGGAGTGGTAGAGGTTATGTTGGTAATCGAATCGAGGAAGGAATGGTAATCAAGGTCAAGCTAAGCCGATCAAATGTTATAAGCGTGGTGGTGAGGACACATTGCAAGGAACCGCACATCTCCAAAACGTCCACAAAATGCCGATTACTTGAGAGATAAGATCTCGCTTGTACAAGCTCGTGATAATGGTGCCGCTTCGATGAAGAGGAATTGTTGTTTCTTGCCGAGGGCAATGCCAAGACCTATGATGCGATGTGGATAAGCGGCCTATTCAGAGATAGGTCACAATCATCGATTGCCTTTCAAGTCGCGATTGTGATGCATACGACTCGATGTGGATGATGGACCCATCGCACACACAATTTTTATGGCAAGCATTTCTCCAATGGTATCTCCCAAGGTCTCTTCTTCACCACAAGCTAGCCCATCCAAAGACAAACTCATCTCGTAGGTACTAAAACTATACGATGATGTCGATGTGCAAAAGATGCATGACAAAGTACAATCAATCGAAACTATTGAATCAAATATTGAAAATATGGGTAATATCAATGTTGTCCCATATGATCAATATGTGAAACAAAGTGAAAGTGAAGTTGTACCAAGTGATGCATCTTCGCATCAACAATGACTATGTTTTGATGAATACACCGCATGTTCCCCGATGATTACGTAATTTCGAACTAAATGCCTATAAAGAACGTGTTGCTATTTATGAACAACGTGCAAAATTTGAGTTGACCACTGTGAGCGTGAAATGGACGAGCAAGTGCGTATAATCATTAGAAAAAGTAATTTTAGAGAAGAAGTATTAAAACAAGAATTAAATTCCTTACAAGAAAAGCTTTCTAAAGCGCTAAGCAAAAACAAGAACTTCAAGAAAATGTGAAAATGCTTAAGCAAGAATTTAATGCAAAGGAATCAAAACTCTTGAAAGATTTTTCTAATCAAAACTTTGAAAACAAACTGAAAACAAGTTGTACATACAAGGAACACCATTCGATCGCTCACATGATCACTAATCATAGAGTTCTAAGCAATAAGCATAGTGTTCCCATTGTAGATATACCCAACCCCGAGTTCGGAAGATAGCAAAAGCGACTCAAAGTGTGATCTATGATGGCAATGAGATTCTTAAACCTAGACAAAACCTAGTTGCTTTGAGTGCACAGAGGAAGATAAGAAATTAGATGAAATCACTAGGAGAAAATGAATAAGAAACTAAATGATCCTAAATGCAAAGAGAAGAAAGTAATTATCACTCCCCATGATTACAAGAAGGAAAACTGGATTTCCTTGAACAAGTTTAAGCCTCGACATTGTTGACTCCGAACAAGTTTTCGAAAATGGATTTAGATAAGCGTAAAGTGAAAATATTGTTGAAACAAACCTCCCTTTGGAAAATGCCTAGAGCGATTGTGTATCCTCCTAATACACCAATGCATCTTGTTCCTAGAACAATTGCCACTAAAAGCAAGACCTTAATTAGCCAATATGTTATATTTCAACTATTTGTTGATTTTGAGAAAACTTGCAAGAAAAGGATCACACACACCGGTATAATCAAGGAGAAAGGGTTTTGAGCAAATGAAAGAATGTTATTTAACTCGAGGTCATGCCTTTCTTTAAACTTCTAAAAGATCACTTTGAGAGTCTTAAAAGGGATAGAATCTCGATATTAAGGGAATGGAAAAGGAATTTGATGCAATGATAGTTGAGGTTAGTGACTATGAGCGAGCACTAAAATATAATGAGATTGAGAGGAAGAACTTGCATACACTAAATGAGAACCCGATTTCGAATGTATTGCTCAAGATGTGTTCTACATCGCTACTAACTGTTCTATTATCGCTTCTCAATTCCATGAACTATCATTGCTTTGAAAGTCTCCCATGATCGTGTCATTGAGCTTGAAAAACTAATTCGAACTAAATGAGAAAATTGAACCGAATGATCACGACAAGTTGGTTAAACATTTTTCTAAACTAGAAGTTGAGCATTTTAATTTACAACTAAAATATCAACATCTTAAAGAAAATGTCAAAACTTCAAATATCAAGACATCCTCGATGCTCCGAGTTTGATGCGCTTTTCAAATTAACAAACGTGATGAATGATTCAAGCTCATTGCAACACGATCAGAAAGTTGAAAGCCCAAATCTCTCAATTAAAGGGTCAAACGAACAATGTGACTGGTCCCCAAATGCCTCCTCCTTTAGATTCTCAGAAATCTCAAAACTTTCATCTTCAAAACTTAGTAAATGTTTTACAAAAGGAAAATGAGGTTTTTCTTGAAGAAAATGAAAAGGTTAAACGTCATTTCAATGAATTATTTGAATCTATAAAGGTCACACGTAACAAAAATAACGAAACGGTAGCCTCGTTACAAAAAGAAATTGAGAATCTAAAGAGTCAGGTAAAAGGGAAGATGCCAATGACCAATGGGGAGAATGGTGTATCAAAGGTACATGTCTGTAATAAATATGCTTTGTCTGTGAAATATGTTCCTCCTCATCTTAGGAATAAGAAACTTGCTATTCAAACATATTTCTCATACCTTAAGGACAGCCTAGAATGTCTCCGTAAGATTGTAGAAGAGGATAAGTTAGAGAAACCAGATGATAATGCAATTGGCCATGCATGCTTATATGCCAAACGATCTCAAGAACTTCTAGAATGCCTAATTACAATATGCCTGATGAGTGTGTAAATACTCATCATTTTTGGGTCAAATCTGAACTGCAAAACGTTTAAAATGCTCGAATGCATCAAAATATCGAAAATATCTCAAAATTGCATTTTATATGTTTCAGATGCAAAATGTTTAAAATTCGATGAAAAATGAGCTAAGTTTGCATAATTGGCAGTTTCAGTCCCCCAAGTCTCAAAAGTTGTCAGAAATAGTCCCTGAGCACCTATTTTAAAAGAAAAATCACCAAAAGTCCTTTTAAAATCATAACTTGTCAAAATTAGTCCTTTGGTGAAAAATGTCAAAAGTTTTGAGAAATTACAAGTTTAGTCCTTTGAGTTTCAAATTTGGCAAAAATAGTCCTTGGAAGTTTGAAAATGTCCATTTTCGTCCTTGTACTATTGAAGCTTGTCACTTTTGGTCCCTTGGAACAACTTTGTTAAAATGGCAGAATTGGTCCTTGATATTTCATAAATTACAAATTGGTCCTTGTTATTTAAGCCTAAACCCCTTGGACCTTGTCAAAACCAATTGGACCCCTGCCATTAGCTTTTTGAACCCCAGCCAATAACCTTTTTGACCCCCCTTTCATATATTAATCCCCCCGGTCAAAATGGTCAACTCCCGCCCACGTTTAAAATACCAAAACCAGTCACGGGTTCTCCCTTCTCCATCATCACACCTGCCTGCATACTCCAACCCACTTTCCATCATCACCACCCTACTCCTACCCTCCAAACACCCCAAGCCAAGAAACATTTAATGCTTCTTCAAACCTAACACTCAACCTCTCCAACTGTCAAAATACCATTTCCCGCCAAAAAAGCCATCAATAGCTATAAACCTCTAAACTGATCCAATGGTTAAGATTATTAGTGGGATTTGCTCAGAGGACACGTGGAAGCTTTATGGTGTATAAAAAGAGGAAGAAGAAGCAAGAGAAATAGAGCACTTAGTTTTATTTTAAATGTATGTCGTTTTTAAAGTTTCTATGTCTTAAATAGCTTATCAGTTGTAATTTCAAGTGTATCTGTAACAAACTAAGTTATTTTAGTGTATTCAAACTAATTTCAAGTATCAATTCAAGTTTGTATTTTCATTTCATATTTTCATGTCACTGTTGCAATATTCAGTTTTAAACTCTTATGTTCAATCTTCAAATAGCTTATTTCTAAGCTCAAATAAGCTTATATAAGCTACTTATAGCTTTTTGTAAGCTTACATTTAAGTTTCAAGCAAATTTGTTATTGGGTCAACAAAAGTCAACTGAATCATCATTTGGAAATGGAAATAGAATTGGGTGATGCAGTGCTGGAAATGGGTTGAATTAGAGTGATTTGGGTTGATATAAATAGGCTAGTGGTTCGTGTTTGATTAATCTCAAGCCATAGTGGCTAGGACCAAATGTGAGTTCATTTTCAATATCACCGCATAATCAGATTCGTGGTTAATATTAGTTTTTACCTGTTTATTTAGTGTTAATTAGGGTAATTAGACTCAGTTTGATCAATTATACAAGCTTGTTAAGTAGTTGGCTTCTTTTAAATTGCAAATCAATTGTAAAAAATAGTGTTTGGATTTGCTGCATTAACTGTATTAGAGGTTTGTTCAGTAGTTAAGACTTGTTGTTTTAGGCTTGTTTAGCTCATTTGTACTCATTCTAGTCATTACATTGTGTCTCGCACACCTCAAAGTCAAAATCATCAAGGAACTGTCTTAAATTCTTAATCTGTTAGAATTTTCTTAGATCAAAATCTTGTTTTGTGTTTAGAATCCATAAAGATAGATTGCAGTAGGGTCATTTCATCATAATACATCACATTCAATCCACAAATTGGTTTCAAATCTCAATATAGTCAACTTTTCAAAATTGTCTCAAAAGTCAAAAGAGTGAAAATCCGCCACCCAAATGGGGTGATTTTTCATTGATTCATTCTTGGATCAAATCAAGTGAAATTGTGGGTTTATAAACTTCAACCGGTCTAGTTTCGAATATCATTTTGTAGATTTTTGTAAATTTTTATAAGCTCTTAAACGACTTGTCAATATGGGTATAGAATGCCTGCACACACTCGCAGTATAATCGAGTGTGCATGTGTTTTGTGTGTCTTGTAACAAGCTCGCTTGAGCTCATCTTGGTCCGGTCTTTGGTTTAAAAGTAGCTAGCTGTGTCTAGTGTAGGATCCAATACCTGGTTTTCATTTTCAGCTTATTGGGTAACTTGTGCTTAAGCTTAAAAGTAGTAGCCTAGAACTGTTTTAAGCACTTGAGCTCAATTCATCAAATAAAGTTAATCAGTATTATAGAGGTTAAGAGCAGTTGCAATAAGTTGTTTTTGAGTAGTTCTAGTATATTATAGCTTCTGTAACAGTTTGGTACTTATTTGTGGCTTTTAGCTTATTTGGAGTGCTTATTCTTAAGCACTTGTGATTGCAGTTCCATAATCCTACACATAAGCTACTGTTTCTATATTTTTCCTAGATTCAGAACATTAATTTAGACTTTTCCTGAATTTTTCATATTTTTCTAGCACTGTTTGCTATTTTTCTTCATTTAAAACAGTTTTTAGGCATTTTTAATTAGCTTTTAATACAATTAAATCGTAAAAACTTCAAAAAATAAGTTTTATTTTTCCTAGGTTAAGATAAATATAAAAGTCAAAAAATATTTTTCCGATTTTTCTTAGTTAAATTAGTATTTTTAAGCAATTTAAGTAGTTTTAAATAGTTTTAATTCATAAAAATACAAAAATAATCGTAAAAATATAAAATAGTTTTGAAAATTCTCTTTAGTTATTTTAGATTTTTCCAAGTCATAATTTCATTTTTCTAGCTTTATTTCATATTTTCTTGTATTTTAGGCTATTATTAAATAAGTAAAATAGTTTTAATTAATAATACTTAGATAAATAGTAATAAAAATAATTTTCTTTTTCTAAAAATTTTCTCTTATCATTAGGTTTGTAAAAATGTCATTTTCATATTTTTAGGATTAATATTGTTTCATTTTCACATTTTCTTTTGTACGTCACGTAGTTTTTAATTTAAGTTTTATAAAAGAAAAATCAAAAACATCAGTTTAAAAATAGTGATAGCGTTTATTTAATATATTTTATCTTTTAATTTTCTTTAATTTGCATTTAAGCCCTTGTAATTTATATAACTTTTTCTGTAGTTATAATAAATCAAAACTCTTTCCGCTCAAATCCTCTCGATCACTATACGCTTGACTATTCTCGCACACCGTTGGGACATAACGACTGGGAAACACTATACTCTCCTCGGACTTCATTGCATTGGTGTCCGAACTGCTTTAAGTTTCTTACGGTTAGCCATTCACTAGTGGCTAGCTTGTGTGAGATAACTTGACCGTTTGGGAGTCAATCAAATTTTGGCGCCACGCCGGGAGTCGTGCTAATTATCTTACGCTTAGCGATTAGTGATTTGAATATTCACTCCTTGTTCATACCATCCATCTATCTCTATATATATTTTCTTATAAAAATCCAAAACCCAAAACATCCAAAACGTATAAAACACAAAAATATTTTTCTTTTGTTTCTATATATGTATCAAAGATAAAAATACAAAAGATTTGTCGTTTTCTTAATAATAACAACATAAAAGATTACCACCGCAAACCAAGGCAAAGGTACTACCTAACTGGGGTACGACCATAATAAGTTCCCGAACCAAAGATTTAAAACTTGCCTTTGTGTCCTTGTGATTGGTGTACCTTTTCAAAGAAGCCATTCATCTTGTGATTATTGGTTTAAGTTCACTGTTGTTTTGCCTCGATTTTGTTTTAATTGGATTTGTTGTTATATCTACTTGTCAAAACCTGAAAACCCCAAAAGGATTCCTCTTACCCCATTTTCATAATTCACTTTCATAATTCCCATTCCTTTCCTTAACTCTGAGATCTCTTAGAGTTAACTCTAGTGTATGCGCACTCGCTCTTCTAGATCTGTAAGCCCATTTCGTGAGCTTGTCAAGATTCCAAGAAGGCGTGTCCGTGAGACTTTCGCCCATCATCGGATTCGAGATCCGAATGCTCACACTACTCCGCTATCATGGCGGAAGAACGTCCTATGTGTGAGCTTCTCCAGCACCCATCGACGGGTATGGAGATGTTATTGTTATCCCACCATTGTGGTGAAAATTTTGAGCTCAAACCGGTTATCGAACCTTGTAACCTCAAGTCAATTCTATGGTTTTGAGCGGATGATCCTCATGCTCATATTCGATGGTTTAACAAGATTGAATCTACCATCAAATACAAGAATGTCCCTACAGATGTTGTCAAGCTTCTTCATTCCCATTTTCTCGAGGACAAGCCCGGATTTGGCTTGAAAACAACCCCTCGGTCAATTGAGACATGGGAAGACCGTGAAGAAATTTGTGAACTAATTCTATCCACCTTCCAAAACCACGAGTCTTAAAATGAAATCATCAAGTTCACACAAAAGTTTGATGAATCCTTCAAAGGAATCGTGGGATCGTTTTAAGGAGTTGCTCCGCAAATGTCCTCACCACGGTTTCTCCGAGTTGATGCAACTCGATACTTTCTATAATGGAGTGAGTCAATCGATCAAGATTCTCTCAATTCCACCATCGGAGGAAATTTCTTGAGCAAACTCACAAAGAAGCTTTAGCGATCATTGAAAACAAGTCTAAAGTCCGTGACCGCACGAAGCAAGCGGTTGTTTCCCAAGTCGGTGTTGGTCCTTCTACTTCATCGCTCGTGAGTCAATCTAGCACCGATGCTAAGATTGACAAACTCACTGAAGCAATTCAAGCTTTGCTTCTCTCCAACCAAAAGAAAGTTTTTTTTCCACAAACTTCACCTCCCAAGTTAAGAAAGTGGAAGTCTGTGTTACTGCGGTGGCCCCATGCCTACTACAATCAGATGGCCACCGATGGTAACCCTTTGAAGCTAATGCTTGTGGGCGGATTTCTAATCGGGAGGCAACCAATATCGTGCTCCTATAGACCCGAACCACCGCCCTAACCACTACCTCGACCTCCGGTTTCAACCAAAACCAAAACCGTAATCAAAATCGAATAGACCAAACCAAGGTTTTCAAAACCAAGGTAATTTTAGTCAAAATAACGGTTTCCAAAATCAAAGTCAAAACTTCCAACACCAAGGAAACTTTCATAGAAACCAAGGTCGTGGAAATTTCAACCTGTGGTATTTTCATGGTAATAATCAAGGAAATTTTCAAAATCAAGGCCCTAATCCAAACAATAGAGGCTTAATTTTCCTGCAAACTCAAGCCATTGTTCCAATCGACCATCATCCGATGAGTTGTTGAAACAATTCATGAAATCCAAAGAGGAAATGAACAGTTGTTGGTTAGCCGATTTCGATATTAAGAAGTCTTTAAATGATCGACCCCGGCTTAGGTACTTTACCTAGCAACACGATCGCTAATCCGAGGGGCGATGCAAAGGCGATCACAACAAGAAATGGTGCTTCATATCATGGACCCGCTATTCCTACTACCTCTTCTTCTTCTCTCCGAAGGTAGTGGAAAGTGAACCCGAGGCGACAAAGGACAAGGAACTTCCTACTAATAATGGAGGTACCAAGAATGTCCATCCTCAGTTGTCCGAAACCCAAAACCAAACTCGAGTTGTTTTGAACCTCCAGTTGACAACCCCAAATCCAAAACTTCTATTCCTTACCCTCACGTTTAAATGAGCAAAACTCCGCGAAAAGCTACCATCAAATGGAAATTTTTTCAAATTTTCCAAGAGCTACATTTTGACATAAGCTTTATGGATGCTATCATGTTGATGCCCAAGTTTGCATCAACTCTCAAACACATGTTGAGCAACAAGGAAAAGTCGTTTGAAATGGCCAAAACTCCTTGAACGAGAACCGCTCATAGATTCATAAAGAAGCTTCCGAGAAGCTTGGAGATCCCGGAAAATTTCTTTTCCTTGTGTTTTTCCGTGAATGATTGAATGCTTTGCCCTTGCCGATCTTGGTGCAAGCATCAACTGATGCCTTATTCAATGTGGAAGAAGCTTTCTTCCGTAACTTATTCCTACCGCATGACTCTTGAGCTTGCGATCATTCTATATCGCGTCCTCTTGGCATCGCCGAGGATGTATTTGTGAAAGTAGGAAAGTTCCATTTTCCACCGACTTTGTGGTTGTTAATTTCGATGTCGATCATCGGGTTCCCTCATTGTTGGACGAGGATTCACGAGAACAGCCGTGCTCTTATTGATGTATTTGAGCAAGAAATCACATTACGTGTGGGTAATGAAGTCACACCTTTAACCTTGATCAAACTTCGAGGTACTCCTCAAATTATGATATCGAATCAATTAATCGAGTCGATGTAATTGATATTGCTTGAGGAGTACTCTCAAGAGTTTCTTGGTTATCTTCATAATTCGTGAGTGGGATTCCACCACATCTTCTAAACCTATCATTGCCGACTCTTCCCCTCTCTCACCCGCTTGAGGGTGGTGACTTTTTCGGAAGAGATCGATGAATTTCTTGTTATCGATGAATCAATTCCACTGGAATTGATGGTGTTTATGATTCGGAGGAGATATCCTTTATCTCGAGCAATTGTTAAATGAAGATCCATTACCTTCACTCCTCCGAAAGAGATCACAATTGAGGAAATCAAATCAAGACAATCATCTCATCAAGAATTTCCCGAGGTTGAACTTAAGGACCTACCTCCTCATCTTGAGTATGCATTCTTGGAGGGTGATGATAAATTACCCGTCATAATTGCTAAAGACTTAACCGAGGAGGAGAAGATCGCTCTCATAAAGGTCTTGAAGTCACACAAGCAAGCAATTGCTTGAAACTCTCCGACATTAGGGTATCAACCCCGAGTTTTGTACTCACAAAATATTAATGGAGGATGACTTCAAACCAGAAATTCAACATCGTAGAAGGGTGAATCCTAAGATTCATGAGGTTATCAAACAAGAGGTTCTTAAACTTCTTGATGCCGGTTTAATTTACCCGATCTCGATAGTCCTTGGGTTAGCCCAATTCATTGCGTTCCTAAAAGGGTGGTATTATTGTTGTCACAATGAAGAAAACGAGTTAATTCCAACTCGATTGGTTACGGATGCGTGTGTGCATTGACTATCGTAAGTTGAACGAAGCCACCAGAAAGACCATTTTCCTCACCCTTCATGGATCGATGCTTGAGAGATTAGCGAGGAACGAATACTATTGTTTCCTTGATGGTTTCTCGTGATATTTTCAGATCCCCATTGATCCACCGGATCAAGAAAAGACCACATTCACATGCCCATACGGAACTTTTGCCTACTGCACGTATGCCTTTTGGCCTATGTAATGCTCCCGCACGCTCCAACGATGTATGATGGCAATTTTCCACGACATGATCGGAAAACAATGGAGGTGTTTATGGATGACTTCTCGGTAATTGGGGACTCATTTCGACATGTCTCTCCCATTTAGATAAAATGCTAAAACGGTGTGAAGACACCAATCTCTGTCTAAATTGGGAGAAGAGTCACTTTATGGTCAAAGAAGGCATAGTCCTTGGCCATAAGATTTCCAAAAATGGGATTGAGGTAGATAGAGCAAAAGTTGATGTTATTGCTAAATTGCCTCATCCTACTACCGTCAAAGGTATTAGGAGTTTTCTAGGTCATGCCGGTTTTATCGAGATTCATACAAGATTTTTCTAAAATCGCCGCCTATGACTCATCTTCTTGAAAAGATGCTCCTTTTATCTTCTCACCGAGTGCATCAAGCTTTTGAAACATTAAAGAAAAAGCTACGGAAGCACCCATTCTAGTTGCCCCGATCGATTTACCCTTTGAGCTCATGTGCGATGCAAGTGATTTTGCTATCGGTGCGGTCTTGGGCAACGAAAACCAAGCATTTTCACCTATCCACTACGCAAGTAAAACTATGATCAACTCAAACCCATTACACCACTACGTAAAAAGAATTATTAGTGGTGTATGCGTTTGAAAAGTTTCGCCATACCTTATATTGACCAAATGCGTGGTGTATACGGATCACTCGGCTCTCAAATATCTCTTGGCAAAACAAGATGCAAAGCCGAGATTGCTCGTTGGTTCTCCTCCTACAAGAATTTGATATCATTATACGTGATAAAAAGGAGCCGAGAACCAGGGTCACGATCATCTCGTCCCGCCTAGAAAACCCTCACCAAGATGTGTTTGAGAAAAGGAAATAAATGAAACATTTCCTCTTGAAACACTCAATGTGGTTTCTTTTCGGGAGACTCTTCTACCCCATGGTTCACCGACTTTGCAAATTACCATGCGGGTAACTTTGTGGTGAAAGGATGTCGTCCCAACAGAAAAACAAATTCTTTAAAGATGTGAAACATTATTTCGGGACGACCCTACTTATTCAAAATTTGCGCGGATCAAGTCATCAGCGATGTGTGTATGGTCGAAGCTATTGACATTCTCAAGGCTTGCCATTCGACCTCACTGGGGACATCATAGCCCCAATTACACCGCCAAGAAGGTGTTTGATTCCGGATTCTATTGGCCCACGATTTACAAGGATGCCCATGAATTTGTCAAAACCGTGACGCTTGTCAACGCCACGGAATATCTCATAAAGAAATGAAATGCCGCAAAACGCCATTCAAGTGTGTGAGATTTTGACATCCGGGCATTGACTTTACGGGCCATTTCCTTCATCTCGCGGTAATAAATACATACTCGTGGTCGTTGACTATTTGTCAAAATGGGTTGAAGCTAAGGCTTTGCCTACCAACGACGCCCGAGTTGTTGTAAAATTCTTAAAATCTCTTTTGGTAGGTTTGGAACTCCACGAGCTATAATCGATGATCGTGGTACGATTTCTGCAATGACCGGTTTGATAGAGTCATGCAAAAGTATGGTGTAACTCACCGTCTCTCTCTCTCGCGCACCACCCCAAACAAGTGGGCAAGTGGAAGTTTCCAACCGAGGATAAAAGAATTCTTGAAAGGACAAGTTGGCGAAAACCGTGCCTCTTGGTTGGATAAGCTAGATGACGACTGGGCCTTCCGTGCGATTTTATAAAACACCCATCGGTGTACTCCATACAAGCTTGTATACGGAAGGCATGTCATCTCCGGTTGAGCTTGAGCACAAGGCATACTGGGCCTTGAAGCATGCCAACTTCGATATTCAGATACCGGTGATCACCGGAAAGTTCAAATGAATGAATTAAATGAACTCGGTGATCAAGCATACAAGAACTCTTTGATCTACAAACAAAAGACAAAGAAGATTCATGACTCAAAATCAAAACCGCGTTTTCAACGTCGGTGATCGAGTCCTTCTTTTCAACTCAAGATTGAAGATTTTCTGAAAACTAAAATCACCGGTCCGGACCATTCACCATCACTAAAGTATTTCCATATGGAACCATTGAGTTATCTCAACCCGATGGTCCAAATTTTAAAGTGAATGGTCATCGGTTGAAGCATTATTTTGGAGAGGACATTCCTCCGTGGTTGTCCCGGATCTACAAACTTTCCCCATGAACCAATGAATGCGGGATCGAGTCAAGCTAGCGACTCGGGAATCAAAAAAGAGCATGCCATATGGGTTTTCACCCATATTTCGACTTCTTTCTCATACCTTAAGGATGACCTAGAATGTCTCCGTGAGATTGTAGAAGAGGATAAGTTAGAGAAAGCTCGCAAGTTTATGGCTCATGGTAAAGGCAAACCATAAAAAAACAGATGATAATGCAATTGGCCATGCATGCTTATATTCCAAACGATCTCAAGAACTTCTAGAATGCCTAATTACAATATGCCCGATGAGTGTGTAAATACTCATCATTTTTGGGTCAATCTGAATCGCAAAACGTTTAAAATGCTCGAATGCATCAAAATCTTGAAAATATCTCAAAATTGCATTTTATATGTTTCGGATGCAAAATGTTTAAAATTAGATGAAAATGAGCTAAGTTTGCATAATTGGCGCTTCACCCCCAAGTCTCAAAAGTTGTCAGAAATAGTCCCTGAGCACCTATTTTAAAAGAAAAATCACCAAAAGTCCTTTTAAAATCATAACTTGTCAAAATTAGTCCTTTGGTGAAAAATGTCAAAAGTTTTAAGAAATTACAAGTTTAGTCCTTTGAGTTTCAAATTTGGCAAAAATAGTCCTTGGAAGTTTGAAAATGTCCATTTTGGTCCTTGTACTATTGAAGCTTGTCACTTTTGGTCCCTTGGAACAACTTTGTTAAAATGGCAGAATTGGTCCTTGATATTTCAGAAATTACAAATTGGTCCTTGTTATTTAAGCCTAAACCCCTTGGACCTTGTCAAAACCAATTGGACCCCTGCCATTAGCTTTTTGAACCCCAACCAATAACCTTTTTGACCCCCCTTTCATATATTAATCCCCCCGGTCAAAATGGTCAACTCCCGCCCACGTTTAAAATACCAAAACCAGTCACGGGTTCTCCCTTCTCCATCATCACACCTGCCTGCATACTCCAACCCACTTTCCATCATCACCACCCTACACCTACCCTCCAAACACCCCAAGCCAAGAAACATTTAATGCTTCTTCAAACCTAACACTCAACCTCTCCAACTGTCAAAATACCATTTCCCGGCAAAAAAGCCATCAATGGCTATAAACCTCTAAACTGATCCAATGGTTAAGATTATTAGTGGGATTTGCTCAGAGGACACGTGGGAGCTTTATGGTGTATAAAAAGAGGAAGAAGAAGCAAGAGAAATAGAGCACTTAGTTTTATTTTAAATGTATGTCGCTTTTAAAGTTTCTATGTCTTAAATAGCTTATCGCTTGTAATTTCAAGTGTATCAGAATAAACTAAGTTATTTTAGTGTATTCAAACTAATTTCAAGTATCAATTCAAGTTTGTATTTTCATTTCTTATTTTCATGTCATTGTTGCAATATTCGCTTTAAACTCTTATGTTCAATCTTCAAATAGCTTATTTCTAAGCTCAAATAAGCTTATATAAGCTACTTATAGCTTTTGTAAGCTTACATTTAAGTTTCAAGCAAATTTGTTATTGGGTCAACAAAAGTCAATGAATCATCATTTGGAAATGGAAATAGAATTGGGTGATGCAAAGGTCGAAATGGGTTGAATTAGAGTGATTTGGGTTGATATAAATAGGCTAGTGGTTCGTGTTTGATTAATCTCAAGCCATAGTGGCTAGGACCAAATGTGAGTTCATTTTCAATATCACCGCATAATCAGATCGTGGTTAATATTAGTTTTACTGCTTATTTAGTGTTAATTAGGTAATTAGACTCGGTTTGATCAATTATACAAGCTTGTTAAGTAGTTGGCTTCTTTTAAATTGCAAATCGGTTGTAAAAATAGTGTTTGGATTTGCCGCATTAATCGTATTAGAGGTTTGTTCAAGAGTTAAGACTTGTTGTTTTAGGCTTGTTTAGCTCATTTGTACTCATTCTAGTCATTACATTGTGTCTCGCACACTCTCAAAGTCAAAATCATCAAGGAACTGTCTTAAATTCTTAATCGTTAGAATTTTCTTAGATCAAAATCTTGTTTTGTGTTTAGAATCCATAAAGATAGATTGCGAGGGTCATTTCATCATAATACATCACATTCAATCCACAAATTGGTTTCAAATCTCAATATAGTCAACTTTTCAAAATTGTCTCAAAAGTCAAAAGAGTGAAAATCCGGCCACCCAAATGGGGTGATTTTTCATTGATTCATTCTTGGATCAAATCAAGTGAAATTGTGGGTTTATAAACTTCAACCGGTCTAGTTTTCGAATATCATTTTTAGATTTTGTAAATTTTTATAAGCTCTTAAACGACTTGTCAATATGGGTATAAATGCCTGTCCACACTCACAGATATTGAGTGTGCATGTGTTTTGTGCAGTCTTGTAACAAGCTCGCTTGAGCTCATCTTGGTCCGGTCTTTGGTTTAAAAGTAGCTAGCGTGTCTAGTGTAGGATCCAATACCGGTTTTCATTTTCACTTATTGGGTAGCTTGTGCTTAAGCTTAAAAGTAGTAGCCTAGAACTGCTTTTAAGCACTTGAGCTCAATTCATCAAATAAAGTTAATCAAGATTATAGAGGTTAAGAGCAGTTGCAATAAGTTGTTTTTGAGTAGTTCTAGTATATTATAGCTTCGTAATGATTTGGTACTTATTTGTGGCTTTTAGCTTATTTGGAGTGCTTATTCTTAAGCACTTGTGATTGCGATTCCATAATCCTACACATAAGCTCTGTTTCTATATTTTCCTAGATTCGAACATTAATTTAGACTTTTCCGAATTTTCATATTTTTCTAGCACTTGTTTGCTATTTTTCTTCATTTAAAAGCAGCTTTTAGGCATTTTTAATTAGCTTTTAATACAATTAAATCGAAAACTTCAAAAATAAGTTTTTATTTTTCCTAGGTTAAGATAAATATAAAAGTCAAAAAATATTTTTCCAGATTTTTCTTAGTTAAATTTGTATTTTTAAGCAATTTAAGTAGTTTTAAATAGTTTTAATTCGTAAAAATACAAAATAATCGGAAAAATATAAAAATAGTTTTGAAAATTCTCTTTAGTTATTTTAGATTTTTCCAAGTCATAATTTCATTTTTCTAGCTTTATTTCATATTTTCTTGTATTTTAGGCTATTATTAAATAAGTAAAAATAGTTTTTAATTAATAATACTTAGATAAATAGTAATAAAAATAATTTTCTTTTCTAAAATTTTCTCTTATCATTAGGTTTGTAAAATGTCATTTTCATATTTTTAGGATTAATATTGTTTCATTTTCACATTTTCTTTTATACGTCACGTAGTTTTTAATTTAAGTTTTATAAAAGAAAAATCAAAACATCGGTTTAAAAATAGTCATAGCGTTTATTTAATATATTTTATCTTTTAATTTTCTTTAATTTGCATTTAAGCCCTTGTAATTTATATACTTTTTCCGTAGTTATAATAAATCAAAACTCTTTTCCGCTCAAATCCTCTCGATCACTATATCGTTGACTATTCTCGCACACACTTCGTTGGGAAACACTATACTCTCTCGGACTTCATTGCATTGGTGTTCGAACTGTTTTAAGTTTCTTACGGTTAGCCATTCACAAGTGGCTAGCTTGTGTGAGATAACTTGACCGTTTGAGCCAATCAATGCCCTAAATCCTTAGGTGAGCAAGTCAATCCCTCGATACCGTGTTCTATGCCTAGTGCCAAGCATGCAAGTCATTCAATGCCAAATGGTATGAATGTGAACCCTAATGTGCCTTCAAGTAGTTCGATTTCAAATCATAGTGCTAAGAATGTGAACTCGAGTGTGCCTCTAGGTGTTCAAATCCACTACTCAAGTGTTAAAAAGTTAATCTTAGTGTGCTGCATGTAGCTCGGATCCCAAAGACATCTAAACAGTGAAGCAAATAGTAGCCAAACCAACTAATGTTCGCATTCCTCTACAGCGTAATCGGTGACATTAAAGCAAGGTGTCAAAGTCTCAAGACAATACAAGGAAGGACACGACCTGCAAGCTAAGAATGTGCATTGGAAGAAAGTAGAAGACCTTTTCCATTCCCTTAATATCAAGTATCTATCCCCTTTACATGCAAAACGATCTCAAATATTTCATGCACATGTTGAGGGGAGCACTTATTCGAAAATATCAAAACAATTCGGTACAAAATGTTTTGATAATATATCACAAGTATCCGGATTGATTTTCAAATGGTTTTCAATTGGTTCCAATGGCGGATGAACAATACCAAATAGACCCGACCAACTTTACCTTATGTATGGTGATATAAGGATGATAAGGTTAGGTATGTGTTCCCATGATCCGCCGAACCGGAGGGATCTACCGAGGACTATCCACTAGTTAGTGTAGAGTTCTTAGGTATGATGATAAAAGGAGAAAATGAGATATGGGAAGAGTGTGGATCGAGACCGAGCTAGTCTTGAAATAAACCCAACAAGGTTCTAGCTATGAAGTCTCGGTAAGCATCAAGGGGTTGAAGAATTAAAAGAATTGAATGAGAAAAGGGTGAAAACAAATGACCCTCCATATATTCAACCTTAGGCGTAAACCGGTTCAATTCATATGCTAACGATGGTAACATCGGTATTGAAGACAAGACGTCATGGACCCAAAGGACGACCGCACTTCAACTTTCCATACCACTCAAGTTCCTCTTAAAAGGACTTGTTTCATTCTCACGGGAACCAACATTATCTATCGACTTTCTCTTAGAGATTGTTGATATTGAAGAAGGAGACCTCTCCTAGTCTCCCAAGACAGATCCAAATATGCACAAATTGAGTCTAGAGCCACGAGATCATCAATAAATCTCATTAGGACACTTTCAATAAAGACTATCTGTTTCACACAATGTGGAAAAGAGATTATATCTTTAGTCCCACGCATTATCCTTGTGGTTTTGCGAACATCCGAGTGATATGTGAACATATTCACGGTGAAGAAGGAAAACCTTCGAGCCAACATCAAACAAGCTCTGGTAGGTGGCATGTGAGATCTATTATATAGATCAACCATGTGACAACCGAATGAAACAATGGGCGATTCAATCTCTTGAATCAATCACGTTCGAGTTATGGATTGACGGATACCTTTGAAAACTCGGTCTTTGTGCTTAAAAACTCTTTTCTTTAGCAAATCGACCGTGTACGGATATTTCAAATCAAAAGGTGTTTTATGATTGATAATTGATGTTCATTAAAACCTTCGTTGTATTGCAAAACAATTTCTATTGAGCAATACACGATTGTTTTTCAAATCTCTTTTCATCAATCGGTGTACTTAAATTATTTGGTTCACTCATCCGTGTTGTCTTCTTTGAGATGTTCCGGTTTGAGAACAGCTAGAACACCGCGAAACCTTGTCAAGGAGATTCTTAGGAATCCTACCGATCACAGCAAGACTTGTACCGATCAACGGGAACCGTGGGCCGTGTACCTCAATTCAACGAAGTGATCAAAGACACTTTCGTGTGCTTTATTGCTAACTGCTTTATGCGGTACATCCTACGCTTGTAGATGATCGAATGAAGCGGTCAATCCATAGCCGCATGCTCACACTACACATTCATCTCAAAAGAAATCATGATAAGTGCATCAATGACTCGATATTTTCACTCCATGCTTCGCTACGCCGCCAATATCATGAATCATCGAAAGCTTCGTTACTCGATGAGAAGATATCATGATCCGTAATGTGAGCATGTCCGTCCGAAAGTCACAACATCACATAATACCAACACCACAATGGATGTCTCGAGATTTTTGTTGGTGATGGTCTCAAAAGTCGGCTCAAAATAATTATCACGTGGATCAAGAAAGACCTCCATTTGGATTAACCAAACATGCAATAAGAAGAATCAATGACTACGAGCTTGAGCAAAGTACTACATCAAGAATGCAAGAACAATTTTTTGTAATATCTGTTTGTATTCAATGTAATTTTAGTACATGATTGAGGTGACCTCCTTAGGGGAGATTGTTAGGAATTAGAAATTCGTGTATTAAAGAGTCGGTCACCTCAAGTATATGTAATCGTTAGAAAGCTCGTAGTCGTAGTTATTTTAAGTTAAGTAGTATTGAGTTAAGTAACACCGTGGAGGACGGACGGTCTTTACCCACCGTATGCCCGATCCACGACCCGTTGTGTGGCGTTTATGTAAGACTATAAATACTCTACCTCCCAAGGTAGAGAGTGGAGCTCATAATAATATCTTTCACTTTCTCTCACTAAGTTCCCTAAACCTCTAACTTTCTCTCTAGAATTCCATTTGTACGTCAACTTGGTGTTTTGGTTTGACGTGTAAGTGAAAACTAATATCCTACAACAACCGAGCAGCTCCGCTGCTTTGTTGTTGCCCTCGTCCGTCGAGGTCGTCGTCCGATCCCGACCACTCCACCGTTGAGAACTTGAACCACGATAACCCGGTGTAGAAAACCCAAATGTGAATGACCGTCCGAGAATGGTCTGCTCCATAAAACCCTCCACCTATGAACCCAACCCACATTGACCACTAGTGACGCAGTGTCGTCGAATCGCTAGTCGAGACTAACCTCTCTAACACCTCTGGTGGAACCGCAATGCTGAATCGAACTCGAGGTTGTACCTACAAAGAGTTCCGATTCTGTGGTCCCATCGAGTTTGGAGGAACTGAGGGAGTAGTTTACCTAACTAGGTGGTTGGAGAAAACTAAATCTATGTTTTCCGTTAGTAATTGTGATGAGGATTGTAAGGTTAAGTATGCAACATTCACCTTGAAGGACGAGGCGTTGACCTAGTGGAACAACTATCACAGATCAGTAGGAATTGATGTAGCTTATAGTATGACTTGGACTCGGTTTAAGGCTCTCCGATCAAGACTTCTTGTGCTATGAATGAAGTTAAGAAGTTAGAGAGTGAGTTCGGAACCATAAGGTTATGGTACCGACATGGCAACTTATACTCGCGTTTCCAAGAGTTATCGTTTCTTTTCCCCGATATGGTTCGCATCAAGACCTTAAGATTGAGAGGTATCTTGATGGATTGCCTTTAGCTACTCGTAATGATGTCATCACCGCAAAGCCGTTAATTTGCATGAGGCACCATCGTGGCTCGCGCTTGATGGACTCTTATGTATTAGAAGTAGGAGACAAGGGTAAGAGTGATAGGAGCGATAAGAGGAAGAGGAACGGTTGTTAAAGGAATGGCAACAAACCGCATGAGACAGCCTGTGGTGTTCGCCATAGGAAATGGAGAAAGGAAAGGTTACGAAGGTAGTAGACCCGTGTGTGGTCGTTGCAACCGACACCACCATGGACCGTGCCCGAATGTGTGTAGGAAGTGCTCTAAGGTAGGACACATGGCCAAAGATCGAGGTCTCGCCCACTTGCCGCACTCAAACCGCACAAGGAGCGGACTGGAAGGCCACTCACACTGTTTTGGATGTGGAAAGAAGGGACATTTAAAGAATGAGTGCCGAGAGCCGTGGATGAGAGGAAATCCCGGTAATGTAGGAGGATTTGCTAACCGATGTGTGGGAAGTAATGGCCTAAACCCTGTGAAGCGTGAGGTTGTTGAGAACCAGGGAAACTATGGTGCTAGGAATCAGGAGAGAGACATGGGAACATCGGGTGTGTATGCTATTGGGAAGGAAGCTGGTGAGGACCCTAACGTAGTTATGGGTACGTTCCTTCTCAATAATCGCTATGCTTCCATACTGTTTGATACTGGTGCGGATATGAGTTTCGTATCCACCAATTTTATGCCATTACTAGGAATCTCCCAAAACACCTCTAGGGTTTAGTTACGATGTGGAATTAGCTAATGGGAATAGGGAGAAGATAGACACCGTAGTCCGAGGTTGTACCTTAAGTTTCCTAGACCGCTCATTTAGCATAGACCTATTGCCAGTTACCTTAGGAAGTTTTGACGTCATTATCGGAATGGATTGGTTGTCGAAGAACGGTGCACACATCATCGTGATGAGAAGATCGTGCGTGCCACCGTATGGCGAAAAGTTTTGAGCATACAAGGAGATCGGAGCGATCGTGGAAGTCTTTCGGTTGAGCATCATCTCTTGTATTAAGGCCCGTATACATCGATAGAGGAGGTTGTCTTTTCTTGGCTTGAATTTCTAAAAGAAAAGCGAGGAGAAGAGTGAAAGACACCTTAAGGATGTACCCATCGTTAGAGAATTACCAGAGGTGTTTCCGACGATCGCTGTGGATTCCACCCGTCCGACAAGTGGAATTCCAATAGAGTTGATACCGGTGTCGCACCGTAGTCTGGCACCCTATCGACTTGTTCCAAGAAAATTCGAGAAACCTGTCTAAGCAGTTGGCGTAATTGTCGAGAGAAGGATTCATTCGACCAAGTTCGTCACCGTGGGGAGCACCAGTGTTGTTTGTGAAGAAGAAGGATGGATCGTTTCGGATGTTTATTGATTATAGGGAGTTGAATAAGTTGATTATAGATGACCTATTCGACCAACTCCAAGGAGCTAGTGTCTTTTCTAAGATCGACTTACGATCTGGTTATCGCCAACTTAGAGTTCGAGAGGAGGATATCCCTAAGACGGCGTTTAGGACTCGTTATGGACACTATGAATTCCAAGTGATGTCATTTGGTTTGACCAATGCGCCAGCGATTTTCATGGATCTCATGAACTGAGTGTGTAAGCCATACCTGGATAAGTTCGTGATAGTGTTCATAGACGACATCTTGATATACTCCAAGAATAGTGAGGAGCACGAAGAGCATTTGAGGCTCATTTTAGGATTGTTGAGAGAGGAGAAGTTGTATGCCAAATTCTCTAAGTGTGAATTTTGGATTCCGTCCGTGCAATTCTTAGGCCACGTGATAGACAATCGAGGTGTTCATGTTGACCCGGCTAAGATTAAGGCCATTAAGGAATGGGCGCCCTAAGAACCCATCAAACCGGCGGTTTCTAGGTTTAGCAGGATATTATAGGAGATTCTTTGAGGATTTTCCAAGATAGCTAAGTCATGACCAAAATGATACGTAGGACGTTAAGTATGAATGGGGAGAAAAGAAGAAGAAGCATTCCAACTTCAAGGAGAAGTTGTGTAGTGCGCCCATCCTAGCTTTACTGAAGGAAGCGAAGACTTTGTCGTATCGCGACGCTCGCATAAAGTCTTAGGTGCTGTTTTGATGCAACGGGAGAAGGTGATTGCTTATGCATCCCGACAACTTAAAAAGCATAAGAAAAACTACACCACCCATGACCTTGAGTTAGGTGCTGTAGTGTTTGCCCTTAGGATCTGGAGACATTATCTGTATGGAACTAAGTGTGTAGTATTTACCGACCATAAGAGCTTGAAGCATATCTTAGATCAGAAGGAACTGAACATGAGACAACGTCATTGGTTGGAATTACTTAGTGATTATGACTGTGAGATTCGTTATCATCCAGGTAAGGCTAATGTTGTGGCAGATGCACTTAGTCGTAAGGAGGACATTCCACCCTTACTCGTTAGATCCTTAGGAATGACCATTGTTTCGCCTTACCGTCTCAAATCTTAGCCGCCCAAGTCGAGGCATTGATGGAAGAGAACCGTCCTTACAAGAATCTTCATGGAATGGTAGAAAGTGAAAACGGCTTCTTGAAGTGTTCCGACGGAACCTTGTGCTTGAGATGAAGTCGGATACCATTTCATGGTGGAATCCGTGAGTCGATTATGCACGAGTCGCATAAATCAAAATACTCTATTCATCCCGGAGCCGATAAGATGTATCAGACCTTAAGAAACTCTACTGGTGGCCTAACATGAAAGCCGATATAGCTCAAGATGTGTCGGTTGGTGCTCGACTTGTTCTAAGGTAAAGGCGAACATCGAAACCCTCGGGACTCTTAGTTTAACCCGAACTCCCGTAATGGAAATAGGAGCGAATAACCATGGACTTTATCACTAAATTACCGAGAACAACTAGCGGCAATGACGCTTATCCGGGTAATCGTTGATCGCTTAACTAAGTCCGCTCACTTCTTAGCCATTAGTGAAATCGATAGTCTCGATAAGCTTGCTCGATTGTATCTTAAGGAGGTGGTATCGCGTCATGGAGTACCGATATCTATCATTTCCGATAGGGATAGCCGTTTACATCCCACTTTTGGAGATCATTACGCATGAAGATTAGGAACAAACTTGGATATGAGCACCGCTTACCACCCTCGCATCGATGGTCAAAGCGAGAGAACCATTCGGACTTTAGATGACATGCTTAGAGCACGTGTTATTGATTTCGGCAAAGGGTGGGAGAGACATCTTCCTTTGGCCGAATTCTCCTATAGCAATAGTTATCATTCTAGCATTAAGGCCGCTCCATTTGAAGCACTGTATGGCCGAAAATGTCGTTCTCCTGTTTGTTGGGCTGAAGTTGGTGAGAGTCAACTTACAGGTCCTGAACTTGTCCTAGAAACCACTAAGAAGATAGTTTAGATTCAGAATCAGGTTACAAACCGCTCGTCATAGACAAAAGAGTTATGCCAATAAGAGACGTAAACCTTTAGAATTTCAGGTTGGAGATCGTGTTATGTTGAAAGTTTCTCCTTGGAAAGGAGTGATTCATTTTAGGCGTGGAAAACTCAATCCCGATATATTGGTCCCTTTCCAATCTCGAGAGAATCGGACCGGTAGCATATCGCTGGAGCTACCATCGAATTGAGCAAAGGTACATAATGTCTTTCATGTTAGTAATCTTAAGAAATGTCTTTCGGAGAAAACATAGTTGCGCCCTTAAGAGATATTCGTGTCGATGAGAAATTGAATTTTGTTAAGGAACCGATTGAGATCATGGATCGTGAGATTAAACGGCTGAAGAATAGCCGTATTCCGATTATCAAAGTTCGTTGGAACTCCCGACATGGACCGGAGTTCACTTGGGAACGTGAGGACTTTTTTCGTAGGAAGTATCCTAAACTTTTCATGACATCAAGGAACTCGGAGTGAAACCCAGGACGGGTTTCTTCTGAGGTTGGGAGGCTGTAACAACTGGCAATTTAGGGAGTCTATTTTAGGTAACCGCATTACGTTAAACTAAACCGAGCTTTTGCCTTTATCACTATTTTTATAAACCATGACTTGATTTTATATCGTCTATTGGTTTTTACGCTTTATTTCACTATTGAATGAGTTATCGTATGAGTTTTAACTCTATTTGGTAGGCACTATCCGATTCGGCACTAGAAAAGCCTAAAACGAGAAATAATGTAACTTTTAGATTGTAACTCGAAAATTGGCAAATAAATAGTCAAAACTCGTGGAAAAACATAAATAACGATGTTAGGAAGTCGAATGAACGTCGTGGGACACTCGGGGGACAATATATGAGCTCGGGAATGGGTAAAAGGGACGTTTTACGAAAAATGGCAACCACGGCCCCTCTTCTTTTGCCCTAGCCGGCGCCCCTCCTCCCCATTTTATTTATTTTTGAGTCCCTAGTCCCAAGTATAAATACCCCTCACCCTCCCTCACTTGCTACCTTTGTTTCTCTCACTAAAAACACACACACACCTCTTTTCTCTCTCTACACTCTCTCTCTAAAAACCCTAAACAAACCCTAGCCGCCACCCTTGATTATCCGGCCACTGTTCCGGCCAAAATCCGGCCACCACCGATGCGTCACCACCCACCTCCACCACCATCTTGAAGCCCTCTTTCTCCTCTTTCCAACCATATATTACACGCTCCATTTGGACCTCCATAACACCTTTAAATCTTAAGATTAAGATTCGTACTTTTAGGGTTTTCATCTAATATTATAGATCGGGCTTGAATAAGGTAAATGGAACATGGGTAACACTTGTTTTGGTCTTGTAAAGCCACGAATGGCTTGTTTACAATTCGTACATATCACGAGTTTTAGGGCTTTTGGTTTAAACGTGGGATTAAGTCTAATTAACACATAAATAAACATGTAGCTAGTGTTTGGTAACCATGTGGTGTATCATATTGATGGGTTTTTTGCATTTTAGGTCTAGTTTCATGTTTTTGGTTAGAATAGATGATGGGTTTGATGTTTGGTTAATGATTGGAGGTTGATTGATTGTATTTGGATGTTGTGGTATTGATTTGGGAGTGTTTGGATGGCGTTAGGTTGTGGTGATGGGCGACACACCATGAAACCCACGTATGGGTCATGGTTGGTGTTGTACGTGACCCACTTGGACCTTGGGTCCGGTCGGGTCATTTTGGTAGCTTGTTGGTTGATATTGTTGATTTTTGGATGAGACGCGTGGAGCCGAAAAGCTTCTAGAGCTTGTTTGGTTCACGTGGTCTTAACCGTGACCGTGTCATGACCATTAGGGTCATAACATTGGTTTCGGGTATATTTGGTTGATTGATTGGTTGGCGAGATTGATTTGAGTTGATTTCGGATTGAATTGCGCTATTATGACTTTTAATTAGACTTGATATATATAATTGTCAACTTTGAGCAACGTCGGTGTTACTTTGACTTTTTAGTCAGTAGTTGACCCCGAAAACGCCATAACATGGACTTTAGTATAGTTTGGACTATTGATTGATTAAAAGCTGAGAAGTCATGAATCGTGCTTGTGGACTCGAAACGAATAAAGATATGAAATTAATATGGAATTTGAAATGTATATATATATATATATATATATATATATATATATATATATATATATGAAAATTCTAATAGACTATGAAATATAAATAATAAAAGGGCTTTTGTACTAAAAATATCGATAACAAGTCTTATCTTGTTATTTACTATTTTAAATGGAAACTAACGACTAAAAATAGAAATGTTTTATAATAAATAAGTAATTAATGTTTCGAGTATCGTTTATCGATAAATGCCAATTAGGGGCATTTAATACGATTTTCAAGTATTTATTTACTTACGTTGTGTGCATAGGTTACGGATAACCTAACGTTAGTAGTGTTGATCCACGTGAGGTAGCGAGACTTATTAGGTTGACGAATCTAATAAAACCCGCTAGGTAATGCGTTAGGTAACCTTATTAATGGGTGAATTATCCTTATGACTCTTTAGGATGCGACTGATTTATGGGATAATAAGCGACACGAATAAATAAACGAGTTTATCGAGTTGACGAATTCGATAAGGTCTACTATTTATTCCGAAACTTATTGGACTATGAAGCTTATCGCTTAGATGTCTCATTATGTTGCATTGAGTCACATATTGGTTGTTTGAGTGTATTCATAGCATCATATTGAGTCAATACACCCACATGAGGATACCAAACACTAGGATTAAATGGTGAAACGAGACATTTTTGGAAATAACGAAATGGAATACAATGGGGTAGATAACGTTGATTTTGGGAATTATATATTAAAATTGGTCTACATTAATAGGTTGTGCCGAGTCGATAGTTGTTGAGCCGTGATCCGTTATCTTCGCTAGTGTTTATTTGTACGTTGATTGCTTGAGGTGAGTTTCATAGCCCCACTTTTATCTCGTTTTAACTATATTGGGGTGAGAATCATGATACTGTTTTTGGACCCTTAAAACTATTTGGATTTGCTTATATGCTTGACTGTTTAGATAGATGTGCGGTAGTTGTTGCCTTAGACTAGGTTGAACCGTGCCTATCTAAGAATAGACTTCTACCTCGACCTAGTCCGGGGTTGGCAATTGTTCTAGATTTTGCCACGACAGTGCCGAACTAGAGTCGCGGGGCTCGAGTAATCCCTGGATTCGGGATATGGATTGTGATCCGGTTAGGATCGGTTGTGAACGGTATTTATCTATCTTAAGTATTGCATAGCAAATCAACTCCTACAGGTCCACTATGATTTTATTGAACTTAAACCTATGAACTTACCAGCGTAAGCTGACCTTTTAGCATGATTTCTCAGGTATTTGAAAGATGTTTGGAAAACGTGATCGGTGGAAGCTTGGTAAGAAGGCGGGGTTCAAGGATCATTTCTGACTCTGATAAACTTTGGGGTCCTATTTTATTAATTCATGTTTTGGGCCTATTACTTATAGTTTTGGATAAAATGTTTTGAATACTTGAATTTGGGATTGGTTTTGAATGTTAAATGACTATCTTTTTGCTATACTTGTATGAGATACCAATCCAATAGTAACGCCTCGAAAACTTGATTATGTCTTCTGCTGTACCAAGATTTGGGGGTGTTACATGGGGACCCAAGCCATTACTGACTTGGATCTGCCTCGTGCATCAATGTAATTATATTTCTTGAGAGTAACTGATGCACTATTGGGTTGAGTGGTCTTTCTCACCTAACAAGCTAAAGGCTTAACAGCGTTGCCCTTGATTCCCTCTGTAGCACTCACTTTAGAACCAGTAGGTTTCATTTTAGGCTTAAAAGTATTAACTTTTGGCCTATCAAGATAATTCTTGGCTCATAAGTATTAACCTTTTTCTTGTAAAACTTGATTTGTTCATCATAAGATTTAAAGGTTTGTCTTTTCTACCATTAAAGGGCCTTGGCGAGGTAGATGGTGATTTTGAAAAGTTTCTTTTAGGTCTTTCACCAAATACTGGGTTGTGGTCTAGCGCTTTAATTGGCCTTGTAGTATTCAAAGATTTTATGCCGCTTTTAAGAAGAACCGCTCTAGGGGTCATGATGGGTTAAGGTCTCATAAGTCGCTCGCATTGAGCTGCAGATGAGAAAACTTCCACACACAAAGCAAGATTTATTATACATGACAAATTCATCTCCTAGTTGCTCGATTTTAAGCGGTTCCGTTTCTTTTGTTACCTCTAGGACTAGATGACCCTGTTTCTATACATCTCAGCATATTTTACTGGCTTCCTAACAGGTTTGTCATTTGGTATGTCAGGTTTAGTGGCCTGTTCTTGCTTTGGTTCAAATGTCTCATCAGGCTTTTCAGCCTTGGTCTCAAAGGGTTTACGGTCACGGACAAATGTGGGTGCCTTAAACTCCTCTAAGCCAGTGTGCTCAAGGTCTATGCCAGGAGGTGAAGGGATACCTCTGAATGGTGGTGGTGTTGTCTTATAACACATACCTGATTTGGCTTTGCCTACTATTGCTTTTTCAAGGTATCTATCAACTCTCTCAGAGTTATAATGTTGTGTCTTTAAGATGCTCAACACTTAGCATTATATTGTCTTTAATTTGTGTGACTTTCTCTAGTTCTTCTTTTAACACATTTATGGTGATGTCTTTAAAAGAGATTTCCCTATTAAGCACAATGATTGTTTGAAGAATTTTGACTCATTTTCTTTATAGTGAACAATTTGTTTTCTAAAACTACTAATCCTCTTTATAATTCGCTAAGTTATAACCGGTTTTAGAAAGCTCTTGGTCAATTTACCAAACTCGCTTTTAAGAGACTCATATCTACTTAATGGAACACATGTATCTGAACAATTAAGTACCTTAGATACCAAAGCCATGTTGATTGGACTTTCTTCTTCATCAGCCATGAAGCTCCAATCATATCCAGCACCATCAACAGCCACCAATGCTTTAGAGGAAGAGTTGTCAGCATCACTGTTCTTCCCTTTGCTCCTAGGGCTTCTGCATTCTCTAACAAAATGTCTAAGCTTACCACAGTTGTAGCATTCCACCTTTCCCTTGTTAAATCCAGCAGTATCTCCATCATTGATCTTAATCTGCATCCTAGTTTTCTTCATGAAACTTCTTGCCCTCATACTGATCGTGGAAATGTTCCATTTGATGTCCATTTCTTCCATGTCATCTTCATGGATTTGTCTCGCATCATCATGGGTGATATGGGATCCTTGACTTTGCTCGACTATGAAGGCATAGATTGTACCTTCATTGATGCTGCTGCGCAGTGGTTCTTGAGCCATCGGTATAACATTAGTACTAGGAGTACTAACATCAAAACTGTCTTTATCGTTACCAGTGACAGGGTGAGCCACAAAGGCTATGTTTTGTGACCCAGAACTGGAAGATGCAGCCGCTTTTCTCTTCATATCTTGTTCAATCACCTTAAAGCTATTGAACAGATTGTCCAATTTCATAGTTTCAAATTCTGCCTTATTCTTCCATACAATGACATGAGTGTCCCATTTTGGTGATGGAAGACTTCTAACAAACATGAGATTGACATCTTCCTTGGAGATGTCCACATCTAATACTGCCAGTTGACTAACAAGTTTTTGAAGCCTATTGTAAACTGAGTCAATGGACTCAGTTGCACCAGCAGTGAAGTTTTCAAACTCTTGCTTCGAAAGAGTCTTCCGAGTTTTCTTGGTGACAGAGTCCCCACCAAGTCTAGTCTCAATGGCTTTGAACAAACTTTGAGCATCTTTGTGTTTGATGAAGGTAAGTTGATGATAATCAGGTATTGCCATAAGTAAAAGACTTTTGACCTTGAGATCATTGCCTCTTAGAGCCATTTCTTCATTAGTGATAGGTTCACCTTTGTCTTTAGTAACGACCTTACCACCAACTTCTTCAGTGACAATGGATTTGTAAGAGTCTCCATTGATCACAATGTTCCACAGCTTAAAATCAAGTACCAAGAAGTACTGCTCTATGCGCATTCTCTAGAGATCATATTCATTTGGCTGCAACTTAGGAACTCGTTAATCGCATTGGATTTGTTTGAGTCGAAATCCATTTCTTGATTTGTCACGGGATCTTCTAAGAACAAAGCTTCGGGACACAAGTTCTGAAACCACTTGTGAAGTCCCAAACCTTGGATCTAGAACACTTAGCTTGTAAACGTGTAGTTGCCTTGGATGGTTCCAAAACAACAATGAGAAACTTTGTTGTAGATACACACAAGTATGCGGAATCTACTTGAATGTACTTTAGAAGATTAAAGTAAACACAATGTAACACCAATGACTTCAATATTATTGATTAATAATACAGTACTCTCCTAGTACTAGGGTTTACAACCTTGAATCTTTTCTTAAGACGGCTAGAGTATTGGTATATGCTTAACCTATATAGGATCTCCTTTTATACACTAAGGAGATCTCTTACGAGATAACTATGCATTAAGTATATCATATCTTCTATTGGTATAGAAGATATGTTACAAACCTTACACGACATACTTAATATAGATCAAGACAAACTCAACACTATCGGTACTAATATTTTCACTATCAGTACTAACTAGTTAATACTTTTCTAACATCACTATCAGTACTAACTTTAATACTATAAGTATTAACTCCCTGAAGTGAATTTCCCAACAAAAGATCTATCTAGGACTGATCCAACAGTAGAGATAATACCAGAGGACTCATCATACCCAATGTTGACCAAGAAATTCAGAATCTCCGTCTTTGTAGGGAATCCTGACATAACCAGCTGGAGAGTTGATTGCCGGAAGTAGAAGAACAGCACGAAGATCATCAACAGTAACAATGACTTCATGGGTATCTAGAGTGACTTTCAAAGCATCTTCTCCATCAATCTTCTTCATGGTATGCCAGAATTGTGGATATAGAAGTCATGGACTGAGGATGACTTTGTGTAGCATATTGGTTTTCATAAACATACAATCATAACAATATGAGGTTCGAATATGTATGAGTTTCTAGAAAGAGAAAGTGGATAATGGGAACTTCTAGTAAGAGAAAGAAAAATATATTATGAGCTCCAACCTCTACCTTGGAGGGTAGAGGGTATTTATAGTTTCTTACAATATACGCCACCTACGGGCTGTAGATCAGGAATACAGTGGGTAAAGACCCGTCCGTCATCCATGGTGTTACTTAACTAACTACTAATAATAACTAAACGACTATAACTACGAGCTTTCTAATGATTACATATACTTGAGGTGACCGAGTCTTTAACTACTGGATTTTCTAAATCTCAACAATCTCCCCCTAAGGGAGGTCACCTCATTACAAACAAATATTACATTGTGTGTTCTTGGATTCCTTTTGTAAGCTCTTTGCTCTGTAGCTCGTAATCGTGGATTCTTAAAATTCCACATGCTTTGAACTTTAAGTGGAGGTCTTTAACTGATCCATGGATTGGTTATTCTTTGAGCCTTCTTAGAGATCATTAGCCATCGTAAATCTCTTGACTCATCCTTTGTTGTGTTGCCTTCATATGATGTTTCTGAATTTGGACCGACATGCTCACATTATTGGATCAGGACATCTGATGTGCTACGATAGTGCAAGTTTTAAAAATTTATAAACACGAATTAACCGTCTAACCTATTAACACATATGAGCAAGTATACTCGTCCGTAATAGCAAAGTTTGGTAAGTCGGGATCGTCCCAAGGATTTTTGTTTGAAATCGATTTGATTAAAAGTTTCTAACAAGAAAGCTTGTCAAGGCTTCCTCAAATAATTGTGTTCTAGTGAGACTCGAATCAAAGATATAAATATATACTTGTGTGTAGTCTTATAATCAACCATAAATAATGTTCATAAAGGTTTGGTGTATACTCTTAGTATGATGCACAAATCATAAGCAAATGATTCCCCAACCATGGTATTTGTTTGTAAAAATCATTCTAAGAACAAAAACATTTAGGTAATCCTTTCGGTCCTTATCCCAATGATTATCCTATAGAATTCCATTTGTTTGCAACATGTTCTTATTAAATTTGTTCTTACGAATCTTTTGACCCTTCGTGATGAAAATGTTCCTAGTCTTGTTTTAATAAGCAAAACAAGTATGTTGTCAATCACCATATCCCCATACTAGTTTGTCACTTCACTTTTTGGAATAAAACACAAGAGAAATCCTTTCGGTCCTTTTTCTTAAAACATGTTTTATTGACAAATCAAACCAAGACTAGTATTTTTCCAACAAACTCATTTAAACAAGATCATATATACATGCATCACATTTTGAGAACACTATTATGATTAATTACATTCCAACACACAAGTATATCACCAACTACTCCATGAAAACAATCATATCTAAACACAAGTCATAACAAAGTAATTCAAACAATTCAAGAGAATAGATTTCTATAACAAAGTTCATAGAATACCCAAACTTTTGTGATTACAAGAATTAGAAATCGTGGATTGTAGCAACCACACGCCTCCAATCACCTAGGATCACCGCACAACTCCAAACTACCGAAACAATGGATGAGAATGGTTCCCTCCTTGCTCTCGGCGTTTTCGAGTGGGTACTAAGCTTTTGGGCTGAATAATAGGGTTAGTATTAGTTTTGGTGTAAACTAATGCTATTTTGGTTGTGTCACACTTAGTATACTAGTACTAGGTTCTTTATATAGCCAAAGTTCTTGCTTAAGCCGACCAAAAACGTTCCCCAAGTAAATATCAAGAAATGATCGGACTCAATGATTATGGGAGTTAAGGCAACAATAAATGCGATTTTGTGTAATGCGATGCGAAACCGGATCGGTTTCTACTCCGACCGAATCGGTTTCGCCTTGACCAATTGCCCAGCCGGATCCGGTTACGGGTTACGACCGATCGGCTGGGTTTTTGCTATTTTGACTTTTTGTTGACTTTTCTCCTCTACGCTTCATTCTTTGCTTACGTTGATGATTTCCAAAGCCAAACTTGATCTTTCCTTGCTGTAGATGCTTAGAAATCACTATGCTTCCATATCATTGAGTCCAAAAGCTTCCAAGCTCAACTTCCTTCCTCGAGAATCTTCCAAATGTGCATAAAAGACTTCATTTCTTCATTATTCACGATACCTGGTTACATATACATACACAATACACAATTTTGCACTTTTGCAATAGTTATGAGTAAATATAGCCGAATACCATGCACAAAACTGACAATAACGCTACTAAAAATATGTTCATTTTAGACGTTATCAAATTCCCCCACACTTAAGCCCTACTCGCCCTCGAGTAGGTCTAACATTTTCAAAGATTGATTTCAATGGTCTATGACACCATGGTTCCAGAAAAAATGTAACAATTACCCCAAAAGATAATCATCGGTTTGCTTATAATATGTGAAAATTTTCTAAAAATGAACCAAACACTTTAGATAACATAACTAGAACACCTCACAAATGGTTTTAAGAATTCACTCAACACTCATATATTGGTGGGTATATGTAAATCACTCAATGCCTAGTCATGATCAATGCTTCTTACCATAAGCTTGTACAAGTATCAAAACAAAGAAAATAAATTCATCAAAGAGGTCTTTTATTCGGGTTATAACGTTAAGGCTCAGGGTTCATAAAAGGTATGGATAAGGCATGGGATAGTTTATGAAATTGGTGTTAAAATAAAAATAAAATCAAGTCTAAACCTCCATGTTGCAAGCCATCATACAAACTACAATCCCGAAAAATGATTATTACTCCTCTTCACATATCGATTCTCCGCGAATATGTATAACTCAATTTAGCTCATTGGCTAATCAATATCCCTCATATAGCTCATTGGCTATAACAATTTTTTTTTTTTTTTTTTTTTTTTTTTTTTTTTTTTTATAAATTCCCCCACACTTAGTATAAGCATACACCAAAAAAAAATTGAGAAAGACGTCTCTTTCATCCAAGATGGAAAATGGTACACACTATAAACAAAGTATATCTTCTTCATAATCATCAAAAAAACAATCCAATCATTCCAAACAACTAGCAACAAATCAATAGACTTGATAAGGGTTGGCTAAAGCTTGAAGTGTAAAATATTTTTGTATTTTTCTGGATGTAACAAATGAAAAGATTGGCTCAAAGGGTGTAACTAAGGGTATCTAGTGCTAAAGATGAGCACTAACAAAATGGGTCCATGTGGGTGGTTAACTAACCGATGTGGTTAGCTAATATATCATTAGATGTAAAATGGAAGGCCATTTGGTTTTATTCCTAAGGTGCCTCTTATCACTTGAACATATTTAGATCACTCGAAGGTGATTTTAACCGTAATGCATAACTAGTACAAGTTCTAGAATCGACATAATCACCGGCACACTCATAGCAAATATAAAACAAAAGATGTGTTTTATACAAAAAGAAACCTCACAAAAATGTGGGAAAAAGGCTATTATGCATGCTAGAAAATGCTATCGAATCCAAAATGAATTACTTCCGTAATTTGGTTCAAATTCAAAAAATTTCCAAAAATTCTCATTTTACCATTGAAATTCCAAGTTATGTATTTTAAGTATCAATAATGCGTGAAAACAATTAGACCATCAAGGGCGAATTTCTTCTAATCACTTGCATCCAAAAGTTATCTAAAAAAAATAAAAATGTGTATCATTTTTCCTATTTGCTTCCTTCCCCCATACTTAAGTTTTGCATTGTCCTCAATGTAATGAAAAATGAACTTCAAAGTAAAGAAAATGGGAAAAAGATAGTTAAAAGATACCACGAGATAGAATATGCAATATGCACATTGGGTCATTAGAAAGCCTGTGAGTTATGCAACTCGAAACATTTGACCATCAATAAGCTTCCGACACATTCATCCTGAAAAAAAAAACTGCAACACGCAATGCACAAAACAAAACAAAACTACTAAAAACTAGATAGAACCAAACAAAGTACGCCAAACATCCTAAAGAAATGGATCAAAAGATAGAAATTGTTTTAAAAACTCATCATGACCATTGTTTTTGAAACCATAACTCACGAATGATCCACAATCACTCGTCATCCTCGCTCATGTCTTCTCCTTCTTCTTCTCGTTTCTTTCACAAAACTTCGTAACAAGCGGGTTCATTGGAATTTCCTCCCCACTCGAGCTCCCTACAATAATTCTCTGTAGAAATCACAAATATAAGACCATATGAGAGTGTTAGAACAAACAAGAAGGTTCAAGGAACCCTCTAAGATTCATTTCAAAATTTCACAAAATATTCAATACAGAAACCACAACCGGATTCGGTTGGATCACCAACCGAATCGGTTTCCAAATGGTCAAACACCAACCGTTCGGTTGCAATGCATAACCGAATCGGTTGTCTTGATCTATAACGCTTTTTCCTCAAAATCCTCATAAACTCGAATTTCTAACGCCTAAACCACTCTTAGATCGCATTCTATCATCCTCAATGATTTCCACATCCTAGAATTACTCTAAACTTGCTTTTCAAATCATCAAACATCTAACATCTTAGAACTCACTCTGGATATCCTATATCTTTAAATCATTAGTTCTAATAATGTGGCATCCATCCCTCTTAAAAACATATCATCTATCATAAGGAACCACCAATTGCAATTTATCTTGTTTCATAAGCACAACCCAACTAAATCCGAAATTTTTTATCATCTAACATCCATTCTATGGTGAATCAATCAATCAATCTCTTGTTGTAATGCACTCCTATATCAATTACCCACTCAATCCTAAAATATTACGACTTAATTCGAATTATAACAAAAACCCCCAAATTGGTGACCTAATATTCAATTCGAATCAAATGCTCTAATTAAACCTTAATTGAGTTAATTGAATGTAGATGCTTACTTGTTTGGGTGCCATGATGTTTTCCTACAACTTAAACAACCTTCAATCTGCTCCTCTTGGATGAATTTTTGCAAAACCACCTGGAGAACTAGTATGTGTGTGTTTTGGAAAAGTGATTTTTTTTTTTTTTTTAATACTTTGGTGCAACCGGTTCAGTCAAGGACACAACCGTTTCGGTTTGCATTTTGCCAAATTTTGCTTTTTTACATGTTACTTAGGCATTTACCCTCCAAGCAACATTTTTACTCAAAATTCCTGCTAAAGATTCACACAACATTCATCCACCATATGAAATTTTGAACAATCATCCAATCTAAAAAAAAACTCAACTCATCATACTAATGAACTAATCCAAACTTCAACTCAAAACTCATAGTCATAATGCATTAAACCAAATTACCTCAATCATAAAATGAAAAATTAAATAAGAAACAAAAATCCTAATTGCATCAAATCAAAAAGAAATAGTATATGACATTCAAGCAAATGATTGCTTGTTATTACGGTCTTTGCCTTCTCCTCAAAATTCCTCAAAATACTCTTGTCTTAGAATATCCTCGCTTTGAAATTTTCCGGTCAACTCACGGAACGTTTCAAAAGTTTTGAATTTTCTCATAAATCTTCGTCCGTCCGGACATAGTATATCAAACTTAACATGCCATGCTCCATCTCCGGTTTGTCTCTTGTAAGTCCCCGACCCTTCGGGTTTCCACTCCAAATTCTTAAGTTGCACGGTAAAGATCCTAAAAGTCGGTCAACTTCTTGTAAACTAGTATGTTTTTGAATGGGTTATAGAAAGCTTCTATTGCAAACGCACGTTCCATTTCGTCCTCTATATCGAAATAAGGCGGAGTTAAAGGTCCGTACATTGGATTACCGTGGACATCACGTCCCACTTCAAAACATGTTGAATCATCATTTGCGTCCATCCATTCCAAATCTTCCATACATTCTAAAATTGGTCCTCTTGGTTTTGGGTAGTATGTTTGCCTCGAAATCCCATCGTCAATAGTCATGGTGCCTCTTCCCATGTCTATAATCGCTCCACAAGTTCGTAAGAATGGTCTCCCAACAATAGTGGTAAACTCTTGTCCACCGGAATATCCAAGACAAGGAAATCGCCAAATACGGTTGATAGCCAATTTGCACTCTTACATTCTTAACTTCTCCCATTGCCTTTGCTTGAGTGTTATCCGCCATAGTAAGCTTAGAATGATTAGGTTGCGGATTACTTAGTCCCAAAGTTTTAAACAATGGATACGGCATCACATTAACACTCGACCCGTGTATCGGCTAAAGCATAAGCGGTGTAGTTCTATTCACTTTGATCGGCAACACAAAATTACCGGATCCTTCTCTTTCCTTGGCATGCCTTTAAACAAAATTCGATCTCGCTCCTCCTCCGTGAGATTCTTATCTTCCAACCTAGCCCTTGCTAGCATCAATGCATCCAACTTCTTACGGTAAAGCACATAATCTTGGAGAACTTCTATAACCGGTTTCTTTTCATTGAGCTATAGAAATTTTTGTTCTAGGTTCTCTAAAATAGCTTCTTTTTGGTTGTCGGTTAAGGGTTTGATAGTAGTGGTAGGTGACGATGGTGTGTAATCATTTTTGGTGGTGGAGGTTGTTGTTGGGGTTAGTTTATTTGATGATGGTTTCTTTCGGTTTGCTTTTCCCATTTTAACCACTTCCACCTCTTTCTCTTCCATGTTTGCTCAAACTTCCACTAACATCTCGTTTACTCCTTTTCCTTCTTCCAACTCAGTTATATTAATCCTCATTTCTCCCATACCAAAATCTACTTGACACTTGGTCGTGACAAGAAAATCTCGACCAAAACACACATTAGGTTCATCCGCATTCCTTCTTCTAAAACAACAAAATCGGTTTCAAAATATGTCCATGAATATTGACCTTGATTTTGACCATCTTTCTTCCATAGGCTTCATAGTCCATACGCACATGACCGATTTCGTCAAGAACCTTTTCCAAGATATAATTCTCTCCATAAGCCATATTGAGCTGTGCATCCCAAGCACTTACTCCTTCCACGCTACAAGGCGTTCCAAATCTCATTAACGGCGAATCATACACCGTTAACGGTGCTTGTGTGAACACTACGACTCTTTCCTTTTTGGGTAGTTGAACCTTGTTTTCACATACTTCTTCCATATCACCCGTGTCAATTCCCAATTCTTTCTTGCTTTCCTCCAGAATTCCTCCAATCTTTTCTAGTGAACTTCCGGTATCCTTGAACATTTCATCCAAAGTACGAAGGTATTCCGAGATTCCGCTCAAACTATCCATGTTACTAGACAACTTAACAAAACAAAACAAAACAAATCCCGAATGATTAGCGTTAGAGTTAGTAAAAACAAGAACAAACTATAGAAACATATAATAAAACAAGCTAAGACACCTAACAAAATTAAAAACTCAAATAAAAACTCAAAACCTAAAAATAGTAAAAATCAACTCAGAAACTCCAACCGGATTCGGTTGGCTCACCAACCGAATCGGTTGGTTGAAAATCTTTAGACAGAAATACGAACCGGATCCGGTTGCGGGTTGCAACCGATCGGTTTGATCGAAAAATATATATATATTTATTTATATATATATATATATATATATATATATATATATATATATATATATATTTTTAAAATGCAAATTAAGAGTCATTAAGGTGTACTAACTCTATTTAATTAAATAAAACTCTACATGAACTAATAATTGAATAACATATTAAATCTCATTAAAACTAAAACTAAAACAAAATTAACTACCAATTAAATTCTATTATTAAACTAATTAAACTTATAAGCTGAAAAAATTAATATCTAACCATTAACCATTAACTATTAATACTAAAATTAATTAAAACTTGATTAACTAATAAATGACAAATGTAAAGAAAATGAAAAATAAATCTAAGAAATGATTAAACCACAAGAATTATTCTAGAAATCAAAACACAATTAACTAAAAAGATTAGACAAATAAATTCGTACTAAAAAAATTTCACAGAATGTCCAACCGGATTCGGTTGGCTAACCAACCGAATCGGTTAGTTGTAACCAAAACATTTTTTTTTTTTTAGATTTCAAAACTACTAATTTCAAAGAAAATCAAAGAAATTTAAAGAAAAATCCCCGGCAGCGACGCCAAAAACTTGATGTGCTACGATAGTGCAAGTTTTAAAAATTTATAAACACGAATTAACCGTCTAACCTATTAACACATACGAGCAAGTATACTCGTCCGTAATAGCAAAGTTTGGTAAGTCGGGATCGTCCCAAGGATTTTTGTTTGAAATCGATTTGATTAAAAAGTTTCTAACAAGAAAGCTTGTCAAGGCTTCCTCAAATAATTGTGTTCTAGTGAGACTCGAATCAAAGATATAAATATATACTTGTGTGTAGTCTTATAATCAACCATAAATAATGTTCATAAAGGTTTGGTGTATACTCTTAGTATGATGCACAAATCATAAGCAAATGATTCCCCAACCATGGTATTTGTTTGTAAAAATCATTCTAAGAACAAAAACATTTAGGTAATCCTTTCGGTCCTTATCCCAATGATTATCCTATAGAAATTCCATTTGTTTGCAACATGTTCTTATTAAATTTGTTCTTACGAATCTTTCGACCCTTCGTGATGAAAATGTTCCTAGTCTTGTTTTAATAAGCAAAACATGGTGGTTGTCAATCACCATATCCCATACTAGTTTGTCACTTCACTTTTGGAATAAAACACAAGAGAAATCCTTTCGGTCCTTTTTCTTAAAACATGTTTTATTGACAAATCAAACCAAGACTAGTATTTTTCCAACAAACTCATTTAAACAAGATCATATATACATGCATCACATTTTGAGAACACTATTATGATTAATTACATTCCAACACACAAGTATATCACCAACTACTCCATGAAAATAATCATATCTAAACACAAGTCATAACAAAGTAATTCAAACAATTCAAGAGAATAGATTTCCATAACAAAGTTCATAGAATACCTAAACTTTTGTGATTACAAGAATTAGAAATCATGGATTGTAGCAACCACGCGCCTCCAATCACCTAGGATCACCACACAACTCCAAACTATCAAACAATGGATGAGAATGGTTCCTCCTTGCTCACGGGCGTTTTCAAGAGGTACTAAGCTTTGGGCTGAATAATAGGGTTAGTATTAGTTTTGGTGTAAACTAATGCTATTTTGGTTGTGTCACACTTAGTATACTAGTACTAGGTTCTTTATATAGCCAAAGTTCTTGCTTAACTTACCAAAAAACGTTCTCCCCAAGTAAATATCAAGAAATGATCGGACTCCAATGATTATGGGGAGTTAAGGAAACAATAAATGCGATTTTGTGTAACTGCAGTGCCAGAAACCGGATCGGTTTCTACTCCGACCGAATCGGTTTTTCTTGACCAATTGCCCGGCCGGATCCGGTTACGGTTCGACCGATCGGTGGGTTTTGCTATTTTGACTTTTTGTTGACTTTTCTCCTCTACGCTTCATTCTTTGCTTACGTTGATGATTTCCAAAGCCAAACTTGATCTTTCCTTGCTGTAGATGCTTAGAAATCACTATGCTTCCATATCATTGAGTCCAAAAGCTTCCAAGCTCAACTTCCTTCCTCGAGAATCTTCCAAATGTGCATAAAAGACTTCATTTCTTCATTATTCGCGATACCTGGCTACATATACATACACAATACACAATTTTGCACTTTTGCAATAGTTATGAGTAAATATAGCCGAATACCATGCACAAAACTGACAATAACGCTACTAAAAATATGTTCATTTTAGACGTTTTCAACATCTTTTCATCAGAGTTGTGGAAGCTTCGTTGGATCATGATATCTTCATTAGCGTAGCAGACGCATAGTATGATGGTATCAGAGTGAAAGCAGAAGAATCATGATGATATCAGAGTAAAATATTGAGATGTGCACTTGTCATGATTTTTTAAAACGTGAGTGTGATGTGTGAGCATGCGGTTATGGATTGACTTCTCAATTCTGATCAGCTGCATCCGTCAAAAGTTCCTGCAAACAACAGTTAGCAATAAAACACACGAAAGTGTCTTTGCTCACTTTCGTTGAATACGGTTGCAAGAACCACGGTTCCCGTTGATCGATATATATCTTTTGTGATCGGTAGAATTCGAAGAATCTCCTTGACGGGGTTTCGCGACTTGATCTAGCCGTTCTCAAACCGGGCGTCCCAAAGTAGACAACACGAAGTGAGTGAACCAACGAATTGAGATTCACTGATTGATGAAAAATTGATTTGAAAAACAATCGCGTATTGCTTAAGAGAAAGAGTTTTGCAATACGGCGAAGGTTTTAAGAGAAAGATGAATTTTCAATCATAAATACCCTTTTATTTTGGAAAATTAATACACATTCGATGCGCTAGAGAAAAGAATTATTGAGCACATCGAATGGTTTTTCAAAGGTATCCGTCAAACCATTTCCTGGGCCAAGGTCTATTCAAGAGTGAATCGCCCCATCGTTTCTATCCAGTTGTCACAAGCTTGATCTTTTGACAAGATCTCACATGTCACCCACCAAGAGCTTTTTTGATGTTGGCTCTAGAAGGATTTCCTTCTTCATTGTGAATATTTAACATATCACTCGGATGTTCTAGAAAATATCACAAGGATTATGCGTAGGACTCTTAATATATATTCTTACTTTCCAGATGTGTGAAACAACAAGTCTTCATGCATTGTGTGTCCTAATGAGATTTTGTGGATGATCTCTTGGCTCTAGACTCAATTCTGCATTTTGGTTTCCTGAGCGGAGACTAGGGAGAAGGTCTCCTTTTTCAATATCAACAATCTCTAAGAGAAAGTCGATAGATTATGTAGGTTTCCCGTGAGAATGAAACAAGTCCTTTTAAGAGAACTTGAGTGGCTTGGGAAGTTTAGTGCAGTGCATCACTGGGTCCATGACGTCTTGTCTTCAATACCGGCGTTACCTTAGTAACCACCAGTAGCATATGAATTGAACCTGGTTTCTTCCCGAAGGTAGAATTAATGGAGGGCTATTTATTTTCACCCTTTTCTCATTTCATTTCTTTTTCATTCTTCAACCCCTTCAGTGCTTACCGAGACTTCATTACTAGAACCTTGTTGGGTTTATTCCAGTTCTAGCTCTTTCTCAGTCGACACTCTTCCCTTATTCTTATTTTTCTCCTTTTTTCATCATACCTAAAGACTTCTACACTATCTAGTGGATTGTCCCTAGGTAGATCTTTCCGGCTCTGGCGGGATCGTGGGAACTAATACCTAACCTTACCAACCTTATAACTCCAATGCATAAAGTAAAATTGGTCGGTCTTTTTGGTACAGTTCCTTTCTGCCTCGAAACCAAATGAAAACCATTTGAAAAATCAATCAAGGTACTTGTGATATAAAATCAAAGTATTTTGTACCTGATCTTTTAGAAATGCTCCCCCTCAACATGTGCATAGTGTGTTAGAAATCGTTTGGCACATGGAGGAAGGATCCATAAATTGATTACTTCGAAGTTAATCGTTTATCAATTATTTGGAATTGTTTTCTAAAATGATCTCCATCTCTCCCCCGATCAAATCTGGTGTTTAAATACTTTAGAAAAAATATTTTGGGGAAGGATGTGGTTTTCTTTTACTTGCTCCCTCTCAATATGTACATTGAAATTCGAAAGAGTTTTGTAGATATTATAGAGAACCTGCACTTTGAGTCAAATCTTTGGTTTTAGATAAATGCTCTCCCTAATTATGTGCATAGAAAATTTTAAATCATTTGCCACATGTAGGAAGGAGTGCCTTTTATTACTTTTTAAAAACACAGTTTATATCAGATTTAAATCACAAACTCTCCTCCAATCACAAATTTCAAACCCTTTGAGATTAGGGATCCCAATTGATTTAGATTATTTAGAAAAAAAATTGGAGGAGAGATGTGACTTTGTTTTAAGAATGCTTAACTGATAAGGATCAGATTTTAAAACTTTAATCTCCATTGATCTAACATGCTCATGTACCATTTTGTAAAATACTAAGATTTTGTAAAATGTACCATTTGTATGAAAACTCAAAGTTAGCATGCTCTTGTTCCAATTGTGGACAAAAGTTTGATAGTATAGAACATGCTCTTTTTGATGCCAATTGTTTGAAAATATCCTTTTTGAGATTTATGAAATCATTCCCCCCCCTCAATCAATGACCAAAGTTGTTGATTGAGTGATAGAGATTTTGACAAGAGATAAGTCCAGTTGATTTTCAATATTAAGTCTGCGTTATTTTCAAAGCAATTTTATTTTCATTTGAAGACAAATATTTTTCAGAAGAATCTTTAGAATGAAAAACATTTGTGAAGAAACATTTGTCTTTTTGACGACAAATATTCCTTATTAACTATTGTTTTAAGGATCAAAGCTTGATATTTTAAAATTCGATTTAGCATAGCACTGTCCTTTTTTTAAAAGTGGGTTACAGTCTGAAATAATTGCATGCCATCATTTTAAGCCCGGGTTACTGCCTGAAATGACAGCAAGCCATCGTTTTGAGACATGTTTTATAAAATATTTACACCTTCTGCTCGAACTTCATCTAAAGTCTCGTGTCATTTTTGAATGACATTTCTAAGACCGTAGATGTTATCGATACCATAAGACATGCCTTGAGAAAACAATATTATTTTATATATATATATATATATATATATATATATATATATATATATATATTTGGTATCTTTGAATTTTTCAAATTTTTAGGGTTTTGAAAATTTTATATTTTCTATTTTCTTTTGTTGGTTTTATATTTTTGTATTTTGCTTTTTGATAAAATGTTTACAAAGAATAGGTGAAGAAACTCCTTTTACTCATCTTCCTCCTGAAGGCGTTTGAGAGTTTCCGGCTGTAGACTCTTTAACCCAAGTCGTGGGGAGGATAAACTCAAAACGGTCTCTAGAAAGAGCTTTTGTGTGTCTGCCAGCTGATACTCAGTCCTCACAAAATATAGTTCAACCACACCTTTCTCTACTTGTTCCCTGATGAAATGATGTCGAATGTCTATGTGCTTTCCTCTTGAGTGTTGAATATTGTTGCATCAGAGAGCGATGACACTTTGTTATCACAGTACAAATATATTTTGTTGAATACAAAGCCATAGTAAGATAATTGGGATCTCATCTATAAGATTTGAGCACAACATGATGGCATGGCAATGTATTCAGCCTCTATAGAGGATATTGAAGTACTCATTTGCTTCTTTGAAGACCAGCTCACTAATTTATCACCCAAAACTAGCACCTCCTGAAATACTTCAAGGTGCTTTTTAGTAGGCTTAGCCTGGTAGCTAGCACACATGCATACAACGAACAGAATATCAGGTCTACTGGCAGTGAGATACATCAAGGATCTAATCATATTACGATATTTAAGTTGATCAACTGGGATCCCCGAGTGGTCCTCATCCAGTTTTGTTCGTTCCACCATGGGAGTGTCAACAGGGTCACAAGAATCAAATCCAAATTTCTTTAAAATATTATTTGCATATTTAGATTGATTAATAAAAATGCCTCCGAGATTTTGTGAATTTTGTAATCCTAATAAAAATGACATTTGTCCCATCATTGACATTTAAAATTGAGAGCCCATCTGTTTTGAAAATCGGTCACATTCATTAGGGTCGGTCAAGGCAAATATGATATCGTCAACATAGATTTGAACATGACTGTTTGCCTGACTTTTTGGTGAGCAATGTAGGATCAACTGCTCCTTAGTAGAATCCATTAGCCAAAAGGAACTTTGACAAAGTATCGTACCATGCCCTAGGAGCTTGCTTCAAGCTGTAGAGGGCCTTCTTCAAGTAGTAGACATGGGTAGGATGTTCCAGATCCACAAAAATGTTGGGTTGACTAACATAGACCACTTCTTTGAGATCTCCATTAAGAAAAGCAGTATTTACATCCATCTGATAAACTACCATATTCTTTCTAGCAGCATTAGCCAGGAAGATTCTGATAGCCTCAATTCGTGCAACCCGAGCAAATGATTCCTCAAAGTCAATACCATCTTCTTGTCAATATCATTTAGCCATCAGCCTTGCCGTATTCTTCAGAACATCACCGTGCTCATCGTAGCACAATCTGGAACATGCACTAATTTCCATACATCAAGACGATTAAACTCATGAATTTCCTCTTGCATGGCATTAAACCAGCTATCCTGAGACATTGCAGTCTTGACATCTTTAGGTTCGATATTTGATAGTACAGAGTTGAAGAAGCACCATAAGGCATCGGTGGCAAGTTGTTTCCTAGTAGATACCGGATGAGAAGGATTCCCAATGATATTATCCAATGGATGATCATGTGTCCATTTTCTGAGATGTTCATGTGGTTGTGGGTAAGGAACTGATGTAGCAGAGTTAGGATCCCCTGGTGAAGATGTTTCAGGAGTGGGTTCATGTGACAACTCGTAATTTCAAGTCATTTTACAAACTTTGAAAATTTCACTATTCATCTCGAGAAATTACTATTCACCGGTTACTATTCATCGTTTTTGAAGTCGATTTGATATTTTGAAAGGGTATTTCAAAATTTTACTATTCACGAAACACTATTCATTCCCAGAGAAAAATCACTATTCATGATTCACTATTCATCATTTTTCGTAAACTAGGGTTACGAGTATCAAATACGCGTAACCTGGAGGGTTAAGCTGCGTATTCATGGAAAACCATTGAGAACATTTAATATAGACTAGATTTAGTTTACATATCATTAGTAACATCATCGTCATATAAGCTCATGCATGGATTTGCATATTTCATTAAACGTATATTTTTCTATTAAATAAACGCTATCGCATAATCATTTATTTTGAATATTTGATCCGACACTTTCAAAAATTTCCCTGATATATTTTTATACTCATTTTAAGACTATAAAAATTATATTATTAGTTTACCCGATGTTTTGAAATTATTTTGTATATAAATTGTTATATATATATATTTACGACGGTTTTCGTAAATTCAACTCGATAATTATTTATTCCCTCAATTCTTGTGAGAAATGCATTTTTATAATTTTTATGACTTCGATATATTTTATTTTGTTCCGTTAAAATCAATTTCTAGCTAACGCTACACTAAATACCTAATTATATTTACTTAATATACATAATAATTACACTTAAATGCAATTAATTCACAAAACATATTAAACTCTTTCCAAACCACCCTTGGTCGACCTCCATATACTAGGCATCACTTTTGTTAAATATCTTGCAAATAAAAGGGGCACATACTCATGTATTGACTAAATAATAGTATGATACAAATATTATTCTACTTATCAAAAACACATAGAACACATAATTAAAAGGTGAAAACTTGCAAGAACTCTCCCACTTCATCTCTTATAATTCGGCCAAGCATGAAACACCAAGAGGAATCCATAATTTTTCAAGATTCATGTGTTTAACAAGTTCTATTAGTGATCTAGTTAAGGTTTTGAAATAAAAACCTCAAGATTATTAAGTTTTCTAGCTCAAAAATTCTTCAATCACTCAAGTAAGCTTTTCATAATTTTTATTAATCTTTCATAATCATTCTTGAGTTATTTTTATCATCCTAGTACAAATCATGCAAGTATTATGTGATTCATATCACTTTTAAGTGTTTTTATTACATATTATAAGTTATAATCATCCTATAATTAATCCCTTGAAACATATCATTGTTGATGATGTTTAGGAACCCATGACACCCTAAGAAGGTGTATGGTAGGATTAGAATAGATTTGGTGTTGATTTGAAGTGGTTAGAATAAGTATTACACTAGAGATATTACTTTCGACAATTTTAAAATGAGGTCTGATCATTTTTGTGAAATCTGGAAATTTCGACAGGTTATAAATTATTTTGGGCTAGATATTCAGAAATATACTTTAAAACGAAACCGTGGTCGCTTGAACGGGTTAAAACGGATTTATAACGAAGAAGTTATGCTATTTTCAAGTTTAACGACGAAAACTATATTTTCCGAAAAACTGCATGCTGTCCAGAATTTTTAAGGGTCAAAAATGAGTTTTAAGCGTTATCTAAATGAGTCGATTAATCAAAAATATATTAGCATACATTAACACGAAGGTAAGAATATATAAAACGTAGAAAACGGACTTATAACGACTAAATTACACGCATTTAAATAAGGTTGTCGTAACTATTATTCACAAGTATAAAACACTTACATATATATTTTCTAATAGCCAAACAAGTTGTTGCTAGTGACCATGTTTGGAGTCGTTTTTCACATCGATAGAATACTCTTTAGAAAACGATGTCTTCTAGTAAAAGTAAGTTCACCTACCTGTTGGTGTGTAACTCCCAGAACATGGTAAGATAATCAATGTCAGCAGAAACAAGTACCAATTCATCAGAAACAAATACCACTAGGTGGTTACCGGATATCACTTGGAATCGTGTGATCACTTTCCAAAGTAAACTATTCGACCCTAATACCTGGGTTACACGAATATCTACTTGGGATAAGACCAAATGCAGTTATTGAATTAGGCACAATTCAATAACCCTTGCGCTTATAAGTGTTAATAGTTTTCTGTGTATCTCTTCATGCATAATCAGATCTCCTATTTGTAGGAGGTTACTCTGAGCTAGTCAAATGGAATTATGAGAATTAATCTGCCTATTAATCTCCTCATAATTATCCCCATTATAGCCGTTAGTGGTTACACGACCAATTAAACGTGGTCATTATGCAGTTGTAACTGCCACTTGAATAGGTCAAAGCACGTTACAAGCGGTACTTTCATCGGTACTTTCATAGCACTATCGATGGAAACACCGCTCGATGGAAACATTGCTTGATGGAAACACCGCCGGAGAAACACCGCTGATGGGCCGATGGATCTGGACACTCTCCTTGTGTCAATGATATTTTGTATAATATTATCAAGCAAGCGGAATTTACTTAAGTAATACTTAGAAGGCGAATTATATGATGTAATTAGAATGAACACAAGTTAACACAAAACTCAAGCTCCAATATTATTAATGAAATAATACGAGTGATCTTAGTATCACTAGGGTTACACCTTGAAGCTTTCGTAGGTAATATTGTAATGTAATACGCCTAAGACTATGACCTAGGATCCCTTTTATATAACAAGGAGTCCTTTACAAGATAAGAATAAAGTTAACATAATAGAATATACACACAATCTATTCTATACTTATCTAGACGCGTTTAACCTTATCATAAACTTATAGCGGTGGTAATAAAGAACTTGCGGTGGGAATCGTTTCCTTTGCTAGTGTTAAACCAAGCGATATAAACCACTACTATCCGTGGTATGATTATTCCCAACAATCCTCCCTAAACTTATGATTTCTCTGCAAATCAATAAGTTTCTTCAATATGCATTAACTTCAAGGATTTGGGAATTCAATCAAACACTTCACTTCTTTTCTCTTAGCTTTTGTATAGCTCTTGAACATTGATCTTGAATCCTTTGTAATAATGCTCGACCTTCTCATTGTCTTCATTGACTCTTATATGTAAGCTTAACATTCTTGTAAGAGCTCCGACTCTAAGTGGATATTCTTTCTCGCAAGCATGAAAAGTCTTCTCCATTAGTTGTAGAGACATGATGAACTTCACATGAATCATAATAAAACCATTTTGTACCAAGACATGTGAATAAGGTTTTCCGAGAGTCATCATCGACATTTGGTTCAAAAAGCCTTCTAAGATTTACCCATAAGCGCATCTCCTTTGTATCTTTGAGATCTTGACCATTAAACCTTTCTTGAACTAATTTCCATAGTGTATTAAGGTCATCTCTGTCAAAAGCTTTAATAAGATCTTCAAATGTTATGAAAGATGAAGTTTCTCCTCCCACCTTGTAATCTTCCATGTTGAAGCAAGATTGCTAGCGGTGTAAACTTCCCAATCAATGATAGGATGTCGAATTTGTAGTGGTTACGGATAAAATCTCATCTTCAATCACAATCATATCGGTCATTTGATCTTTAGTGAACTTCTCGGTAGGAATTTCCTTCTCAGTAGACTTTGTATGATCTTCATCAACCTTAGTCTTCTTAATAGTTTGAGAATCACTGACTTTGGCCTTTCTCTTCAATCTAGGAAATATTCTTTCTTCTTCTTCAGAACCCATTGGAATAAAAGATTTATCTTGTTTCACAGTTCTGTAGTAAGCCCTTTCAACTTGATCATCAATTGCAGTTTGAAAAATCAGTTATCAATTGTGTATAATCAATGTTAGGAACATTAATTATGGGTGTGTTTTGTTCAGTGGATATTTTAGCAAGCATTTGGGGTAGGAGAGGTGTAAAAATCATATTGCCATCTTTATTCAAATTTTGAAAAACTTTAGGCTTTAGGCAACTGATTTGATAAAAGTAGTGTGGGGTTGCAGTTGAAATTCATTAAGCACAACTTGCACAAACCTTGGATACATTAAAAATTTGGTTTTACTTTGTACATTGCCTTTCATACTTGTAAAAATATAATTTGACCATATGAAAATCCTATCAGTAACAAGACAAACCAAAGGATAAGCCATGGTTGAACTAAATTGCTCATAAGATGTTTTCTTAGGACTAAGACAATGTAACAAAGTATGAATCAAAAATCTCCATTGGGGACAAAAACCACTCTTTTTTAAAGTAGCCTTTTTGTCAGTGGTATCATACCCCATGGATGATAAAGTATCATGAATGTCAGACATAGGTAATGTGATGAGACCATTGAGATCATCCAAGTGAAGTAATCTCCTCAGAGATGCCTCAGTAACATCAATGGTTACCCCATCTACGGTGGCTCGAGAGCATCCATCGTTTCATGTGCATCTCAATTTCAAGTGTTATGGATGAGCGTAAGTCCAAAGCTGTTTGATTTGAGAGATATAGATTGTCGGTTTGAAAAGCAAAGCATACCTTATGTGAGAGGTATGAAGAAAATCCACAATCGATGAAAAGCAGGCCACTCTTCTCGTTAGACTTTTGTAGGTAGGCCACTAGGTTGTGCTCATCGCAAAGTTCAAAGATGCCATAGAAACTTTTGATGAAAAATATTATTATGTCAGTAAGAATTGAAAGAATGACTAGCCAATTGAAAAAGAAAGATATATAGGGTTAGGGTTTATAGTTATTGCGCAAGTAAAATTATCTTGAGAAAGCATTTATAATTTGGAAAGAAGATAATTTACTTAAAATTTTAACCCTATATATATGACAATCAGTGGTTACTTTCAACGGCTAGTAAAAAATAAATTACTGACACAATCAGTTGTAACGGCTAGAACAACAGTGGTAAAATAACACTGTCAGTGGAAACTGTGAACTAGCAGTGGTAATTTTTCACAAAAATTTCAAAGAGCAGTGGGAAATAAAATCATTAGAAAACAATACTGCTCCCATTATAGTTTTTAGCAAACTACCAGCTATCAACGGATTTCATATGTCTTTACCATGAGCCGTTTGCTATGGACTAGCCAACTCTTAATCATAAAGAATATGGTGAGTTGATAACCATATAGTTTTTGGTAAACTATCAACCATAAACGGATTTGTCTTGTCTTTACCAGTACCCGTTTGCTCTGGTCTAGTTGATTCTTATGTGTATTAGACATGGTGAATCAATAACCATTTGATGTGTATCTCAGATATACACCTTTTAACTCCAACTCCTCATCAAAACTTGATATACAAACTCATACAACAATTTCAGTACCCAACAGCCTCCCCTCAACACTAACATAATTATGGATTAAGCATTCCAATACCTGTGACCAAGTACTGAAATCTTCCCACATTAAGACCTTTTGTTAACAAATCAGCATAGTTGTCATTAGTATGCATTTTGACAACTTGAATTAGTCCCTTTTCATAACAGTCTCTAATGAAATGATGTCTAATTTCAATATGTTTGGTCTTTGTGTGTTGAACAGGATTCTTAATGATGCATATGGTACTGCTATTGTCAATATGAATGATGGGTAGGAAGGGGATGGGTTGTTTGTGGTTGTTATTTCAGTTGATGTAGTAATGTTTGTACTCTGTACCTCATGGATGTAATTTTACTGCACTTTCAGTGCAGTTTTGTAATAAAAATAATAATCCATGTTTTCTTTTATCATTAGTGTTCCTGCATCACACATCTCAATCCACTAACTTCATTAACAAAAGCGTGACGATCTATTAGTATGCACAAAATCAAAAGAAAAGACTTGTTGCTAGTCATGTGCATTGAACACCCATAATATGTAAATACAAGATCAAATCATTTAGTCCTTGGATGTTCCTGCACATTAGAGTAAAGAGTTAGTTTCTTTTGGGGACCCAAGCCATGATTGACTTGGATCTGCCTCGTCTATCAATATAGTTAAATCTATCAAAGGTCATTGATACACCATTGGGATTGGTTGTAGAGGTGTTCCCTTTAGGTTTCCATTCCCAACGTGCTGAGGCCTTCACAGCATTTCCCATGTCCCCCTTTTTCTTGTTCAAAACCCTTGCAGTGGTAACTTTTGAATGAGCGATGGAAGCTGCTAGTTTCTTTTAGGTACCCACTGTTGGTTATTGTTAACCTTTTAGCTTGAAAGGTCCTTTTTCCTGTTTGTGCGGATTTATTAAAACTTGTTTTGGTGTTTGCACTTTTAACAGTGACTTAGGGTGGCAGATGTTACAGTTTTTGCGATGGCAAATGTTTTGAGGCCACTTCTAAGTTGAAGCGCTCTTGGGACCATTTGCAATTAGAACAAGGGTGTACATTATGTTGATATCTGTTAGACTCCACCATTTTATTCCCATAGACTACCCTTCTCCCAACATGATAGTCACAATAATCATGTAAATGATCAAAACTACCACAAATATAGCATGCTTTATTGTTCATCACAAAATCATTACCTAGTTATTGAGATTTAACATGATTCCAACTCCTCTGGTTACCCCTAAGAGCTGTAGGCTTGTTCCTATACATCTCAACATACCTTATAGTTGGTCTAGGTTTATTAACTGGTTTCCTAGGTTCCTCTGTAACAGTATTAGCAACTTTTGGGATAGTAGTCTCTACATTCTTTTTAACACTCTCATCTACAACAGATGAGTCACTAGCACTCTCAAAAACATCATTATCTAGCTTACTCTCTTCCTCACTCTTCACAACTGTGTCTTTTAAAGGACCATATTCTCTTTCAAGATCCTTAAAATCCTCTATGCCTGTATGAGCTAAATCTATACCTGGAGGTGAATGAACACCTCTTAGTGGTGGAGGCGCAGTATTATAACCCATACGGACTTAGCTTTATTATATATTTGAGCATTCCAAATTTTATCAATTGACTCGCATCGATGATAACATGTGTCTATAGTTAAATTGACATTTTCAATTTTCTTTTGAAGTTTCTCAAGCTCCTTTTGGTATGCTTCATTCACGGCAGTTGTATGTTCTACCTCTCTCTAAGAAGAATCATATTATCATTATAATTTGACTCATTTGCACGATAGTGCTCTATTTGTTTTCTAAAAGCGCCATGGCTCTCTAAGATTAGCAGCAGTATAATTAGCGATGTATAACTCTTCCCTTTCATTAGAATATAGATCATTAAGTCTTTCAACTTCTTTAGCGACCCTACAAGTTTTAGAGAAACATTCGAGTTTTGTACATCGAGTCGAGAAAGCCATAAGAGCAACAAAGTGAAACAAGAGCAACATCGGTATGTTCTTCTTCAAGATCATCGACCATGAAACTCAATCATAGCTCACACCATCAATAGCCAACATTGCCTTTGGTTCTTCCACAGTTGGTCCCTTCTTTGCTTGTACCAAGTAGACCGGTTGTCCTTGGCCTTTGGTCTTCTACATTCTCTAGCAAAATGTACCAACTTGTGTGATTAAAGCACTCCACTTTCTTCTTATCAAAGCTGCAGTATCATCACCATTAATGTGGATAGGCTTGCGATCTTCTTGTAGAATTTCTTAGCCCTCATGCTAAGAAGGGCTATCTGCCATTTATATCCATCTCCTCCAAGTCATCTTCATCAATTTGCTCTATGTCTTCATGAGTTAAAGAGAGCCATCAACTTGTGTGGAGATAAAAGCATAAAAGGTAGGATCTCCAATACTAGCAACCTTCTTATTTGATCCTGCGGTGGCAATATTTACATTGCGGTGGAAACTTTAGAACCTCGGTGGCAATATCATCATCACTTTCATCTTGAATCATCATTGTCAGCGAATTTGACAACAATGCCAAGCTACTAGAGCTTGTACCAAGTTTCCACCTTCTTCAACCTTTGTTCAATAAGTTTGAAGTTGTTGTAAAGATCATTGAGCTTCATTGTTTCTATGTCTATTTTGTTTTCCCAGACGGTAACATTGGTTTGAAACTCAAGGCAAACTTCTTAGAAACTTCAAATTGAGGTCTTCCTTTTCTACCTCAATGCCAAACACGATTAGGCGTGTAACAATCTTCAAGTTTGGTGAAAATGCTATCAAGTGAGTCATTGCTTGAAGCGAGAAGTTTTCATAACTTTGCTTTAACAATGTCTTTTGAGTCTTCTTTGTAGCATCATTACCACCAAACACCGAGCAAATCTCTTCAAACAGTTCTTTAGCGGTCTTGAACTTCTTTGAATGCAATAATCGGTCTCTAGGAAGGGTCATCGAGAATGACTTCTAGCTTTAAGATCATTCTTCTTTTGAGCTTTTTGAATTTGATTCGAGCACGAAACTTTCACAACATCTCGTGTCACCAACTTTTGAAGTAGTGGTCACAGATTTGAAGGAATCACCAAGTTGAATGATCTCCCATAGAGCATAGTCCTGTATGAGGAAGTATTGCTCAATCGGTATCCTCCACATCTCAAACTCATTAAGCTTAAGCTTAGGGAGTGCAGGTGTAGAAGAAGAGTTTGATTGATTGTTTTCCATCTCCATTGAATTGAGTGAGTGAGTCAAGCTAATTCCTTGGATCTTCTAAAACAAAATATCATAACCTTCGCTCTGATACTACTTGATGGATCTGGACACTCTCCTTGTGTCAATGATATTTTGTATAATATTATCAAGCAAGCGGAATTTACTTAAGTAATACTTAGAAGACGAATTATATGATGTAATTAGAATGAACACAAGTTAACACAAAACTCAAGCTCCAATATTATTAATGAAATAATACGAGTGATCTTAGTATCACTAGGGTTACACCTTGAAGCTTTCGTAGGTAATATTGTAATGTAATACGTACCTAAGACTATGACCTAGGATCTCCTTTTATACAACAAGGAGTCCTTTACAAGATAAGAATAAAGTTAACATAATAGAATATACACACAATCTATTCTATACTTATCTAGACGCGTTTAACCTTATCATAAACTTATAGCAGTTGTAATAAAGAACTTACAGTGGGAATACGTTTCCACTGCTAGTGTTAAACCAAGCAGTATAAACCACTACTATCCGTGGTATCGGATTATTCCCAACAAAAACTCTGCTTATCAGTGGAAACCACAAGCAATACTTTCCACCAGTAGTACTTTCTACTAAGCAGTACTTTCAACCAGCAGTACTTTCTACTAGCACTACCAATACAAACCACTATTAGAGTCAGGATGTTCATGGACCTTATGGGTGTACACTCCGTACCTCCTAACCCATTACAAGGTGTGAACTAATCCCACAAGTGCACTAAATTTTCCAACAATCCTCCCCAAATTTAGTTCACTTCCTTTGAATGAAAACAACCATTAAACAAAACATGTGCATAAACGAAAATGTCATGAGGATTGAATTTCCATCTTAGTAAATTACACGTTCAAATATTCAAGAATCAGGGTGTTCTAAGAATTGAACCCTTCAACCCATTTGAATACCTGAAGATAAAATACACACAAATTTTCAAACACTTATCAGCTCCTGACACTATACAAGCCATGTGTCCATATCCAAATTCATAAATGTTGTAAAAGCTAAAAGTCCAAAAGCTCCCTGAAGCGGAAAAACTTCAACATTTACATAGGTGGTTCCTCTTTATTCATGCTCGCCAAGCACTTTTCAAAGAAAATTAACCATTAAGTAAAGACTTCATCCTCCTTTCGGTGGTTCTCGAGCACAACCTTGGGATGTAAATAAAACATGTGCTCCATCCACTTTGAATGTTCACTTTCCACATTGAACTCGGCTCCTAAGTTTCCTCGGGAGGAGTTGGGTGTCCTAGCATTCGATGACTAAGTTGGACTTAAACCCATCCCTTTAGCGAGACTTTATAACCAAGTCTCTAGCGGACCCTTCTTCAAGTGATCGGCTAAGTTACATTGAGATCTAACAAACACTATAGATACCACCCCATTCATGGTAAGCTCACGAATCATGCTATGTCGACACCTAAGTGTCTAGACTTACCATTGTACATCGGCTATAAGCCTTAGCCAATGTAGTCTGCACTATCACCTTTGGATAGAAATAGGTGCTATAGGTTTAGCCACAATGGAATCTCAAGAAGCAAGTTTTTCAACCATTCGACTTCTTTACCAAAGAATTGCTAAAGCCACAAATTGATTCCATTGTTGAGCGGTGATACAAGTTTGCTTCTTGGATGCCCAAGAAATTGCACCTCCACCAAGTAGGAATACCCACCACCGGTAGAGCGAATTGTCTTGATGTTCTTGATCCAACTTGCATCGGTGTAACCCTCCAACACCGATGGGTAACTAGTATATGAGAGACTATAATCCATAGTTCTCTTCAAATACTTGATACCCTTTGAGCGCTTGCGATGATGAGCACTAGGATTACTAGTATACTGCTCAATTTTCCCACCGCAAAACCCATATCGGGCCTTGTACAAGTCATGGCATACATCGAGCGACCAATTACCTAAAATACTCAAGTTGAGATACGACTTTTGCCATTATTAGGCATCAACTTCTCACAAGTATCCATAGGTGTACTCACGGAGTACAATCAAAGTAATTGAATTTCCTCAACACCTTCTCAATATAGTGAGGCGGGAGATAAAAATTCTTTTACTTTCATGTTTAATCCTTATACCAAGGATAACATCGGCCTCCCCATGTCCTTCATGGACAACCTTGATGACAAAAATTCCTTTGTCAAGTCAACTGATTTTGGTCGGTGCCAAAGATCAACATGTCATCAACTTATAGACAAATGATGACTCCTTTACCGATTCATCAAATTTGCTATATACACATTTGTCGACTTGGTTAAGAACATAACCACTATACAAAACCACTTCATCAAATTTTGATGCCATTGCTTAGGTGCTGTTAAGTCCATATAGAGACTTAATCGGTTTACACACCTTGTTTTCATTGCCAGCATGATGAAGCCACGAGGTTGGTTCATGTAAACCTCCTCATCCAATTCACCATTCAAGAAAGTCTGTCTTCACATCCATCGATGAATAACCAGATTGTGAATAGGTGCCAAAGCAATCGGCGGATCATATGGTATCGTCACGAGCCACGGGGCATAAGTATCAAAATAGTCTATCCACGACTTTTGTTTAAAGCCCTGAATGACTAGTCTAGCCTTGAACTTTTCAATAGTTCCATCGACCTTCATTTTCCTTTTAAAAATCCATTTGCAACCCAAAGGTTTGCAATCCAAAGGTTTGCAACCTGGTGGTAGATCAACCAACACCCAAGTGTTGTTGCCCATGATGGAATCCATCTCATCATTGATTGCTTCTTTCCAGAAAGCAATATCTTGGGACTTCATTGCTTCTTCAAATGTCTTGGGATCATCCTCAACAATGAAGCCCTGAATGACTAGTCTAGCCTTGAACTTTTCAATAGTTCCATCGACCTTCATTTTCCTTTTAAAAATCCATTTGCAACCCAAAGGTTTGCAATCCAAAGGTTTGCAACCTGGTGGTAGATCAACCAACACCCAAGTGTTGTTGCCCATGATGGAATCCATCTCATCATTGATTGCTTCTTTCCAGAAAGCAATATCTTGGGACTTCATTGCTTCTTCAAATGTCTTGGGATCATCCTCAACAATGAAGCAATAGGAGTATTGGTCAGAGACCTCATCCCTTGTTCCTTCAACCAAGTATAGTTGAAACTCAGGTCCAAATGACTTTGGAGTCCTGACCCTTTTGCTATTCCTGAGCACAGGTCAGGTTGTTGAACCACAACCTCATCGGGGACCACCGATGGTTTATCATCGAGGGACCTCGATACACCAGTGTCATGAGTTCCATTAGGAATCCTCTGACTTGGTCTAGGGACTAATGAGAATCTATTCTCATCAAAGTCTGCATCCTTTGATTTAATTATTGAGTTAATTGAAATATATTCATTAGGTTCAATAACATAGAACCTAAAAGCCTTAGAGTGCTCAGTATATCAAACAAAGATGCAATCAATGCCTCTTTCACCCAAAGACTTTAGCTTTGGATCAGGGAGTCTTACAACAGCCCTACAACCCCAAACCTTGAGATAGTTCAGGTTGGGTTTCCTTTTAGTCCGAGTTCATAAGGGTAATCTTGTTCCTTTTGTTGGGAACCCTATTTAATAAATAGCAAGCTATTAACATAGCTTCACCCCGAACCCTTGACTCGATCTGAATAGGACAACATGGAATTAACCATCTCCTTTAGCACTGCTTTTTCCTTTCGAAATACCATTTCTTTGAGGAGTATAAAGGCGATCGTTTCATGGATAATACCAACAGATCGAAAATCTGAGTATCCATGTACTCACCTCCCTATCGGTCCTTAATCTTTTGATCAAAGGCCCAAGTTGTAATTCAACTTCGCTTTTAAACACTTTGAATTTATCTAATGCTTCATCCTTGGTATGTAAGATAGACATAACAAAATCTAGAAGCATCATCAATAAATGTCACAAAGTACTTCTTATTCCCCAAAGAAGGAGTGTCATGCAAATCACACAGTCATCGTGTATTAGCTCAAGAGCTTAGTCTCACGACTAACACCACGAAAAGGTTTCATGGTTATCTTGGTCAACATGCAAGTTTTACACTTTCCGGTGTCCATGTCAAATCTTTGGGATTAAACCATCCCTAGACATATCTTGCATCCTTTTATAGTGTACATGACCAAGTCTTGCATGCCATAGGGTAGAGTCGGTCGGTCGATGGTGGTCACAAATCTTTGAATTAACACTATCGGTGACAATATTAAGCCGAACATTTGATTACACAAATATCCAAAACCAATAAACACACCATGCTTAGAAAGAACAAATTTATCGGACTCAATAACTTGTTTATATCCATGATTATTCAAAATACTACTTGAAACCAAGTTCTTCCTTATATCAGAACATGAATAACATTAAACAAAGTTACAATCTTTCCGAACTAAATCTAAGATCTACACAACCATGACCATGCACCAAGGTCGTTGACTCATTTCCCATGTGAAGAATAGAACCATCATTCGGTGACTCATAAGTCTTGAACTAGCTTCTATCTTTGCATACATGAACTGTTGCTCGAGTCAACCCACCATGCAACATTATCATCCGCACATAATGAGATTCGAGATACATATGTAACATAATAAATCGAAAATACTTATTAACCATATTCGACCTTTCGGTGAGTTGGAAGAACCACCACTCCACGAACCATTAGTGCACGATCCATTGGCTTTACCACCAACCTTAACACCTTTGCAATCCCTTCTAATGTGACCGGTTTGCCACATTTACAACAAGTAGGTGTTGCCTTCTTGTTAGGATCGCCTTGTGTTGTCATGATATTTGCGTTTGCCTCTGTTGTCATTGTACACGGTGGAGTTGTTATGCTCCACCATATTGACAACAGATGCACCAATAACATTGCTACTCTTTGGCTTGTCATTATCCCGCACCTTGAGAGATTCCTCAATGCGCAGATGACCGCCCAACTCAACCGAGTTAACTCCTCCTTCTTATGTTTCAAGGTATGCTTGAAATCTTTCCAAGAAGGGGAAGTTTATCAATGACACAAGAGACTTGAATAGCCTCATCCATGTGCATATTGTGTTGTGTAAACCTTCCAAGTATACCAAGAAGTTCATTGTATTGTTCCATAACTGGTATTGAATCAGTCATTTTGTAATTTGTGAAATTACTTACAAGGAACTTCTTACTTGATGCATCCTCAGCCATATATTTGGCATCCAAGGAATCCCATAGTTGTTTGGAAGATTCAAAGTTCTGATAAATATCAAAAAGAGAATCAGACATACCATTGTGGATTAAACCTCTACAAATGTAGTCATCATTCTCCCATTTGCTCCTCCTCCGATATGCTCCACAGTAGCATCATCCCCATCATCAGGAATAGGTGTAGTTAGCACATACACCACACTCATGCTTGACAACAGGAAGTGCATCTTCTTCTGCCACCTCCTAAAGTTTACCCCTTCAAACTTATCAAGCTTGTCAAAGTTTGAAGCCATGTGTTTCATTGCAGCAGCAGCCATTGATTATCACAAAATAGTTTACTTTGATTGTTGGTGTGTAACTCCCAGAACATGGTAAGATAATCAATGTCAGCAGAAACAAGTACCAAGTCAGTAGAAACAAATACCACTAGGTGGTTACCGGATATCACTTGGAATCGTGTGATCACTTTCCAAAGTAAACTATTCGACCCTAATACCTGGGTTACACGAATATCTACTTGGGATAAGACCAAATGCAGTTATAGAATGAGGCACAATTCAATAACCCTTGCGCTTATAAGTGTTAATAGTTTTCTGTGTATCTCTTCATGCATAATTAGATCTCCTATTTATAGGAGGTTACTCTGAGCTAGTCAAATGGAATTATGAGAATTAATCGACCCATTAATCTCCTCATAATTATCCCCATTATAGCCGTTAGTGGTTACATGACCAATTAAACATGGTCATTATGCAGTTGTAACTGCCACTTGAATAGGTCAAAGCCCGTTACAAGCAGTACTTTCATCTGTAATTTCATAGCACTATCAGTGGAAACACTACTTCAGTGGAAACTCTGCTTATCAGTGGAAACCACAAGCAGTACTTTCCACCAGCAGTACTTTCTACTAAGCAGTACTTTCTACTAGCACTACCAATACAAACCACTATTAGAGTCAGGATGTTCATGGACCTTATGGGTGTACACTCCGTACCTCATAACCCATTACAAGGTGTGAACTAATCCCACAGGTGCACTAAATTTTCCAACACTAGCCTATTTTCCAAAATGTTCAACCGTTCGTCAAACGGAGTTGTAACGAACAAAATACGCTCACTCAAACTTTGCCGAAAACTACCCTTAAACAATATTTTTAGTCCAAGTACCCTACTTCACCTATATTTTTCTCGATGATCGAGACCTCTATGATAAAATTTTAAAATCTAAGACTTTGAGATAATGTTACAAGCTTTCCAAAACCGTTGACTTTGTTTCCTAACACTCGATATTCACTATTTTATGACTAGCTTTCGAGCCCATTTTGTCACTTTCATGAATTGTCAAATTATATTGTTTTACGACGAAAAACTATAATTTCTTAATAAATCACTAAATGATAATCGTAGGATATCATTTCAACGTTAGTACTTGTAAAGTAATTTATAACTTGACAATACGTTATAAACTTATATTTCGACGATAAACTTTATTTTCAAAAATGCGCAAGTGGTATGGATATCATATGAGTTGCATGCATAACATTACATCAAGACTTATATTAGGCCATATCATTCATAATAGGTCGCAGTTAGAGATTTGCACTACATTTCAGTGTACTCACTTTTGCCATCACATCATTGTACCAAGTGAGTTTTCATAGCCCCGTTTTACAAGTTTATACTTTATTTCAAACATACGGGGGAGAATACATTGCTCATCATTTTTATTACGATACCAAGTATATCAAATTCATTACATTGCTTAAGTTACCTCATTGCCAATTGAATGTCCCCATTTCATAATCATGAACCGTTAATTCCGGAAGAAGCGAGGGCGACTCCATCCTGGTTGGTGGTCCCAACTGGTCAAACGGATGCATTTCATTTAATATCATTATTTGAGTTGTTTGGCAAAACACTCTTAGGGGCGAACATCGGGATCGATCTAGCCCGTGTCATGTGCTTATAGCAATTGTAACATTTTTATGTGACGTATTTGTCATACATGGCCTATACTTGTGGTAGTCGTATAAAACATTTACATAAACTCTGTGAACTCAATCAACCTTTGTGTTGACACTTTTAGCAATGTATTTTCAGGTATCTAAGGCATATACGTCATGGCATGCATAGGGACTTATCATAGAGTCGCGGTGACGACGTGTCTCACATGGATTTTATGCACTTTAAAACATCGTTTGGATTGTAACAAACTTATTTCCGCAAATGTTGATTATCTTTTGGGACCTATCTTTTGTAACTCTGAATGTTTTTAATATATCAAACGATGTGCTTTTCAAATGACACTTTAGGCCGTTCAATATAAGCAGAAGCGTGATGCTATGACGGTCAATCCCGAGAATTCCATTCCGCGCAAAAGCAGTAATTTGGGGTGTGTGATTGGTATCGAGCTTGGTTATAGAGAACTAGGTTGCATCATTGACCCTAGACTATAACTACATCATCATAGCATCTCATCATTTCATCATAAGTGCATATTCACTTTACATGCGGTTTTATACGCACATTATGCGGGTTATTTACTTCCATTTCACATCGATTGTCACATAGATGCCTTCAGATACCCATCCTATCATACTCACATCAGACTCTGACATGGAGGATACCTTGTCATTCCCTACTATAGTTTTAACATCAGTTGACTCAGCACCGATAACATCAGATGCTGAGATTGAACCCTTTGAGGAGGACAAAGTTACACCTACACCACCACGACCACCATTGATTCACCGTAGGATCAGGGCAGTTTCTATCATTCAGCCGGGACAGATCATACCATTTGGTAGGATTTATAGGCTTAGTCCTAATGGACCTATTAGGATGCTTACTGCAAGGAAGAAAGTACATTCTCTTACCCTCATTCTTAGGTCACTTACTACTCATGTACTACCACCACCATCAGCTACTCATACCACTATTAGTAGTCCAATAGGGTATACTCCAGCTTCACCTTTGAAACGTCGCTAGGAAACATGAAAGAGGGTAGTATCTCATTCACCATCATCTCCTAACTTACCACTAGGATTTCAATCATTATCATCATTATCATCTAGAACACCATCCGTACCATCACATCTCATACACACTACTCATACATCTGACTTGCAGCTTGGGAAGCGTGCATGATTTGACACACCATTAGCATCTATCACTAAGACTATAGACACTACACCATCTTATAGGTTTGAGGACTGTGAGAGTTCTAGGGCTGTCGCTGCTAGACAGCCTACTGCTCCTGCACTTGAGACATGATTAGACCATCAAAAGGAATAGATAATAAGTACCTTTCTATCTAATGTAATCTTTATCCTTTATTATCTCCACGATAATCACAACCTTTGTTTATTTCATTCCCTATTTCAATTGCTCAATTTTCAATCATTTCGCAATAATATACCGCTATCTTACTAAGGATTAGAGCAACTTTATTCTTGACTAATTAGGAGACTATTACCATTCTATGAGGTTGTCCCATGTATCCTACAAACCATTCAACAAATTTTATTTCAATTTATTTTGCTACCACTTCATGAAATTATTTCATATAATTTTATTTCAAGCTATTTTACCACTATCTTAGGAAAATTGTTTCACAAAATTCTACAACAAGCTGTTTTGTTACCAATCTATAAATTGATTTTTTTAGTCATTCTATCAACTATTTACTACCATTACGCGAAACGATTTTCATGTTACTGTGAAAAATTGTTTGAACCATTATCTTACAAAAAAACAAGTTGAATATTATCTAAAACTTCGGAGGAACATAATACCATTTCAACAAAACCAAGCATCACATTATTTGTCCTCGATTATACATAGCCTGATCACCTATGTATAATTCAGGAAAGATTATGTCATGAAAGAAACAAGCATCTTTTCAAACTTCCTAAAACAATCTTCACTCAAAAGCAAAGCTTTGTAATTAAATAAATTGTTCATAAACATCTCTTTTGTTAACACTCTATAGATACCAACGCCATTTATGACTCACTCAACCAGTAAGTTGAAATTTATCAGTGACCTTTTTAGGAAAGACTTTCCATACCATCTATGAGGAGGATTCCTCGATACAAGAAAACAATGAAAGGATTTCAGAACTACCAACAAGGACTAAAAGTAGGTAGCGAGATGTTTCAAAACTCAATAGAAATTTTAAGACCTCAAGAGACATTCCGAACCACTATCTTTGGACTAGAAGCCAAATTATATCATTTCAAAAGTACCAGCTAGACCGAGTTACAAGATTTAGTACAAAGCGAATACATACTAAGTAACACTGTAGAAATAAATTAAGCCTCCTAACTGAGACTACAGAACATTTCATTAAACATGGCCTCAACAATATGTGAACTTCCCTACAATGAGTTTCCCTCAAAGGATAATTGAGTTAAATTAAGGTTATCGATATAAACTTCCCTTAAGGCATTGTGTTCTCTAGAAATTACAGATAACCTCATTTCCATATCAAGAGATGCAACAGGTCCGAACATATCGGACAATCAATGACTCTCCATCTACAAGTGAAATCATAACAAACATTCTTCGTCATGGTATGAGCTGATATCTAAGTTTTTGCTAGCATGTTAACAATCTCAATGATGAACTATTTTAGCAGCACACAATATCGGAAAAAATCTTGAAAAATCAACCACCACACTACATCACTTAAATATTTAGAGTTTTATGACTTGGCAACATAGAGCGTGGAAATATTTCGATAAGGTAAATTAGGAGAGACACCATCAAACAATAAACATTTTAGTAATGGAGACTAAGCATCGTAGGCAAGGAACACTCAAGTCATGACATTCGCTAGAACTAGAAACGCGAGGAATCACAACTGTTACCCATAATCTATTCTTTTCAATAATGTCCTTTTTGACAGACTTGACATTTTGGGAATTTGTCACGAGACATGTGGTATCAATTTCAATTATACCTAATATAAGGTAGCCGATTCTCCTTAGACTTCTGACAATTATTTCAATTTTCCCATGGAATCTACTAGGACATGAGTACCGCCTATTATCCTCAGCTCAATGGTCAGAGCGAAAGAACAATTCCAACATTTGAAGATATACTCAAAGCATGTGAGATTTTCTAGAAATGATTAAGCAAATCATTCTTCATCGAACAAGTTCCCTTACAACAGTAGTTATCACATGAACATATTGACTACACCAATTGAGGCACTCTATGGCTGAGGTGTCAATCACTTATTTATGGGCCAAAATTCAGGAAAGTCCAACACACTAGTCCATAAGTTATTCATGAAACCACAAAGAAATTTTATAGATCAAGAATTAGTTACAAGCAACAATAAATAGATAGAAAAGTTATGTCAATGTACTACGCAAAATATTGGAAATGTGTTCCGTAAGTCACAAACCATTAGAATTTCAAGTTGGCAACAGAGTTATGTTGAAAGTCCCGCCTTGGAAAGGCGTGGTACGATTCAGAAAAACGCGGGAAGACTCGATGCGACTCAAATATCCTCACCTTTTCACCGATAACACCATAGAAACAAACATGGACTGAATTCCTTTTTGGGTGGGCGAATGTGACAACTTGTAATTTCAGGTCATTTTACAAACTTTGAAAATTTCACTATTCATCTCGGGAAATTACTATTCACCGGTTACAATTCATCATTTTACTATTCATCGTTTTTGAAGTCAATTTGATATTTTGAAAGGGTATTTCAAAATTTTACTATTCATGAAACACTATTCATTCCCGGAGAAAAATCACTATTCATGATTCACTATTTATCACTTTTCGTAAACTAGGGTTACGAGTATCAAATACGCGTAACCTGGAGGGTTAAGTTGCGTATTCACGGAAAATCATTGAGGACATTTCATATAGACTAGATTTAGTCTACATATCATTAGTAACATCATCGTCATATAAGCTCATGCATGGATTTGCATATTTCATTAAACGTATATTTTTCTATTAAATAAACGCTATCGCATAATCGTTTATTTTGAATATTTGATCCGAGACTTCCAAAAAATTCCTTTGATATATTTTTATACTCATTTTAATACTATAAAAATTATATTATTAGTTTACCCGATGTTTTGAAATTATTTTGTATATAAATTGTTATATATATATATATTTACGCGGTTTTTGTAAATTCAACTCGATAATTATTTATTCACTCAATTCTTGTGAGAAATGCATTTTTTTAATTTTTATTACTTCGATATATTTTATTTTGTTCCGTTAAAATCAATTTCTAGCTAACGCTACACTAAATACCTAATTATATTTACTTAATATAAATAATAATTACACTTAAATGCAATTAATTCACAAAACACATTAAACTCTTTCCAAACCACCCTTGGTCGACCTCCATATACTAGTCATCACTTTTGTTAAATATCTTGCAAATAAAAGGGACAGATACTCATGTATTAACTAAATAATAGTATGATACAAATATTATTCTACTTATCAAAAACACATAGAACACATAATTAAAAGGTGAAAATTTGCAAGAACTCTCCCACTTCATCTCTTATAATTCGGCCAAGCATGAAACACCAAGAGGAATCCATAATTTTTCAAGATTCATGTGTTTAACAAGTTCTATTAGTGATCTAGTTAAGGTTTTGAAATAAAAACCTCAATATTATTAAGTTTTCTAGCTCAAAAGCTCTTCAATCACTCAAGTAAGCTTTTCATAATTTTTATTAATCTTTCATAATCATTTTTGAGTTATTTTTATCATCCTAGTACAAATCATGCAAGTATTATGTGATTCATACCACTTTTAAGTGTTTTTATTACATATTATAAGTTATAATCATCCTATAATTAATACCTTGAAACATATCATTTTTGATGATGTTTAGGAACCCATGACACCCTAAGAAGGTGTATGGTAGGTTTAGAATAGATTTGGTGTTGATTTGAAGTGGTTAGAATAAGTATTACACTAGAGATATCACTTTCGACAATTTTAAAATGAGGTCTGATCATTTTTGTGAAATCTGGAAATTTCGACAGGTTATAAATTATTTTGGACTAGATATTCAGAAAATATACTTTAAAACGAAACCGTGGTCGCATGAACGGGTTAAAACGGATTTATAACGAAGAAGTTATTCTATTTTCAAGTTTAACGACGAAAACTATATTTTCCGAAAAACTGCATGCTGTCCAGAATTTTTAAGGGTCAAAAATTTGTTTTAAGCGTTATCTAAATGAGTCGATTTATCAAAAATATATTAGTATACATTAACACGAAGCTAAGAATATATAAAATGTAGAAAACGGACTTATAACGACTAAATTACACGCGTTTAAATAAGGTTGTCGTAACTATTATTCACAAGTATAAAACACTTACATATATATTTTCTAATAGCCAAACTAGTTGTCGCTAGTGACCATGTTTGGAGTCATTTTTCACATCGATATTATACTCTTTAGAAAACGATGTCTTCTAGTAAAAGTAAGTTCACCTAGCCTATTTTCTAAAATGTTCAACCGTTCGTCAAACGGAGTTGTAACGAATAAAATACGGTCACTCAAAATTTGCCGAAAACTACCCTTAAACAATATTTTTAGTCCAAGTACCCTACTTCACCTATATTTTTCTCCAAGATCGAGACCTCTATGATAAAAATTTAAAAGCAAAGACTTTGAGATAATGTTACAAGCTTTCCAAAACCGTTGAGTTTGTTTCCTAACACTCGATATTCACTATTTTATGACTAGCTTTTCGAGGCCATTTAGTCACTTTCATGAATTGTCAAATTATATTGTTTTACGACGAAAAACTATAATTTCTTAATAAATCACTAAATGATAATCGTAGGATATCATTTCAACGTTAGTACTTGAAAAGTAATTTATAACTTGACAATACGTTATAAACTTATATTTCGACGATAAACTTTATTTTCAAAAATGCATAAGTGGTATGGATATCATATGAGTTGCATGCATAACATTACATCATGACTTATATTAGGCCATATCATTCACAATAGGTCATGATTAGAGATTTGCGCTACATTTGATGTACTCCACTTTTGCCATCACATCATTGTACCAAGTGAGTTTTCATAGCCCGTTTACAAGTTTATACTTTATTTCAAACCTACGGGAGAATACATTGCTCATCATTTTATTACGATACCAAGTATATCAAATTTATTACATTGCTTAAGTTACCTCATTGCCAATTGAATGTCCCCATTTCATAATCATGAACCGTTAATTCCGGAAGAAGCGAGGGTGAGTGAATAGATCTATTGAGGGTGACTCCTCCATCCGGGTTGGTGGTCCCAACTGGTCAAACGGATGCATTTCTTTAATATCATTATTTGAGTTGTTTGGCAAAACACTCTGTTGGGGCGAACATCAGGATCAGACTAGCTTCGGTGTCATGTGCTTATAGCAACTGTAACATTTTTATGTGACGTATTTATCATACATGGCCTATACTTGTGGTAGTCGTATAAAACATTTACATAAACTCTGTGAACTCACTCAACCTTTGTGTTGACACTTTTAGCAATGTATTTTCAGGTATCTAAGGCATATACGTCATGGCATGCATAGAGACTTATCATAGAGTCGCGGTGACGACGCGTCTCACATGGATTTTATGCACTTTAAAACATCGTGTGGATTGTAACAAACTTATTTCCGCAAATGTTGATTATCTTTTGGGACCTATCTTTTGTAACTCTGAATGTTTTTAATATATCAAACGATGTGCTTTTCAAATGACACTTTAGGTCGTTCAATATAATCAGAATTGTGATGCTATGATGATCAATCCCGAGAATTCCATTCACGCAAAACAGGTAATTTGGGGGTGTGACAGTTCAAGGGCAAATATGTTTTCAAATGGAGCATCTTCAGGAGTTGCAAAGGGGTTATCACCAAAAGAATTAGCAGTTTCATTTCCTTGATGCACATAAGATGATTGAGGATTCGAAGATGATGATGAATGATCGGCAAATGACGCTTCTTGAGATAAAGACATTGAAACAGTTGGACCATTTGTATTGATTAAAGTAGGAGCAGCTACAGTTGGTGGTGCAGAATTATCATAAGCTGGAGGCTCATAGTATTCATCAAACATTGGATCGAACGGTTTTTTCAAATTTTCTTCTAATGGAGGTACATAAGGAACTGCAGGAGAAGAATTATGTACAAGACTTAAACTAATGGGTCCAGGTGTCAAAAGTTGAGATGCGGGTCTAGAACTGGATTGTCCAGGAGCCATTTTCTCAGTCAGCTCATCAAACATAACGTGAATAGTTTCCATAATGTCACAGGTTCTTTTGTTGTAGATTCGGTAACCCTTCCGATTACGTGCATAACCAACGAAAAATCCGGTATCAGCCTTAGCTTTCAACTTTCCCAGATCTTGACCATCATTAGTTGGATAACACAAAGCTCTAAACACACGAAGAAATGAAAGATCCGGTTTTTTGTTGTAAACTAATTCGTATGGGGTTTTTCCATGAGTAGTATGTATTAGGGAACGGTTTTTGGTCTAACATGCAGTGACAATTGCTTCCGCCCAGAGAAACATTTGAGCCTTTGAAAATATTAGCATAGTCCTTGCAGCTTCCACGAGAGTCCGATTTCGCCTTTCAACTACACCGTTCTGTTGAGGAGTGCATGGTACACTTCTTTGATGACTGATTCCAATGCTTTCATAAAACTGACTAAGTTCTTTGTTCACAAATTCAGTTCCATTGTCTGGTCGGATGATTCTAACTGTTTTGTTAAGCTGAACATGTAATTGTTTAATGAGTTTTATGATGACTTTTGGAGTTTCATCCTTTGATCTAAAAAACGTAACCCAAGTAAACCAAGAGTAGTCATCAAAAACAACTAGTACATACTTCTTCCCATTTATACTTTGTACTCTCATGGGTCCGCACAAATCCATGTGAAGGGTATAAAGAACTTCCAGAATGGTATTGGCAGGTTTGGGTTTGTGGGCATACTTCATGCTTTTGCCCAATTGGCATGCTGAACAAATATGATCTTCTTCATATTTCAACCGGGGTAAGCCTCTTACGAGGTCCTTTCTAGAAAGATCATTGATGGTGCCGAAGTTCAAGTGTTTGAGGTGATGGTGCCATAACCATGACTTGTTCTTAGATGCCTTAGACAACAAGAAAATTGGAGAAGACTTCATCATGTCTTCGATAGAGATGGTGTATATGTTAGTGCCACGAGCTACCTTTAAAAGTTCAACACCATCTAATTCTCTAACGCAGCAAGAGTGCTTTCTAAAGGCCACTTCGAGATCATAATCACAGAATTGACCAACAGAGAACAAATTATAACCAAGACCTTCCACATAATATACCCGAGAGATCACCAAAAACAACCCATAATTTCCCCAAAGTGGTCATTCCCAAATCTAACAGTCCCGATGAACTTATTCATGAAGTTCTTGAGCCGAGAGCGATCTCCAGTCATATGTTTTGAGTAGCCTGAGTCCAAATACCAAAGGACGATCTGTACGACCTGCATTTGTACATAGACAAGTATGGATAACTGGAAGCTTTGGATCCCCATGAGAAAATGGGTTCCGAATGGCTAGTAAATGCAATTTGTATCTCTACAGCATTTCTAGATGTCATGACATTAGTGGTAGAAGCAAGACTAGTAGTGGCAGTGGACCTATTTGAAGTGTGACAACTTCTTAAAGGTATGATTCTACCAGTGGGCTTCCATTTCTTAATGGGCAGAGATCTAGACAATTTAGGGTAAAGCTCACTAATTTTGAATTTATGGCCAGTAGGTTTCCATTGATAACCTACATTACTAAACTTTTTCCCTGTAGGCTTCCAATAATTACTCAACCTTTTCCCTGTAGGCTTCCAGACTTGCTTAACCTATTTAGCATTCCTAACATTTTTAACTGGAGATTTAATAACATTTCTCAAATCAGTCACAACACATTCATGATAACTACCAGAAACCAAACATTCATTACATGTTTTACAGGTAGTAGTAGAACTCGAATTAATTACAATACGCTTAGAGCTAATACCTGAATCAACACGATTCATCTTATTCAACTCAAACTTATTATTCCTACGGTGGTCTTCTACTTTCTTCTCTTGATCACTCTTAGCTCGCGTGGTCCTATCTTGCTTTGTATTTCCTGAAGGCTTTGACCCGCTAGCCTTAGTGTCACTGATAAATCCTGTAGAAGAAACGACAGGAATATTAGTTGGTTTCACAACTTTTTGCTTTTCTGGTCTAGAAGTGCTGGGATCTAAGACTTTAGGAGGCACATCAAAGGTCACATGTTTGACTTTAGGTATAGAAATAGGTGTAACTATTCTATCTCGCCTAGTACCAGATTTAGGACATGTTGCAATTACACATTCTAAGAGTTCCTGAGTTCGTTTGGCATATAAGCATTCATGACCAACCGCATTATCAAGTGGTTTCTCTATTTTATCATCTTCAACAATCTCACGGAGACTTTCTAAATTATCCTTAAGGTACGAAAGATATGTTTGACATGCAAATTCATTATTTCTAAGATGAGGGGGAATATGATTCACATTCACAACATATTTAATACAAGCAGGCACCTTTGGTGCAACATAATCACCACTAGTGATTGGCATTTTCCCTTTTACCTGATTCTTCAGATTCTCATTTTCTTTTTGCAATGACGTTATCTTTTCATTGTTCTTGTCACGAGTGACCTTAATTGATTCATATAACTTTTTGAAATGCAGTTTAACCTTTTTATTTTCAGCTAGAAAACACTCATTTTCTTGTTGCAATACATCAATGATGTTTTGAAGATGGAAATTCGGAGAATTCTGAGAATCTAAAGGAGGAGGCATGTGGGAGCCAGTCACTTCACTCTTATTACCCTTCAATTAGGAAATTTGAGCCTTCAATTTTCAGATCGTGTTCATCACGAGAGTTTATTTCAAAATATGCATCAAACTCAGTAGCATCCGAAGATGTCTTGGCATTTGATGTTTTGATTCTTTCTTCAAGATGTTGATATTTTAAATGTAAATCAAGATATTCAACTTCTAATTTAGAAAAATGCCTATCATGATCATCCTTTTTTATTTTGTCATGCAATTTTAAATTTTTGGTTTCAAGCTCATTGACACGATCTTGTGAAACTTTCAAAGCAATCAATAAATCATGAAATTGAGAAGCAGTAATTGAATAATTCGTGACAGTATAAAATACATCTTAAGCAATACATCTAGAAATCAAATTCTTATTAAAGATTTGAATATTCTTCCTCTCAATCTCATTACTTTTAAGCTCACATTCATAATTATTAACCTCGTTTTCCATTTCATTAAACATCTTCTTCATTTCATTAACTCCAGTGTTTATGGCATTTTGAATCCTCTTGAATTGTTCTTTTAGTTGTTTAAAGAATGGAATGACCTCAGTTAGATAACATGCTTTAGCTTGCTCAAAACCCCTTTCCCCTTCAGTAATTCCTGTTGGTGTGATTATCTTCTTACACGTTTTCTCGAATTCAACAAATAGTTGGTAAACTACATATAAACTGATTAAGGTTTTACTTTGAGTGGAAAGATTTCTAGGCACTAAATGCATTGGTGTATTGGGAGGATACACTGTAGCTGAAGGCAATTTCCTAAAGGGGGGGATTCTTTTCAACTAGTTCTTCAGCTTTTCTGTTTTCCATATCTAACTTCCAAAACACTTGTTCAGGGGTTAATTGAGTCTGAGGTCAAAACTTAGCTGTGGCTATCTAGTTATCCTTTGTGTAATTGGAGTTTTAAACGTTATATTATGACTCACACACCAAGGATCTTTTAATTTCTTTTCCATTTTCTCTCTAGAGGCATTTTCTATTTCTATGTCCTCTTCAGTGTTCTCAACATAAGTTGGCTTTTGTTTAAGCTTAAGAATCTCACTACCATCATAAATCACATCATGAGCTATTTTTGCTTTCTTAAGATACGCGGGATTGGGGTCTTCTACAAGGCCAATACTATGCTTATCACTTAATACTCTATGCTTAGTGATCACGTGAGCAGTCTGAATGGTGTTGCCTTGTACGTACAACTTGTTTTCATGTTTGTTCTTCAAAGTTTTAAGGTTGGAAAAATCATTTAAAAGCTTTGATTCCTTTACTTTGAACTCCTGCTTAAGCACTTTTACATTTTCTTGAAGTTCTTGCTTTTGCTTATTAGTTGTATTAAGTTTCTTTTGTAAGGAATTTAACTCTTGTTTTAATGTCTCTTCCCTTAAATTACTTTTTCTGATTAATGTACGTATTTGGCTATCCATTTCCTGCTCATGGGTGGTCAGCTCAAATTTAGCACACTGTTCATAGATGGCAACTTGATCCTTATAAATATTTAGCTTAGTGGTCATAGAATCATCAGGCACATAATCAGTGTACTCATTAAACACATATTCATCATTAATGGCAAAAGATGCACCACTAGGTACAACAAGACATTCATCATGCTTCACATATTGATCATATGGGACAACATTTCTATTACCCATATTTTCAATATCTGATTCAATGACATCTGTTGATTGTACTTCGTTGAGAATCTTTTTCACATCAACCACATCATATAGTTTTAGTACCTCTGATATGATAGAATCCTTGGAGAGACCGGCTTGTTGAGGTGATGAGATCATTGGAGAAATATTAGCCATAAAGATGGTATGTGTCGTTGGTTCATCATCAACATCAGAGTAAAAAGCATCACAATCTGCAACTTGGAAGACATTGGGATTGTTCTGTGCCAAATCGTGCACCGGTTGTTCATCCACATCTGCATCATATGTTTTGGCATTCCCATCAGCAAGAAACAGCAACTCTTCCTCATCCAACACAGCTCCACTATCTTGAGCTTGCATCAGCAACATCTTATCCCTGAAGTACTCTGCATTCTGTGGACATTTTGGCTGAGTGCAGTTCCTAGCAATGTTTCCTTCCCATCCACAATTGAGCACTTAATCGATTTCACTTGACCATGTACCATGATCCCTCCTCGGTCCTGAACACCCACATAACCAGCTCAAGCCCCAACATTCCCATAACCAATTCCAGCTCCTACATTCCCTCGTGCATTATATGGTGGATTCACATTCTGCCTTCCTTGCACATTCTGAACCACAACCCTTCCATCTTCAATAGTGGCATGATTATGTAGATTCGATGAGGTTCTGAGATGGTTGTTGGTGTGGGGAAGTAAGTTTATGTTTTGTTGAACCATTAGGGCCAGTTGGTTTGCAAGGTTTTCAATAAACATGTCAGATGGGTTATAGTCCGGGTCTGGAATGGTGATCTATTTCTGATTATGAGAGGATGGTATGACTTGTGATCCTTTAGTACTTATTCTCACATTGGAAAGAAATGCAGTTTAGTCATTTGATGAGTTTGCAGCAGCAGTATTAGATTGGAATTTCTCCATGATCAAACGCTCAAATGTAGCATGCTCCTCATATTGAAGTAAGTAAGTATACAGCTGTTCATAGTTGGTGTTCCTAAATCCTTTGTTTAATTTGACTGCAGTAACAAATTTGTGCCATTCAGGGTTCATGTTGTTTACGAACTTGGAATTGAGTTGGATATTTGGCATTGTCATGTTGATGTTCCTCATATCATTCACGAGTTTCCCCTGGCTTCATCTTGAAATTCTCATAGTCATCATAAAGTTGTGACTCTCTATCTTCTATAGTCAGTTCTGAACCAGAGAGAAGCATCTTGACATTATCCCAGATTGCCTTGGCCTCAGTATTGTGATTGATCAGCTTGTAAATTTTCTTTGGTAGACCTTAAAGTACGATGTTTGAGGCTCCAATGTCAGCATCATATCTTTTATTCACCTTCTCATCAAGATCAAAATACGTCCTTGGTCTATCCAAACCCAAAACGACGGTACAACTCCAGTTTCGAGATGATTTCTGGTTGTTCCCATTTGGAATGGTCCTTCATCAATTGACTTAATGATGTTACGACCATTCTCTTTGCCCAAGCAGTACAGTCTGATTCTCTGTGCCCAAGAGTCATAACCAGTTCTATCAAGCATAGGAGAAGGAGTATCGAACCCTGCAGCTTGAACGTCATCAGCAACGGAAGAGATGATTGTAGACATGATTCCTAAGTACACGGGATTTTACTACTTTTTTATTAAACCGAGAAATAGATTCTTTCATGGGATTTTAATAAATCAAGAGGAAACCGTAGAACTTAACATAAAAATGTCAAATGTCAAATCTCAAGTGATAAGTCGTAGGCTTGACAAATCGCACAATGGTCAAATCGCAGTGTGACAAATTGCAGTGAACCAAGTCGCATTCAATGACAAGTCGCAGTACCAAACCACATAAAGTGACAAACCTCAGTGACAAATCGCAAAAGTTAACAAATCACAGAGACAAATCGCACACATTAAAAAAATGCAGCAACAAACCTCAACGATTGACAACTCGTAGAGACAAACCGCACAATCAGTTAAATCGCATAGAACAAAACGCAGTCTTTGACAAATTTCAAGGGGACAAGACACTATCAATAGTACACCCACTAATTGTCCTTTTGTCCTTTTCACCTCAAACCGCACCAAAACTAACAAATCGCACCGTTTTTTTATCAAGTCGCATACAAAAATGCTCAAACCGCAACGATAACCGGATCAAATCGCAAAAAAGTATGACCAAGTTGCAGACAAAATTGATCAAATCGCATACAAGAAATACACTCTGAGAACCAAATCGCACCCAAGAAAACTTCAAAAAACCAAACTTTTTCAATCAAAAACAGCACAACCAAGATGATTCTAGCCTTCCAAACCAAAAACTAAACTCATATGATGATCCTAAACACAAAAGTACAATCAAAATTCAAACTTTAACACTAAATAAGATCAAAATGGTGAAAATGTCTCTGTGGAAAACTAGAAGGGGGGGTTGAATAGTTTTGCCAATTAAAACTTCCTTTTACTCTATTTAGATCGACTTATGTCAATCTATTTAGATGTGTGTGTTGGATGTTGATAAACAAGCATATAAAGGTAAGTAATGAAAAGATAAGAGTAAGGAGCACAAAACCACAATGCGAGTATTTATAGTGGTTCGACTACAAGGACACCTTCATTTCCTACTCCACTCCTCGAGTCACCTACTCGAGAGTTTGTAAACACTACACCAATCTCCTTATGGCGGAGAAGCCTTCACAACGTCTCTTAACCTTTTTCCGGTACAAAGCTAAATACCGAGTTCCTTCACACAAAGGCGAACCACACCTAACACAACGTCGCCTACCCTTTATAAGGTACTAGGCTAAGTACCTAGTTCTTTCACTCCAAGGTGAACTACACCTTCACAACGTTGCCTACCCTTTATTAGGTACTAGGCTAAGCACCTAGTTCCATTGCAATGGAGGAACTACTACCACACTACACCAACGACTAATCCCAAAGGAGATCTACTCCTTTACAACATCATCAAGGATATCAATATCCTTGGATCTAATACTAGTCTATCTTGTACATCGAAACACACCATATCGAATGTACATCTAAGGCACCTTTCACTAATGCCTTTGACTAGATCTACAAGACACCTTTCACTAATTTCTTATGTCTTGACTTCTAAGCACCTTTCACTAATGCTTCTAGTTGTGATTTCTAAGCACCTTTCACTAATGCTTCTAATCTTGACTTCTAAGCACCTACCACAAGTGCTTATGATATGGACAATAGATACCCTTCACTAATATCTTCGTCTTGACTCTTGAGACATCTTTCACTAATGTCTTCAACACTACACTTCTTTGAAGAAAGAAAGGAATCATCAACAAGAAGACTTCAATAGCCTTGATGATGAGGAAGCATGGCAACTCATGGACTTGAGCTTGCTTGACTTCAAAAGTGGTGATCTTGCCTTTAAGAGGAACCTAAAAGATCACACAAATACAAAACTACAAACATAGATTTCATGGATCTGAGGTTAGTGAGTTTTAAACTCAGGGAGAAAGTTTGTTAGAAAGGGGTGAGAAACAATGAAGAAATGGCTCACTATTTATAGAGAAAAAAATCTACTATTCCCCGGATCCCACGGATCCCTTCCACAAGGGATCCGTCTAGCGTTAAGCTAGGGATCCGTGGGACGCTCCCTTTTACCCATGGGTATTTTGGTTATGGGTCATGGGTCATGGGTTGAACCATGGATCTTTAGCTAGATACAATGTATCTTTTGAGTGAAATGCACTTGGTCACTTGGGTATGGGTTGATCCATGGGTTATAGATATTATCCATGTACGATATAAGTATGATGTCATGCAATGGATTATGGGTCAAGCTCCATGGGTCATGGGCTTTGGGTTGTACCCAACTACATTCAATGTATTTTCCCAATGGGTTGTGATACTTAAGTTTCTACCCATTTATATTACCCAATATACTACATACTAGTTATGTGTATATTTTACCCAAATATGTAAACACTAGTTGTTGTACATATGTAATATTAAATCATAAAATCACTTATACTTGTTTTAGTGTTTTATGTGAAAATGTGAATATGTTAGAAACTATTAGTTCAAACCATTTACGTATTTTATTTGTTTCATTAAAATGATTTTACGTTTGTTATCGACAAAGCATTAGAAGATCGTAAAATATAAATAAACATTTTAACGGCTTATTTGTATTAACAATCTCCCCCTTTTTGTTGATGACAAAACATAAAATTATTTTAAGGAAAAGCTAAAATTCGTAAAAGTTTGAATTTGTAGTTTTACTTTCTTCTCCCCCTTTTTGTCGAAACAAAAAGAGCTTCGAAAGATAGCAACACATTGTTTTTAAGAAAAACATGTGAAAGAAAAGAAAATAGAGAGCAAGTAACGGGAAAGTATCTCGTCTTTACTCGCCCTTGATGAGTCCATCCCTATGTAAGGGCGTCAATTAAGTAATATAATCTAGTTTGTTTGCATATAAGTTTGCAAAAGATTTCATCTAAGTGACGAATGTGCTCCCCCTTGATTATTGCAATATTGCAAGGGAGTGTCACAAAATGTAAACCTAATATTGCAAATAATTTGCAATGTATTGGTTTGACATAAAGCTCCACCTAGCTTTAGGATGTCAAAGTCTTCATGTGTAAATTGAATAACTACAAAACAAAGGTTAGACAACAAGTATAATTCACAATTTCTTGCAAATGTGGTCCAAGTTGGTAGGAAATAGTTTTCTGTCTCACGGATCCCACGGGTCCCTCCTAGTAGGGATCTGTATAGGCTATTCAGTGGGATCCATATTAGCTGATGATTAGTTTCAGCAAAGGTGATATAACAAGTAATGTTATCACAAAAATGAGATATGAATACAATGTAATCATATGCTCAGAAATATAACAAGTAGCATGTAATTTCATTTAATAAAACTAGAGTTATGTTATATATGACTCTAAAAACTAAGAAAAAAAGAAAATACATAACTAGGAATTTCTAGACCAACTATCGCTTGATGCTAGGACACCACTAAAATCTTCTAGCTCAATTTTTGTTTAGGTTTAATCTCATCGAAACGTTCGAGGAGATGATAGAACATGAAACATTGGTCTTCGCGTACTTCATGTATCAAACTTTCAACATGTTGACAATGATAGCAATCTTTGTCATGGCTAGGTAGTGGTGGCGGAAGAAATGAAATGGCTTGATACAAAGGATCAAGTGAAGCGGCTTGTGGAGCTTCAAACGATGGAGGGATTGGTGGAGGCGCATTTGAGAATGGCTCGACCAAGAATGATGGTGGTGGTAGAGAAGTGTCAACTTCCATATGGTCGGGTGGTTGACTTTGATGATTTCTCATAATCCAAATGGGATTATATGATGGAAACGGCGAAAAGGAAGCCGGAGCAAGTGTTGACTCAACACCATGATTTTGTACCATTATTCCTCCTAATGAGGAAAATGTTGTCGGCGGAAGCAGATGAGACGGCCTAGGAGGCAAGTCCTCTAAATTGTAGAGGTGTGGTGATGATAGTGGGGATGTAAAAGAGATAGCTCTAGGAACCAATGGTGATGGTTTAGTGGAGATGATATTGTTTGGCCTAGGAGGTATGGTGGTGTTTGGCATAGGTAGTTTTATGGGTACTATCCTTTTAGGAATTGGTTTGATTGGTTGAGTAAAGATCCTATCATTTGTTGGCTTGACCGAAGATGATTCGGTTGAGGAGATTTCGTGTATAACATGAGCTGTTTTCTTGGGTGATTATTTGGTGGATAGGTTACTACTTGGGGTTTTCCTCATGATGAGATGATTTCAAGAGGTTTGTAAGGATTTCTAAAGTGCTGAAAGTTAGGATGAAGATGATGACTATGGAGGTCCTAACAAAGTGGTTTATAAACCAAGAGATTTGGCAAGTGCATTTAAGCCTTAAGCCACTAGGATTCATTGGAATGTGATGATTAACATGCACAAGAGTCAACTTCAGAGTTTGCACTGATCTAGGAACTCATTTAAGATGAGATGGAGTGTTTGAGTTAGGAAGATGAGTTGAAATGATTGTTTTAGCAAGATTTGACATAAGTCGTCATCCGGATCCCACAGTTCCTCATCGAGGGATCCGTCTAGGCTAATCCTAGGGATCCGCTATCATGACTATGAAAGAGTGGAAATGATGTTTCTAAGATCTAAGATCTATATCATCTTGAGTGTTTCAGTCCTCCTAAGTGTCTTAAATGAAGGGGTGCTTAAGTACTTGGAGGTAATGAGTGATGTAGTTAATGATTGTCTTTTATGGAAGGATTTGGAACTTTCATGAGTGCCAATGGATGAGCAAGGATGACACTAAAGATGAGAGTGTCAATTGAAGCTAAATGATCCTGGAGATCAGTTTGTGATTTAGGATAGTGTTTTGGAAAATATCCTAGAAGCTTTGAGATGGGAAAACTAGAGTTTGATCAACTTTGATCAATTTTGAGGTAGGGATGATTTATGATCAATTTTTCCATAATCGAAAAGATTTCTAAAACTAGAAGTGAGGGATCAAGTGAAAAATGAAGTGTGAGTTTAAGAACGGAAGAGTAATGGATTAAAAATGAAACGATAGATCTACAAGCTTCTTAGAGTGTGATCTAGGTGAGTTATGTGTGAGTAAGAGGGATCTACCTATCTTGATAAGGACTTAATTTGCCTTAAGACACTATGTTTAGCTTAGTGTGAGGTGTTCTAAGGATATGTTTGAAATATAATGCTTGCAATTGCATTTTCTGTTTGCCGGATCCCACGGTTCCCTAAGTGTAGGGATCCGTCTAGCACAAACATTGGGATACGTCCATCTGCTCATCAGAACCTTTACTAAAGGTATGCAATGATCTTGACAATGCATTATATTCCAAGGTTAGTTTAAAAGGGGTTCTAACACTAAGATATCAAATGTAAGATGTTTTTATTTCATGAGGGAAATAGAATTACATTGATAAAGCACGAGTACAAGAGAATTGATCCTATTTTGAAATACTACTAGGTTCCTTGAGTGTCTTCGCTAGGAGGATCATTACGTGATTGATGAGTGTTAGTGGAATCAAGAATGAAGAAAGTCTTTATGAGAGATATGTTTAGCGGTTCCATCATCTTGTTCACAAGTACGTACAACGGACGTTGAAATTAAGGATGGAAGTGCATAACGTTGTGATAGAGGCGTGTCAAGAACATTCCATAAGGGATGAGTTTATTCTTGGAGCCTTGAATATTTACAATTCGCCTTGCGAAGAAGTAGGCGAGATTGTATGGTTGTTGTGTTAGCAAACAGTACAACATGTGAGCACAACAAGCGGGAAGGATTTCTCGATTTCCCCTAAGACTCCAAACATTCTCACGTAGGATGAGTGCAAGAGGCTTGTACTCTTCTCGGATGTCCCGTGTGAAGATAATGTTTGGATCGGAGTAATATGGTCGAGGTTTGCATATTATGCGATTTAAATCTTCCGGGGAGGGTATGTGTGAACAATATGGACTATTTTCTTCACGAAAATTGAAGAGAGAATCAAGAGACCAATCTTTGGTGAAGGCACATTGTCCATGATTTGGAATCCGGAGGATGTGAGCAAAATGCCCAAGGGTTAGAGTAAACTTTTGGTTTTTGATATAAAACCAAAGAGATAGAGAGCGATCCTCGTTACGAACGAGTTCAACTTGACGAAAGAATTCCATTATGAACCTTGGACATATCTTCTCGTTGATTTCAAGAAGACATTCTAGTCCTATGGCTCGGAAGGAGGTATTGATACCTTCTTCGAATTGTAGAGAGGTGTCTACAATACGTCCTTCATGGAAGTGATGGTTTTCGAGGTTGTTGAACCCACGGACATGAATGCCATGAGTGTTGGGTTCAAGGGAGATGTTTGGAGTGTAGACGCTAGTGAGTGAAAAATCAAACTCATATTCATGCGTCATAGTTGGACCTATAGAAATGATGAGTTAATAAAGAGTGATATTTGTGGTCAACCTATGATTATCTAACGTTTTTATTAGATTTTTATTAACAATGGTTTTTAGCACGAAAGACACCTAACTTACTTATGGTTTTGACATACTAGTGGAGTATTACTTTTAGAAGAAAAGTGGTTTTTAATTTGCATGAAAAACTGTTTCTCCAAGAGGGACGGATCCCACGGTTCCTTTTCAAATGGGATCCGGCTAGTATAACTTCCGGGATCCATAGATCTGTAATTACAGAAACAGATTTTACAAAAACATAGGTTTTACAAATTTATTCCCAAGATATGTGTTTTAGCCTACATTTTCTTTTAGCATGCATACATGACTTCTAATGTATCACGAAAGAGTACGAAACATATGAAACAAAAGAAATGACAAACACATTATGATAATAATAACCTAGATAAAGTATACTATTAATAATATTTCATTTCAATGCTTAGAATGATACAAAGGATTGGGTATATAACCCCAATGTAGATTAACAACACAAACTAAATGTCTCCGTATGTGAACTTCATCATAGGGAACACAAGTGCGATGAGTGTTAAGACGATGAGCACGGGATGTAAACCATGTTGAAGATGATCCTTCTTGGTTTCGGTTGGGATGAAATGGAGAAGAAGATGAAGTTTTGAGTGAGAGGGAATTTTTGAAATTGGAAGATTTGAAAAAGTGAAGATTTGATAAGGTGGGCGTCGAGTGGTTTATTTATGGGGAAGGAAAATTTTTGAAATTTGTGTTTTGTTTTATTATTAGATTAAAAGAAATAAAACACAAGTTTTATATACCACGACATTAGACGAGAAGAATAACACGTATGTGAGAAAAAAAAAGACTTCCTAATGAAGCTTCATGTAACACATATATATGCACAAAGGATAATCATATAAATACCTAAATAGGCATACTTAATGATCAAGCAAAAATAAAAAGAAAAACATACCTCTAGCGCACTTAGGAATGTCTTTACAAATGACACAGTAAATGTCACTTAGACGATTCCCCCTCCTTTGCGTTTAAGATACCTTCTTAAGGAAGGTATTCTTGTTACCAAGCGATTCCTATAGCTTGGTGGGTATGAGCTTTGACTAATCATCATGACAAAGAGGATTAGTGCGATTAAAGGAAAAAGTAAAAAGAAATGTTGTTATCAAATCAACATCCAAACATATAGTTTAAAAGAACACATGGTGTTTGTTTTTATGAAAAACCTTCTTTGTAGTTTTCAATTAACCATGGATCGTATCAAGTTTTTAAAGTACAATATACTTCAAGAAACTTGGTAACGAAGCTCTGATGCCAATTGTGGAAAACTAGAAGGGGGGTTGAATAGTTTTGCCAATTAAAACTTCCTTTTAATCTATTTAGATCGACTTATGTCAATCTATTTGGATGTGTGTGTTGGATGTTGATAAACAAGCATATAAAGGTAAGTAATGAAAAGATAAGAGTAAGGAGCACAAAACCACAACACGAGTATTTATAGTGGTTCGGCTACAAGGACACCTTCCTTGCCCTACTCCACTCCCCGAGTCACCTACTCGAGAGTTTGTAAACACTTCACCAATCTCCTGATGGCGGAGAAGCCTTCACAACGTCGCTTAACCTTTTTCTGGTACAAAGCTAAATACCGAGTTCCTTCACACCAAGGCGAACCACACCTAACACAACGTCGCCTACCCTTTATAAGGTACTAGGCTAAGTACCTAGTTCTTTCACTCCAAGGTGAACTACACCTTCACAACTTCGCATACCCTTTATTAGGTACTAGGCTAAGCACTTAGTTCCATTGCAATGGAGGAACTACTACCACACTACACCAACGACTAATCCCAAAGGAGATCTACTCCTTTACAACATCATCAAGGATATCAATATCCTTGGATCTAATACTAGTCTATCTTGTACATCGGAACACACCATATCGAATGTACATCTAAGGCACCTTTCAATAATGCCTTTGACTAGATCTACAAGACACCTTTCACTAATGTCTTGTGTCTTGACTTCTAAGCACCTTTCACTAACGCTTCTAGTCGTGACTTCTAAGCACCTTTCACTAATGCTTCTAATCTTGACTTCTAAGCACCTACCACAAGTGCTTATGATATGGACGATAGATACCCTTCACTAATATCTTCGTCTTGACTCTTGAGACATCTTTTACTAATGTCTTCAACACTACACTTCTTTGAAGAAAGAAAGGAATCATCAACAAGAAGACTTCAGTAGCCTTGATGATGAGGATGCATGGCAACTCATGGACTTGAGCTTTCTTGACTTCAAAGGTGGTGATCTTGCCTTTAAAAGGAACCTAAAAGATCACATAAATACAAAACTACAAACATAGATCTCTTGGATCTGAGGTTAGTGAGTTTTAAACTCAGGGAGAAAGTTTGTTAGAAAGGGGTGAGAAACAATGAAGAAATGGCTCACTATTTATAGAGGAAAAACTCTACTGTTCCCCGGATCCCATGGATCCCTTCCACAAGGGATCCGTGTAGCGTTAAGCTAGGGATTCGTGGGACGCTCCCTTTTACCCATGGGTTTTTTGTTATGGGTCATGGGTCATGGGTTGAACCATGGATCTTTAGCTAGATACAATGTATCTTTTGAGTGCAATGCACTTGGTCACTTGGGTATGGGTTGATCCATGGGTTATAGATATTATCCATGTATGATATAAGCATGATTTCATGCAATGGATTATGGGTCAAGCTCCATGGGTCATGGGCTTTGGGTTGTATCCAACTACATTCAATGTATTTGCCCAATGGGTTGTGATACTTAAGTTTCTGCCCATTTATATTACCCAGTATACTACATACTAGTTATGTGTATATTTTATCCAAATATGTAAATACTAGTTGTTGTACATATGTAATATTAAATCATAAAATCACTTATACTTGTTTTAGTGTTTTATGTGAATATGTTAGAAACTATTAGTTCAAACCATTTACGTACTTTATTTGTTTCGTTAAAATGATTTTACGTTTGTTATCGACAAAACATTAGAAGATCGTAAAATATAAATAAACGTTTTTACGGCTTATTTATATTACCAGTCTCTAAACTCATTCAAACCTAAAACTTATGAAAACCAACTAAGAATCCAAGAACATGTAAAGTAGATGATCAAACCATGGCTCTTGATACCATTTGTAGCATATTGGTTTTCATAAACACACAATCATAACACTATGAGGTTCGAATATGTATGAGTTTCTAGAGAGAGAAAGTGGAGAATGGGAACTTCTAGTAAGAGAAAGAAAAATGTATTATGAAGCTCCAACCCTCTACCTTGGAGGGTAGAGGGTATTTATAGTATCTTATAATATACGCTACCTACGGGCGATGGATCAGGCATACAGTGGGTAAAGACCCATCCGTCCTCCACGGTGTTACTTAACTAACTACTAATAATAACTAAACGACTACTGGATTTTCTAAATTTCAAAACTTTGTGAGCATGAAACGGTAGGGATGCTGAAGAAGGATGTCCACATCATTTCTACAAGATGATTCGGAGCAGGTAAAGTTGTTGAAGTCAACACGAAGGTTGTTCGTGCCATTCATTTTTTCATATCCAGGTGGGAATGTGTTGGCCATTGTGAGTTATGCTGGGGCATTGATATTTGCTTGTTGTTCAGCCATTTTGTGATCTGAAAGGCATTAGACAAAGAGACATACATAGAAAGACACAGTGTGTTAGCTTAAGTTTGATTCATTTACTAATCCCTTGTTTGATGATATCATATTTATTTTTGTTACATGTCCTAAGTCACATATGTCCTTTTACATGAATTTATGGTGATACATTTCGTGAACGTGTTAATTTTGAAGTTTTCAAATTCAATTATCAATTAGAACACAACATATTCACTTTTGTATGCTTATTCGTAACATTTACTTGTGACTTATTCGTAACAGAAAACAAGGCTGGTGAATAGTGACTTATAAGTAACTTGTGTCCTTATTCGTAAAGATGGAAGCTTATTCGTAAGAATAAGTTTAAAGCTTAAGACTATGCTTATTCGTAAGAATATCCTACACGTAAGACATATTCGAAAGCTTTATGCTTATTCGTAGGAATATGCTAATGTTTTACGCGTAAAACTTATTCATAAAAATAATGCTTATTCGAAACACAGTTCCTTATTCGTAAGAATAAGTTACGCGTAAGAATAAACCTTTTTCGTAAGAATAAAGTCTTATTCGTAAAACAATTCCATGTTTACGAATTTCTTTCCAAGAAATTCATAATCCACTGTAGATGTCTTATTCATAAGGCTTATTCGTAAAGTTTCTTCTTATTCGTAAAATGTTGAAACCTTAGCAATCTTTACAATTAATCATCTTGTTTACACAAACATGAATTTTTAGATTATAATTCATTCCAATCGTCACAAAGAACACAAAATAGGCACATAAACATATTTCTCATTCACAGAAGCCTTATTCGTAAGAGTTGCTTAAACCCTAAACCTTAAGTTTTCGAACAAGAAATATGTCCATCAAATTCAAGAAATGTGTGTTTTCGGGAGTTCTTAAAGTGCATATGAGTGATAATAAACAAGTTTTAACAATTAATGTCCACAGAATCAGAATATTCAATCTGAACGAGCACAAAAACCCTAAATCTTGAATTTTAAACTTAGAGATGATTCTGGTCTAATGAAACGTTAACAACATGTTCATAATCCTCCTCTAACACTTTCTTGTTCACACATAAACATCAAACACCTCAGAAATCAAAAACCCCAAATGGATCGATATGAACCCTAAAATCAAAATCATTCAATTAGTGTTTCTAGGTGAGTGTATTGTTGATGAAAACATGTTTAAGATTCAATAGAAAACGTTTTAACACAAATCTTTTCATCACAAACACACTTAATCAAAAACACCCAATTGTTCTTATGAACGAGATTTCAAAAAATCTTTTTAGAAAGATTTAACCATTGGATCAATGAGATTTTTAAAACCATTGTTTGAAATCATCATCAAAACGTATTACCACTTACAGATTTTTGAAAGCATGAACGGATTGAAAGATTTAATTTAGGATTTAGCCCCTTAACCTCAAATGTTTTCAACCAAGGTCCATTAACTCACAATTTGGTTAAGACAAATATCATTTTAGCAAGAAACTTGAGAATACTCCCCCTCTACTTTTGAAATACTAAATTTTATAAAATTTTTAAGTCTGAGGTGGGTATTCAACCATGATACATTACCAACACATTCGTGAAACAATATAGTTTTTGGTAACATGCAAGTACACGAATTTTATGAAACAGAAAAATATTTACATTCTCCCCCTCAACACTTGTTCGGTAAACATTGTGAAACGTTTGATAGAACACATTGTTGATAGAAGATTTGTACTTGCAATGTTTGTTTTTCATAGAAATTTGAATGGAAAAATATTTTTGGATTTTATAAGTGTTGGGAATTATGTGAAGTTTGGATTATGCTGAAATTAATGCCGAAGTGTTTCTACTGAAGATGAAGTGGATCTCAGAAGACATAATCTCATCAAGTATAATAGTTATTAGTCATTTACGGAAGTGTTTATTCCGTGTTTAGTTTATTTAGTGTGGATATACATGAGCTTTATTAGGAAGTGATTGTGTATATCTTATTTAGTTTTATGATTATCGTTTCTTGGAAAGCGGTTTAGCGAGATTGTTTAGGGTTCCTTGTCTATAAAAGGAACACATTAGAATGAGTTATGTACCGATTGGAAAACACGGTTTTAGTTAATATAAAGATCCATAGAGGATCAAGAAGTTCTTAGTTATTACTTGTGTTTATATTCCGATAAATATAAGTAGTAGAGATTGTCTTTTATTGTGCTTGTGATTACATAGGCATACATAACGATCTACGAGCTCAAGATCTATCAAGGTGCATTTGTTTCAACAAGTGGTATCGAGCCTCGTGAGAGTCTCTACGATACTAAGGACAAGTTTTCTAAACACCCATACAACCATAACAAAATCATCATGCACGGTTCGGATGTTGATCTTGAACTCACCAACAACCAAAACTCTACCCATCCGCAACAACTAAGTCTCTAATAGCAATGCTAAGTTTCCTTACCTTAAAAGGGAGGAATATGATCTTTAGGCGATGAAGATGCGAAGGCGGATCTCCAACATTGATTGGAATCTATGGCGATAATTATGAAGGGAGCAGTTTGAAGAGAACTACCACGGATTCTTGGTAATATGATGAATGTTCCTCCCAAAGCCGTGAAGAGTTCTTTGCGATTCGAGAGAAACCAAGGTCGAACTATTCTTCGCAAGCTATTCACGAGGATCACTTGAGTGATTTTCACTTCATGCAAGATGTTAAGGATATATGGTTAGCAATTAAGGCGAAGTTCGGTGGGAATGAGGAGTCTAGGAGATCAAGAAGTCCATGCTAAGACAACAGTTTGGGACTTTCAAATCTCAAGAAGAAGGAATACACAAGGGCTATTACAAGTTTCACAAGATCTTAAGTCGGTTGAATCACCTGTGCAAAGCCGATAATAATGATTGTAACTCTAAGTTTCGAGGTCTTTACCTCCATCCCGGCTACACGTAAGCATAGCTTTAAAAGCTAAAGGTGGTTTGGACATGATTACCTTTGATGAGTCTGTACCACAAACTTAAAGCTCTTGAACATGATGTAAGAAGACCTTTTCGATCATCTTCTTCTCGCTAGTCATCTTGCATTTGTTGGAGCCTCTACTCCAAAGTCTAGCTATGGTCCAAGCCCATATCCATCATCATCTTATCTTGCTCCTTCATCAAGTTCTCACTCTAAATCAAGCAACATTATGGAAGATGTACTTGGATCCTTCTTTCGATTATGATCCTCGCAGGATCCGCTTATGAGGATTTTGATCGGTGGACCCGATTGAGATGGAAGAGATGAAGTCGAGGTGGCAAGTGGCCATGCTTTCCATGGATATCAAGAACTTTGAGCGCAAAGTGGAAGAAGGTTTGGGTTCAAAGGACGCGATCCAAGAAGGTTTGACAAGAGGAAGGTTAAATGCTTCACATGCCAACGGATGGGTCACTTTTCTAGAGAATGCAAAGACAGAAAGTCGGTGATGAAACAAGATACTCTTCTTATCGTGAGATCGTAAGGAGGCAGAACTTCAAAGGGTTCGATTGCTTTGGTCACTCGGATAGCAATGTGGTGGAAGCAACATGAGGAGGGTAATAATGATGGTCCCGATAATGTTGGGTTGATTGCAAGTCGTACTACTGAGGAGGATAGGCATGATCGATTGCTTTGATGGGCATCTCTCGTGTACAAAACTGTTTGTTTGGTTGTAGTGAACGTTATAATGAACTCAAACAAGCTTATGATATTTTGGAACCTAAATATAATGAATGTTATGTGGAAGTAGAAGCTTATAAACAGAGCTTTAAAAACACTAGAAAGACAAAAGGTTTGGTTTCGGAAGAATCAAATAGCTTATGATGAGAAAATAGGTGTTTTAGAAAGAGATCTCAAATGTGCTACAAATGAATTAAAATGGTCCGAGAAGTTAAGAGCAGATGTAGAGTCGAAAATCTAGAGCTTAAGGAGAAACTTAAGGAGGAAATTGCTAGGCATAAAGAATGGATGATGAATGGTAATAAGTTAGTGGTCTCATTTATAGTAGTCAAGCTCCCAATTCTCAAATGGCTTTAGGCTTTAAGAAATATGTAGGATTAGAAGCTAGGGATGACACACGAAATCTACATCAGCAGCCTAGCTAATTTTGTGAAAGAAGGTGACCTACATGTCAGACGTGGACCAATTAGAGGTGAGCACATGCCCATTGACCTTTCCACTCTTAAAGACTTTGATGGATCACACCATCTGTATGGCAAAAGTCAAAGACATGCTGGACCCTATTACTTCTACTAATGACTTTGTCTCTTGTGTTAACAAATGACAAGTCCTCCAAGCAAGGGTCTACAGAGTGTGATTCAAATGACAAGTCCGACCTTCCCAAGTCTCCGCCCTTCCCAAGTCTTCACCCCTCGCACCCAAGACTACCAATAAGCATGTCGAGTAGTCGCCAAGGAATCCACTTCCAAGACAGTTGCCTCAAGACTTGCATTTTAATTCTTTGCATAATAGTCTTGTTAAAAACAATTCTTTTCATGGTTTTGGTTTGAATACTTCGCTTGTAATAATACTTCTTTTGGCTTAAATAAATCTTCTAATCGAAGAAATGTTTTTGTGTGGAAGTAAATCTCATTTAATTAAGGATTGTGATTATCATGAGCAAAGGATGAGTAGGTGTGGTGCTTCTAGGAAATCTAGACCAATGTGGACAAATGTAAATGACATACCACCTTATGTTCCACAAGATACAAAGTATAATACTCCTTTTTCTTGGAGGAAACCGGTTGTAAAACCATATGTTCAACCAACCGGTGAATATTTTAAAATGGTTTTGGCCTAGATATGTTAACTCTATGATCGATGGGAAAGGGTACTGGGATACTGTTGTCAAGACCTCAAAGAGTTGTTCTTGGAATACACAGGGACCTAAGTTTTATTGGAAACCCAAGAACAATAGTGGATCTTATACTTCTACATGGCACAACTCATATGATCCACAAGGCGTGTTCAAGTCAAGAATGACTTGAGCTCCATAGTGTACTAATTTTCAGTATATTTTGTTGTTGTAGGATCATCCCTTAAGCATAAAGATGTTGGAATTGTTGATGTGGTTGTTCTAGAAGTATGTCGGAAACAGGACATGATGCATAACTTTGTACCCATTGAAGGAGGAGGCAATGTAACCTTTGGAGGAAGTGATGGTCGATTATCGAAAAGGGACCATCAAAACACCTCATTTGGACTTTGAGAATGTTTATTATGTCAAGGAACTTCAACACTTCAATTTGTTTTCGCCTCACAAATCGTGACACTAAGAACAAAGTGCTCTTCACAGAGGATGAATGTCTTGTCTTGTCTAAAGACTTCAAACTCCCGTAAGAAACTTCAATTTCATCAAGGTTCCTCGCAATCACAATCTTTATACACTCAACTTAACCAATGTCCAACCAAGGTGACTTAACATGTTTGGTGGCTAAAGCATCCGTGGATGAGTCCACCAAATGGCATGAAGGATGGCCCATGTCAATTTCAAGACCATAAACCGACTTTCTAAACCGGGCCTAGTTCAAGGTCTTTCGCCAAAGTCTTCACCAATGATCATAAGCGTGTTGCATGCAACAAAGGAAAGCAAAGACTGAGCCTCATACAAAGGTGTTCTCATTCTGAAGAAGCATTATTTCGAACCTCTTTACCGCTTCATATGGATCTGTTTGGTCCAACTAAAGTGAGAAGCATTGATCATAAATATTTTTGTCCGGTGATCACCGATGGTTATAGCAAATTTTGTTGGGTATTCTTTCTAAGGACCAAAGATGAAACATCCAAGTATTGAAAGACTTCATTACCCTTATTGAGAATCGTTGAACAAAAGGTGAAAGGAATTAGGTGTGATAATGGTACGAGTTAAAAATGCAATTCGATAGAACTCTGCAGGTTAAAGGGAATCAAAAGGACTATAGCACTCCAAGAACCCTCAACAAAATGGGGTGGCGTAAAGAAAAATAGAACCTTAATAGAGGCTGCAAGATCAATGTGAGACTCTAAACTTCCAACCATGTTTTGGATGAAGTCATTGGTACGACTTGTTATGTACTCAATAGAGTGTCCATTACTAGACCACATCTTAAAACACCATATGAACTTCTTTTGGGAAAGTTCCCGTTATTCATTACCTTAAACCGTTTGGTCGCCAAGTGACAATTTTGAATACCGTGATCCATTGGGCAAATTTGATGAGAAAGGCGATGATGGTTACATTGTGGGTATTACGCTCATAGTAAGGCATACAGAGTTTACAATGTATCGCTAAGAAGATTGAGGAGACATTGAATCTGAGGTATCTTGAAGACAAGCCTAATGTTCAAGGACAGGTCATATTTGGTCATTTGACCTTGATTACTTGACCGATTACTTGGGTTATGCTAGACATATGGCTAACCAAAATGCGATTCTCAAGCATCTCCAACTACTAGTGCGTAAACTTTGAAGCTCATTCGACGGTGGTCCGATGATGATGAACAACCCATTGTAGTACCTTCCTTCTCTCCTAACAATTTTGTAGGTGACACTTCTCTGATTATACCGATGTGGGTGAAGATGAATTCTATTATGTCGAGGACCTTGCGATGAAGAAACAAGAGTATGCAACCACTTTAGAAGTTGAGAGGAATGTTGAAAATAGTACAAGTGAAGCAATCGGTGGAAAATTCAATTCACCGAAAGTGGTTCTGCTTTCTCCTCACCTCTCCGGTTCGGTCGAAAGACATGTTGACTCTACTCCTATTTCTACTAGAGTGTCAATGACCTTGGAGAACCTTATACAAGGTTTCCTAAACCTTCGATCTTGGTCATCATCAACCCAAAGCGGGCATCTTCAACACACCTTCCTATGATATCGACTTTGAACCCTCGTGACTAATCTTGATTCCTCCATTGATGTCAACACCACCACTACTACAAGGATCAACAATGCTCATCCACGCCTAATATTATAGGTGATCCTAATGCACCTGTTAGAACAAGAGGTACCGTGGCACGATCTAAATATGGACGGTGGCTTTTATCTCTTATGTCTCTAATCAGAGAGACAATCACACGGACTATGAACATTGTGCAGATGCTTGTTTTCTCTCACAAGTGGAACCAACCGGTGTTACTCGTGCTCTTGAAGACTCAAGTTGGCTTGAAGCAATGCAGGATGAGATGCAACAGTTTCAAAATCACAGGTTTGGATATTGGTACCACTACCGATGGTAAGTATGCTATTGGGACTAAATGGATTACAAGAATAAGAGAGATGCTCGAGGTGTTGTCATTAAAACAAAGCCGATTAGTTGCACGGGGTATAGACAAGAGGAGGGGATCGATTATGATGAAGTGTTTCCACCAGTGGCAAGAGTTGAGGCTATACGGATTTTCTTAGCTTATGCATCCTATATGGGTTTTATGGTCTATCAAATGGATGTTAAAGGAGCCTTCTTATATGGTGAGATTGAAGAGGAGGTGTATGTCACTCAACCTAAAGGATTTGAAGATCCAGATCATCCTAATCATGTTTATAAGGTGGTCAAAGCTCAGTATGGACTACATCAGCACCCGAGCCCGGTATGCTAGGCTCTCTACATTTCATTTCAAGCACGGTTCTGAGAAGAGGTGCAATTGATAAGACTCTTTTCCTAAAGAAGAATTCCACCGACATTATTCTTGTGCAAGTGTATGTGGATGACATTATTTTGGATCCACAAAGGAAGCTTGGTGCGGGGAGTTTGAGGAGCTTATGAAGGAGAGTTTCGGATGAGTGCCATGGGAGAATTAACTTTCTTTTGGGTCTTCAAGTTCGTGAGACACGATGGTATCTTTATCGGTCGGGACAAATATGTGAGGGACATCTTGAAAAAGTTTGGTATGGAGGGTGTAAGGATCGCCACTACACCTTATGAAGCTCCAAAGACAAAGACCAACAATGAAGTCGATCCACTGTGAATGTACATCCGCATGCAGGTCTATGATTGGGTCTTTGATGTATTTAATGACTTCCGGCCCGATATTACTTTTTTTGTGAGTGTTTGTTCACTACATCAAGTTACTCCACCGACTTCCCATCTCAATGTGTTAAGAAGATCTTTAAGTACCTCAAAGGCCAACCTTTTCTAGGTCTTTGGTACCCAAAGAGTCTCCTTTTAAGTTGGAAGCATATAGTGATAGTGACTATCTTGGTGCTAATCTGGATAGGAGGTCCACCATTGGAGGTTGCAGTTCCTTGAAAGAGATTGATTTCTTGGCAATGCAAGAAACAAACTATTGTGGCTACCTCATCTATCAAGCGTAGTATGTTGTCGCGCAAATTGTTGTGGACGTGTTCTTTGGATTCAAAATCGGTTGTTGGATTATGGGTATAATTTCATGAACACAACAATTTTTATTGATAATCAAAGTACCATATGCATTGTTAAAAATCCAGTTTTTCACAATCGAACAAAACATATTGAAATCGTGCACCACTTTATAAGAGATGCATATGATAAAATTTGATAAATGTGGTCAAAATTCACACCGATGATAATGTGGCGATTTGTTAACAAAGGCTTTTGAGGACCAAGGTTTCAACACCTAGTGGTCCATATTGGCATGCTTAACCCTTAGCGCAAAGTTTAAGGGAGGCATAGGCCTCGTGGGAGGCATATGCCTCGGGGAGGATTTGTGTATAACTTTGCATTTTGCTATGTAATTTTGTATATTTGTTTGATTTTAACTACTCTAACTCGCTAATGTAATCTTAGTGTGTTTCTTTGTTGGTTTGTGTGTTTCTCTGTGTTTGTTTTGTTTTGCGAGTGTCTGCTCGTTCGCTGAGATATGGTCAAGTACTAAAGCTTGTTTCACCGAATTCAAAGTCCTGAAGTGAGTCAATTGTTTCTTCGAAGATGATGTCTTGAAGTTATATGATTCATTCAAAAGAAGTACTAAAGCAAATGAAGCAAATTGATCATTCATTCATTCTAGAAAGCAGTTTGACTTACGACTTCACAGTACTAGCAACATCAAATGCATCTACATGATCTACTAGTCCTAATCTATTACATATCATCCGCTCCAACATCTAACATCTTGTTGGATATGCATGATCGCTCACATCTTTCACACTAAATGTCGGCTACGCTTTTGTGATGTGCATAACCAACCCTAACAAGATGCTAAGGATCAAAATGGAGAGGATGGATTGATGCAAACGTTGATGATGACAATGACCACATTTGATGATGGAGAAAAACAATGTGTCCTTTGTGCTTCCTCTATGTATTTCAACCAAAATGCAACCCATCTACTCTCTTTAAGTTCTTCCCCTATACGATATGTGATGATGCACCAAAACCTGATGCAGAAGACCGAGAACCACCTCTCTATCTTTTGGAAGTGGTGGATTTTTGGGTCATGGCCTTCGTTGAGGCCGAGGTGCTGGGGGTTGGGAGTAAGATGTTCCCTCCTTATAGGAGTCATCAGAATCATCAGCAGAATCACTTGGATTCACTACACTTTCATCTTCTGATGAAGGGAGAAAGGGTGATTTCTTTGGTCGTGGATATGGTTTTGGAAAGTAATGAAGCCATGGATTGGTGTCTTCACTTGATGATGATGATGATGAGGACGATGTTGTGAGATCTAAGATCTCAGTTTTGGTACTCATGGTTTATTATGGGTAATTTTGGAGTATTGGTGGAATTAGGGTTTGGAAGAATATTTGGGGGTTTTTGATGAAGAGGAATATGTGCATTGGGATTGTTTTATAGACAGTTTCTGGTGGTGATGAGATTTAATGCAAGTGGGTGAAACAGTAAAAAGATATTTACTGAAGCTTCTTGAATAAGTAATCATTTCACGATTGTTCTACTTCACGAGAATGGTTTCGTTCTCACGATTGTTCTACTTTAGCAGAATGGTTTCTGTTTCCACCGAAGTTAAAAGTGAATATGAGTAAAAGTAGAAATACACGTCATCGTTGGTCAACTTTGACCAAAATTGGGAATTTTCTATTTATTCTCTACCGGCATATATTCGTCCGATATTAAGTGATTTGATTATTACTCTCATTCAAAACACTTCCTTTTGTGCAAATCATAACCCTAATCTTCAAAATCTCTTATGGCGCTTCAATTTAAACATGATCATAATAAGGTTGCTTTTCTTGGAACTGCTCGAGGAGATGAGTTGTATAGGCCGATGATTTCATTCTTACAAAGATCAAAGATTCAGTATGCATTAATGCATTCTCCAAATGCTATATATGAATCCTTGGTTACTCAATTTTGGGCGTCGGCAGAAAGAAGAAGTGATACTGAAATAGTTGCAAGGGTTGATGGAAGAGAGTATGTGGTGACAGAGGAACTGATCAGAAGACAACTTCGCTTGGATGATGAGAATGGAGTTTATCATTCTGATTCTACAATGGTACTTGAAGGGCTTAGGCGATTGGATATCAAAGTACGAGGGAGATATGTGGTTAAAAATAAGCTTTGTCCTATGTGGAGGTTCTTGGTTCATACGTTGCTCTAGTGTGTCAAGAATAAGTCCGGAGGATGGGATCGTTTTCAACCCAAATGGGATGTGGTATTGTTTGTTTATCTAAGGGTTTGACTTATAATTTTTCTAAGTTTATCTTTGATAATATGGTTGAAAATATAACTAGGAAGAAGGGTAAGTTTTTGATGTACCCTAGGTTCTTACAGATGATATTGAATGTTTCTACACAAACCCAAGCTTTTCATCCCATAAGTGTGTTGACTCCTAAGTTATTTGCCACGATGATAACTAAATTTGAGGGGACACATTTTCCTTTGTTAGCTGCTATGTTACCTCAGGAGAATGAGCCTACTGATGAGGTTAATGTTGTTTTATCTTCTTCTAATACTACTGATGGCAATATTTTAGTTGATGTTGATGAAGGTCCTTCTGCTGTTAATGAGGCATCTATACTTTCACCTAGACCATGTCCTAGTCAAGCACCTACACAAGTTTCTATTGATGAGGTTCAGGTTAATATTGATGAAGTTCAGGTTGATATTGATAGATTGCCTACACCAAGTCCTGTTAGGACTCCATTTGGTGAAGGATGTTCTAATGTTGATCAAGTTAATGTTACTCCCGAGCAGCCTAATGAAGTTCCAATTCAACCGAGCAATCGGTTGATACTGAGATGAGGATCCTATTACACTTACCTCATTATATGCTCGATGAACAAGCTTACGGTGAGGTGGTGGTCTTAAGAAAGAACTTGCAGAAACCAAGTCTATTCTTGGTAATAAGATTGTGGAATTGGAAACTAAAGTTGAGAACTTGGAGGAAATACTGAGTCAGAGGGGTAAAAAGAGAAGTTTGGTTTCTTCTGAGGAGGAGGATGAAGAGAATCTTCATACATCTCTTGAAATCTTGGCTGATGCAGCTCTTACACCTGATGTTTCTTCTCCAGTTGCTGAATTTTCAAGGAGCAAGGTGCCTATTGTATTTGCTAGAAACAGAAGAAGACAATATTTGAATAAGGTATCTGCTGACACGTCAAAGGAGCCGAATATGGTTGATACATCTGCTGATGTTATAATTGAGGAGGTTGCTTCTGATCATGATCAAACTTCAGCTTTACAAGAACAACAAAATGTTTCACCTTCAGCAGATGATGAAGAAGTTTTTATTGCTAGGAGAATGTATAAGTTGAATTCTTCCTCTGAAGTTTTCTCTACACCTGTTGAGGAATTGTCTCAACCTATTTCCTCTGATGTGGGATTGATTGTTCCTTCTGAAGCTCACATTGGTTCTGCTGAAATTGGTTCTTCTGAGCCATCTACTGAAGGACAGGACCCTGTGATTGATGATATGCTTAATTCAGGTATAGTTACAGAAGAAGAAAATCAAGCTCAGGCTCGGATATTTGCTGATTATGAGAATATGCAGAAGAGTCGTGTTGTTGCTAAATTTCTTCAAGATCAAGATGCTTCTAATTTGTCTCCGAAGGAAATTAGAGCTTGATGCATTACTTCCTAAGATTACCGATGATCAATGGGATGCTTATACTACTCAAGGTGCATCGATCCAAATCTTGCAAAACTCATTTTAGGAGCATCTTTTGATGATGAGAATTTTGTGGATCAAATGGTGACTCTTGGTAATCTACTGGAAGCAAGAAGCATTTGCAAAGAGGATGACTATTATTGCTCAAAGATATCAAGCTAAAGAGACAAACCCATGATTGTTGTTCAGAAGAGAAATCATATGAGGAGAGTTGTGAAGAATTCTGCTATTTATAATTCTGGGATGTCAATGAAGCAAATAAGTGAGTTGTCTGATGATGCTTTGATCAGAAAATATAATATGGTTATGAAGCTTTCTTCTTCTGGTTCTACTTCTTCTTCTCAATTGGAAAGCATTGCTTCAATGTCTGATGTTCCTAAAGCTAAGAGACAGAAAACAGTTGAAATAGTGGATAATTTTGATGAAGTTTTGCCTCTGGTGATCTCTCCAGTTGTTACTTCTGAAACAACTTCTGAAGCTATGACTTCTACTGATGTGATTGTTTCTTCTGAATCTTCTTTGGTTTCTTCTGAATCATTGCCAAGGGTGGATTTGGGTAACTCATTGGGTCAGGATGATGATCTTAATATTGATACAGATCATATTGTTGGTAAGAGGCAGAAAAGCTTGGTTAAAAGGAGTTCTGTCAGATTGGCTCGGAAACATTCTTCAAAGACTTCTTATTTGGATCTCAAGGCTGATGAATCTACTTTTATTGAACTTGGACCTGTTGAAGTTTTTCCTGAAGGAACTCATGTGGTATTGGTTAATTGGAAAGCTGGAAAGCTTAACACTATTTATAGGCTGGATAATACTGTTCTTGAGTTCAACTTTTTGAAGGATATTCTTCATTTGGTGACTAGACATGATTTGAAGATGCTGTATGCACATGTCATTCAAGATTATAGGTTTCATCCAAAGAATGAGTTTCGGTTTATATTTGTTGGGTGATCTTGAGTTATGTTTGATTCTCATTCTCCAAATGGTAAAGGGTATTCTATTTGGAAGAATTCTCATAAGTGGGAGATTGAGAGTTGGAGATTTTATCCTCGCCTTGTGTTCATGTGGTTCGAGACCACATGTGGGATGATTTTGTGTATGCTATCGGATAAGCTTTATCCTTTATCGGTTACTTTTATGGAAAGGTTCTTTGAGACACAAGTTGGAAGTCCCTCCTAATCCTGTTGGCAATGATGAACTTCATGCTTCTCAATGTGTTGGTTTGATTAAAAAAAACACGTCACATAAAGGTTCATCTTGATTGTATTATTTTGTAACTTTTGTTTTCTTTATTTATTAGTTAAAAAAAAAAAAAAAAAAAAAAAAAATGTTTTGGTTTTATCTAACTTTTTCTTGCGGGTTTGTTGTATACTTTTATGGTTCTTGACTCACAAGATATACCTTGTGTATGTCAAAAGTTAGCTAGTCCAAAGGGTACACTTTGGTAAAGACACATCAAATCATTGATAAATGTAATGATTTGCTAAAATCATAGGGTATGCAACCACCCATGCTTAATTGTTGAGTGTTGTATGGTTTTCAATTCACCATGGTATATTCCTTTTGGAATCCAAGAATTGGCTAGCCCACATGTATATGGCTTGTGGTAAAGGCGTTGGCATTCCATATTTGGTTCTCAATTCACCAATTCTAAGAATTGACTAGTCCCGAGCAAACGGCTACGGTAAAGACATCACAAATCCGTTTATATGGTTCTTTGGTTTGCCAATAAATCGATGGTTATCGGTGTACCATAGTTTACGAACTTAAACATTTGGCTACTCGGTAGTGATGGCTATTGGTAAAGAGACATCAAATCCATTATTTTCAATGATTCACCTCTCACGAGGAGTTAACACACCGGATGTGATGAGAATAGTATGAAACTAATTTGTTTTGATGTATCTATTGTCATTTGTTCTTTGCAAAGATATGGAGTTTGAGTTTCTTCATCATAGAGATGTTCTTCTTTGGATTCTTTCTTTGTTCTTTGTCAGTATACAATCCTCTGGAGCTATTTTTGTTAAAGATCTATCGAGAACTGGAACTTAACCAAGTCAAATTCAGTTTAGGGAGGATTGTTGGGAATTATGTGAAGTTTGGATTATCTTTGAAATTAATGCCAAGTGTTTCTATCGAAGATGAAGTGGATTACGCCAAGACATAATCTCATCAAGTATAATAGTTATTAGTCCATTTACTGGAAGTGTTTATTCCGTGTTTAGTTTATTTAGTGTGGATATACATGCGCTTTATTAGGAAGTGATTGTGTATATCTTATTTAGTTTTATGATTATATGTTTCTTGGAAAACGGTTTAAGTGTGGATATACATGAGCTTTATTAGGAAGTGATTGTGTATATCTTATTTAGTTTTATGATTATACGTTTCTTGGAAAACGGTTTAGCGAGATTGTTTAGGGTTCCTTGTCTATAAAAGGAACACATTAGAATGAGTTATGTACCGATTGGAAAACTCAGTTTTAGTTAATATAAAGATCCATAGAGGATCAAGAAGTTCTTAGTTATTACTTGTGTTTATATTCCGCTGATAAATATAAGTAGTAGAGATTGTCTTTTATTGTGCTTGTGATTACATAGGCATACATAACGATCTATGAGCTCAAGATCTATCAAGGTCTGTTTGTTTCAACAATAAGATTTTATATTTTTGTAGTTCCTTTTTGAAAAATTGTTTACAAAAGTGGTTTTGGTGTTTGACTTTCAAGGTAGTTTTAAAAATTCATCCAGGTCTTTTGGAGTCAAACACCTCATGCCAATCCGATGAACCAAATCAGCAAATCTTGCGGGAGGCAAGGCTTTGGTGAAAAGGTCCGCCAATTGGTGTTCTGTACCTACAAAGTATAATTCCATCGTTCCCTTCTCCACATGCTCTTTGATGAAATGGTAACGAAGAGCAATGTGCTTTGACTTTAATTGTTGAACTATGTTGCACGAGATCGCAATAGCACTTTTGTTGTCACAGTACACCGGAATCTTGTCGAATACATAACCATAATCCATTTGTTATGTTCTCATCCAGATGACTTGAGTACAACACGCAAACATGGCTACATATTCTGCTTCAGTTGATGAAAACGATGTACAATCCTGCTTCTTCGATTGCCATGACACCAGTTTATCACCAAAGAATTGTAAACCGCCAGAAGTACTCTTTCGTGTATATAAGCATCCTGCATGGTCAGCATCTGAAAATGCTATTAGTTCAAAACTAGAATCCTTCGGATACCAGATCCCAAGTTAATGGTTCCTATGATGTATCAGAGGATTCTTTTAGCCTTAGAGAGGTGTCTTTCAGTGGGTCTTGACTAATAACGGGAGCATAGATATACAACAAATACAATATCGGGTCTACCGGCTCTTAGATACATGAGAGATACAATAATACTACGGTATTTGATAGGGTCAACCAGTTTCCCATGTAAATCAGTTTCCAGATTACTGGTGTGTGCCATTGGTGTATTATAGGCGTCACTGGTTTGCATACCATGTTTTTTCAAAATTTCAAGAGCATATTTGGACTGACTGAGAAAAATACCATAGGGTGATTAATGAACTTGTAGTCCTAAGAAGAACGTAAGTTCACCCATCATTGACATTTCAAAATTTGTTTTCATTAGTTTTGAAAAAGCATTTGAGTACTTTTTTTGGTAGAACCAAAGATGATATCATCCACATAAATCTGAACAATTAAAATATGTGCCCCATGATATTGAATAAACAATGTGGGGTCGAGCGATCCTTTGATAAATTTATTAGCAAGCAAAAAGGATGACAACTTATCATACTTCGCCCAAGGTGCTTGTTTGAGACCATAGAGAGCCTTTTTTAGTTTGTAGACATGATTAGGGATCTCTGGATCAACGAATCCTTCCGGCTGGCTAACATACACTGTCTCCTTAAGTTGACCATTCAGAAATGCAGGTTTGACATCCATTTGGTAGACGGTGATGTTCATGTGAGCCGCGAATGCCAGAAAAATCCATACAGCCTCAAGTCTAGCAACCGATGCGAATTATTCTTCAAAGTCGATACCCACTTCCTGTTTATAACCTTTAGCCACCAGACGTGACTTATTTCGAATGACCCGTTCCTTCTAAACATTTGAACTGGTTCAACTCTTCTTGCATGGATTCAATCCAGTTGTCCTGAGTCATTGCATCTGATAACGCTACACGCGTCGTTCGGGGTCAAAGGAACTTCCTTTTCTTCGAGCAAGTTTTATAACACCCTAGGCAGTGAACCTAATCGTTGTAGTGTAGTAATTAGGGTAAGCCACGGGTATTGATATCGTTCTCTAGGGGAATAGGAATGCTAGTAAGAAGTTACTACGCTAAGGTTAAGGTTGAGGAAGATTATTTTTATCTTTTCATATTTTATGAAAATGGAAAGGTCTGAATCTCGGGTATTGGATTTGGGGGTTGGTATTTCTACCGATTACTCTACTATTATCTAATTATCTAAACTAAGGTTGTGGGAGTCTATGTCTAATTAATGTGTGCTCGTATGATAGTTTAAAGATGTGTTTACTTAGTTTGTATTACTCCTTAATTATCTCCTATTGATGGTTGAGTGTCACGTCTTATTCCTAGTAGCGTTGTGTGTCTAAAGTTGTAGGGTATGCGTTTCTCCTAACTCTTGAACTTACCAAAGGGTCTCGCCTACAAACCCACTAGGGATTATAAACTCCTACTCTAAGGCGCTCTTTGGATGGTTTAGCCTACAATTACTCGGTAATTATATTCTAAGGTTCACAAAGATGAATCAAGCATTAAGTACACAACGAATGACCTATCGCATTACTAGATCATTAATCAACTAAGATAAGAAACAACCAATCAATATTCAATAATTAAGTTTCATACTTCCTAAGCAAACACACAAATAAATTAGCGGGACATGGAGAACATGCAAGCATACACACAAATAATCAAAGACATAATTGAATTAATGAAGTAAAGACTTATCTTGATGTAAGATAGGGTTTAAAACCCTAAAATCTTGTACAAGACACCTTAGGTTCGGTTTTAGGTTTTACTCCAAAGACTCTCCACACAAAGACCGAAAAATTCGGATTCTATATATAAGATTACAATTGCGACGGCGTCACCTTATGTTTAGTGGCGCGCCATGTCGCCGCCATTAGGGTTTCGTCTTGGCCACGTTAACCTTGCGACGACGTCACCATATGTACGTGGCGCCGTCCTCTTGACTTCGGCGTCGTCGGATTGCATCTAGGCCGCCCGAGTAGCGACGGCCTACTCTTCCACAACTAGACGTCATCACTTGAAAATACGAGTTTTGGGTTACGGATCGTCACAATAATTTTGGGACGGCGTCGCCATTAACACTTGACGCCGTCGCCTTCTACTTTCAAAGAAGCTGTGAGTGTCTCGATTTTGACTTTGGCCATTTTCTTCATATATTCGCGCCTTTTCGTCCAAATAAGTGCCATTCCAACATTTTGCCTTCACGAGACCTAGAAAGTGAAAAGGAACGATATTAAGCAATAACGGATACAAAGTGATCAAATAAGGACTTAAACGACCCTCAAAATGGTACCTTTAAAACCTTATCAAATATCCCTACACTTGTTATTTGCTTGTCCTCAAGCAAATGTGCTTTTAGCCAATTAATTTATAAGTTAGGGGTCATGAAGCATTAATTCAAAACGGTCCACAACACATATAAGCCCATAAAAGTCATAACAAGCACGGAAATTACATCGGCACCTCATGGGGTGTTTGGATATTCACATCTCTCTCGGGTATATATGAAATATAACAAATAGGAAATGGAAGATAAAAACTCATTAACCGGTCCTAGTGCATAGATTACCATAGGCTTGAGAATAGATCAAACCTCTATCGCTTTGGCGTAAGCACCTAGGAAAGACTATCAAAGAGGTCTTTTAAAGGGTTGTAACGTTAGGCTTACGGTAGGGAAATAAAGGGTTTGGTGGGATAGGCAATGTAGTGGTGGCAAGTCAAAAATCTTTATGTTAACTGCATATGAAGAATGGCGTTGCTAAGCCAACACTCGACACTCTAAAACTCTAGGTAACTGAAATAAACAAACATAAATTTTAAAGATAGATGTAGGATGGTAGCCCGTATGTTTTTTTTTTTTTCACTCTATTTTTTTTTTTTTCTTTTTCTTTTTCTATTTTTTCGACTTTTTTTTTTTTTTTTTTTTTTTTCATACACTTTTACTCTACCATCCTCTATGATAACATCAAAATACTAGGGATTTGGGCATATCCCTACACTTGAGTTTTATTACTCTAACACTAATTTGACCCGAATTGAAAAGATCAAAACACTTGGGGTACATTATTACACAAACAAAGGGAATTTGAATTTAACGTTCCCTTCCGTCATTTCATAAACTTTAACTTTTCCCATGAATCCCAATCATCCCAAAGCTGTATACAAAGGATATGACTCGACTTAGCAACTTATGCAAGCAACTAGATAATTGAACTAAGGGTTTAGGGTGATAACAAACATTTGCACTAAAAGTGAGTGCATAAGGGGTAGGCTAAGGCGATTTGGGTGTATATTTGGGGTGGGGTGTAAACAATGCTCTTCATTGATATTCGGAAAAACCGAAACATCACGAGAACCGCGAAAAGGATAGGCTCGAGGGGTTAACTAGGGTATCGTGTACTAAAAATGAGTACAACGCAAAGGGTGTGGGGGATTACTCAACCGAAGTGGAAGAAGTAATTATATTACGGTGTATCAAACAAGGGTTATCCTAATGCCTCTTATCATTTAGTTATTCCTAACTACACAAGTGTAGCCTCACTTGCGATCTCGGAATGCATCACAAAACAAGTTCTAGAATCTAATATACTACCGGTTCACACTCTAAGCATTAAAGATGAATGCTTTTAATTCCTACTAATCTAAGGCGATCCTCACATTTTGGTGGAATTTGGGTGGTAAAGGGTTTTGTGCTAGTCATGCAACTTCCTATCCATGAGACGCTTTTGTTAAGACTAATGGCCCACTCTTATATGTCATAAAAATTTTAAATTTGGTGCCAAAATTACCCTAACCGACATTTTCTCATGGTTTATTACACAATCGCAATTGGACAAAGCAAATAATCAAGGATAAGCATAGTTTCAAAGTTCCGCTTTATTTTCCTCCTACACTTAAACCGAACATTGTCCCCAATGTTCCCGAAAGTATCATAGTTATGATAAAAGAAGGTAATTAAAAGCGAAAGAAACTAATACTCCCCGATTAGCTCGGTAGGATCCGTGTAAAGTGGTGGTTAAATCTTTTCAAAAGAATTATTGCGTGAAAAGCTCCTTCCAATCTTATGTAACTTCTTCTTGACAAACTAAACTCGCACACTTGAAGAAAACAAACGAAACCTTCGCGTAAAATCGGCGGTAATAATATATATATAAGACTCGATTTAAACTAGGATATAATGCTTGTGGAATGGATGTTTACTGAATTTCTAAGAAAATTAAGACCGGAAAATTCCAAAATTTATAAGTAGCTCGAGAAAAGAGAAAAAGTAATCGATGTTTTACTCCTTCTCGACGCCGTCAGTTGCAATCTGACACCGTCAGTTATCCCGACAAAAAGCGGTGCGATTTTCGGAAAAAATTCGGAAAATTTACATCTTTAGAATCGGAAAAATTTACGCAAAACATCCATTATGACTCGATACAAGCATTTGACTCGAACAAACAAATATAAATATCTTTTAGTTAATTTTTATTCTCATGTTTACGTTTCTTTTGAAAACGTGTGTAATCCTCCCTACACTTATCCCTTATGTAAAATACCTTTATATGCAATTAAGGCGAGGTTAAAAACAAAATAAAGCATTTTCACAAATTTAAACATGAGGATAAACAATTAATAAAAGATATATGACCCTAACAAGCAAACAATTAAGCATGGGTTGCCTCCCACGAAGCGCTTTTCTTTATTTAAGAGTCTTGTAGCTAGACTCGTAGTCGTGCTTCTACGTTGCCTCACCACCGCCCTCTTGACGGTTTCTAATGGGGGATTCCATGTTGTAGAAGTGCCCTAAAATGCGCTTCTCTAAGAGTTCATCCTTTCCCCAATCGGTCCTATATTCCGGTCCTAGGCTCAAGCAATCCTTGTAGAATCCGAAAATCTTAGCCATAACATAATCAACACCTTTCTCCCTATCCTCATTATTCCTATAATAGACCGACAGTTTAAGTTCCTTTTCATCATTAGAGAGTGATGAAAACTTCTCAATCTTAAACGGCATTTGGTAAGCTATGTCATCGATCTCATTCTTGAATCGCACTACTCCTAACGAGGGGTCATAGGTCATCCCGGTGCTTTCTATGAAAGGTTTTCCTAGAATAACATGGGACAAGCTAGGGTCTATGGCCGTGCTAATATCATCCACAATTATGAAGTCCGTAGGAATAGTGAAACTACCTACATAAATGGGCAATCCCTTAACTCTACCAAGAAAATTGCAACTAACATTAGGATCATTGGGGTCTTGCCTAGTTGGAATAGGCTTCTTCAATATCCAATTGTAGTAGGTGCTAGTCATTATGTTGATTGGGGACTTGCGATCAATGTAAGCTTTTGCCACAAAAAGGTGTCCTATGACACATGGTATGTTAAGATTCCAAGGGTTCCCGAACTTGATTCGAGGACTTCTCCTAACATACATGTGACGGAGGTCACGCACTAAGTGAGGGTGGCGAGATAGTTCTTCTTCCGTAGGAAATTTGTTGAAATAGTCAATGTCTACTTCATCTACTTCCTCGGGTATTTCCTCATCCGCAAGTGTATAGTCCTCTTCGTCATTTGTTTCATCAGGTTCAACTAAGGCGATGGCATTGACGAATTGGACATGCTTTAGCTTGCTTGGATCCTTAATCTCTATACCTGAAGGCTCGGGAGTTGAGATAGCACTAACCTTCTTATCACTATTAGCTATGGCTTTCAAAAGGTTGTCTATTTTCCTATCCATCTCGGCTTGTTGATTATTAAAGCGGTCCGAAAGCTTAGCCATTTGGGTTTCTTGGGATGCAACTAGGTTTTGCAACATCCCTTCGATGTTTTGTATGTTAGGACCGTTAGGTGGGGGCCATGAGAAATCATTAGAAGTGAATTCTTTGGTTTGTCCCCAATAGAAGTCGGGCTTGTTTTTCCATGCTTCACGGGTTTCATTGAAATTCCTAGGTCCGGGTGTTGTAGGGAATCTTCCTCCCGCTCCATTAACACGCGAGGATGCGTAGTCAATGAAGTGTGTTCGGGGATCGGGTGCTAGTCTTGCTGTGTTATGAGGATCACAAAGCGGCTCGCACGAGGAAGAAGCTTTGTTCACATGGTGTGAAGACTTAGGATTTTCGTAGGAACTCATGAGGAATTTAACTTGATCTTCAAGTTCGATCATCCTACGGTCGGAAGGAGGCAAGGAGATTGCCTTAACGGGTTTGGGCACTCACGGGGTCATCCCAACTTCGTTGTCATAGAGGGCGAGGTCCTCTATTATTTCCCATGATTCTTCTGCGGTGAGATCACTAAGTTTTCCACCGGCCGCTTGGTCAATGGATCGCTTAGTGGGAAGTTGACATGATCATAAAAGATTTGGACTTGGAGCCAAAGATCAATGCCGTGATGAGGGACTTTATGAAGTAAGTCCTTGAATCGGGTCCATGCTTCAGAGAGATTCACCTTGACGTTGTTGGAACATCAAGATGTCATTCCTAAGCTTAGTGGTTCTCCCGGTGGGAAAAATTGAGCAAGGAAGCGAGAAGTAAGATCATCCCAACTTGAGATGGAGCCCGCGAGAAGTCGCTCAAGCCAATTACTAGCTTGGTCCCGAGAGAATTGGAAGAGACGCAGTAGCGTGGTCTCCGAGTAGTACCATCAAGGTCGATGGAATCGACGATTTTGAGGAAATCCTCGATGTTGATTTGGATCTTGAACGAAGTCCATGGAATGCACATCCGTTTTGCACCAACCGAATGGTGTCGGATCGCAGGCCGTAGTTTGGGCTTGGTCGGGAAGCTCAATGGTGTTCCTATAGCCTAGGTGGCTTGGTCTCGAGTACTCACCAAGAGTACGGGCTCTTGGCGGTCATTTGGTGCTATGTTGATGAATAGTAGTGGGTTATCACCTTCCATGATGAAAAGTGATGGGGTTACTGAACAAAGGTTACGAAGAAGGGGATAGACTAAGAGAAAGCTAAAAATGAGAAAAAGTTTACTTGATAGGAATCAAGCAAAGAAACCTAAACGAGGTGGACTACTAACTAGCTATTCTATTCCCGGTAGCGGCGCCAAAACTTGATAACGCTACACGCGTCTGCTCGAGGTCAAAGGAACTTCCTTTTCTTGAGCAAGTTTTATAACACCCTAGGCGATGAACCTAATCGTTGTAGTGTAGTAATTAGGGTAAGCCACGGGTATTGATATCGTTCTCTGGGGAATAGGAATGCTAGTAAGAAGTTACTACGCTAAGGTTAAGGTTGAGGAAGATTATTTTTATCTTTTATATTTTATGAAAATGGAAAGGTACGAATCTCGGGTATTGGATTTGGGGGTTGGTATTTCACCGATTACTCTACTATAATCTAATTATCTAAACTAAGGTTGTGGAGTCTATGTCTAATTAATGTGTGCTCGTATGATAGTTTAAAGATGTGTTTACTTAGTTTGTATTACTCCTTAATTATCTCCTATTGATGGTTGAGTGTCACGTCTTATTCCTAGTAGCGTTGTGTGTCTAAAGTTATAGGGTATGCGTTTCTCCCTAACTCTTCGAACTTACCAAAGGGTCTCGTCTATAAACCCACTAGGGATTATAAACTCCTACTCTAAGGCTCTCTTTGGATGGTTTAGCCTACAATTACTCAAGTAATTATATTCTAAGGTTCACAAAGATGAATCAAGCATTAAGTACACAACGAATGACCTATCGCATTACTAGATCATTAATCAACTAAGATAAGAAACAACCAATCAATATTCAATAATTAAGTTTCATACTTCCTAAGCAAACACACAAATAAATTAGCCGGACATGGAGAACATGCAAGCATACACACAAATAATCAAAGACATAATTGAATTAATAAAGTAAAGACTTATCTTGATGTAAGATAGGGTTTAAAACCCTAAAATACTGTACAAGACACCTTAGGTTCGGTTTTAGGTTTTTACTCCAAAGACTCTCCACACAAAGACTGAAAAATTCGGATTCTATATATAAGATTACAATTGCGACGCGTCACCTTATGTTTAGTGACGCTGTGTGTCGCCGCCATTAGGGTTTCGTCTTGGCCACGTTAACCTTGCGACGGCGTCACCTTATGTCCGTGACGCCGTCCTCTTGACTTCGGCGTCGTGCGGATTGCATCTAGGCCGCCCGAGTAGCGACGGCCTACTCTTCCACAACTAGACGTCGTCACTTGAAAATACGAGTTTTGGGTTACGGATCGTCACAATAATTTTGGGACGGCGTCGCCATTAACACCGACACCGTCGCCTTCTACTTTCAAAGAAGCGTGAGTGTCTCGATTTTGACTTTGGCCATTTTCTTCATATATTCGCCTTTTCGTCCAAATAAGTGCCATTCCAAACATTTTGCCTTCACGAGACCTAAAAGTGAAAAGGAACGATATTAAGCAATAACGGATACAAAAGTGATCAAATAAGGACTTAAACGACCCCTCAAAATGGTACCTTTTAAAACCTTATCAGCATCCTTAATGTTTTTGGGTTCAGTTTGACAGACGGTGAGTGCATAAATGCAATGTTCCCTATCAGTCTAGAGGCGTTGTCTGGTTACGACTGGTTGATTTGGGTTTCCAATAATATTAACAAGAGGATGATCGTTGGTCCATCGGTGTGTTGAAGGTTGTTGTTGATATACATTGTGCAGATTAGGTGGATTTAGATGGCTGGTAGAAGATTCAGCAACATCTGGATTTGCCATTTCTGATGAGAAAGGGTTAAAAAATGCATTTCCATCATAATCCGTAGGTGCAGGTACATTGTGGTTTAGAGGATCATCAGCTGGGTCATTGTCATTAGAAGCGTTTTGTTCAGCTGTTGTTGGTGATTCGACCAGGGGTGCATCAGCAACAATTGTTGTTGTCTCAGGTGTATCAAGTATTGGAATAAAATCAGGTTGAGCAGCGGAAACAGTTGATACATCAGGAGCACATTGATCAAATCTTCATTGAGCAGAGGAGCAAAACAAATTTTCACCTGACGACGAGTGAGTTGAAAGGTTTGGTCAGCTGATGATTGAGGGAAGTTAAGACGGTTATGTCCGGTTTCTAAGCAGTTTTGCTCAGAAGCCATTTCTGTGAGCTCGTCAAAATTTGCATGAATAGTCTCCAAAATTTCCTTTGTTCGATGATTCTAGATCCGGTATCCTTTAGAGTTTTCACAGTATCCAACAAAGACTCCAATATCATCTTTAGCCTTTAGCTTCCCAATGTCATCACGATCATTATTTGGATAACAGAGAGCACCAAATACATGAAAGTGTTTTAGGTTCGGTTTTCTGTTATGGATAAGCTCATAAGGTGTTTTGTGGTGGTGTTTAGTGATCATTGAATGGTTCTGAGTATAGCATGCAGTTGACACAGCTTATGCCCACAAGTAATCTGGAAGTTTAGCACTGATCAACATCGTTCTTACAGCTTCCACTAACGTACGGTTTCATCTTTTGACAAATTTTGTTCTGGTGTTCTTGAAATTGATGTTTGATGCTCAATTCCCACTTTCTCATAATATTCGCAAAGAGTTTGATTTACAAATTCAGTTCCTCTGTATGCTCTAACTTTTCTGATTATGTTATGGAGCTGAACTTGAATTTTCGTGAGAAAGGTGATGATCATTGGTGGAGCTTGATCATTACTTCGAGGAAAATAAACCCAAGTCCATCTGTAGTAGTCATCAATGATTACGAGAATGTAGCGTTTTCCATTGATCGTCTGCACACGCATCGGGCCACACAAATCCATGAGAAGAAGGTGAAGAACATGCTGAGTGTTGTTTTCAACCTTCGAGGAAATTGTGCACGAGTGCTTTTTCCTTGTTTACAAGCTAAGCATAAGTGGTCTTTTGAATACCGAAACCTTGGAAGACCTTCAACTAGTTTGTGTCATGCAAGGTCAGTTATGGTTTTAAAGTTCAAATAGGAAAGTCTCTTATGCCACAGCCATGATTTGGTCGATGTTGCTTTAGAGAGTAGACAAATGGGAGATGAGGCGACCATGTCTTGCATTGAAATTGTGTAAAGGCTTGAGGAACGGGTTCCTGACATGAGATCGTTTCCTTGTAGATCACGGATGAAAATAATTTGGGTAACCATTTAAAGCCAGTTACAGATGAAGCACACATGATAATAATTTGGGTAACCATTTAAAGCCAGGTGTACTTTGTAACCATCTCTGCCAAGTCCAACTAGTTTGTGCTTTAGTCTTAGTGAATGCACTAGGTGATATTTTCTTCCTAGGAGGTGATGATGGTGCTATGGGTTCATCAATGATTTCCGTAGAAACTATAGAAGGCGGTTTACCTAGCACAGACTTAGAAGGAATAGTGGGCCTAGAGGTAATGCCATTCGTATGTTTCCATTTACGAGATAAGATAGATTTAGCAACACAATTATCATGATAACCAGAAAACATACTTTTACAACAAACAACACAAGAAGCTTCAAACATAACATTCAAAGTATTTGATGATTCAATATTCGTTACATTGCCTTTTCTATTACATTCATCTAACACAATAGCTAAAGCAGGTGCAACATATGCTTTATTCAAATTCCTAGCATGATCTTCTACTTCAGAGGCTTTTAGTGGTCTTCTCTTACGTTGCAACTTCCTATTCTTCTTGTGAGTGCTCTTAAGCTGTAAAGTGGTAACGTTAGGATTAGAGGCAACTACTCTTGTAGAAGTAGAAGGAATCACATTAGTATCTTGTGGTTTGTCAGTGGGCTTCCTAGTGTCAATTTTAAACATTCCAGGTGCAAGGACATTTGTGTTACTAGACTTATCGTTCTCATAATTCACTAACTTTTCTATCAACTCAATGATAGTGTGTTTTAAATCTTGAATTTCAGAGCGTAAGTTTCCATTAATAGATAATACTTCACGAGTGTGCACAAGATGATTATCAAGATCTTTTGAGCTTTAGCACGGGTCTTTTTGAAAAGTTGACATTTCAAAGACGCGTTCTCATCATCCAGTCATTCAAGTTTTGGTTCAAATGGTTTTTCAACCCACTGGTTGAGTTTTGTTTGTAAAGCAATTTCTAGATTAATACAATCATTTTGACACCAATGAAGACGATGTTGTACTTCAGAAAGTTCATTTAACAAACGCTCATTTTCAACTTTCAAAGTTTCGATTTGAGACACATTATCAACAATATCAAAAGTGTCAACAGCAATGTTATCACAAGCAGAGGCAGTTGTATAACACAACACAATTGATATAGTATCATCACATATAACATTTTCCAAGAGTCGATCAACACGATTTTGATAAATTTTATTTTTCTTTTTGGTTGTCAGAATCGATGCCTCTGTTTCATTGAAAATTGTTTTCATTTGTCCAATTTCTTTCTAAAGATCCCCTTCCCAATATTTTACACACATATGCAAATTACGAACGTGTGGTAAAAGTTGTTTTTGAAAAATTTCTCTTTGTTCTCTGGCATAAGCCAATTGAAAAGTCGCAACTTTTATTTCAGAATTACGTTCAATTGCATGTTCCAAAAGTTTAATGTCAGACACGAATATATCAAAATATTTAAGAATTTGACATCTTTCGGTTGATGGTGTGATTTCACTCAAAGAAGGTAAAGGACCATTAATTTGTGCAACTGGTTTGACGGGACCGACGTCAGAAGAGGACTCATTAATATGTGTGATAACCCAAGGTGTATTTTTTTTATCCTGCTGAGGAACAAAAGATATGAGAGGTGTTTTTGAATAATCAAAAGGTTTGTTATATTCAACATTTTTTATTTTTAATCGACTCTAGTCTTCTGCATCCAATTCCTCTTCACGATTATATTCAACAACACGCACAATAGATTCATCAAGCATATGTGTTACACTATACAACTTCGGATTTTACTTGAATGCTCTATGGAAAAAACGTGGTTTGTTATCAGCATGATCTGGCCCATATCTGTCACAATTCTCAATTTTCGGTCAATTCTCACACTCCATATTCATCATTTCATAACGGTTCGTGCATGGTTTTGCATTTCACATTAAACGTTATCGCGTAAGTTATTATTTTGAACATTTAATCCGATACTTCCAAAAATGATCCCAATATATTTTTATACTTACATTTAGTTTATAAAAACAATATTTTGAGTTTACCTAGTGTTTTAAATTTATTTTGTATATAAATCGTTAAATTTATATTATTACGACGTTTTTCTTAAAAACGACACGATAATTATTATATCACTCAAATTTTACAAGAAATGTATTTTTACAATTTTAATGATCTCATTATACTTTACTTTGATCTATTAAAAATTTCTTTTAGCTAAAACTACCTTAAATACACTAATGTATATACAAAGTTACAATTTACCTTAACTTACTTTTCTTTTACATACAAACAATTATATACAATATAAAAAAAAAATGTATTTTACTAACACATTCCCCCCAAAACCGGCCATGGGGGAGTGGGTCAAGAGTGGATAGACTTTTATTACTTATACAAATCTACACTCAAGTTACATACACACTTCATTCTCCACAATAATACAACTTCAATCAAGATCTTCTCTCTTGTTTTTCCTCTCTCAAAACCGGTCATACAAAGGAGATTGAAGAAATCATCCAAGTTTTTCCATTATCAAGTGTTTAACAATCTAGTTACACTCTTAATCAAGGTTTTGAAATAAAAACCTAGGGTGTTTAGGTTAATCCTTGTTCTAATCACCTCATCAAAGTAACTAGTAAGCATATCATTTTCATTTACATTTTTCCTTATCATTTCATATGTATTTCATCATTTTTTTTAGCAAACATGCAAGACATATGGATGTTTATACCATTTTTATCATTGTTTTAGAGTTATACATATTTAAGTCATCCTATAATTTATCCCTTGTTATATATTGGTCTTGATGATGTTTAGGAAACCATGACACCCTAAGAAGGTGTATGGTAGGATTAGAATAGCTTTGGAGTTGTTTTGAAGGGATTGGAATAAATTTAGTACGAGAAAAACTCTTTTCAACAAGTATAAATAAGGGTCTGATCTTGTTTGGTATTTCTGGAAAATCCGACAGTAGACACGAATTTTTGGCCTAGATATTTAGAAAATATACTTTAAAACGAATCCGTGGCCGCTTGAACGGATTAAAACGGAGCTATAACGAAGAAGTTATGAATTTTTCAAGTTAGACGACGAAATATATACGTCCTGAAAATTTCAGCACACTATTTTTGTATTGTACGGGTCAAAAACGAGTCCTAAGCTTTATAAATTATTTCGACTTATCAAAAATATATTAGTATACTTTGATACGAAGCTAAGGACGTATAATACGTAGAAAACGGATTTGTAACGACTAAAATATACACGTTTTCATAAAATTGCCGTAACTCTATTATTTACGAAAAACTATATTATTTTTAGTTGACAAGTGTTACGGTAAACAAAACGACCATATTGAAGGCTATTTTTAACGTTGACGTAGAACTTTTGTAACGAGATGTCTTCTAATAAAATTGAGATCACCAAGCATATTTTCCAAAACGACCAACCGTTCGTATAGCGGAGTTGTAGTAAATTATTTACGGTTGCTTAAACTTTGCCGAAACTCACTTTTAAACAACATTTGGACAAAATCACCATATTTAACCTCTATTATCTTTATGTTCGAGACCTCTATGACGAAAACTCATGTACCAAAACTTTTAGATTTTGATACAAGCTTTCCAAAACCGTTGAGTTCGTTTCCTAACATTCGACGTACACCATTTTACGATTAGTTTTTCGAAGCCATTTTTGTCACTTTCATGAAATTTTCAACGACATTATTTTACGACGAAAAGTTATAATTTCGCAATAAATCATTAAGAAACTATTGTAGGATGACATTTTGACGTAAATACTTGTAACGTAATTTAAGAATGGTCAAGACGTCAAAGAGTATTTTTCGACGATAAGTATTATTTTCAAAACTCACAAATGGTATAAATAACATCTGAAATGCATGCATAGCATTACATCATAACTCATTACGTATCATATCATTCATAATAGGTCAAGGTTAAAAGGTATCACGCTATACCTCAGTGTACTCACTCATGTCATCATACCAATTCATCAAGTGAGTTTTCATAGCCCCACTTTCTATTAATTGTTTACAAACTCTTTGGGGGAGATACATGCTCAAACTATTTTCATTTACTTTCACAAGTACTTTAAACTCTTACATATTATTATGAGTTCATACCCCGCTTTTACTCGTTTAAATTCTTACAAACTCTTTGGGGGAGATACATGCTTAAATACTTGTTTTACTCTTGTGAACACTCAAACTATTTATACAATTGTGTTACACTATACTTCTTATACTCTTTGGACTTTATGTGTGGTTTATTGCGATATGTGCCTTAATGTGCTAAACTTGTTTTCAATTATGCATCAACATACATACTTTAGCAACCGGTTAACTCCTGCGGGAACCGGCCAAAACATTTAAACTCTTTTGCCAAACAACATTACGTATACTTTACACTTGATTGGGTTATACTTGATTTCATATGCATATTTGGAACAAACATACAAGAATTAGTGGCTCCAAATTAAGTTGTTGGAAGGCTATTAATTTACAAACATACAAGAATTAGTGGCTCCAAATTAAGTTGTTGGAAGGCTATTAATTTACAAACATCCCAATATTTATATGTTGGAAGGCCATTGTTATGGATACAAATTAACGTGAGTCGTTGGAGGAACATCCCAACACGAGTTGTTGGAAGACCCTGTGGTGACATTTATACTTTTAACTACCTTGATGCGCATAATCATAATTGTCATTCTATTTTTAGCATGGGTTGTAAACACACAGTTGCAAGTTTTGTATGGGCGGAACTTGAACCGAGTGGATTTATGATGCCTTTGCTTCGTGGACTATTTTAAATGACCAAAACCTTGCCTTTGTTACATGAACGCTCTTTTAAGGCTTTACTTGTTAACCAAACTCTATGAACTCACCAACCTTTGTGTTGACACTTTTAGCATGTTTTATCTCGGTATCTAAGGCATTCACTTCATGGCATGCATATGGACATATCATAGAGTCGTGGTGACGACGCGTCTCACATGGGATTTATACTTTGTAAAAACATCGTTTGGCTTGTATCAAACCTATTTCCGCATACATTGATTTTCATTTGGGACCTACATTTTTAAACTCGATTATTTTACTTAATCAAACGATGTATTTTCCAAACGACACTTTAGGTCGTTCGATATAATGTAACTTTGATGCTATGACGGTCCTCCCAAGGTATTCCATTCCACCGCAAAACACGTAATTTGGGGTGTGACAGATTGGTATCGAGCATCGGTTATAGAGAACTAGGTTGCATCATTGACCCTAGACTATAACCACATCATCATAGCATCTCATCATATCATTATAAGTGCATATTCTTTATACATGCGAACTTATGACTCAACACCAAACATCATATGAGTCGATTAGTCCAAGCATTGCATAGTTACTCCTAAATTATACATAGCACGATCACCTATGTCTAATTCGGGAAGAATCATGCAATGAAGGAGTAGTAGTCTCATATGAGTAAGCAATTCCGTAATCGAGCCAAATTTTCAAAAGATTTTCTTCAAACCACTTGTTTCCGGTTTGATCCGCGTGATGTTCTTGTTTGATGAGTTGCAAAGATCAAGCTAGAAACAAGTTGTTACCTAAACCGATTTAGCCTAATCGTATGACAGTTCTTGTTTGATGAGTTGTGGGATTAAGTAAAATCGGTTACCAAAAGTTTTTTAAATTTTGCTCGAGAATGGGAAAGCTCGCCTCATCGAGCCTAATCATAAGGGAGCATGTCTTTAGAATGGGATATAGTCACGATATATGCATGAGCATTGGCATAATCATTTAGACCATACATGAGCATAAACTTTTAGAACCCTTGTCGAGGTTCGGACCATAGTATCATCGATTGAATCACGAGGACGTGATTCTTCTGACATGGGAAGAATGTCACAATTCTCAATTTTCGGTCAATTCTCACACTCCATATTCATCATTTCATAACGGTTCGTGCATGGTTTTGCATTTCACATTAAACGTTATCGCGTAAGTTATTATTTTGAACATTTAATCCGATACTTCCAAAAATGATCCCGATATATTTTTATACTTACATTTAGTTTATAAAAACAATATTTTGAGTTTACCTAGTGTTTTAAATTTATTTTGTATATAAATCGTTAAATTTATATTATTACGACGTTTTTCTTAAAAACGACACGATAATTATTATATCACTCAAATTTTACAAGAAATGTATTTTACAATTTTAATGATCTCATTATACTTTACTTTGATCTATTAAAATTTCTTTTAGCTAAAACTACCTTAAATACACTAATGTATATACAAAGTTACAATTTACCTTAACTTACTTTTCTTTTACATAGAAACAATTATATACAATATTAAAAAAAATGTATTTTTACCAACACATTCCCCAAAACCGCCATGGGGAGTGGGTCAAGTGGATAGACTTTATTACTTATACAAATCTACACTCAAGTTACATACACACTTCATTCTCCACAATAATACAACTTCAATCAAGATCTTCTCTCTTGTTTTCCTCTCTCAAAACCGGTCATACAAAGGAGATTGAAGAAATCATCCAAGTTTTTCCATTATCAAGTGTTTAACAATCTAGTTACACTCTTAATCAAGGTTTTGAAATAAAAACCTAGGTGTTTAGGTTAATCCTTGTTCTAATCACCTCATCAAAGTAACTAGTAAGCATATCATTTTCATTTACATTTTTCCTTATCATTTCATATGTATTTCATCATTTTTTTTAGCAAACATGCAAGACATATGGATGTTTATACCATTTTTATCATTGTTTTAGAGTTATACATATTTAAGTCATCCTATAATTTATCCCTTGTTATATATTGGTCTTGATGATGTTTAGGAAACCATGACACCCTAAGAAGGTGATGTAGACTAAATAACGAGATAACAAAAATCGGACCTGTTGATTCACACGAATACCAGGAACGATCCTACCAATAATCGTTGATTCACCAATGCCGATTATAGGGAATTCTTAGCAAAGTCGCCAAAAATAGACTTTTGGTATTTCATAAACCGATTATTCCACATTACAAAGGAAGTCTTAAATAGGACTACAAAGCGAAACGGGCCCTAGAAGACAAACGGGCTGAAAGTTATTACATAAACAAAGTCAAAAAAAACCCGAAAAAACACTAAAATGCAAATAACTCATAAAATAGAGTGTTTCGGGGCTCGAAAGTTCTGGAAACCGACTAAGTCAACTTTTAGTCTTCTATTTTATGATATTTTGAGAAAAGTTGAAAATAACTTTCCCACCACGTGCTCCTCGTTCCAAGCTTGATTTGTTGGTAATTCGCCTAAAACGGAGCCCCGTAGCCCAAGTTATGCCCATTTTAGTGAGGCCCCTTTGTCACACGATCTTGGGCCTCCGAAACATCATGGCACATTCATCAACACTTGGGCCCACATCATTCCCCACAGGTAGACTAAATTAGTCCTCGAATTCACAGCATGATCATCATCAGAAGAATCACCATAGTAAGGCAACAAGTGTTTCACATTAAACACATCTGAACATCGGATATGGCTCGGTAACTTCAAACGGTAAGCATTGGAGTTAATTTTGTCAACAATTTCCAATGGGCCAATTTTCTTAGCGGACAATTTATTATACTCACCAACCGAGAAACGATCCTTAGTTAAAACAAACCCATACAAAGTCACCTACTTCAAAATCCACATGCCTCCGCTTTTGATCAACATCTTGTTTGTACTTTAAGTTAGCTCGAACCAAGTTGTCATGAGCGACTTTATGAACTTCATGTAACCCTTCAACAAAATCCTCGCACTTTCTTTGGAATAGAACCGAAATAGGAAGAGACATTAAATCAAGAGGTCCACGTGGTTGTGAGAATAAACCACAGGAACGGACTAAACCCGTGCTTCGATTAACAAGCATGATTATGAGAAAACTCGACTTGACATAACCCGATCCCATGCCTTCACATGATCACCTACTAAACACCTCAGCAGTTACCAAGAGACCGGTTAACAACTTGATCGCCCATCGGTTTGGGGATGATAAGCACTACTAAAATTGAGTTGAGTATTCACCATCTTCCACAAACTACGCCAAAATGACTTAGAAACCGAGTGTCACGATCGGAAACAATAGGCGAAGGCAAACCATGTAAACGATATACATCGCGAAGAAAAGTTGGGCCACATTAATCGCATCGTTGTCTTCTTGCATGCAATAAAGTGTACCATCTTAGAGAAACGATCAACAACAACAAATATTGAATCATTACCCTTTGAGTACGAGGTAACCCTAACACAAAATCCATGCCGATATCAACCCATGGCTGCAAAGGAACCGTAAAGGCATATAGAGTCCGCATTAGTAGTCAGTACCCTTTGAAACTTGGCAAACACGACACCGCTTGACATAATGTTCCACTTCTTTCCTCATAGTAGGCCGGAAATAAGAAGCTTGCACCAAGCGTAAAGTGCGATCACGACCAACATGTCCTCACCATGTAATTCCTTAATAATTTTCAAGCGAAGGCTAGAATTAGGAATACATAGTTGATTCCCTTTGAAAAGAAAACCATCATGTAGAAGGAAATGCGGTTTTGGCCGATTGCACACCCGCATAACAATGTAAAAATATGGGTCAAGGGTTAAGCGCTCACGAATGACATCCATCTGGTACATCAACTCTCATAGATACAAGCAGATTACTCCTCCCGCTTAAGGCATCACGACCGATTCCTAACACCGTCTTGTGTTTGACCACAAAGTAAACTTTTCAAGAAATGCCAACCAACGCCCATGCTTATGTGACACCTTATCTTGAGTGCGAATATGCCTTAAAGAATCATGATCGATGAACAAAACAAACTCCTTATGAAACAGATAATGGCGCCAATGCTTTATAGCTTGAACAATAGCATAAAACTCCAAGTCATAAGTAGTGTACCTAGACTTTGGCTGTCAATTTCTCACTAAAGTAGGCAACATGTGTAGACCACCTTGACCGAGAACCCGCTAATTGCAACCTTTGAGGCATCGGTATGAAGCTCAAAACTTGAGAAAATCAGGCAATACCGTAATTGGTCTTTGAGTGAGCTTTTCTTTGATAATGAAAAGCACTCGCCTCCTCCGTCCACACAAATGACTTTCCTTCATGCAATCATCAATGGAGGCATAATGGAACTAAAATTTGGGATGAACCGCCTATAAAAGGACGCAAGCCCATGAAAACTACGAACTTCAAGTGATGGTAGTTGGAGTTAGCCACCCTTGAACAATTGCTACTTTAGACTCGTCCACTTGTATTCCATCACGTAAATAACATACCCCAAGAATGTAACCTTAGGGGTCATGAAAACACATTTCTTTGTGGTCGCATAGAAACTATCCTTCATAAGTAAAGTCAAGACATGCTTCACATGGATGAGATGCTCACCGAAAGAAGTACTATAAATGAGAATATCATCAAAATAAACAACCACAAACTTCCCAATAAAGGCTCGAGCAATTGGTTCATCACACGCATAAACGTACTAGGTGCGTTTGACAAACCAAAAGGCATCACCAACCATTCATACAACCCTTCACGAGTCTTGAAGGCGTCTTCCATTCATCACCGTGTCTAAGACGGATCCGTAATACCCACTCTTCAAATCCAACTTTGTGAAAATAGTGGCACCACCGATCCGGTCAAGCAAATCATCAAGCCGGGGATAGAAACATGACTCACAAGTAATCTTGTTGATGGCTCGACTATCAACACACATACGCCATGTTCCATCCTTCTTCGGAGTCAATAGGGCGGGAACAACACAAGGACTCATGCTCTCTCGAGCGTGACCCTTAGAAACAAGTTCCTCCACCGCCGCAATTCCTCATGCTCTCACCGGACTCATCCTATAATGTGGCTGTTAGGCAATTGTGAACTGTGCTCTAAATCAATATGATGTTGGATGTCACGCAACGGGGCAAACCGTCAGCAAATCATCGGGAAAAACATCGAAAATTCCTTGAGTAAAGGAATCATAGCCTCGTGAATTTCGCTATCTTCAACTACCTCCTTCCCTATTAGCACAAAGACTTCATCTCCCCGCTCCAACTCGTCCTCAAACGGGAAAGGGTTAGTAAAGTACCGGTGGGCTTGTTAACTAGTTCTTTGGGCTTATTCGGCATCAATGTTATCTTCACACCATCAAATAGGAAACTATAAGTATTAGTTCGCCCATTATGATTTGTGTTGCGATCATACTCCCAAGGTCTACCCAAGAATAAGTGACAAGCATCCATGGGCACCACATCACACCAAACATTATCTTTGTAGGTTGTCCCAATGGAAAATAGAACAAGGACACGTTTGGAAACAAGAACCTCACCACCTTTCTTAAGCCATCAGAACTTGTAAGGTTTGGAAGGGTCTCATCTTCATCCCAACTTCGAACCGCCTCTTCAGATATCAAATTATCACAACTACCCGGGTCAACCACAAAGGTGCACATCTTACCCGAGATAGTGCAGTCGAGTGAAAGATGTTGTGCCGAGCCAATCATCGCCAGCGACTTTTGGTGTTAAGCAAGAGCGCCTTACCACCAAAGCTACCCCACATCTCCATTCACAACTTCCTCTTCATACTCAACATCTTCATCAAATGTTGGGCCTTCTTCATAACCCTCATCACCACGCCATCAACTTCCCAAGTATACATATTGCCATCGGGATCGGCAAATAGGTGCCTTTTCCCCGCCTTTCTTACATTTCGATTGCCGGTGGCGGGTTCACCATGCTTAAAACACTTCAAGCTACTACTTCCAACCCCTTTAGAAACCGGTCCAAGATTGCTACCACCTGCCTCGCCTCGATTAGGAACAAAACGTGATGTTACGTTTCGAACCGTAACTACCTCTGTTATAGCAGATAAGAGGAACCTCCCACACGTCGGTTCATTTTTCAAAAGATAATGCACGTTGATATGCATCGAAAGTGTCACCGGATCAAACATGTTAATGTAATCCATGATCCGGACTCTTAAACCACCAATGTAACGTGAGACTAGTTGTTCATCGCCTCTTGAATATCATTCCTTGCAATTAATTGGTAAAATTTGGTTGTGTAATCTTCAACAGCTTTGGCCCCTGCTTTGATTCTCAGAATCACGGTACATCAACCATTGGTAATTATGAGGAATAAAGTTGGCTCTCATGCACTTTTCATCTTCCTCCAAGTCGTGACTCTTGGCTTTCCAACTCTCCCCGTCGGTTTCAATTGTCGCCACCATGCGGATGCCCTACCACGTAGTCCGGTAGCGATCGGTGAAACCTTCTTGTTTTCGTGAATCTCTTTGAATTCAAACACTTCTTCGACCGCAACAAGCCAATCAATGAACCCTCAGATTCAAAGTATCCCCATCAAACTCGTGAATATTGACCCTCACCCATTCCCAACGCCTATTATCCTCCCTTTCATTTTGCCTTGGTCGCCTTTCTTGTTGTTCATCAGAAGATGAACCGTCACCCTCACCGAACGGATTTTCTGACTGTTCGTCTTCACTTTCCCGATGGTTACGATTACGAGGCCTTCTTTGATTCATTAAGTCAGCCATCTGATCAGTTAATTGATCAACAAACTGACCCATTCGCTCCTCCATTCTTGCCATAAGACGCTGCTCAAATTCTTGTTCATAGGCGTCATTAGTATTCCTATTCCTCCTTGGAGGCATAATGATTAGGAACTTTTAGCTCTGAAACCAACTGATGTAGACTAAATAACGAGATAACAAAAATCGGACCTGTTGATTCACACGAATACCAGGAACGATCCTACCAATAATCGTTGATTCACCCGAATGCCGATTATAGGAATTCTTAGCAAAGTCGCCAAAATAGACTTTTGGTATTTCATAAACCGATTATTCCACATTACAAAGGAAGTCTTAAATAGGACTACAAAATGAAACGGGCCCTAGAAGACAAACGGGCTGAAAGTTATTACATAAACAAAGTCAAAAAAAACCCGAAAAAACACTAAAATGCAAATAACTCATAAAATAGAGTGTTTCGGGGCTCGAAAGTTCTGGAAACCGACTAAGTCAACTTTTAGTCTTCTATTTTATGATATTTTGAGAAAAGTTGAAAATAACTTTCCCACCACGTGCTCCTCGTTCCAAGCTTCGATTTGACTGGTAATTCGCCTAAAACGGAGCCCCGTAGCCCAAGTTATGCCCATTTTAGTGAGGCCCCTTTTGTCACACGATCTTGGGCCTCCAGAAACATCATGGCCTGTTCATCAACACTTGGGCCCACATCAGAAGGTGTATGGTAGGATTAGAATAGCTTTGGAGTTGTTTTGAAGGGATTGGAATAGATTTAGTACGAGAAAAACTCTTTTCAACAAGTATAAATAAGGGTCTGATCTTGTTTGGTATTTCTGGAAAATCCGACAGTAGACACGAATTTTTGGCTTAGATATTTAGAAAATATACTTTAAAACGAATCCGTGGCCGCTTGAACGGATTAAAACGGAGCTATAACGAAGAAGTTATGAATTTTTCAAGTTAGACGACGAAATATATACGTCCTGAAAATTTCAGCACACTATTTTTGTATTGTACGTGTCAAAAACGAGTCCTAAGCTTTATAAATTATTTCGACTTATCAAAATATATTAGTATACTTTGATACGAAGCTAAGGACGATAATACGAGAAAACGGATTTGTAACGACTAAAATATACACGTTTTCATAAAATTGCCGTAACTCTATTATTTATGAAAACTATATTATTTTTAGTTGACAAGTGTTACTGTAAACAAAACGACCATATTGAAGGCTATTTTTGACGTTGACGTAGAAATTTTGTAACGAGATGTCTTCTAATAAAATTGAGATCACCAAGCATATTTTCCAAAACGACCAACCGTTCAGATAGCGGAGTTGTAGTAAATTATTTACGGTTGCTTAAACTTTGCCGAAACTCACTTTTAAACAACATTTGGACAAAATCACCATATTTAACCTCTATTATCTTTATGTTCGAGACCTCTATGACGAAAACTCATGTACCAAAACTTTTAGATTTTGATACAAGCTTTCCAAAACCGTTGAGTTCGTTTCCTAACATTCGACGTACACCATTTTACGATTAGTTTTTCGAAGCCATTTTTGTCACTTTCATGAAATTTCCAACGACATTATTTTACGACGAAAAGTTATAATTTCGCAATAAATCATTAAGAAACTATTGTAGGATGACATTTTGACGTAAATACTTGTAACGTAATTTAAGAATGGTCAAGACGTCAAAAGAGTATTTTTCGACGATAAGTATTATTTTTCAAAACTCACAAATGGTATAAATAACATACGAAATGCATGCATAGCATTACATCATAACTCATTACGTATCATATCATTCATAATAGGTCAAGGTTAAAAGGTATCACGCTATACCTCAGTGTACTCACTCATGTCATCATACCAATTCATCAAGTGAGTTTTCATAGCCCCACTTTCTATTAATTGTTTACAAACTCTTTGGGGGAGATACATGCTCAAACTATTTTCATTTACTTTCACAAGTACTTTAAACTCTTACATATTATTATGAGTTCATACCCCGCTTTTACTCGTTTAAATTCTTACAAACTCTTTGGGGGAGATACATGCTTAAATACTTGTTTTACTCTTGTGAACACTCAAACTATTTATACAATTGTGTTACACTATACTTCTTATACTCTTTGGACTTTATGTGTGGTTTATTGCGATATGTGCCTTAATGTGCTAAACTTGTTTTCAATTATGCATCAACATACATACTTTAGCAACCGGTTAACTCCTGCGGGAACCGGCCAAAACATTTAAACTCTTTTGCCAAACAACATTACGTATACTTTACACTTGATTGGGTTATACTTGATTTCATATGCATATTTGGAACAAACATACAAGAATTAGTGGCTCCAAATTAAGTTGTTGGAAGGCTATTAATTTACAAACATACAAGAATTAGTGGCTCCAAATTAAGTTGTTGGAAGGCTATTAATTTACAAACATCCCAATATTTATATGTTGGAAGGCCATTGTTATGGATACATTAACGTGAGTCGTTGAGGAACATCCCAACACGAGTTGTTGGAAGACCCTTGTGGTGACATTTATACTTTTAACTACCTTGATGCGCATAATCATAATTGTCATTCTATTTTTAGCATGGGTTGTAAACACACAAAGTTGCAAGTTTTGTATGGGTGGAACTTGAACCGAGTGGATTTATGATGCCTTTGCTTCGTGGACTATTTTAAATGACCAAAACCTTGCCTTTGTTACATGAACGCTCTTTAAGGCTTTACTTGTTAACCAAACTCTATGAACTCACCAACCTTTGTGTTGACACTTTTAGCATGTTTTATCTCGGTATCTAAGGCATTCACTTCATGGCATGCATATGGACATATCATAGAGTCGTGGTGACGACGCGTCTCACATGGGATTTATACATTGTAAAAACATCGTTTGGCTTGTATCAAACCTATTTCCGCATACATTGATTTTCATTTGGGACCTACATTTTTTAAACTCTGATTATTTTACTTAATCAAACGATGTATTTTCCAAACGACACTTTAGGTCGTTCGATATAACTGTAACTTTGATGCTATGACAGTCCTCCCCAAGGTATTCCATTCCGCTGCAAAACACGTAATTTGGGGGTGTGACAATATCCATCTGGATTTGGCTTAAATGTGAACTTTTCAATTGTTGTGATAGACTCACCATGTTTATATACAATATTTTGAAACTCTTTGATTTTTTTTTGCAAATCGACAATTTCATCAAGATACTGATCAACCCACTTCCTTGAAGTTTGTTTGAATTCTGAAAATTCTTTTTGACACGAAGACAACTCAAGCTTGGTTTTTTGAGTGTCTGAAGTAAGAGTGTCAACGTATTTTTTGTGTTCAAATTTTTGTTGATCTATTTGAGAAATCAAATGGTTTTTTAAAATGACTAGATCACGTATCTGTCTATCTAAAGTTTGTTCTTTTAGATATGGCTTTTGAAAAGTGACTTCAAAACTGTGTTCACGTTTTTCTTTTGTTTCAAAATTTGTAAGTTGTAGCTTATAGCATTCAAGATCCTTAGTCAATAGTGCAACTTTTTTCACGAAGATTTCCATTTATCTCATTGCATTTCTCCACTTGAGATTGGGTGGTCAAAAGTAAGGTCATGAGGTCTTGGTCTGGATTAGACGAAGGGTCAACTTGTTCAACTTGAGTATCAACATATTCATCAAGGAGATCCTCAAATGTAATCACGGGGTCAACTTGATCATCAAATCTAACCATGGAGTCAACTTGATCGTCAAATGTAACTACGAGATCAATTTGATTATCATCTTGATGAAATATAGATGGCTCAGTTTGAACACTTAGTTCCTTGTCAGATGCAGATGCAGGCGGAGATATCAGATCATGTATTAAACATATATTAGGATCCGGTACCTGAGACAAGCCATCAGTATCATAAACTGGGCATGTGTCACTCATGTGAAGTTCTTGCATGTTTGCCATCAACATTACAGCTGCGTTAGCTTGCAAGTCCTCCATATCATCATCGGATTCTGCATTGGCCATGAAGCTTTGTTCCTTATCAGTAAGAGTTCCACCAGCTTAATCTTTAAGAGCCAAGAGTAAAGCTTCCTTGTGATAAGCACTTCCTCTAGTTCTCGATTTTGTACAAGCATTTGCCAGATGACCCTTCTCATTGCAGTTATAGCATCTAAGACCCATATTCCCATTCTGAACATTTCCCTGATCAACAATTTGAACCCTTTGCTGAGGAGCAACCATTTTATTCCTTCCAGAAGCATGAAACCCTTGTCCATTACCCATGTAGCTACCACTTCTCATCTGACGACCATTGTTTCTGTTTTGAACATCAACCCTTCCATTCTGAACAACTGCTTGATTCCTTGTATTAGATGAGGTACGAATACGGTTGTTGGATTTGTTTGCAAATCTCTCGAAGGCACGAGCAATTAGTGCAAATCCTTGATTCAACGTATTGAATGCATCTTCATCATCGTTCTGTGTATCACTGTAGAGTGTTGAATCGGAGTTGTTGTTGTAAGGAACCAGTTGAGTATCATTTGTTTGCTTTGATGGATCATATGGAGTAATCTGGGCGGACAATATATGCTGAGTAAAGACTTGTTGCTGTTGTGCGAATTGAGGAAATTGTGGTGCACAAGACTGAGCAATCAAAGTAAGTGAATTAGCATTAGGCAAAGGTACATAAATTCCACGGAGAGCTCTATCTGTGTCCACTTCCTTTTGATGGCTCTTCAGATAATCATACAACATCCCATACTTTGCATTATGAAGGTTCTTAGCTTGACGGATGAATGTAACATACTTCTCCCAATCAAGATTGAGAAAGCTTAGGAACTTCGTGTTGATTGCAATTTTAGGCAAAATGATGTTGTGTCTGTCCAAATCACTGATGATGTCTGTAAATCGATGATAGTATGACTCTAATGACTCCCCCTGATCAATCATGAAGTTTTCATAAGATAGGTAAACTTTTGATTCCATGTCTTCTTGATTGAGTTTTGTGCCTTCCATTAAGAGATGAATGTATTCCCACATGTCTTTTGCAGTTTTTTGAGCATCAACACTACGAAGAATCGGATTGGGTAATCCCAGAAGGATATATTCCATTGCGAGTTCATCAGCTTCAAGGTGAAGTAGTTGTTCAGCAGTTACTTGAACTATAGTGAGAGTGGAAGTAGTGTCATCTCTTGGTGGATTAGCCGTTGGATTGCTGGGAATTGTCACAATTGGCATTTAAAAAGGACCTTCAAGGATGACCTTCTTCAAAAATTTACCATGAGGTTTCTTAAGATCACAGAACCTAAAGAACCGAATAACCCATTGATCATAGTTTCTAGGAGTGAGAATTGGAGGTCTATCAAGAGATCCAGCTTCATGAATGGATTGTTGGCTGCTGATAGCCTCACACATCTTTGCGAACCAAGAAGGTTCCTTTTGTGTCACACTAGTAGTTTGCAAAGCATATTAAGGTATGTATTGAAAATATTTAGCATATTGAGGTTGTTGTGGAGGCAGGTGTTGAGAGAATTGTTGTTGTAGAGGTAGAAATACTGGTTGTTGATGTTGATAAACTTGTTGTTTTGGTTGTTGCACATAATATTGTTGTTGCTGCTAAGGATAATGATGTGAAAAGTAGTTAGAGTATGGTGGTTGAGACATCTTTAAACTTGTGTTGATGATGGATCTTTGTAGATGAATGAAACGGGAGTTGTTGTTGAAGTTGTCCTTATTCGTAAGAAATTCCTTAGTCGTAAAGTGATATAGCTTACTCGTACACTCCTTAGTCGTAAACCTCCTCTTGCTCGTAAAAATATCTTACTCGTAAACTTTGTAGTTAAACGTAATCTTATTCGTAAACTAAAAAACTTAATCGTAAAGAACCTTATTCGTAAGATAAATCTTAGTCGTAAGGTGTTTCGCGTAAGTGTGTAGCTTATTCGTAAGAATAGGTTATAAACCAAAATATTTCAAACTTGTCCAAGTTAGAAAGTTATCCACAAGTCGAAGTGTTTCACAAGCTTATCCAAGCAAGGAAAACACTGAGTCACAAACAGCTTTGAAGATTCTGAAGAAGATTCGTTATTCGTAAACTGGCTTATTCGTAAACTCTGGCTTGTTCGTAAAAGTTACTCATAAGATTAGGTTATTGCTTATTCGTAATAATATGGTTTAGCTTATGCGTAAGATTAGGGTCTTGAGCTTATTCGTAAACACACCAGAAAAGACCAAAACGAATTTTTAAGTACTAAAACACTTTGTACACTCAATTCTTTTGATGAAACAACTTCAATAGCACTTAAAGAACAAGAAAGTTTTGAACTTAACACCATAAGTGAAATTTCTGCTTATTCGTAAAATGTGAAGAACAATAAGAAACGAGTGAAAAAATGATCAAAACCACGTAAAGTTTCAAAATTTTTGCCAAAACTAAGATTCTAAACACTATATTAACCTTAAAACTTTCAAAGAATCAAGATTGGAGTGCAAAATGCAAAGTTTATGCGTAAACAAAGATTGTGAACGAGAGAACTTACGTGTAACAAACTAAAACTTCAACAAAGAACTTTTCAAACAACTAAATGGCGATTGATACCACTGTTAGGTCACCATAATATGAACACAAGAATGTTAAGATGAAGATTAGAGTGAGAGAGAGGTGAGACGGTATGAAACTTTCACACACACAAGTATAGTAAACGTTTATGCATAAATGAGAAAGAACCAACACCCTCCTAAGAGGGTTTACAATGTATTTATAGGCAACGGAGCTAGGACAACACATCTAGTCCATTCCCTTTGCCTTATGGGCCTTTGCATAGGCTCATCGGCTTACTACATAAGCCTAGCATTAATTACAAACATATAAGCCTATTAAGCAACCTATTACATATTTATGACCGACACTTGAAATAATAGTTACACGTAATCCCAACAATACCGCGTATGGCCAGAGTTATATACGCCGTATGCTCTTTTACAGCTTGCATACACAATCATCAGTAATAGCTCCAAATCATGCCTTTTTCGGTATCTTTTGTAACATTGCTCCAAAATCAGTAAAAATGAAAAACTTAAGCAATTAAGTATCAATTCAGATATAAACATGCAATATTTGAGCAATAACCATGTGATAAATATAGTACTAATTTGGACTTATCAGATGTATTGGGGTAGATATCAGAAACTTATAAATATAAGCCCTAAAACGACGCACGGGTCAAATAAGTAGAAAGTCAAAAAAAATAGGAGACACCGGCCTTGGGCGCAAACTTAGTAAGCTTGCCCCGCCATATGCAGCATGCCATATGACAGAGCTAAACGACATTCTTCGACCACATAAAAATGTTGCTCCCTGAACGACATCTTTCGCACATCTAACATTTGTATGCTTCCTTTTAATAGTGGTTCTAGGTCTTTCTATTACCAACCTCTATACGCAGAAACCTATAACCTCATACAATAAGAATTTTTCAACCTAATGAGGCTAAGATAAGTCAAAAGTAGAAAAAAGAAGAGATAACAGCTATGGCTGCAAACTTAGTAAGTCTGCCTTGCCATAATGCAACAAATAACTGCAGGCTCAGATCTGTTGGAATATGTCAGTAAAAGGAGGGAATAATCGCCATGGCTACATTACTCTAAATGCCCCGCCAAGTTACAAAATTCTCAAATTTTGACAAATTTCAAAAAAACATAATATAGATCTATCATCATTGCCTACCCAAATAAGAATGTATGAACATGAACATTTTATGTGATGCCTACAAGGACAAATCTGATCACGAATAAACTTAGGCAAACCCTTATACCAAAGTTTGTTCATGACAAAAACTCTCCTTGCAAATTCAGCACACTTCTCCCGTCATGACGCACCGGATAATATCACCTTTATTTGAATACAGTCAGGCACATTCACACAATATCATTGCCTATTATATTTTCATTATTATCCACAACGCTCTATAAGTTGATGGAAAAATGAACACATAATTTAACATTTGTGTCAAAAAATACACAAAATCAATATCAATAACTCATCCAAGCCATTGTATAAAGTGTCACATTAAGGAGGATGGTAGAAATAGAAATAAAAATTCTGAATGATCCCCTACAAGGAAAAAATTGGTATCGTTAGTATCAATATACTATTCTAAAATTCTGAGCCTATATCTGACATTATATCAAACCTCTTGCAGGCATCACATAAAAATTTTAAATCGAGTTCCCCGTCCTCCTCCAATTGATTTGCATGTCCTAAATACTAAACAAATAATCTCTCTGGCAAGCAGTGTAAACACTGAGCTAAAATGCTTAATGCAACATAAAAGAACATAAAAACCGACAATAACATCTTTCATAACACTTAAACGTAAAAATTAAAATAAAAAAAGGGAATTATTTATTAAAAAACACAGAAACCACAAATTAATAGACACCAATAATATAAGAAATTACTGATTTATACATTAGGCATGCGAACGATGAAACTGTTATTCTAAAAATCAAATGAAATCATCGCACAATATGCTTGATCCATTATAACAAAAGTACTAACCCATAAATCATGCCTCGAGTAACAGGAAACACTATTTTGTATGTAGGTAGGTGAATGTAGGTGAAAGAAAGATTAATATGTATGAAAGTAAGTGAAAGAAAGACCTAGAATGACTAACAATAAAAGGACCGGACAAACAAAAGGGGCCGAAAAAAGGGTTATCCTGGCCCAATTATTATTGCCTGTAAACCAAAATGACATGCGCAAAACCAAAAAATGACATGCTAAAACATAAAATGACGTCGTTTTGTTCTTTTACAACTTAAAACGACGTCATCTACACGCATAATGTATAATAGAATAATAAGTCCACTACATAAATATGTAATGAAAAGTGCATGCTGTACTGATAAGGATTTAAAAGGTACCTTTTTGAGGGGTCATTTAAGCCCTTAATTGATCACTTTTGTATCCGTAACTACTTAATTTCATTCCTTTTCACTTTTTAGGTCTCTGATAACGCTACACGCGTCGTTCGGGGTCAAGGAAACTTCCTTTTCTTCGAGCAAGTTTTATAACACCCTAGGCAGTGAACCTAATCGTTGTAGTGTAGTAATTAGGGTAAGCCACGGGTATTGATATCGTTCTCTAGGGAATAGGAATGCTAGTAGGAGTTACTACGCTAAGGTTAAGGTTGAGGAAGATTATTTTTATCTTTTATATTTTATGAAAATGGAAAGGTACGAATCTCGGTATTGGATTTGGGGGTTGGTATTTCACCGATTACTCTACTATTATCTAATTATCTAAACTAAGGTTGGGAGTCTATGTCTAATTAATGTGTGCTCGTATGATAGTTTAAAGATGTGTTTACTTAGTTTGTATTACTCCTTAATTATCTCCTATTGATGGTTGAGTGTCACGCCTTATTCCTAGTTCGTTGTGTTTCTAAAGTTGTAGGGTATGCGTTTCTCCCTAACTCTTTGAACTTACCAAAGGGTCTTGTCTACAAATCCACGTAGAGATTATAGACTCTACTCTAAGGCACTCTTCGGATGTTTTAGACTACAATCACTCTGTAATCATACTCTAGGGTTCACAAAGATGAATCAAGCATTAGTACACAACGAATGACCTATCGCATTACTAGATCATTAATCAACTAAGATAAGAAACAACCAATCAATATTCAATAATTAAGTTTCATACTTCCTAAGCAAACACACAAATAAATTAGCCGGACATGGAGAACATGCAAGCATACACACAAATAATCAAAGACATAATTGAATTAATGAAGCAAAGACTTATCTTGGTGTAAGATAGGTTAAAACCCTAAAATACTGTACAAGACACCTTAGGTTCGGTTTTAGGTTTTACCCAAAGACTCTCCACACAAAGACCGAAAAATTCGGATTCTATATATAAGATTACAATTGCGACGGCGCCACCTTATGTTTAGTGACGCCGCCGTGTCGCCGCCATTAGGGTTTCGTCTTGGCCACGTTAACCTTGCGACGGCGCCACCTTATGTCCGTGACGCCGTCCTCTTCGACTTTCGACGCCGCCCGGATCGCATCTAGGCCGTTCGAGTAGCGACGGCCTACTCTTTCACACTAGACGCCGCCTCTTGAAAACACGAGTTTTGAGTTCGACCGTCACAACAATTCTCCGACGGCGTCGACATAGAGAACCCGACGCCGCTTTCTACATTCAACGATCGTGAGTGTCTCGATTTCGACTTTGGCCATTTTCTTCATATATTCGCGCTTTTCGTCCAAATAAGTGCCATTCCAAGATTTTGCCTTCACGAGACCTAAAAAGTGAAAAGGAACGATATTAAGCAATAACGGATACAAAAGTGATCAAATAAGGACTTAAACGACCCTCAAAATGGTACCTTTTAAAACCTTATCAAATATCCCTACACTTGTTATTTGCTTGTCCTCAAGCAAATGTGCTTTTAGCCAATTAATTTGTAAGTTAGGGTCATTCAAAGATTAATTCAAAACGGTCCACAACACATATAAGCCCCAATAAAAGTCATAACAAGCACGGAATTACATACTAGCACCTCACATGGGGTGTTTGGATACTCACATCTCTCTCGGTGTATATATGAAATATAACAAAATAGGAAATGGAAGATAAACACTCATTAACCGGTCCTAGTACATAGATTACCATAGGCTTGAGAATAGATCAAACCTCCATCGCTTTGGCGAAGCACCTAGGAAAGACTATCAAAGAGGTCTTTAAAGGGTTGTAATGTTAGGCTTACGGTAGGGAAATAAGGGTTTGGTGGGATAGGCTATTTAGTGGTGGTAAGTCAAAATCTCTATGTTAAATGCATATGAAGAATGGCGTTGCTAAGCCAAGACTCGACACTCTAAACTCTAGATAACCGAAATAAACAAACATAAATTAAAAGATAGATGTAGGATGGTAGCCCGTATTTTTTTTTTTTTTTTTTTTTTTTCATACACTTTTACTCTACCATCCTCTACGATAACATCAAAATACTAGGATTTATAAGCATATCCCTACACTTGAGTTTTTATTATTCTAACACTAATTTGACCCGAATCGAAAAGATCAAAACACTTGGGGTACATTATTACGTAAACAAAGGGAATTTGAATTTAACGCCCTTCCCGTCATTTCATAAACTTTAACTTTTCCCATGAATCCCAATCATCCCAAAACTCAGATACAAAGGATATGACTCGACTTAGCAACTTATGCAAGCAACTAGATAATTGAACTAAGGGTTTGGGGTGATAACAAATAATTGCACTAAAAGTGAGTGCATAAGGGTAGGCTAAGGCGATTTGGGTGTATATTTGGGGTGGGGTGTAAACAATGTTTTCATTGATATTCGGAAAACCGAAATATCACGAGAACCGCGAAAAGGATAGGCTCGAGGGTTAACTAGGGTATCGTGTACTAAAGATGAGTACAACGCAAAGGGTGTGGGGAATTACTCAACCGATGTGGAAGAAGTAATTATATTACGTGTATCAAACAAGGGTTTATCCTAATGCCTCTTATCATTTAGTTATTCCTAACTACACAAGTGTAGCCTCACTTGCGATCTCGAATGCATCACAAAACAAGTTCTAGAATCTAATATACTACCGGTTCACACTCTAAGCATTAAAGATGAATGCTTTAATTCCTACTAATCTAAGGGCGATCCTCACATTTTGGGTGGAATTTGGGTGGTAAAGGGTTTTGTGCTAGTCATATAACTTCCTATCCATGAGACGCTTTTGTTAAGACTAATGGCCCACTCTTATATGTCATGAAAATTTTAAATTTGGTGCCAAAATTACCCTAACCGACATTTCTCATGGTTTATTACACAATCACAATTGGACAAAGCAAATAGTCAAGGATAAGCATAGTTTCAAAGTTCCCGCTTTATTTTCCTCCCTACACTTAAACCGAACATTGTCCCCAATGTTCCCGAAAGTATCAAAGTTATGATAAAAGAAGGTAATTAAAACGAAAGAAACTAATACTCCCCGATTAGCTCGGTAGATCCGTAAAGTGGTGGTTAAATTCTTTTCAAGAAGAATTATTGCGTGAAAAGCTCCTTCCAATCTTTTGTAACTTCTTCTTGACAAACTAAACCCGCACACTTGAAGAAAACAAACGAAACCTTCGCGTAAAATCGGCGGTAATAATATATATAAGACTCGATTTAAACTAGGATATAATGCTTGTGGAATGGATGTTTACTGAATTTCTAAGAAAATTAAGACCGAAAATTCCAAAATTTATAAGTAGCTCGAAAACGAGAAAAGTAATCGACGTTTTACTCCTTCCCGACGCCGTCAGTTGCAATCTCGACGCCGTCAGTTATCCCGACAAAAACCGGTCTGCGATTTTCCGGAAAATTTCGGAAAATTTACATCTTTAGAATCGGAAAATTTCGCAAAACATCCATTATGACTCGATACAAGCATTTGACTCGAACAAACAAACATATATATCTTTTAGTTAATTGTTATTCTCATGTTTACGTTTCTTTTGAAAACGTGTGTAATCCTCCCTACACTTATCCCTTATGTAAAATACCTTTATATGTAATTAAGACGAAGTTAAAAACAAAATAAAGCATTTTTACAAATTTAAACATGAGGATAAACAATTAATAAAAGATATATGAGATAAATCGTAAACAAAGATAAAACATACATGCAAACTAAATTACACCACATGCAAATAAACACCACATAGTTCAAAGGTCACTACTAATTTAGATGTCTAAGATTATTACATGCCAAAATAAATAAATAAATAAAAATTGTTTCAACAACCAACCATACTAAATCCATAAACTACTACATCAATCACGGGGGAGGGGGTCCATAACGATATTCATAACCAGGGGGAAGATGGCCCAAATACCCATAGGGTGGATAATCCTCCTCCCGCCCTGGGAAAGGATCAATCTGGAGATGTGGGTCGAGCTGATCACGCATGGATAGATGATGCATCCGTCGACAAGATGGTCGAGGTCCGCTTAGCCCTCCGGTCCCGCTGTGCCATCCATGTATCCATGCGCCCATCCATGCTCCCCGGTAGGCCCGCCAATCTCCACTAGACATATGCTGTAGTTATCGAGAGCTTCGCTTCACCTCACCGCCTGGTGTGCCGGCACTGTGGCTCCTCATCATCATTGTCATCACCACCTTGAATGACGGCCGAGAACGGAACCAAGCGTAACCTCTACCATAATCCATCGTGACATTCATAGCTTTGAGATTTAGCCTTGACGACCCTAGGTGCCGCCATCGATTTAGGAATGAAGGTACCTCCCCGCCAATATACCTAGGGATCGAGCTAACCGGTAATAAGCATACCCCATACACCCTATCCGCCAACCTAACTCCACTTGCGGATCTCAAGTAATCGGCTAACGTAACGGGATGTTACAAGACACACCCCGGCCAATATGCGAGAGATAGAATAGGTCGGTAAGGTGACACGATGACTCGTGGCATGTCTCTCTCGTGATAGAGAAGGTGAGGCATCGATGTATGAGCCTAACCCGTGGATCCCGGATTTGTGAAGCGAGGTACCCCAAGAATATACTCCCATCGCAATTGTGTTCCGAATCGAATACACAACATCTCATCCTTATGAGTAATTCCATTTGCTAATTGAGTCCTAAAACCTCACTCTCAAGATCCTCGATGTATATAATCCCAACCTCCATCCAAACTCAAGCGCCGACATTGCCCTCCATTCCTCCTAACCTAAATCGGATCCCTTGAAATTAATATTATCCCGACATGCATTGATATTTGGCGATATGATGCGTGAAACTCACGCACCAACTCGCCATACACGGGCTCTCCTATTCAAACAATATTTCCCATTGGGGATCGGTGAACTTATCCTCCTAAAACTATTCGAAAATTCCCTAGCCAAATCATTCTCCGCAGAAATGCCCAATCCAACACAGCCCCGAGTCAATAGTTTGATGGAGTAAATCGTTGTAACTAGCTTGACAACCTTCTTCAATAAATACCCCCATCCAATGATTGTGTCCGCAATGTTTTCTTGAGCATTAGAAGATTGTCCCCAGTCCTTTTACTCTTCCGCTCATCCGAAACAAGAAATCAAATAAGTGGAGAGCAAATGAGTATCATTTGCGATGCGAAGGATGATGCAGCCGGTAGTAGTGACGTCACAAGATACACCGACGCCGCCGATCGACCAATTATTTTGAATCCGACATTTGCGAGGGAAAAGTCCAAGTTTCTAACCATAACCCTTAACCCAAACACCCTTGTTGAAGCAACAATGGCATAATGGCCAGGTGGTTTTGACTCTTAAGCCGTAAAGGCTTCTCGCACAGTTAACCCCCATATGGTAACACCACTACTTCGCCTAATCTTAAGCCTTAACAAGATTTCACGGGCGAAATAGATCAAATAAGTTGGGGTTTTTTCGGATTTGAGAAAAGAGGGGAAAACAAAATTGAACATGAATTAGAACAATTGAATAGACAAAGATCAATGTAGATTACTTACCTCGTGGAGATTGCTGTGAAAAAATAGTGGATTTGATGTGGGGAATACGTTTTTGTGTGGTGTGGGGCGGATAAAAATTGTGTAGGGTAAAGAATGAAAGAGATGGATGTCAGACACACGTCGATTCGCTTAGCGACGGCGTCACTCGTTAAAGTGTGACGGCGTCACGCACAGATTTTCGTAAAAGAAAACATTTTTTTTTTTTTTTTTTTAGTCCGCCCGGATCAAAAACCTGGTTACTATTTTTGACAAGAAACTTAGCTTTTATTTTAAAATCAATTTGGTTATTCCACCAATAATCTCCACTATCGTAAGTAACGCATATGTCAAATTGTCTTTCAATCGCGATCTCAGAGGTTCCGAAGTCATGAGGGTGAAGTCCTTTCTTTCCAGGTTTAAAACCGAAAGAACTTTCCCTAGCATTGGGAAAATCGGGAAGTGATACTTGGACTATTCCAATGAATGTGTTCCTAGGGAACAAGTGGGGAACGTCGAGATAGGTGTTTAGGCAAGAGTATGATTCATCGAGGTTTACTAAGGGAGAAGGTTCGGTAGTCACTCCAGCATGTCCTGGTATCGCATACACCTTTTCAAGCTTTTTAAGTGTATTTTTCTTTGTGATTTCACCACGGATGCTCGACATGAAGTTATTAGCTAAGCCCAAGAAAGTGTTATGAGTTCTTCGCATTTGAGCTTCGAGGCGTTTTATTTCCTCTTCTTGCTTGTAGACAAATGTCAACATAATGTCCTCAAATTCATCCTGCCTGGATTTTCTTGGGATAAAAAATTCCTTGACCGCATTCGTGTGTTCATTAGCACGCGTTGTTACTCCCATCAATGCTTTTACCTGAGCCTCCATACTCATAATTGCTTGCGCTTGGGGAGTTAACCCATGTTCATGAACAACTGGAATTTCCCAACCTTCCTCTTCATATTGGGCAAGGTCCTCAATAACCTCCCAAAGATGCCTCAAAGATCAAGGTTACTTAGTCTTCCACCGAGCCATAATCAATGGTTTGTTGAGAGAGACCGACATGATCATAAAAATTTGGACTTGGAGCCAAAGATCAATGCCGTGATGAGGACTTTGTGAAGTAAGTCCTGAATCGGGTCCATGCTTCAGAGAGATTCACCTTGACGTTGTTGGAACATCAAGATGTCATTCCTAAGCTTAGTGGTTCTCCCCGTGGGAAAAATTGAGCAAGGAAGCGAAGTAAGATCATCCCAACTTGAGATGGAGCCATGGAAGTCGCTCAAGCCAATTACTAGCTTGGTCCCGTAGAGAGAATTGGAAGAGACGCAGCGTGGTCTCCCGAGTAGTAGCATCAAGGTCGATGGAATCGACGATTTTGAGGAAATCCTCGATGTCGATTTGGATCTTCGAACGAAGTCCATGGAATGCACATCCGCTTTGCACCAACCGGATGGTGTCGGATCGCAGGCCGTAGTTTGGGCTTGGTCGGGAAGCTCAATGGTGTTCCTATAGCCTAAGTGGCTTGGTCTTGAGTATTCACCAAGAGTACGGGCTCTTGGCGGGTCATTTGGTGGTATGTTGATGAATGGTAGTGGGTTATCACCTTCCATGATGAAAAGTGATGGAATTACTAACAAAGGTTACGAAGAAGGGGATAGACCAAGAGAAATCTAAAATAAGAAAAATTTACTTGATAGGAATCAAGCAAAGAAACCTAAACGAGGTGGACTACTAACTAGCTATTCTATTCCCCGCAAGGCGCGCCAAAACTTGATAACGCCACACGCGTCGCTCGGGGTCAAGGAAACTTCCTTTTCTTCGAGCAAGTTTTATAACACCCTAGGCAAGTGAACCTAATCGTTGTAGTGTAGTAATTAGGGTAAGCCACGGTATTGATATCGTTCTCTAGGGAATAGGAATGCTAGTAGGAGTTACTACGCTAAGGTTAAGGTTGAGGAAGATTATTTTTATCTTTTATATTTTATGAAAATGGAAAGGTACGAATCTCGGTATTGGATTTGGGGGTTGGTATTTCACCGATTACTCTACTATTATCTAATTATCTAAACTAAGGTTGTGGGAGTCTATGTCTAATTAATGTGTGCTCGTATGATAGTTTAAAGATGTGTTTACTTAGTTTGTATTACTCCTTAATTATCTCCTATTGATGGTTGAGTGTCACGCCTTATTCCTAGTTCGTTGTGTTTCTAAAGTTGTAGGGTATGCGTTTCTCCCTAACTCTTTGAACTTACCAAAGGGTCTTGTCTACAAATCCACGTAGAGATTATAGACTCTACTCTAAGGCACTCTTCGGATGTTTTAGACTACAATCACTCGTGTAATCATACTCTAGGGTTCACAAAGATGAATCAAGCATTAAGTACACAACGAATGACCTATCGCATTACTAGATCATTAATCAACTAAGATAAGAAACAACCAATCAATATTCAATAATTAAGTTTCATACTTCCTAAGCAAACACACAAATAAATTAGCCGGACATGGAGAACATGCAAGCATACACACAAATAATCAAAGACATAATTGAATTAATGAAGCAAAGACTTATCTTGGTGTAAGATAGGTTAAAACCCTAAAATATCGTACAAGACACCTTAGGTTCGGTTTTAGGTTTTACCCAAAGACTCTCCACACAAAGACCGAAAAATTCGGATTCTATATATAAGATTACAATTGCGACGGCGCCACCTTATGTTTAGTGACGCCGTGTCGCCGCCATTAGGGTTTCGCTTGGCCACGTTAACCTTGCGACGGCGCCACCTTATGTCCGTGACGCCGTCCTCTTCGCCTTCCGACGCCGTCGATCGCATCTAGGCCGTCGAGTAGCGACGGCCTACTCTTTCACACTAGACGCCGCCTCTTGAAAACACGAGTTTTGAGTTCGACCGTCACAACAATTCTCCGACGGCGCCGCACATAGAACCCGACGCCGCCGCTTTCTACATTCAATGATCGTGAGTGTCTCGATTTCGACTTTGGCCATTTTCTTCATATATTCGCCTTTTCGTCCAAATAAGTGCCATTCCAAAGATTTTGCCTTCACGAGACCTAAAAGTGAAAAGGAACGATATTAAGCAATAACGGATACAAAAGTGATCAAATAAGGACTTAAACGACCCTCAAAATGGTACCTTTAAAACCTTATCGCCTATTATTACTTGTTTTCATTTCGGACTTTTTCAAAGCCAATTTGAAATCGAATACGAGAGATTATCTCATTAAACGTAAAACCGACTCTCAACGCGAAACAACTCAACCGTAATCTAACAAATAATTTAAACGTGATTTCTATACCATTTATAAACTACTAGTCATGTAAATACTTATTTTTCATGGAAAATTTATTTTAAACGCAATGACGTGTATTTCGTGCCCTAAAACGATCGTTATCGAGCCCTAACGTGTCTCGAACATCTATTTTACATAAGTTTACTCAAATTGCACAAATGGTCCCTACACCTAATATTACCCCGTGCCCCCTATACATTTAAGACATGTATACTTTGTTTTATACTTTCTTTATATATAAAACTATCACTAGGGTTCCTCCTCATACTTGGATTATGTCAAACCCTAGTTGCTACCACCTCCTCCACTTCCTACAGCCGCTACCCACACCAAAACCATCATCCAATCGCCGCCACCATCAAGATCACCGCACCGTCATCACCACCATTGGTACCATCACCACCGCTGCCACTTCCTCCATTTCTAATCCAAGGACAATGAAGATCGTGTGTAGATCGCGATTGTTTGGGTCGTTTGTATCGATGGGTCACCAAGCCACCACCACTACCATCTCGCTCCATCATCTAGTCCCTTTCATCTCGGCCTCGCTCCCACATTTCTTTTGGTATGTCAAAATCAATCAAGTATATTATTAATTTGTTTAAGATCATTTATAAGGCAAGTGTTATTATTTTCGTGGATAAAACATGGCTTAAAAACATTTTGAAAATCATTCGTGTGGTAAAATTGAATCAACAATGGTGATTGTTTGTTGTTCCGTCCTGTCGAATTAGAAACCCACGTTGGTTTTGGGTTGACCCGCTTCGGGTCATGATTACTCACGGGTTGTTTATTTGGTTTATTGGTTATGTAGATTAAGAGTCACTTAGGAAAATTCAGTTTAAACTTCGTGTGTTAATTTGTTTTGGTCGTAGACCAGATGGTCCGGGCCGAGCCGTGTGATCTCGGACTCATTTCGGTTCCGTATGTTGGTTATGAATTTGCCTATCTAATTTTTGATGCTTCTATTTTAATTTGGATGGGAGTAACCAGATTAGGGATTCGAGTTTTGACCCTTAAGTGTCACGGGTTTGTATTGAGTTGATTACCTACTCGATTGGATCACAGTTTGGTGTTCGACCTCGTGTATTTAGCTGTTATCACTAGTTTAGTTTTAGAGTTTATTAACGTAGTATTGTGTTCAAGTAAATGGTACGTTTGTTCAAGTTTAATTCCCTGCAGTTAATGTGCATTTTGCTTGCATTTGTTGAACTCCTGAAACTAACAGGATTTATCGGTTGATATTTGAGACCGTTGGTACGTTTCGAGTGTATTCTAGACTATGAGATCGATTGGGATTATAGTTTTGGTATTGACAAATAAATACTTATCGAACATTATTTATATGAGTTGAGACTTGGAATACTTGGACATATATCAGTTTTAATTTAATTGGAGAATTTGGACATTTATCTCATATTGGACTTAAACCGGATCGATAATAATATTTGGACTTAACGAACTATTATTCGAATTTAAAGACGATAATTATTAAATGTACAACCTGATTAATAATTACTATCCAAATGGACTATTAAATCCTTTAAGATATTTTAACTCATCAAACCGGATTAATTGTTATCGAAACGTATTTTGATTAACGAGTCATATTAAACCTTATTTTCGATGCTTAATAAATATTACCGTTAGGAACCTATTTTGATTAAGAGCTGGTTTTAGAGCAAAAAGTATAGTTGTTAAGGATAAAAACCTTTTTCATTCACTATTATTTTAAAACTATGTTATACTTAAAACATATACTTCTTAGCTAATCTAGTTGGGGTTATCGGGTAAATGATCAAAACTCAACCATCTATTTACCTTTTCATTATTTGCTAATTGTGTCTAACTTAATTAATTTCATTTATGTGTTTTGTTGCTTTAGCGTGCGTTCTTGAGTCTTGGTCAATATTTCTTGACTACTCCTTATGATGTATCGAGTTATACATTCTGCTTTAGTGTGAGTAACGTTTGGCGTGAATGTAGGTCGAGTCTATGTTTTCTTAACACTACACGAAACGTTAAAAACTAAACTTTTTGAGATATTGATAATGAACTTTTGAAATTAACGATACGAATATTCCACGAAAACTAAGACACGTTGCCTTTCGTAAATTCATTTGCTTTGCTAGATTTATTCTGAGATAGCAAACTCTTATAGGGTTGTATCGATTCCGTACCATTGTACCTGTACTCTCGATACTGTTGTGTTAGCTTCTTAATGCTAGTTGTGTCCGTTGTGATTCTTGCGTTACTTCATATCGAGGTGAGTTCATGACCCCTACTTTACTTGTTTTGAAAACACTTTTGGGGAGAATACATGCTTGTTTACTAAATTCCAATATTTGCAAATGACTTGATGCTTGAAAACTTTATGTGCTTTGCTAAACAACTTATTCAGTTATTCAATTATCATTAGAATAAATTTATTTCTTTCGCTGTGCTAAATTCATATTATTTCATTTTGGGACATATATGTGTATGTAATTGTGTGCATGAGTGCTTGTAGTGGTTGACAAATTTCATTTATCCAACAGTCTTCGGGACTGGTTGGATTCCTATTATTTCATTTATCCTACAGTTTATCTCTAGCTGGTTTGAGATAATAACTGATTGGATTCCTATTGTGCACGGGACCACGTGGTGGTCGGATTTCATAATGTGGATTACATGATGTGGATTTCATTTCATTTTACTACTTGCTCAACACTATTACTTATGCATATGTCCTACTTACTTATCATTGCACAGCAAAACTGATTTACTACTTTATTTCAAACCTATGAACTCACCAACCTCGTGTTGACATTTTAGCATGTATTTTCAGGTTTATCATGACAGTTTACTTTGGAGGCTTTTGGCATGGCATGGCATGGTCATAGGATACTTGGACATTTTTGGGACCACTTTATTATTATTATGGGCATGTACTTCCGCACAAATTTTGAATAATGTAAACTTTATACATTTGTTTATAAATTTTCTTAATGTAAAACCGTTGTTCTATACTTTGTGTTGTGATACCAATTAGTAGCACCCCACGACCCGAATGCTTCCGCTGTGCCAAATTTGGGGGTGTTACACAAGCCCAAGCCCATGGGGCGTTATGTAAGGAAGTATAAATACCCCTCAAATGGTCATTTGAGGGGTGTGCTTGAGTGTGTATGTGTGTGTTTTCTCTTTGATATAAAAGTTCTTCTTTTCATCTTTTCTCTCTACACATATACGCATAACCTAACATCATCAAGTCACCATATTTCTTAATCTTTCTTCTTATTTACGCATAGCATATAACTTGTGTTTTACGTGCAACTTGTGTGGTAAGCTTGTGTATTCGTGATAAGGTTGAGATATTTAAGGTCCTACAATTGGTATCAATCGCCTAACAATGGTTTAGGAGTGTTGTGTTACGTTTTTTTGTTAAAGTTTTTCAAGAAAGTTCCGTTTTTTTTATAAAAACGTGAGCTTTTGGCATAAAGCTTTGATTTTTATGTGGTTTTAAGCTTAAAGTTGTTGTTTTTATAGATCTTTAAGTGTTTTGGAAGAAGTTTGTGCAAAAGAAATCATTTGGAAACGTGTTTTTGGGTGAAAGTAGTGTTTTTGCAAAAATCTGGGCTTTTTACGCGTAAGAGAATCAAGTACATAAAGTCAAAACCCTATTTTTACGCGTAAGCAAAGTCAAAACCCTCTTTTCCTACACGTAAGGTATACGCGTAAGAAGTGTAAATCCTACGCATAAGCTTTTGGTGAAGAATCTTCGTGCTACAACGGTTACTCAGTGCTTTCCTCACTTGGATAAGTTTGTGGAACACTTCGACTTTTGATATCTTTTACACTGGTATAAGTGTAAACGATTTTTTGGTTTTAAACCTAAACTTACGCATAAGCATAAAAGCTATTTAGTAACACTCACGCCTAAGTTATCACTTCACGCCGTAAGGTTTCTTACTACTAAGCATTTAAGTTTACGATAAGCTTACGCTTAAGCCTAAAGGTTACGCAGAAGGCGGTGTTTACGATAAGGAATCCTCACGATAAGCGGCCCACGATAAGCATCCTATGCCTAAGGAATCCTACGCCTAAGGAAGTCTACGCCTAAGCAAATCCTACGCATAAGCACCATTTTCTATGCTTAAGAACATGTTTACGAGTAAGATCTTCAGCAAAACTTCAAACGGCCATAACTTTTGAACCGTAACTCCGTTTTTAGCGTTCTACCCATCAAAACGACCGTGAGAACGAGGAGAATGACATGCCGAATGAACTAACGGGTCAACCTTCGAGTCCTAAAAACGCTCCGAACAGAAGTTATTAAGGTTTTTAACTTTATCATCAAATAACTTCATCAATGGCTACTCAACAAGACATTCATGCAGCCGGTGCTAAAAATCGTCCTCCTATACTGGAAAAAGGTGGATATCTTCAATGGACAAGTCGTATGCTTCGCTACATCAAGACCAAACCTAATGGAAAACTCATGATTCAATCCATTACGAATGGACCCTTCAAGCCATGACCAGTCCAAGACCCTGGAAATCCTGATGCAACACCTCTCATCCCATCATCTTTTCATGTTCAAAATGAATCTGAATACAATGAAGAGGATAACAAGCAGGTCGAAGCAGATGACATGGCAATTCATATTTTCCAACTGGGTTTATCAAGAGACATCTTTGCTGCAGTAGACAGCTGTGAAACTGCTTACGATATGTGGAAACGTGTTAGACGGCTATGTTATGGAACAGAAATTGGTCAACAAGACATGGAGAACAAGCTACTAACTGAATGGGAGAGGTTTACATCAACTCCAGGATAATCCATTGAATCCTACTATGGAAGGTTTTGCACTTTGATGAATGAGCTTATCATAAACAAGTTGGAACCCAGAACTATCGTGAGTAACATCAAATTTCTCAACAATCTTCCAGAAGAATGGGGACGATATGTCACTATTGTCAACCAAACAAAGGACTTACATCAGGTGAACTTTGATCAACTCAACGATTTTCTAAAACAAAACCAAGCTAAAGTCAATGAAGTTAGGAAAGAAAGATTGGAAAAGAATCATGATCCATTGGCACTAATTGCAAAGACTCAAACTCCAGTGAATACACAACAACAAGCTTCATCATCTTCCACTAACAACAACTTGCAGCAATACACTCCACAACCACAAGCTTTTATCCCTCAACAACAATTCTTTCCACAAGAAAAACAAGTCAGTCAACAACAACAATATCCACAATACCAGGAACAAGGAATCACTGATCTTGAAACTGAACAAGAACAAGCTTTTTCAACTGCATTTGCTTTTTTGACTAAAGCATTCAGAGGACGCTATTCCACACCAACTAACAACAACCAAAGGATTTCATCAAACACTCACAATAGGCAAATTGCACAGCCGAGTTTGAATACGGGTCATCAAGGACAAATGGTTGGAGTTATTGGGAATCAGCAGGGATATGCTACTGGATTTCACATGGGTAATCAGCGATTCCATATCGTGGTGGCTCAAGATCGTGGTTGGGTCGAATGTTGGAAATCGATGATGAATGTTGGGAATAGAGTAGTGGTAATCGAATGGGAATGTTGCAGCCCAATCGTTGGGAATTATGGAAATGTGAATCAAAGCTAATCGGGTTACGTGTTACAACTGTCAAGGAGTGGGTCACATGGCAAGGAATTGTCCTACTAAGCCAAAAAGAAGGATGATGCGTATCGTAAAGCTATGTTGTTAGCATAGAAGTCGGTGTGGGGCTGCACCGAGGTGAGTCTTTGAGGAACATTATGGATGATTTGGAAGACCTAGAGGAAATCAATGCGAATCGCATCTTCATGGAAAATCTTCAGAGACTAAGTACGACACCGACTCGACGCACCTCTTGCTTATGACGCCAATGCAAGATCTCGAGGTACCAATCATTGATCCATGCTATAACAATGTCATATTTGATGTGTTTACTCATGACAACAACATTCTCGTGACATCAAGCACCTACTTATGATACATACATGGACAATCCGAGTTGTAGCAATACTAACTCGAAACTCCGATGTGGATCCTAGTGGAGGTCGTGTGACACAAAATACCGAGACCGATGAGGAAACACGTGCCTTATTTGAAATATTAATCAATAACTGTGGCATTGAAATTGAGAGAGTTAAAAAGGTCAATCGCGATGTTAAGGTCGCGAATGATAAATTGACCGCTGAGTTTGAGAGGTACAAGGAGAATGCAAAAGCTTTTGAATTTCACAAAAACAAAGAGTCAAAATTAGAAATTGGTTATCGAGATTCCGTTTTAAGAGAAACACAATTGCAAATCAAGTATAACACGCTTGATGTTAATTTGAACTTGAAAATAAAATCTTTAAACAAGGAATTTTATGATCTTAAAAACCACAACAAGAAACTTATTCTGATCTTGAAAAAGAGAAGAAACAGTTGATTGCTGATTTTTCAAAACGAGAAGATTCTCTTCTTGATGAAATTCTTGATAAAGATGAAAAAATCAAAAAATTGGAAAATTTGCTTTTACAACGGGTCATTCAAATTAAATCAACTAATATGCCGATTAATCAAACAAACCCGTATTTTCATACAACACAAAAATGGCTCTTGGTAACACACCTCCTTATTTCCTCAAGAAAGCTCAGAAAGAACGGAATGTTTTGAACAATGGAAAAGCTTTGCATGAACCCATAATTGTTCGTGATTCTCTTGAAACGTTAGAACTATCTGATGAGAGTAGATCAAAAATGCAACAAAAGAACCCAGATTTAAAACCAATTTATTATAACAAATGGAACAAAATTTTTGGAATTGCTTTTGTTCCACAAAAAGAAAAATCAAAGTTTTCCATCACACCATGTATTTCAATCAAAGAGTCAACACCTGTTTCAAAACAAGTTTCAAAACCAGTTTCAACACCTGTAGTTGAATCAAAATCATTGTCAAACATGGAACAAATGTCTTCAAACAATCCTTTTAACACAAGTGATGCTAGAAGCATTTTAGAAGATGTTAAAACTAGAATTGGGAGACTTTAAGAGATCACAAATCTAAAACCAATATTACAACTAACATCCGGTTTTCTAGTTTTGATGATGAAAATAAAAGTTTTTGAAACTCAAATTACCCTCGCTGAATAACATCAATTCAAGGGTAATTCATTTTGAACAAGCATTTTGAAAGAAACAGTTGACTTTGTCAAGGACCATAAATCCTCGGTAAAGAAAGCTAATGAAAGTGTTGAACACATCAAAGTTTTGGAAAATTTAAATGATCTCTCTTCAAGATGTTCCGTGTACCGATATTATGTCCATTGTTTTACAAACATATTCTCGTTGAAGATCATGAAAGACTCATCTTAGACCTCCAAATTGTTTCAAAATATGAAAAGCTCTTGAAAAACTTTAAAAGGAAAATGTCTCATATTTTAAACAACTTGATCGAAAACCGAGGAATGCCAATATGACAAACCGTCGTATGAGCGTGCCTATAATGACATGAAAGAGAAAAATGATCTTTTGAGGGCTCAGCTGGAATGTCAAAAAGGAAAGGCTGTGGATACTAAGATTGCAAAACCATTGACTGAGGAGAAAGCAAATGTTCCCAAACCGGTTTTCAAACCAAAAATGTCAATTTCTATGCCTCCTCCAAAAGTCAATGAGAAAAATGATTTGTCAAAACAAGTCACTCCACCTGCCTTGCCTAAACAAAATGTTGAAAATGAAAAAGCGGTTATCGAGAAACCAAAAGTTTTAGCTCCTGGCCTTTTTAAGATGAGTACCACTAATGCGTCTGCCTCCACATCTAAAACATATGGAACAAACGACATAAGTTTAAACAAGCACTCTAAAGAGAATAGGAAAGCCGAAACCACTTCTCTTGATAACAAAGTGAATCCTAATGTGTGTGCCTTACCTTCTACAGGACTAGAAAGCACCTCTAGGAGCAGCTGACTAAAGCCTAAGAGCAATACAAGGAACAATAGAGTCTCGCCTGCCTCTAAGAGAAGTAGCTTGAATAAAGAGAAGAAAGTAGAAGAACACCCTAGGAATTTACCGCTTTTTAATAAGAAAGACATTTCATCTTAATGTAATGAACCTATGAAACTTGCTAAGTCTAATGAATGTGTTGAATCTGTTTGTTTAAATTGCAAGAAATCTTTAACTAATATTCATGATGATTGTGTTTCTAAGAATAAGATTGTTAAGCCTGTTCAGAAGAACCTTCCTAAAAGAACTTATGCTAAACCCATAGGAAGACTAGTTGCAAGATTTAGGTCTTACACTACTGATAGGAAGCATAGTCCTAACTTTAGGGATGACATTTGGAAACCAACGGGTAGAACCTTCACACTCCAGAATGGTAGAATGAGTGATGAACCTGTCTTCCCAGTAGATAACTTCTATGAGTATGATCAGGAGTTTACCTCTAACCCAAAGGAACCAAAATCAAAACGGTTTCAAAAATCTTCTTCTTCTGTTCTTGGCAGGTTATCGAAATATGTCTTTGGATCGTTGACTCGGGTTGCTTCAAGCACATGACCGGGAATCTAAAGTTGCCGATCAATTTCGTCTGGAAATTCATGGGAACCGTACGCTTTGGAAATGATCATGTAGCACCTATCATGGGTTATGGAGATCTACCTTTTGGAAATTATTTGATCACTCGGGTTTACTATGTCGAAGGGTTGGGACATAATTTGTTTTCATCAGGCGATTCGTGATGCGATTTAGAGGTTGCGTTTAGGAAAATGCTTGCTTCGTTAGAAACTTGGATGGCACTAATCTCTTAACTGGAATCGTGATACAAACTTGTATGCTATCGACATTAACCAAATGGCCTCTTCATCACCAATATGTCTTATGACCCAAGCATCTGGAACAAAGTCCTGGTTGTGGCATAGAAGATTATCCCATCTCAATTTTGACACCATCAACAAACTGGCCAAAGTCAACATCGTCAACGGACTTCCAAAGTTCAAATACACCAAGGATCACCTATGCCCATCCTGCGAACAAGGAAAAAGCAAAAGAGCATCATATAAACCCAAACCCGTACCTAGTTTGGAAGCAAGGTTGCATGTGTTGCACATGGACTTATGTGGCCTAATGAGAGTTGAAAGCATTAATGGGAAAAAGTATATTCTTGTCATTGTTGATGATTATTCAAGATATACATGGGTTAAGTTTCTGAGATCAAAAGACGAAGCACCAGGCATCATCATCACCTTTCTGAAGCATATTCAAGTACTTTTTCAAGCTTCAGTAAGGGTAGTAAGAACAGACAACGACACAGAATTTACTAATCAGGAGTTAAGAGCTTATTTTGAAGATGTTGGAATCACACATATGACATCAGTTGTTAGAACTCCACATCAGAATGGTGTAGTTGAAAGAAGAAATCGAACTCTTGTGGAAGCTGCTCGCACAATGCTAATCTATTCTAGTTCATCGTTATTTCTATGGGCTAATGCTGTTGCCACTACTTGTTTCACTCAGAATCGATCCCTAATCCATCCAAGATTCAATAAAACCCCATATGAGCTAATCAACAACAGAAAACCTGATATCTCTTACCTTCACGTGTTTGGCGCTTTGTGCTATCCAACGAACGACAGAGAAGATCTCGGAAAACTGAAAGCTAAAGGTGATATTGGAATCTTCAATGGATACTCAAAAAACTCGAGGGCATTCAGGGTGTATAACAGAAGAACTAGGAAGATAATGGAGACGATGAATGTGAATTTTGACGAACTTTCAAAAATGGCTTCTGAGAGACTCGCTCTAGAACCCGCACCAAACCCGCAGACTTCTGGACACATCAGTTTAGGACTCATACAACAAAGAGCCCCATCAAATTTTGCTGACACACCTCATGAACAAAAATGGGAGAAATTCTTTGAGTTAATGTTCGATGAATACTATGGGGGAACTTTGAAAAATGCATCAAACCATCATTCCGCTGCACCCGCTCAAAATCATCCACCACCACCAACAGAAGATGCATCTACAATGGTCGAAACCAATGCACCAACTCCATCAACGTCATCTACATCGACTTACGCAAATCCTATTCTTGAAACAGCTTTTACAAGAAGTTGATGAGCAAAACCAAAACATATCATTTCAAGAAGAACCTTCACAAAACCAAAACGATGCAACGTTAGATGAAGACTTATTTGAAAACCCGTTTGCTACGGAATCAGCTGAATCATCTTCAAGCTTACGAGAACCATCTAACTCGCATACGTTTAACCAACGGTATCCTTCTACTTTGAAGTGGACAAAAGACCATCCAATTGAACAAGTTATTGGTGAACCTTCACTGCCAATTCAGACGAGACGCCAACTTGCCACCGATTGCGACTTGTGCATTTACATTTGCTCAATTAGCAATATTGAACTGAAGAACATTCGGGAGGCAATGGCAGACAATGCATGGATAGAAGCAATGCAGGAGGAACTTCTCCAATACCGTCTACATGACTCTTGGGATTTGGTTCCAAGACCAATTGACATTTGCGTCATTGATCTCAAATGGTTATGGAAGAACAAAAGGGATGAAGAAATGACTGTAATTCACAATAAAGCTTGTCTTGTGGCCAGAGGATACAAACAAGAAGAAGGAATAGACTTTGAAGAGTCATTCGCGCCGGTAGCTAGACTTGAAGCAGTCAGGATTTTCTTAGCCTATGCACTCACAAAACATCACGGTTTATCGATGGACATTAAGACCGCATTCTTGAATGGAACTCGAAAGAAGAAGTGTACGTGAGTCGCCCAAGGCTTCATAGACATGGAACATCCAAACTACGTCTACAAACTCAAAAGGCAATCTATGGTTTAAAGCAAGCTCCAAGAGCGTGGTATGACGAACTGTCCTCTTTCCTGATTCTAAACAATTTCACCAAAGGAACAGTTTATCCTACCTTATTTACAAGAAAATACAACAATGACATTTTGATTGTTCAGATTTACGTGGACGACATCATTTTTGGGTCCACTAATCCGAATCTTTCAAAACATTTTGAAAATCTCATGAAAAGAAAATTTGAAATGTCCATGATGGGGGAACTATAATTTTTTCTTGGTTTACAAATTCATCAATCCCCACGTGGAATTTTTATAAATCAAGCCAAATATACAACTGAGATTTTGAAAAATCATGGTATGGATAATTGTGTTTCGGTCGGAACACCAATGGTAACTTCACCAAAAATTAGAGCCGATTTATTTGGGAAACCTATCGATTCAAGAAATATCGGAGCATGATTGGTTCTCTCATGTACCCCATCGCTAGTCGGCTCGATATTCATTTTGTTGTTTGCTTATTAGCACGGTTTCGTGAAAAGCCGCCGAACGCACCTCAAAGAGGTTAAACGGATCTTCGGTACCTAAAGACATCCATTCACATGGGACTTTTGTATCCGAAGGAATCGGATTTGATCTAATTGCCTTTTCATATGCGGACCACGCAGTGATCAAGTTACTGACAAAAAGTACATCGGGAGGAGCACAATTTTTGGGTGAAAAGTTAGTCAGTTGGTCTTCAAAGAAACAAGATTGCATTGCACTTTCAACCGCTGAAGCTGAGTATGTGTCTCTATCTGCGTGTTTTGCTCAAGTTCTATGGATGAGAACACAACTCACAGATTATGGCTTTACTTTCGATAAAATACCTATGTATTGTGACTCGAAAAGTGCCATAGCCATATCATGCAATCCTGTTCATCACTCAAAGATTAAGCACATTCGTGTCCGCTATCACTTCATAAAAGAGCACGTGGAAGAAGGTACTGTTGAATTATTCTTCGTGAAGACTGATTACCAACTCGCCGATCTATTCACTAAAGCCCTTTCAAAAGAGCGATTTAATGATTTAGTTAGACGAATTGGAATGTGAAGCCTAACCCCTGAGGAGTTAGAACGTCTTCTCGAATCTTCTTGAAAATGATTTTCCAAACAAGCTTTGCTGTAAATATTTTTGAAAAACAAAATACAAAATTTGAAAATCCAACAAAAGCAAAATATAAAAATATAAAACTTTTAAAAAATACAAAAACGATATAAAACCAAAAATCCAAAAATATTCTTCTCACGACGTGTCTCTCGTATAATCGATATTTTGTACGTTTCTAGAAATGTCATTCAACAATGATACGGACATGTACAGATGCTTGACCGAGAGTTCTTTAAATGTTTTCTAAAACATGTCGTTTCTCAAAATTTCTTCAAAAAATGGCTTTCGTATACTTCAGTACGAAACCCGGACTAAAACGATGACTTTTGATTATTTCAAATCAAAACTCGTGTTTTTAAAGAAACAATCTAGTGTACGCTTCAGTGCACTACATTTAACTGGTGAGAAATCAGCATCATCTTGAGCACCTTTTTCAATATTGTTCAAAAAGATTTTCAAAATCTTTCAAAATATTTTGTGCTTAAGATAACTCCCACTAAAACACTTTAATTGATTATGCTTTATTAAAGGGGGAGTATAAAACAAAAATGTTCCAAATTCATGCTTAAATCAAATCCGTTTGTCTCCCCAAAAGATTCTAAAAATGTTTTTTAATCCGTTGAAATTAAAAATATCACGAATATGCTATTTTTAAGGGGGAGAAGACGTGATCAAAATGTGATCAAAAAGTTTAATGATCTTTGTTTGAATCTCAAAAGAGCTCGACTCAGTCGTAACCAATGAATTGACGAGAAATCTAGTCAGGAAATGTACCATCTCCAGAAACTTTCTATGGACTTGACCAGGACAGGTAATAATTTCAAGCTAGTTCTCTAGTGATGTAAATGTGTCTCGAATCGGTTTTGTTCATTTAAAGTCGATCAATTCAAAAAGTGTGAACTCTACTCTCACTGTGCAGATTTCTGTCAAAACTTATAAGCACATGTGGAGGGGGAGTGTTTCTTAAAATATAAAACTCTCGGAGTGTTTCAAACATGTTTTCAATCATAAACACTCTGAGAGATTTTCAAGAAAACTGGTTTTATGGCAACATGGGACAGTCATGGAGTTATAAGGTGACTAACGATAGGAAATCCGTCCTATGATCCGCCAGAGCCGGAGGGATCTACCCAAGGACAATACCCATAGTTAGTATTAGAAGTCCTTAGGTATGATTGAAAAAATGAGTAATGTGAGAAAGGAGAAAGAAGGGGTTGAAGAATTAAAAAGAAATGTAATGAAAAAGGGTGAAAAGAAATAGCCCTCCATAATCAACCTTAGGGCGTAAACCGGATTCAATTCATATGCTCTTGGTTGTCACTAAGATGACACCGGTATTGAAGACAAAGATGTCATGGACCCAAAGGACGACCGCACTAAACCTTCTAGCTACTCAATTCCTCTTAAAAGGATTTGTTTCATTCTCACTGGGAACCCTACATAATCTATCGACTTTCTCTTAGAGATCGTTGGTATTGAAGAAGGAGACCCTCTCCCTAGTCTCCACTCAAGAAAACCAAAATGCACTAATCGAGTCTAGAGCCACGAGATTCATAAAAAGATCTCATAGGAACACTTGACAATTCATCTCTTGATGTTCACCAATAAGAACACAAGTGATACATTCTAGAGTCCTACGCAGATCTTAGCAATCTGCCAGAACATTTATGAGAGGATTTACATTTTGTGATCCTCAGTGATTGAATGGAAACTCCGCCGTGGTCAACATCAAGCGACCACGACAAGCAGTCACTGTAATTCTTTTGGGTTACGCCTAGTGTGTCTCAAACGGTCTGATCGTGAAGTGATGCTTCAAGATACTTCACGACTCACCGAACTGTAGATGTAGTTCGGTATGTCGCGTTAGCCTTCTTGAGGGCCTCCAGGTTTCGTGAACAACCTTTGCTAGATTTAGAGATTTGTTTTCACAATATGTCGTTAACACCTCGACATTCGAACTTGTAAGGCCGGAAATCCCGCTAAGGAGATTCCTTTCATGAATCGAATCTCAAGATGTGGGTCGTTACTTGAATTTATTCAATGTAATGCCAAGCGTCCCTTATGGGATTAGGACGATCGATTCACCCGACCAAGGTGAATGGAATCAAGACATTCATCAAGAGAACAATTGTAGTAATCAATTCTTTAAGAAAACATTACAATGATCAATTGGTGTTCGTGGATCGCTTATGGAAGTCGTTGTTGATGGATGCTCGCGGGAGGAAGAGATCGTGCAGATTCTCCACATGCTCATACCAACAACATCACAAATGAAGTTCTCATCAAATTCAAAGGCAACATAAAGTTAAAGATAATTCTTCATCAATGTCAAAGAATCTACAATGTTTAAAGACTAGAGAACTTTATCATTAGAAATTCAAAGTCAAAAAGAAGCGTGAGCATGGTGAAGAATGACGTGGAGACACCTAACCAAAGAAGTTGACAAACGGCAGACAACAACATTAACTGATCATAAAGCATGAAGGAACAAAGAATTAAGACTATTCTATATCTACACACAAAGTTCAAGCTCAAGGAAATTAAAGACCTAATCAAGTGTAGCATCTTTTGAATGACCACCCCTTAGGGGGAGATTGTTAGCCTTAATAATATTTAATAGAAGTGATGGTCATTCACGTTTAGGAACTTTGTAACGTGTGTTAGATATCGTATTAGAATAGTCAACGGGCTCGTGGATTGGGCTAAGCTAAATGGCTAATAGTTATGTTAAGCTAGCCTTATGTAAGTTATTATACAATCCAAGTCCAATCCAAGCCCAAGCCCAAGCCCAAGCCTATGGGGCGTTATGTAAAGAAGTATAAATACCCCTCAAATGGTCATTTAAGAGGTGTGCTTGAGTATGTATGTGTGTGTTTTCTCTTTGATATAAAAGTTCTTCTTTTCATCTTTTCACTCTATACATATACGCATAACCTAACATCATCAAGTCACCATCTTTCTTAATCTTTCTTCTTATTTACGCATAGCATATAAATTGTGTTTTACGTGTAACTTGTGTGGTAAACTTGTGTATTCGTGATAAGGTTGAGATATTTAAGGTCCTACAACAAGTGACGTCATCAGGTTTTAAAAGAGTAGGGCGTCGCAGCTCAGACGGCCTAGATCTGATCCAGACGGCGTCAGAGACTGAAGGCGACGGCGTCACGGGCATAAGGTGACGCCGTCACAATGATAATGTGGCCAAGACGAAAACTTAATGACGGCGACCCGACGGCGTCACAATTAAAGAGTGACGCCGTCGCAGTTTGTAACACTATATATAGAATCCGAATTATTCAATTTTAAAGAGGTAGTTTTGTGGAGTAAAAACCTAAACCGAACCAAGGCTGTTTTGTACAGTATTTTAGGGTTCCATACCCTATCTTAAATCAAGATAAGTGTTTTACTTCATTAATTCAATTATGTCTTCAATTGATTGTGTGTATGCTTGCATGTTCTCCATGTCCGGCTAATTTATTTGTATGTTTGCTTAGGTAATATGAAACCTAGTTATTGAATATTGATTGGTTGTCTCTTATCTTAATTGTGATTGACCTAGTATTGTGATAGGTCATTCGTTGGGTTATTAATGCTTGATTAATCTTTGTTGAACCTTAGTTTATAATTACCTAGAGTTATTGTAGGCTAAACATCCAAAGAATACCTTAGTGTTAAGTTTATGAATCCTAGAGATTTTGTAGTCATTAACCTTTGGTAGCTTCAAAGAGTTAGGGATAAACGCATACCCTACGACCTTAGAGACTCAAAGCGTTAAGAATAAGGACGTGACAATTCAACCATCAATTGGAGAAAACTAGGGAGTAATAAAACCTAAGTAAATACATTCTTAATCATCATACGAGCACACAACAATAGACATAGACTACCCCTAGCTTAGTTAATTAGATAATTAGATAAGTAGAGTAATCGGTAGAAATACCAACCTCCAAATCCAAACCCCGAGATTCGTATCTTTCCATTTCCTAAAAAAATATAAAAAAGATAAAAAATAATCTTCCTCAACCCCAACCTTAGCGTAGTAACTTCTCACTAGCTTTCCTATTACCCTAGAGAACTATATAAATACCCGTGGCTTACCCTAATACTACACTACAATGATTAGGTTCATCGCTTAGGTGTTGAAAAACTTGCTCGACGAAAAGGAAGTTCCTTTGACCCCGAACGCGTTGTGTAAGTGTATCAAGTTTTTGGCGCCGCTGCCGGGGAATATAATAGCCAGTTAAGAGTCCACCTCGTTTAGGTTTCCTTGCTTGATTCCTATCAGGTAAGTTTTTTTCTCATTTTTAGCTTCCTCGTAGTCTATCCCCCTTCTTCGTGACCTTTGTTAGTAATCCCATAACTTTTCATCATGGAAGGTGATAACCAACCACCACTCATCAACCCACCACCAAATGTGCCAAGAGGCCGTACTCTTGGTGAATACTCAAGACCAAGCCACCTAGGCTATACAAACACCATTGAGCTTCCCGACCAAGCCCAAACTACGGTCCTGCGATCCGACACCATCCGGTTGGTGCAAAACGGATGTGCATTCCATGGACTTTCTTCTGAAGATCCTAATCAGCATCTTAAGGATTTCCTTAAAATTGTCGATTCCATCGACCTCGAGCTACTACTCGGGAGACCACGCATCTGCGTCTCTTCCAATTCTCTCTACGGGACCAAGCTAGTAATTGGCTTGAGCGACTTCCCGCTGGCTCCATCTTAAGTTGGGATGATCTCACCTCTCGTTCCTTGCTCAATTTTTCCCACCGGGGAGAACTACTAAGCTTAGGATTGAAATCTTGATGTTCCAACAACGTCAAGGTGAATCTCTCTATGAAGCATGCACTCGATTCAAGGACTTACTCCATAGAGCCCCTCATCACGGCATTGATCTTTGGCTTCAAGTCCAACTCTTCTACGATCATGTCAACTTCCCCACTAAGCGATCCATTGACCAAGCGACCGGTGGAAAACTTAGTGATCTCACCGCGGAAGAATCGTGGGGTCTAATAGAGGACCTTGCTCTCTATGACAACGAAAGTTGGAATGACCCCCGCGAGTTTCCGAAAACCGTAAAGGCAATCTCCTTGCCTCCCATTGACTCACAATCTTCCGACCGTAGGATGCTCGAGCTTGAAGATCAAGTTAAATTCCTAATGAGCTCCTACGAGAATCCTAAGTCTTCACAACAAGTGAACAAAATCACTCTACCTTGTGAATTGTGGAGTGGTTCCCACGACACTCGAGATTGCCCAAGACTCCCTGAACAAGCTTTTGCAGACTACGCCTCCACGCGTACCGACGGAGCGGGAGAGAAGTGGTACACTTTCAAGCCCGAACAAAACAACTTAGGAAACTCTTACAACCCCTCATGGAGGAATCACCCTAACCTTAAGTGGAACCAAAATTCAAGCACACCCCAAAGCTCATCTAGTCCACCTAATAGGTTCAACCCTCCAAACACCGGGAACCCCACAAGTCTTGAGGCAATTGCATCTAGATTCATGTCATCTCAAGAAACTCGATTGACTAAGCTTGAAGCCGATTTTAAGCGACGACAAGGCGAGATGACAAACAAGCTTGATGCCCTTTTAATAGCCTTTAATGACCGAGAAATTGGAGCACTCCCAAGTGATACTATAAAGAACCCAAAAGCGAGTTCGATTTCATCTACTTCATGTTCTTGTTCACCATGGGAGAGTGCGCATCCGTGCCCCTCACACCCAATGGTCCACTCGGTAAACGCTATCAACAAGGGTTCCAAGCAATCCAAAATGAGGTACCAAGGCCCCGCACCATTGGTAAAACCTACTCTTGAGGAACCCGTCAACCAAGAACCTAAACCTAATCTAGAGGAGGAGTACAAGGAACTCCATCAAGAAAAACCGGTTCTTGAAGTCTTAGCTCATGCACCATATTATAATGCTTTAAAAGAAAAATATGAGCTAGAACTTAGACTTGGAAAACATGGGTCCGCTTTCATGCAAAATAATTTACCTAAGAAATTAGACGATCCCGGCTATTCACTCTTCCGTAGGCTTGAACTTCCAAACCTCTCGATGCTCTAGCCGACTTAGGATCATGCATCAATCTTGTTCCGTTGTACCTCCATAGAAGCCTTAACTTAGGTAAGATAGAACCAACGAAACCATGTTAGGTCTAGCGGACGGTAGTATTGCATATCCGGTAGGGATAATAAAAGACATGGTAGTACACGTAGGAGAATTGACTCTTTTGGCGGATTTCCATGTGCTAGACATGAATAAGGACCCGACGTGCCCATTGCTTGTAGGAAGAGGATTCTTAGCTACCGCTAGTGCCATCATTGATTGTAAGATGTCCAAAATAGTGGTAGGAGAAGGGAGTTCTAGGTCGATTTACGATGTCAAAAAGCATACTAACTATAAAGAAGAGGAAATCCCACACAAGATTAGGTTGGATAGAGCACAATCTAGATATGGACCTTGGATTAACAAGAACTTCATAGGTCCCCAACGACCTTTTTATCTAGATGAAGCCTTTGCTAGTAAAGCAACTTTCCATGAAAAAGAATTGGCTAGAGACATGGAAGTGAACCCGTTCGAGGACGCCTTAGTATTTAGGAAGATGACCAAGTTCCTAGGAAGCTTGCCCGTCAACCTTGTCATGAATAAGTGGAAAGTTGAGAGTGATAAGCCTAAGCATAAGTGGAATTGGGATAGACCGCCTAGTGATGGTAATGGAGAGTGGCACATTAGGATAACGATCTATGACCCCGATGGAGAGAAATATGAAAAAGCATATCGAACCAAACGTACTACTAGGAACTTAAATGATAAGTTTGATCCTTATGACATTCTTGAGGATAAGCTTACCTATATCGGTACGTACGGGCATGACTTCGAGTCTAGCTACAAGACTCATAAATAAAGAAAAGCGCTTCGTGGGAGGCAACCCATGCTTAATTGTTTGCTTGTTTGTGTCGTGTATCTTTTATTAATTTTTTATTCTCATGTTTAAATTTGTAAAAATGCTTTATTTTGTCTTTAACTTCGTCTTAATTACATATAAAGGTATTTTACATAAGGGATAAGTGTAGGGAGGATTACACACGTTTTCAAAAGAAATGTGAACATGAGAATTACAATTATTAAAAAGATATACATGTTTGTTTGTTCGAGTCAAATGCTTGTATCGAGTCATAATGGATGTTTTGCAGAAAATTTTTCCAGATTTTAAAGATAAAATTTTCCATAATTTTTCCGTAAAATCACAGACACAGTTTTGTCAGATAACTCCGACGGTGTCAGATCGCAACTTGACGGAGTCGAGGAGGAGTAAACCACTTATTACTTTTTCTCGTTTCGAGCTACTTATAAATTTTTGGAATTTTTAGGTCTTAATTTTCCGTAAAATCAGTAAACATCCATTCCACAAGCATTATATCCTAGTTTAGTAGAGTCATATATATATATATATATATATATATATATATATATATATATATATATATATATATATATATATTGTTACCGCCAATTTTACGCGAATGTTTCATTTGTTTTCTTCAAGTGTGTAGGTTTAATTAATCAAGAAGAAGATACATATGATGAGAAGGAGTTTTTCACGCAAACATTCTTCTTGAAGAAAGATTTAACCACCACTTCACACGGATCCTACCAAGCTAATCAGGGGAGTACTAGTTTCTTTCGTTTTTAATTACCTTCCATTATCATAACTTTGATACTTTCGGGAAACATTGGGGACAATGTTCAGTTTAAGTGTAGGGAGGGAAAATAAAACGGGAACTTTGAAACTATGCTTATCCTTGACTATTTGCTTTGTCCAAATTCATTTGTGTAATAAACCATGAGAAATATCGGTTAGGGTAATTTTGGCACCAAATTTAAAATTTTTCATGACATATAGGAGTGGGCCATTAGTCTTAATAAAGCGTCTCATGGATAGGAAGTTATATGACTAGCACAAAAACCCTTTACCACTTAAATTCCACCCAAAATGTGATGATCGCCCTTAGATTTGTAGGAATTAAAGCATTCACCTTTGATGCCTAGAGTGTGAACCGGTAGTATAATAGATTCTAGAACTTGTTTTGTGATGCATTCCGAGATCGCCAGTAAGACTACACTTGTGTAGTTAGGAATAACTAAATGATAAGAGGCATTAGGATAACCCTTGTTTGATACTTGTAATATAATTACTTCTTCCACATCGGTTGAGTAATTCCCCTACACCCTTGCATTGTACTCATCTTTAGTACACGATACCCCTAGTTCCCTCAGAGCCTATCCTTTTTGCGGTTCTCGTGATGTTTTGGTTTTCCAAAATATCAATGAAGAGCATTGTTTACAATCCACTCCCAAATGTACACCCAAATCGCCTTAGCCTACCTTGTATGCACTCACTTTTAGTGCATTATTGTTATCACACTAAACCCTTAGTTCAATTATCTAGTTGCTTGCATAAGTTGCTAAGTCAAGTCATATCCTTTGTACACAGTTTTGGGACGATTGGGACTCATGGGAAAAGTTAAATTTTATGAAATGACGGGAAGGGAACGTTAAATTCAAATTCCATTTATTTGCGTAATAATGTACTCCAAGTGTTTTGATCTTTTCAATTCGGGTCAAGTTAGTGTTAGAGTAATATAAACTCAAGTGTAGGGATGTGCCTATAAATCCCTATTATTTTGATGTTATCGTAGAGGATGGTAGAGTAAAAGTGTATTTAAAAAATAAAAAAAAATCGAAAAAAAATAGAAAAAGGAGAAAAAGAAAAAATTAGAGTGTTAAAAAAAACAAAAAAAACAAAAACAAAAACAAAACATACGGGCTACTGTTGGATCGATATACTCTAACCAAACTAACTTTATGTAGCTTGTAAGGGCTTAGCAACTTTGGATAAATCCTAAGTCACTAACAATGAAACACTGAATTAACTCTATTAAGTATGCGGAATTTACTTCAATAAAGCTAAGAAGAATTAACTTTAACTTCAATGATTTTATTAATACTTAGAACCTGCTTGTTATACAGATTATCTAACAAACTCTAACAGCTCTAATATCGAACTTGGTAAGCTCTAGTATTCTCTAATACTGCACGCACATCCAATGCCAATCTAGGGGTCCTTTTATAAAGGATAACCCTAGTCGGTTTACAACTCTATTCCTTGTACGACAACTAATACTAAACTAAACTGAGAACATTCTAGAATAACAAAGCTTTCCATAATCGATGTAACAGTTCTTTTAGCTTTGCAGTACTTTGATGTTGAGCAGTACTTTGACTTTCTTCTTTAGCAGTACTTTGACTCTTCAGCACTTTGACTTCTTCAGTACTTTGTATTTCTCCAGTACTTTATATCCCAACAATCCTCCCCTAACTTGAATTCTACTTGCTTGATTTCAAGTTCCTTTGTATCTGTATCTTTAACATCTTTGTCTTCAAGGAAAAATTGTGTCTTTATCTTCAAATTTTGTCTTTGTACGCACTGTGCTTGTATTATCATCATCAAAGTAGTCTTTAAAAACATTCCTTTACAGCAACAATCAACAATCTCCATCTTTTCAGCAATATATGACAATTTGTACATCAGTTCATTAAGTTTCAGTCTATTCTCATCACTTCCAGGTGTGTAAACTCCTGTAAGAGGTGAATCATTGAAAATTTATTAGATTTTGATGTCTCTTTACCAAAGCCATTAACTCTGGAGTAGCCAATGTTTAAGTGTGTAAGACCATGGTACATTAATAACCATATGATTTTTAGCAAATCATCAGCTATCAACGGATTTGTTTTGTCTTTACCAACAGTCGTACCCTTTTGGACTAGTTAGTTCTTGCAACCATGGTGAAATAATTACCATATAAATGGTTTTTGTAAGATATAACTTTTCACATACACATCAAACCATAACACAAAGTAGCATATAGATGGAATTCTAGAGAGAGAAAGTTAGAGGTTTAGGGAACTTAGTGAGAGAAAGTGAAAGATATTATTATGAGCTCCAACTCTCTACCTTGGAAGGTAGAGAGTATTTATAGTCTTACATAAATCGCCACACATCGGGTGTGGATCGTGCATACAGGTGGGTAAAGACCGTCCGTCCTCCACGGTGTTACTTAACTAAATAACTACTTAACTTAAAAGAACTACGACTACGAGCTTTTAACGATTACATATACTTGAGGTGACCGACTCTTTACTACCGGAATTTCTAATTCCTAACAATCTCCCTAAGGAGGTCACCTCAATCATGTACCAAAATTACATAGAATACAAATAGATATTACATTAACAATTGATCTTGTATTCTTGATGTAGTCCTTTGTTCCTAAGCTCGTAGTCATTGATTCTTCACATTGCATGTTTGGATATTCCAAGTGGAGGTCTTTACCGATCCATGTGATAATAAATTTGAGCCAAGATTTGAGATCATCACTATCAAAAATCTCTCGTGACATCCTTTGTGATGGTGTGACTTTAGGACCGACATGCTCACATTCGGATCATGAAATCTTCTCATCGAGTAGCGGAAGCTTTTGTTGAATCATGATATTGGCGCAGCAGAAAGCGAAGCTTGGAGTGAAAATATCGAGTCATTGATGCACTAATCATGATTTCTTTGAGTTGAATGTGTTAAGTGAGCATGCGGCTATGGATTGACCGCTTCATTTCGATCACCGCAAACGTCGGGTGTACCGCATACAACAGCTTAGCAATAAATCGCACGAAAGTGTCTTTGATCACTTTCTTTGAATTGAGGTACACGCCCACGGTTCCCCGCTGATCAAGACATGTACCGCCTGTGATCGTATAATTCAAGAATTTCCTTGATGTGGTTTCAGCTTGTTCTAGCTGTTCTCAAACCGAACATCTCAAAGAAGACAACACGGAGTGAGTGAACCAATAATTTTAAGTCCACCGATTGATGAAAGGAGATTTGAAAACAATCGTGTATTGCTCAATAGAAATTGTTTTTGCAATACAACGAAGGTTTTATTGAAAATCAATTATCAATCATAAAACACCTTTGGTTTGAAAATGAGTACACGGTCGATGTGCTAACGAAAAGAGTTTTTAAGCACAAAGACCGGTTTTTCAAAGGTATCCGTCAATCCATAACTCGAACCAGATTGATTCAAGATATTGAATCGCCCCATTGTTTCGCTCGTTGTCACATGGTTGATCCATATAATAGATCTCACATGCCACCTACCAGAGCTTGTTTGATGATGGCTCCGTAAGGCTTTCCATCTTCATTGTGAATATGTAAACACATCACTCGGATGTTCCGCAATACCACAAGGATAGTGCGTGGGACTCAAGATATAATCTCTCTTCCACATTGTGTGAAACAGAGTCTTCATTGAAAGTGTCCTAATGAGATTTATTGATGATCTCGTGGCTCTAGACTCAATTAGTGCATATTTGGATCCTATAACGGAGACTAGGAGAGGGTCTCCTTCTTCAATATCAACAATCTCTAAGAGAAAGTCGATAGATAATGTCGGTTCCCCGTGAGAATGAAACAAGTCCTTTTAAGAGGAACTTGAGTGGTTTGGAAAGTTGAAGTGCGGTGCGTCACCGGGTCCATGACGTCTTGTCTTCAATACCGATGTTACCATCGTGAGTATATGAATTGAACCCGGTTTACGCCTAAGGTTGAATAAATGGAGGGCTATTTGTTTTCACCCTTTCCTCATTCAATTCTTTTTAATTCTTGAACCCTTCGGTGCTTACCGAGACTTCATAGCTAGAACCTTGTTGGGTTTATTCCAAGACTAGCTCGGCCTTAGTCCGCACTCTTCCCATATCTCATTTTCTCCTTTATCATCATACCTAAGGACTTCTACACTAACTAGTGGATTGTCCTCGGTAGATCCCTCCGGTTCGGCGGATCATGGGAACACATACCTAACCTTATCATCCTTATATCACCGTATATAAAGTAGAGTTGGTCGGTCTATTTGGTATTGTTCATCCGCCATTGGAACCAATTGAAAACCATTTGAAAATCAATTCGGATACTTGTGATATATTATCAAAGCATTTTGTACCGAATTGTTTTGATATTTTTAGAACGAGAACTCCCCTCAACATGTGCATCAAGTATTTGAAAATGTTTTGCTCACGGAGGCAAGAGAAAGAATTAACTTCTTTGATTACCATTTTCTAAAGATATCAACATCACTTCCCACATCAAATCAAGTAGATATAGCATTTCCGGAAGGATGAGGTTTCCATAATTTGCTCCCCTCAATATGTGCCTCGAGGTTTGAAAAGAGTTTTGCACATACTAGAGGAACTTGCACATTGAGATAAGTTGATCACATTTCAAATCATAGGTTTAAGATAGATGCTCCCCTCAACATGTGCACGGAAAATTTGAAATCGTTTGTCACATGCAAGGTGATAGCATGTACATCCTTATAAAAACCATTTACCGAATTATCGCTTAAACCAATTTAAATCACACATTATCCCCGATCACAATTATCAAAACATTTGAGATTTGTGATCTCGTATAGATTTAAATTGATTTTGAAAGCTTTAAGGAGAATTGTGACTTGATTGTGAAAGCGTTTGAACTCGATAAGGATCGGATTTTAAGACTTTAAACTCCATTTATAAAACATGAATGTATATCTTTTGAAAACAATTTAATGCCAAATAACTTTTTAATTTAATTGAAATCATTCTCCCCTCAATCAATGACATAGGTTGTTGATTGAGAGATAGAGATTTTGACAAATAAGTCTGATGATTATCAAAATAGAAACCGAGTTATTTTTCAAAGCATTTGGTTTTCAAGAGATAAATTTTATAGAATCGAGCATGGAATTTGAAAACATGTTAAAACATGGCTCTGTTCTTTCTTTTAAAAGCGGGTTCTTGCTGAAATGACAATAAACCATTTCTCTTTCTCCCAATTTTTTTTTTTTTTTTTTTTTTTTTTAAATTGAACAACATCTAAAGTCCGTGTCATTCTTTGAATGAAGACAAAGACCGTAGATATTATCGAACAGAAAAATCATGACAAAATTACAATTTTTTTTTTTTTTTTTTTTTTTAAGATTTTGAATTTTCAAATTTTTATGGATTTTGAAAGATTTATATTTTCTATTTGATTTTGTAGGTTTTATAATTTTGTATTTTGTTTTTTTTTCGAATAGATATATACAAGAGATAGATGAAGATAGACCTTTACTCCTCTCCTCTCCGTAAGACGTTTGAGAGTTTCGTTGAAGGCTTTTCAAACCAAGTCGTGGAAGAATAAACTCAAACGTTCTCTTGGAAGAGCTTTGGTGAAGATGTCCGCTAACCGATATTCGGACTCACAAAATATAGTTCCACCACACCTCTTTCCACTTGTTCCTCGATGAAATGATGTCGAATGTCGATATGCTTTGCTCTTGAGTGTTGAACGTTGTTGCATGAGAGCAATTGCACTTTATTATCACAAAGACAGAGGGATTTTGTTGAATTCAAAGCCATAGTCGATAATTGAGATCTCATCCATAAGATTTGAGCACAACAAGATGACATGGCTATGTATTCACCTCTGTAGAGGAAATAGAAGTACTCATTTGCTTCTTTGAAGACCACTCACAAGCTTATCACCCAAAATCGAGCACCTCCCGACGTGCTCGACGTGTATCTTGACAACCTGCATGATCAAGATTCTGCATAGGCGGTTAGAGACATACCGGTGTCCTTCGGTACAAAAGACCCATATTGATGGTTCCTTGAGATACCGAAGACCCGCTTAATCGCTTCAAGGTGCTTTTTAGTAGGCTTAGCTCGGTATCTAGCACACATGCAAACAATGAACAAGATGTCCGGTCTACTAGCAGTGAGATACATCGGGATCCAATCATACTCCGATATTTTGTTTGGTCAATCATGATCCCCGAGAGGTCCTCATCTAGTTTGGTTCGGTCAATCATGGGGTGTCAACAGGTCACATGAATCAAATCCAAATTTCTTTAAAATCTCTTGCATATTTAGATTGATTTATGAAAATGCCTCCGGACTTTGTGAAATTTGTAATCCCAAGAAAAATGACATTTGTCCCATCATTGACATTTGAAACTTTGAACTCATTTCATTTGAAAACGATCACATTCCTTTGGGTCCGCCGAGGCAAAATAATATCATCAACATAAGAACATGAATTAACTGTTTGCTCGACTTCGGTGAACAATGTAGGATCAATCGCTCCTTTGATGAATTCGGTTGATAGAAGAAACTTTGACAAATGTATCATACCATGCCCTTGGAGCTTGCTTTAAACCGTAAAGAGCCTTCTTCAAACGATAAACGTGAGTAGGATGCTCTTGGTTCACAAATCCTTCAGTTGGGCGACGTGACGACTTCTTTAAGATCTCCGTTTAGAAATGCCGCCTTTACATCCATCCGATAGACTACCATGTTCTTACTAGCAAGATTAGCCGAAGAGATTCGATTGCCTCGATTCGAGCAACTGGAGCAAAAGATTCTTCAAAGTCTATACCTCCTCTTAACGATATCCTTTAGCAACTAATCGAGCCTTGTTCTTCAACACATCACCATGCTCATCAAGTTTTACTTTGAAGATCCATTTTAGAGCTATAATCATAGCACGACCTGGAGGTGTACTAACTCCCATACATCAAGACGATCAAACTCATGAATTTCATCTTGCATGGCATTGAACCGACTATCTTCATTCATGGCGCTTTTAACATCTTTTGGTTCGATCTTAGATAGTACGGAGTTGAAGAAACACCATAAGGCATCGGTTGCAAGTTGTTTCGGGTTGATACAGACGAGAGGATTTCCAATGATGTTGTCTAATGGATGATCGTGAGTCCATTTTTCGAGGTGTTCATGTGGCGCTTGTTGAGGAACCGAGGTAGTCGAGTCGATGTCTCTCAAGAAGATGGTTCGATGATGATTCAGAGTACCAAATATGTTTTCAAATGGAGCATCTTCGGGAGTAGCAAAGGGATTAACTTCATCATTGATGCGTAAACATTTCCATGATGTACATTTGAAGAATGATGATTTGTTGATGAGATCAAGGATCGTGAGCAGTGCTTCTTGACTTAAAGATATTGAGATCAAGGATTGACTTCATTCACCGGAATACGAGCATCCTCTGTTGTAGGGATCAAGACCTCATTAGTAATTGAATCATACAGATTCATCAAACATAGGATCAAACAATTTCTTTACATCATCTTCGATGGAGGTACATATGGAGTTTCTTGAGAGGAGTTTGGAACAAGAGATGATCCAATGGGACTGTTTTGAAGTGCGGGTCCCGAGTGGAGTGTCCAGAGCCATTTGACCGGTCACCATCAAACGTAACGTGAATTGTTTCCATGATATTTCGGTTCTTTTGTTGTAGATTCGAATCCCTTTTGTTTGATACATATCCTACAAATACTCCAATGTCACTTTGGCCCTAAGTTTGCCTAAGTCTTGACCTCATTAGTTGGATAGCACAATGCACCAAACACACGAAGGAAAGATAGATTAGGTTTTTGTTGTGGACAAGTTCATATGGAGTTTTTCCATGAACAGTGTGAATCGAGGAACGCTTTTGTGTGTAGCATGCGGTGGCAATTGCTTGACCAGAGAAACATTGGAACCTTTGAGTATATCAAGATTGTTCTAGCAGCTTCAACAAGAGTACGATTTCGTCTTTCAACTACACCGCTCGCTGAGGGGTTCGTGGAACACTTCTTTGATGGTCGATTCCAACGCTTTCATAGAATTCACTAAGTTGTTTGTTGACAAACTCGGCCCATTGTCTGCTCGATAATTCGACGGCTTTGTTTAGTCGAACTCGCACTGCTTGATGAGTTTGATGATGATATCGAGTTTCATCCTTTGTCCTTAAGAACTTGACCCTGTGAATCTAGAGTAATCATCAACCACAACTAACACATATTTCTTCCCAAAGATGTTCTCGCACCTCATAGGTCCACATAAATCCATATGAATCATATGAAGAACTTCGTGATGAGTTAGTAGGTTTGGGTTTATGGGCATACTTCTTGCTTTTTCCCAATTGACATGTTGAACAAAGATGGTCCTTTTCATACTTTAGTCTAGGTAAACCTACAACTAAGTCTTTTCTCGAAAGATCGTTGATGGTGCCAAGTTCAAGTGATTGAGACGACGATGCCATAACCATGACTTTGTTTTTGAAGCCTTTGATAACAAGCGATTGAGAGGCCTCATCATGTCATCGATAGAGATGGTGTAAAGATTTGAGCCACGAGTTCCTTTTAACAGTTCCTTACCATTAAGATCTCTAACAAAGGTGTATGTTTTCTCAAGGCTACTTCTAGATCGTAATCACGAATTGACCAACAGAGAACAGATTGTGACCTAAACCTTCCACATAATACACTCTAGAGATGACACTATCACCAACAACATAATCTCCATAACCCATAATAGCACCGAAATGATCATTACCAAATCTAACAGCCCCGATGAATTTGCTCACGAAGTTCATGAGCCGTGACGGTCTCCAAATATATGCTTGGAACAAACTGAGTCCGTGTACCACGTAACGATTTGAACGATCCGCAGTTGAACATGCACAAGAATGGATAATCGGATAATTGGGATCCCCATGCAAGAATGGGTTCCATTTGGTTAGTAGCAACAGTTGGAACACCCACATCGTAAATAGAAGCATTCATATCGAAAGTGAGGTAATGGAATCATTGTGAATAGATGCAATACTAGTGTCTCAGATAGCCTGCTTACGATGTGACCACTTCTTAAGGGAATAGTTCTACCAAGAGGCATCCATTTTCTAGTGGGCATTATCGATTAGTCTTATGACCAATGTATCCAATAAAAGCCTATTCTCACTGAATGTTCTTCCCGTGGGTTTCCATTGTTTTCTAACTTTCTTTCGCTTTTGCCTTTTAGCCTTTTTAGCATGAATTTTAGCATTAACAATATTAACTAGACAATTAACATCATTAGGCAAAACATTGACACCACATTCATGATTAGAAATGTAATTCAAGCAATCATCAAGACAAGGTTTGCAAATAGTATCGAATTGAATTAATTACAAGACGCCTATGGCTAATACTAGAATCAACACGATTCGCTTTATTCAATTCAAGCTTAAAGTTCCTAGATTGTTCTTCTACTCTTTTCCAAAGGCACATTCTTAGCTTGCGAGGTCCTATCATTCCTTGTATTGTCTTGAGACTTTGACCGCTCCCTTTAATGTCACCGATTACTCCTGTAGAGGAATGGGAACATTAGTTGGTTTTACAACTCTTTGCATCACCGCTTAGAAGTGCCGATCCGAACTACATGCGGGTGCACTAAGGTTCACTTTCTTAAGACTAGAGGTACTGAGATTAGTACTCCTAGAAGGCACACTTGAGTTCTCTTTCTTAGCATTAACAGATCTAGAATCTGAACTACTCATGGGCACACTACGGTTCACATTCAAAACATTGGGAATCGAGTGCACATCATACTTGGCATTAGGCATCGAACATGGAATCAAAGGGTTAACTCTCTCACCTAATGTCTTTGGGCATATTGTGATCAAGCATTCTAAGATTTCTTGAGATCGTTTGGCATATAAGCATGCATGTCCAATTGCATTATCATGAGGTTTCTCTAGCTTATCTTCTTCAACAATCTCACGCAGGCATTCTAAACAATCCTTAAGAGATGAGAAATATGTCTGAATAGCTAGTTTGTTGTTCCTTAGATGAGGAGGGACATATGTCACAGATAAAGCATGTTTATTACAAGAGTGAACCTTTGATACAACATTCTCCCATTGGTCATTGGCATTTTCCCTTTTACCTGACTCTTCAGATTCTCAATTTCCTTTTGCAATGACGCTATTTGATCGTTATTTTTGTTACGAGTGACTTTAATTGATTCAAACAACTCATTGAAATGACATTTAACCTTTTCATTTTCTTCTAGAAAACTTTCGTTTTCCTTTTGTAAAGCATTTACTAGGTTTTGAAGATGAAACGTTTGAGAGTTCTGAGAATCTAAAGGAGGAGGCATTTGGGAGCCTGTCATATTGTTTGTTTGACCCTTTAATTGAGATATTTGGGCTTTCAACTTTTCGATCGTGTTGCATCGAGCTTGAATCATTCATCACGTTTGTTAATTTGAAAACGCATCAAACTCGAGCATCCGAAGATGTCTTGACATTTGAAGTTTTGACATTTTCTTTAAGATGTTGATATTTTAGTTGTAAATTAAAATGCTCAACTTCTAGTTTAGAAAATGTTTAACGAAATTGTCGTGATCATCCGATTCAATTTTCTCATTTAGTTTAGAATTAGTTTTTCAAGCTCAATGACACGATCATGGGAGACTTTCAGGCCACAGATAGTTCATGAAATTTGGAAGCATTAATAGAGCAATTTGAAACAGTTGAAAACACATCTTGAGCAACACATTCAATAATGAGATTCTCATTTAATGTATGCAAGTTCTTTCTCTCAATCTCATTATATTTCAAAGGCACGCTCATAGTCACTAACTTCAACAACCATTGCATCAAATTCCTTTTCCATTCCCTTAATATCGGCCACCCCTTTTAAGACTCTCAAAGTGATCTTTTAGAAGTTTAAAGAAGGCATGACCTCGATTAAATAACATTCTTTCATTTGTTCAAAACCCTTTCTCCTTCGATTATACCGATGGGTGTGATCCTTTTCTTGCAAGTTTTCTCAAAATCAACAAATAGTTGAAATATAACGTATTGGCTAATTAATGTCTTGCTTTTAGTGGCAATTGTTCTAGGTACAAGATGCATTGGTGTATTAGGAGGATACAGTCGCTCTAGGCATTTTCCAAAGGGAGGGTTTGTTTCAACAATATTTTCCGCTTTCGCTTATCTAAATCCTTTTTCCGTAAGACTTGTTCGGGAGTCAACAAAGTCCGAGGCTTAAACTTGTTCAAGGAAACCAGTTTTCCTTCTTGTAATCATGAGGAGAGATAATTATGTTTTCTCTTTGCATTTGGGATCATTTTGTTTCTTATTCATCGCTTCCCTAGTGATTTCATTTAATTTCTTATCTTCCTCGGTGCACTCAACGCAACTAGGTTTACGCCTAGGCTTAAGGATTTCATTACCATCATAAAGCACCTTATGAGCATTTCTAGCCTTTTAATTACCTATGGATTTGGTTCCTCAACAAGGGAATGCTATGCTTATCGCTTAAGACTCGATGTTTGGTGACCATGTGAGCAAATGAATGGTGTTTCCTTGTATGTACAACTTGTTTTCAAGTTTGTTTTCAAAGTTTTCGATTAGAAAAATCTCTCAAGAGTTTTGATTCCTTTGCATTAAATTCTTGCTTAAGCATTTTCACATTTTCTTGAAGTTCTTGTTTTTGCTTAATGTTTTAGAAAGTTTTTCTTGCAAGGAATGTAATTTTGTTTCAATACTTCTTCTCTAAACTTACTTTTTCTAATTCTTGTACTTACTTGGTCATCCATTTCCTGCTCACGAGTGGTCAACTCAAATTTTGCACGTTGTTCATAAATAGCAACACGTTCCTTATAGGCATTTAGTTGAAATTACGGAATCATCGGGAGCACATGCGGTGTATTCATCAAAGACATAGTCATTGTTGATGCAGAAGATGCATCACTTGGTACAACTTCACTTTCACTTTGTTTCACGTATTGATCGTATGGGACAATATTGTTATTACCCATATTTTCAACATTTGATTCAATAGTTTCATTGAATGTACTTTGTCATGCATCATTGCACATCAAGATCATCGTATAGTTTTAATACCTCGAGATGAGTTTGTCCTTGGATGTGTCACTTGTGGTGAAGAAGAGACCTTGGGAGACACCATTGGAGAAATGCTAGCCATGAAAATTATGTGTGCGAGAGGTCCATCATCTACATCGAGTCGTATGCATCACATCGGCGACTTGAAAGGCATTCGATGATTGTGACCTATCTCTGAATAGTCGCTCATCCACATCTCGCATCATAGGTCTTGGCATTGCCCTCAAGAAGAAACAACAATTCCTCTTCATTCAAAGCAGCCCCATTGTCCCGAGCTTGTGCAAGAAGATCTTATCTGAAATGGTAATCGATTGTGGACGCTTTGGAGATGTGCGCCTTGCAATGTGTCCTCACCACCACGCTTATAGCATTTGATCGGCTTAGCTTGACCTTGGTTACCATTCCTTCCTCGATTCGATTGCCCACATAACCTCTACCAAAGACCACCTCTTCCCCGATCATACTGTCTTTCCGAATGGTTGCACCACGATCCTTCCATCTTTAACAAGAGCTTGATTGTGTGGGTTAGATGTTGTTCGAGGTTGTTGTTGGTTTGTGGAGAGAATTCATGTTTTGGCTAATCGGAAGAGCTAGTTGATTAATGAAGCTTCCCACGTGTGCATCAAAGATCGCCTTGTTTGTACATAGGATCGGGAATGAGTTTGTGATTACCATTACCCAAGGGTATGACTTGTGAAGCTTTGGTTGTGATTCCGATGTTTGAGTAGAAGGCGGTTGAATCATTAGACGAGCTTGTCTCTCCGGGTTGGTTTTGAACCGATTGAGAATCAAATTTTCAAACATAGCATGTCTCTCATTCGAAGGAGGAAGGCATAGAGTTGCTCATAGTTTGTATTCTTCAATCCTTTAGTAAGCTTCACACGGTAACAAACTTGTGCCATTCGGGATTCATGTTGTTCACAAATTTTGAGTTCAATCGAATGTTAGGCATAGTCATTCGATGTTTCTCATGTCATTAACTAACTTATGAAATCTCACATAGTACTCATAGACATTCTCATCGGTTTCATCTTGAAGTGCTCAAATTGGCCATAGAGTTGGGATTCTCTGTCTTCCATAGTTAATTCGAACCCGAGAGAAGCATCTTAACGTTATCCCAAACAGCCTTTGCATTAGTGTTATGATTGATCGGTTTGTAGATGTCTTTAGGAAGACCTTGAAGAACAATGTTTGAAGCCCCGATATCGCATCGAATCTCTTTTCTCCTTATCATCAAGTTCATCATACATCTTAGGTCCGTCCATTCCGTAAAGCAGAGTACCATCTTCATTAGTATCAAGTATGTCTCTAGTCGTCTCAACTCGATATGGTCCTTCATCAATGGATTTGAGGATGTTGACACCATTTTCCTTTCCAAGGCAATACTGCCCGATTCGTTGAGCCCAAGAATCGTAGTCGATTCTGTCAAGCATGGGTGGGCAGTATCGAGCCAGCAGCTTGAACATCCTCGGCAGCAGTGGAGATGACGGAGGAACGTTGGTAGACATGTTAATAGATTATACGGGATTTTATAACTCTATGATTAAACCGGAAATAGATTCTTTCACGGGATTTTACTAAATCAAGAGAAAACCGTAAACAATCACTCAAGTCGCTAGAAGATAATGCACTAAGTCGCTAGAAGATATTGCACTAAGTCGCTAGAAGATAATGCACTAAGTCGCTAGAAGATAATGCACTAAGTCGCTAACTCTTAATTCGCTAGACAACTAAGTCGCTAGAGTCCCAAGTCGCTAGACAAAAAGCAAGTCGCTAAGTAGTAACTCGCTAACCCTCAAGTCGCTAGCAAAATTTTGGCAAAGAATTGCTACACAAGTCGCTAGAGATACAAGTCGCTAAAGCAACAACTCGCCATGCACCTGTCGCTACTGTAGTGGAGAGTCCACTACTTGTACTTTAACTCGCTAGATCTAACTCGCTAGGTTTAACACCGTAACTCGCTACAATTTTGTAAAGCAAGTCGCTACGAAGAAAATTATCCGTGAACTAAGTCGCTAGCATGAAAACCATATAAACATCACTTTTCAATCCAAAAACAACCCAACCAAGATGATTCAAGCTTACCAAATGAAAACCTAAACACTTGTGATGATTCTAAACATAAAAGTACTAACAAAATTCAAACTTTAACACAAGAAATCAACCAAATGATGCAAAACCACTAAACTTTTTCAAACTCAAAACCACCTAAAACCACTAGAAATCCAAAGATGTGCAAGATATGATCTAACCATGGCTCTTGATACCAATTGTAAGATATAACTTTTCACATACACATCAAACCATAACACAAAGTAGCATATAGATGGAATTCTAGAGAGAAAGTTAGAGGTTTAGGGAACTTAGTGAGAGAAAGTGAAAGATATTATTATGAGCTCAACTCTACCTTGGAAGGTAGAGAGTATTTATAGTCTTACATAAATCGCCACACATCGGGTCGTGGATCGTGCATCACAGTGGGTAAAGACCCGTCCGTCCTCCACGGTGTTACTTAACTAAATAACTACTTAACTTAAAAGAACTACGACTACGAGCTTTCTAACGATTACATATACTTGAGGTGACCGACTCTTTACTACCGGGAATTTCTAATTCCTAACAGTTTTTCCACAGCCTTTACCACAAGCCATTTTTCTTGTGGGCTAGCCAACTCTTCACATTTGCTGATATGGTGAGTTGATTACCATACAACTTATTAGCAAGTTGTCAACTATAAAACGGATTTGAGATATCTTTACCAGAGCCGTTTGCTCATGGATTAGCCAGTCCTTTTGTTAAACATGGTGAACTGATAACCTTTTTGTTGTAACTATCTCAAAAACCATTTGTTTCTGTTAACCTTTGTTTCAAAATATTTTTCACTTAACAAAAGTTTTCTTTTAAAAACATTTATTGGTTTTGTCTTTAAAGAGACTTTGGTTAAAAATCTTGTTTGTCCAAAGAAGATTTTGAATAAAGTACTTATTTTTCAAAAATTTATACAATTAAACTTCATACCAGTACTTATGCTTCATCATCAGCCGTTGTCCATCTGATATACAATTCAATAACCATTAGGGCTGTTTCATTCTCTTCTTCAACTTCCATTCCATGATCCAGCATCCTTCTAATAAGATCACTAGTCAAAGGATATCTTCTTTCGGCTAACATATGGATCATAGTTCCATCTTCCAATTCCAAAGCATGCACTCCTGATTCTTCAAAGAATCTCCAGCTTGTAATCTCCCAATCTTCTTGGTTTTGCCAGAGTTCATCAGTTCTTGTCTCCTCAGTTTCCCAGATAGTTGTCAGATCTCCTAGCAATACTAATCCAACTCCAGTTGATGGAATATGTTCAAAGTATTCTTGCACTAATTGATATAGTTGAAACAGATCTACTCTATCTATTATGTGCAGTATATCCCATAGCAAATTGAACACTCTAAAGCTTTCATCCTCCCTATGGAACATCAGATAGTCTCCATCTTTTGATTCTACTACTTCAAATGTAGTTATCTTGGACTTCTTTCGCAAAGATCTTTGGATTTACGATGATCAAAGTCGACAACTCTTATGTAATTTCTCACCATCAATCAGACGATCTTAACTCAATCTTCTTTGATGACCTGCTCACTTCAATTATTCTTTTCTTTTAAGCTTCTTTACTAGCATCCTCCTTTTGCTTATCCTCATCCTTAAAAGAAATAATACTATCAACTTGCTTTTGATAAGCTTCTCTAACAAAGATTATATAAATCTTTCATCTCTAAATAGTTAAACACGTAATCCAAAGATATCCTTGACCCTTTAGATAAGCCATCATGGCATTTCTTTCTTTAGCTTTACTAGGTGGTCTTTGTGGTTTAATGACTTGTGTTCCTTCTTTGGTTGAGCAATCTCAAGATCATATTCATTTTGAAACTTCTTAGCGACTTCTTCATTCTTAGCCACTTCAATAGCTCTGATTTCAGCCAAAGTGAGCTTCTTCTTCTTTGTTTCAACCAATTTGCCTTTACCTTTATCTTTAGGATCTAACACTGGTTGAGAAGCTTAAGGTTGTTCTTCAGCAACTCCTAGAATACTAACACTTCTTGGTCTTGATAGATTTTGCAAAATTTTAGCAACAGTCTCATCATCACTTGCAGTGTGCTCTACCATGGGTGTATCAGCTTCCTCTTCTTGTAGGACTGTTGAAGGACCAGCTTTTTCATCAAAATTAAGAGTCCTTGGTGTAATCAGCTCTTGTCTATGTGTTCCTTGAAGAGCAGTACCTTGATCATCAGTGCTTTCTACACCAGCACTTTGAACTCCAGTTCCTTCAGGCTCAGTACTTTGAATATTTACTTGTGCTTCAGTACTTTGAGGTTCATCTTCTTTATCTGCATGAAACTCGGCATCTTCTTTCAAATTATCTTACTCCAGATTCCTCCCCAATTGGATAGAAGACTGCTGTTGAACCTTTTTGCCTTTGGAAGTCTTCTTAAACTTCTTCAATTGCCTCCTCTGTGATTTGACCCATAACCTATGATGTTGAACTAGAGGCCATACAAAAGACTTTAATCTTCTAAACTTGGTCTTCAACTTCACTAGTTGTGCAGCTTGAGCTTCAGTAGCTTTCTTCAATCTGACCAATTCTCTTGTCAAAACATAATTATCCAGAACCAATCCCTCAGCAGGCTGCATCTTCTTTCAAATTATCTTGCTCCAGATTCCTCCCAATTGGATGAAAGCACTTTGTTGAACCTTTTTGCCTTTGGAAGTCTTCTTAAACTTCTTCAATTGCCTCCTTTGTGACTTGACCCATAACCTGTGATGTTGAACTAGAGGCCATACAAAAGACTTTAATCTTCTAAACTTGGTCTTCAACTTCACTAGTTGTGCAGCTTGAGCTACATTAGCTTTCTTCAATCTGACCAATTCTCTTGTCAAAACATAATTATCCAGAACCAATCCCTCAGGAGGTATATTGCCTGCTTCTCCTCCAGATGATGGTGGGTTAATTTCAGGTTCTGACTCAGCATGTTCAGAATCTTGTTGAGATGGTGTAGGTGAAGCTGTAGTACCTTCTTGTGCAGCAGTACCTTGTGAAGAAGCAGTATGTTGAGAAGCAGTACCTTGAGTTGATGCAGTACCTTCTATTTCTTCACTTGCAGCAGCCTCATCTCTAACTGCTTGAACAATCTCCATCATAGAAGTAGTTAAGGGAGTGCTCCTTCCAGAGAACTTATCACTCTTCCTAGCCATGAAGGTGAATATCTTTGCAGGTTGTACCACAACAGGTAATAAGCTCGAAGGCTTTGGTACATCTTGTAGTTGTTTATTCAAGAAAACTTGAATAAATCGTGGATACATTAACCAGGGTGATCCATTAGAAATGTGAGATATCATACCATCTAGAATGAGTCTTGAAAAGTTAAAGAGACGATTTGTAGCCAATCCCACCAAAGCAGAAGCTATATTAGAACCAAATTGCTCCCATGAAGTACTCTTAGAACTGATACAATGAAGTAATACATGTACCAAGTACTTCCAATGTGGACTAAACAAGGGTTTCTTGAATGTTGTTTCAGTTAAGGACCCTTCATACCCAATATCTCTTAAACTATCCCAAAGAAGCTGTTTGTCAAAACATATAGCTCCTTCTTCATCATCCAATAATAAATCTTCACGAATTGAAGCTTCACTAACTTTCACAATCTTTCCAGCAACCTTAGCCTGTATATATGACTCATCATCTTCCATGTGAGTTCTAGCAGTTGCCCAAAATTGTTGAATATTATTAGGTCCATGGCTCAATATTATTAGGTTCAACCAAAAGTGCATAATTGATTGAAGATCCAGCGAGGAAATCAATTATGTCATGAAACGCGACATTGGCTTCAGTCTTATCTAAATTTGCCACCATGTTGTGTTTAGTAACTGTGTTTCGATTCACCATTGATGAATGTAAAAGAAAGTGGTTAGATGAATAGTAAATGTGAAAGAGAGAGAAATATGGAAAAGGTTGATACGTATAAAGATGAGAGGGAAAATCGGAGGGTAGTTATTTATAGGTAAGATTTGAAAAATCACAGCCCATAATAACAAAGTTACCGTTATTTGAATTTTAACCCATCTTTTGACCGTTGGAACGATGCGTTGATAAGACAAGCGATGCTTTCAACGTGTGCGATTTTCCAAAGCGGGACTTTCAGAGCAAGACTTTCATATAACCAAAAGCAAGACTTTTCCATTCTCTCGCTTCACAATGGCAAAACTTCAAATAGGCATTAGATTGCCTCCCTCAAGCAATGCATAGGACCTGTCTAACTAAGTAATCGGTCCTCCCTTAAATGTAGCTTAGTAATTAATCATACCAATACTCACCACCAAGTGATTAAATCTTGAAACATCAAATCCTTTTGTGAGTAGATCAGCTACATTATCATCTGTGTGAACTTTGACAACATTAATGAGCCTATGCTCATAACAATCTCTGATAAAGTGATTCCTAATCTTAATATGCTTGGTCTTGGAGTGATAAACTGGATTCTTCACAATGCAAATTGTACTCTCATTATCAATGTTGATAGGAGTATTCTTGAAGTTGAACCCATAATCCAAAAGTTGATTATGCATTGGAAGACTTGTCCACAACATGACTTGCAAAGAGAAGATATTCCTTCGATGGATGATGTTCTTTGCAATAGTTTGCTTCTTACATTGCCATGAGACTAATCTTCTTCCAAGATACGGCATCCTCCGGTGGTTGACCTTCTATCATAATTATCACCGCATAGTCACTATCGAAAAAGCTTCCAAGTGAAAAGGTGAATCCATTGGATACCACAACCCTAACTTAGGTTGTTGTTTCAAATAACTAAAATTCTCTTCACTACATTCATATGGGAGATCGGATATCTTGCACATAAGCAGACAAAGAAACATGATATCGTGCCTAGATTCGATTAAGTACATAAGACGACCAATCATAGATCTGTATAGCTTGACTTCTACAGGTTGACCATCTTCATCCTTGCCCAATGAACTGATAGACTTTATAGGTGTAGTGACTGGCTTCATAGCATCAAATTTGAACTTCTTAAGAATGTCAGAGATATACTTGTCTTGACTTATGAAAATTCCCTCCTTTGATTGTTTAACTTGAAGACCCAAAAAGAAAGTTAATTCACCCATAGAACTCATTTGAAATTCATGTTGCATCAACTGCTCAAACTCCTTCACCATTGACTGTTTTGTAGCTCCAAAGATGATATCATCTACATAAACTTGAACCAGCATGATATCCTTCTTATCTCTCTTGATAAACAAAGTTTTGTCAATTGCTCCTCTCTTGTAACCGTGTTGCAATAAGAAAGTGGAGAGCCTTTCATACCAAGCTCTAGGTGCTTGATGAAGGCCATAAAGAGCCTTAACTACTTTGTAGACTTTGTTTGGATGTGCAGGATCTTCAAAACCAGGAGGTTGTTTAACATAGACCTCCTATGTAATCTTGCCGTAGAGAAAGGCACTCTTGACATCCATTTGATAAACCTGAAATCCCATATATGATGCAAAAGCATGGAATATTCGAATGTCTTCAATCCTTGCTACAGGAGCAAACACTTCCTCATAATCTACTCCTTCTTCTTGTCTGTAACCTTGTGCTACTAGCCGTGCTTTGTTCTTGATGACATTCCCTCTTTCATCTCTCTTTACTCTGAAAACCCATCTTGTACCAATGACTTTCTTTCCATCTGGTAGATCACATAGTACCCAAACCTCTTGAAGTTTGAATTGAATAAGTTCTTCTTGCATGGCTTCAACCCAACTCTCTTTAGTTAATGCTTGAGCTACATTCTTGGGTTCTTCTTGAGAGATAAAACAAGTGAATAAGCAGGTTTGGTGATCCTTATGATTCAGCTTGTTTTGTTTGTACACAAAGCTAAGTAAAGCATTATGTAGTTTAGAAAAACCTTTAGCCTTGGTTCTTGTGAGCACTCCAGAAGTAGAAGGTCCAATTATTTGACCAGTGGGATGATCTTTGTGAATCCTTAATGTAGGAGTCTGTGGTACTTCAAGATCATCATCCAAATTTGTGAAATCAAATCCTTCATTGGAATGTGATAAAATACCTTCATCATCTAATTTATCATCAGTATCTTCTAAACCAGGCATGGTCGGATCATCATCAAAAGTAATGTCAATAGGTGCAGCAGTACTTTGATTCAAAGTACTGTGATCAAAAGTACTGTGAGGGTTTTCTGTAGACTTATCCTTTTTCTTTCCTTCTTCAAAAGCTCTCCTTTGTTCATCCTTATAAGATTATGCTATTGTTTGTTGAAAAAGCACTCTATTAAGTTCATCTTGAATAGCTTGATCCTCAGCAGACAAAGTGGATTTTGGTTCATCGATAATTTCTCCTTCTCACATGATTATAGGTTCTTCATCGTGAACAACATCAGTCTAATATTGACTCCATGAACAATGTACTGTAAATCTTCTTCCTTGTGATCAGCTTTATTTTCTTCTCTAACAGGAACATAGATCATAGAAGGAGTCAAAACCTCAAGATCAAACATCCAAGCAGGACCTTTACCCTTCTAATTTGCTTGATCTTCTAAAAATTCAACATGAAGACAATCTTGAACCTTCTTGGTGACCTTGTTGTACACTCTAAATCCTTTGCTATTGGTACAGTATCCCAATAAGTATCCTTCTTTTGACTTGCCATCAAATTTTCCCAAACCATCAATAGTATTGAGATAGTCAAAAGACATCCAAAAGGTTTCATAAAATGTATGTTAGGTTTGTTTCCCATAAGCAACTCATAAGGTGTCTTCATCCGAGGTTTAGTGGATCAAACTCTATTCAACACATAGCAAGCGTGCTTACGACTTCATTTCAAAATTGAATAGGTAATTGTGAATGTGCAAGCATTGTTCGGCCGCTTCAATCAAAGTTCTGTTCTTTCTCTCTGCAACACCATTCTGCTGTGGAGTTCTAGCAATACTAAACTCCCTCTTGATCCCTTTCTTAGCACAAAATTCATCCATAAGCTTGTTCTTGAATTCAGTCCTATTATCACATCTAATTCCTATTATTTGAGTCTCAATTGATTTTCAAGGGCTATTATAAGATCATGAATAGCATCAAAGGTTTTATCTTTATATCCCAAGAAAAATACCCAACTAAATCTACTGCAATCATCTGTCACAACCAGGCAGTACTTCTTCTTGTTTAGACTAGCAAGTAAACAGTCCAAACAAATCCATGTACAAAGAACTCCAAAGGTTCTCTAATGGTTCTTTCCTCAATCTTCTTGCATGATGCTTTGTGTTGTTTACCCTTCTCGCACGCCAAACATGAGTGATCATTCTTGTATGTTTTGAAGGTAAACCCTAACTAAATTTCCTTTAACCAACTTGTTGATATTCTTGAAATTTACATGGCCTAATCTTCTATGCCACGGATGTGCTTCTTCAGTGTTGCGTTTGCTACTAAACATGTTGCTCTTCGTAAGAGAGAAGACTCTTTATATCCAGATCAGTACACATCATTGGTTCTTGGTACTCAAGACTACCAAGTTATCATCAACAAGCTTGAATTGGGAAAGAATGAGACATTATGTGTCGTTGAACAACACAGGTGCTTCTTGTCACAGATCCGAGAGACTAACAAAGGTTGAATTTGAGCTCCTTCACATAACGAACATTCTCAAAATCTATGCTTCCCGCCTTGATAGTTCCTTTGCCGCTTATTCTTCCTCCACTAGCATCATTCCCAAATGCAACTCTTCCTCCACAATAAGGTCTAAAATCGATGAATCTCTTTGTCTCTGTCATGCTTCCGAGCAACCACTATCCACAATTAAATGATCTTTAAGCTCCTCTTCCGGGTTGCCTCGCACAAAGATAAAAGAGTTAGTTAATTTTAGGAACCCAAGCCATTATCGACTTGTGTTCCCTCAGGAGTTACATACTTAAATTCTTTAAGTATGTAATTTCCACCGCCTTTAAGCACATGATCAATTATCTTTGGTTGTTCCAAAACTAGTGTTGGTTTTTCAACAAAAATCTCTTTTTCACTTGTATTTGCTGAAAGTACTGTTTGTTCCCCATTAGTACTTTCTTTCTTAACCCAGCTGGTTTTAACTTTTGGTGTAGAGTTCTTTGATCTAGATACTCTTTTTGAGGTGTAACGCCTTCTAGATTGATAGTCATTAGATCTCCTAGGGCTTCCATTCCAAAAAGTGCTAGCAGTACCTTGATTGGGTGAAAATCTAGCAGTACTTTGAGAAGGTACTGCTTGAGAAACTTTTGGCTTATCAATACATTGGAAAGTGTTTGTCCAGCAGTACTTTGAATAAAGTACTTATTTTTCAAAAATTTATACAATTAAACTTCATACCAGTACTTATGCTTCATCATCACCGTTGTCCATCCTGATATAAAATTCAATAACTTTTAGTGAAGTTTCATTCTCTTCTTCAACTTCCATTCCATGATCCAGCATCCTTCTAATAAGATCACTAGTCAAAGGATATCTTCTTTCGGCTAACATATGGATCATAGTTCCATCTTCCAATTCCAAAGCATGCACTCCTGATTCTTCAAAGAATCTCCAGCTTGTAATCTCCCAATCTTCTTGGTTTTGCCAGAGTTCATCAGTTCTTGTCTCCTCAGTTTCCCAGATAGTTGTCAGATCTCCTAGCAATACTAATCCAACTCCAGTTGATGGAATATGTTCAAAGTATTCTTGCACTAATTGATATAGTTGAAACAGATCTACTCTATCTATTATGTGCGATATCCCATAGCAAATTGAACACTCTAAAGCTTTCATCCTCCACATGGAACATCGATAGTCTCCATCTTTTGATTCTACTACTTCAAATGTAGTTATCTTGGACTTCTTCTTGCTGACATCTTTGGATTTACGATGATCAAAGTCGACAACTCTTATGTAATTTCTCACTCATCAATCAGACGATCTTAACTCAATCTTCTTTGATGACCTGTTCGACTTCAATTATTCTTTTTCTTTTAAGCTTCTTTACTAGCATCCTCCTTTGCTTATCCTCATCCTTAAAAGAAATAATACTATCAACTTGCTTTTGATAAGCTTCTAACAAAGATTATATAAATCTTTCATCTCTAAATAGTTCGAAACACGTAATCCAAGATATCCTTGACCCTTTAGATAAGCCATCATGGCATTTCTTTCTTTAGCTTTACTAGGTGGTCTTTGTGGTTTAACGACGAGTTCCTTCCTTTGGTTGAGCAATCTCAAGCATCATATTGACTTGAAACTTCTTGCGACTTCTTCATTCTTAGCCACTTCAATAGCTCGATTTACCCAAAGTGAGCTTCTTCTTCTTTGTTTCAACCAATTTGCCTTTACCTTTATCTTTAGGATCTAACACTGGTTGAGAAGCTTAAGGTTGTTCTTCAGCAACTTCAATCAAAGTTCTGGCTGTGTGAATGTGCCAAACAGTGTTAGACCATTAGTACTGTTTGTTCCCCATTAGTACTTTCTTTCTTAACCCAGCTGGTTTTAACTTTTGGTGTAGAGTTCTTTGATCTAGATACTCTTTTGAGGTGTAACGCCTTCTAGATTGATAGTCATTAGATCTCCTAGGGCTTCCATTCCAAAAAGTGCTAGCGAGACTTTGATTGGGTGAAAATCTAGCGAGACTTTGAGAAGGTCTTGCTTGAGAAACTTTGGCTTATCAATACATTGGAAAGTGTTTGAAGGTATCGTGATTTTGAAAAGATCTTTTACGGTGAGGGTACCTATGGTCTGTGAGAAGTTGTTGTGGTTAACCCTATGTAAATGATTCGCATGGTTTATTCTCCCTTGGTTTTGGTTGGCATATATCGGTCTTTGGGAATTTGCTTAAGTAATCTGAGTGAAAGTCACATCCTTAATCAAATGATCGGGACTATAACAAACAAAACACAATTTTGACCCATACTTCCAAAAATCTTCCTTTAGTTCAATGATTAAAACTATCTGTCTTTTGGTGAATGATGGCTTGTTTTGACCAAAATTATCCCAAAAAGGTTTAGCAATATTTTGAAATGTTTTATTAAAGGTACTGCTGAAGGTTTAGTAGTAGTTTGAGATGAAGGTACTGCTTGACTCTTTACATTATCATCCTTAGGTTTCTCAACTGTTTCTTTTGAGGTTTCAGAACTAGATTGACCAATAAGCTTTTTCCTAAACTCTAGATTGTCTACTCCAAAACGAGAAACATCTGTCCTAAGTGGTTGAAAACTACCAATGGGATGAGGAACTGCATGATAACCCTTGTCTTTCTTAAATTCAGAAGGTGTTTGACTAATAGATTCCTCATTACTAGATGTGTCTACATAGTTAATGAGTTCATCATCACTAGTTAGTATATCCTCAGAATCAAGTTGTTCCTGATCATTAGGTGGGTTCTCTTCTATGCTACTAAAATCCATACCAAAACCTAGGCCAGTTTTAATGTGTGCTCTTTTCTGTTTTTCAACAAAACTAACATGTGAAAGGCCGATTTTCCCCAATGACAAACTTTTCTAGCAACTCATCCCTTTCTTTAGTTATCTTTTCTAGTTCAAACAACCTTACATCCTAACTTCCATTCACTTAATTTTAATTGGTAATCCTGTTGTTCATACTTTTCTGCCCAAGCCATTTCATTATTTTCATGAGTTATTATTTTGGCTTCCATTGATTCTAAAGTAATTTGATAACCAGCTACCCAGACCTAGCCCTTCTATTATTATCTCTTCCAGTTACATAATCATTAAGGACTTTTTGATAAAAATCATGACACTTAGAGCATACCTCAGAGATAGGTGGTGAACTTGGTAAAGTAGCTACCATAGCAAGCAGAACAGGTTCCTCTTCACATTCCATGCTCCAATCAAAGCTTCCTAGGCTATCTCTTGATTCTAAAGCAGCAGATCCTGGTTCTTCATCAAAAGTTGTGCTCCAATCAAACTCTTCCACTGCGACCATACAATAGGTTACTGGTTCATCATCAAATTCAGCACTCCAGTCAACCTCTGATAGATTTTCTTGAGCAACTAAAGCTTTTGTTTAAGTAATAGGGATTTCCTTTAGTTCAAGCTTGGGTTTCTCAATCATTCTGTTTGCCTGATATTTAGCAAACTTGCACTCTCTTGCAAAGTGTCCAATTCTTTGACAATTAAAGCATTCAATCTTGGTCTTGTCAAATGTTATACCCTGCTTAGGCTTGAAATCAATGCCTCTTCCTGTTTTCTTCATGAACTTCTTGATCCTAGCAGTGATCATAGCAACTTGCCACCTGATATCAATTTCTTCAAGAGCATCCTCTTCAATTTGTGACAAATCCTCTTCATAAGTAATGTAAAGTTGCTTTGTCGAGCAAAGAATGAGCATACAACTTCATCGAATGGATGGTGTTTGTTGGTGATGAGGTGGGGTAGAATAGGCAGCGATACTTTGAGCAACAACTTTGAGTAGGATAAGCGATACTTTTGGTGAAAATCGCCTCTCTTCGAGATGACACAAAAGCAATACTGTGGGATTTTGAACTTGTTTGGCCATTCATCTCATGCTCATACACCATTAAGTGGTTGTAAATATCATCAAAGTCCATAACACCCAAACCAGGTTGTCCTCTGATCATAGTAGCAATCACATGCCATGAAGATGGCAAACTTCTTAAAAACTTCAGATTTGCATCTTCAACCGATACCTCTGCTTTGTATAATTCCAGCATACTAAGAAGATTTTGGAATATGTCATAGGCAGCATCAAGACCTTCTCTTTCACCAACAATGAATGTTTCAAACTGTTGCTTCAACAGATTACGTGCATCTTCTTGGAAGCATCATTACCTCCAAATCTTGTCTTGAGAGCGACCCATAGTTGCTTTGCATCCTTAGCATCATGGAACTTGAGTAGATGACCATCGGGAATAGCGCACAATAGTAAGTTGAGAGCCTTTTCTTGATTTCTTATTGTTCTTCTTTGGTAGAATGGCCTTAGGTGGTTTAGGTTGTCCAGAATTTCTCTGTGTTCGCAACAACTTCATTACCATTGACAATTACATTCCATAGTGCATGGTGCGTAATAGTAATGTCTTGCCTCATCTTCATGCTCCAAAGATCATACTCTCCTTCTTGATGATAGGAATTCTTAGTGAGGTGATGGATGGGGGTGGTGCAGCTTCAGTCGACATCTTTAGGGTTTGTTGTTAAATCGGTTTTAAGGGTTTTTTCTTAATCAGAGTTTCCACACAAGCTCTGATACCACTTGTTGGAACGATATACTCTAACCAAGCTAACTTTATGTAGTTTGTAAGGGCTTAGCAACTTCGGATAAATCCTAAGTCACTAACAATGAAACACTGAATTAACTCTATTAAGTATGGGGAATTTACTTCAATAAAGCTAAGAAGAATTAACTTTAACTTCAACGATTTTATTAATACATAGAACCTACTTGTTATACAGATTCTCTAACAAACTCTAACAGCTCTAATATCGAACTTGCTAAACTTTAATATTCTCTAATATTGCACGTACATCCAATGCCAATCTAGGGGTCCTTTTATAAAGGATAACCCTAGTCGGTTTACAACTCTATTCCTTGTACGACAAGTAATACTAAGCCAAACTGAGAACATTCTAGAATAACAAAGCTTTCCATAATCGATGTAACAGTTCTTTTAGCTTTGCAGTACTTTGATGTTGAGCAGTACTTTGACTTTCTTCTTTAGCAGTACTTTGACTCTTCAGCACTTTGACTTCTTCAGTACTTTGTATTTCTCCAGTACTTTATATCCCAACAGCTACCATCCTACATCTATCTTTAAATTTATGTTTGTTTATTTCAGTTATCTAGAGTTTAGAGTGTCGAGTCTTGGCTTAGCAACGCCATTCTTCGCATGCTTGTAACATAAATATTTTTGACTTGCCACCACTAAATCGCTTATCCCACCAAACCCTTTATTTCCCTACCGTAAGCCTAACGTTACAACCCTTTTAAAATACCTCTTGGATAGTCTTTCCTAGGTGCTTACGCCAAAGCGATGGAGGTTTGATCTAGTCTCAAGCCTATGGTAATCTATGTACTAGGACCGGTTAATGAGTGTTTATCTTCCATTTCCAATGTGTTATATTTCATATACACCCGAGAGATGTGAGTATCCAAACACCCCATGTGAGGTGCTAGTATATAATTTCCGTGCTTGTTATGACTTTTGCGGGGCTTATATGTGTTGTGAATCATTCTAAACTAATGCTTCATGACCCCTAATTTATAAATCAATTGGCTAAAAGCATATTTGCTTGAGGACAAGCAAATACCAAGTGTAGGGATATTTGATAAGGATTTAAAAGGTACCTTTTTGAGGGGTCATTTAAGCCCTTAATTGATCACTTTTGTATCTGTTACTACTTAATTTCGTTCCTTTTCACTTTTTAGGTCTCTTGAAGGCAAAATGCTGGAATGACACTTTTTCGGACGAAAAGGCGCGAATATATGAAGCAAATGGCCAAAGTCAAGAATTGAGACGCTCAGGCTGCTAGAACTGAAGGGGACGACGTCAGGTTCTAATTGTGACGCCGTCGGAACAAGTTTTGTGACGACTTAGTAGCCAAATTTCTTATTTACGAGTGACAACATCAGGTTTTAAATAGTAGGGCGTCGCAGCTCAGACGGCCTAGATTTAATCCAAATGGCGTCAGAGACTGAAGGCGACGGCGTCATGGGCATAAGGTGATGCCGTCACAATGATAATGTGGCCAAGACGAAAACTTAATGACAGTGACCCGACGGCGTCAAAATTGAAGAGTGAAGCCGTCGCAGTTTGTAACACTATATATAGAATCCGAATTTTTCCGTTTTAAAGAGGTAGTTTTGTGGAGTAAAACCTAAACCGAACCAAGGTCTGTCTTGTACAAGATTTTAGGTTCCATACCCTATCGTACATCAAGATAAGTGTTTTACTTCATTAATTCAATTATGTCTTCAATTGATTGTGTGTATGCTTGCATGTTCTCCATGTCCGGCTAATTTATTTGTGTGTTTGCTTAGGTAATATGAAACCTAGTTATTGAATATTGATTGGTTGTCTCTTATCTTAATTGTGATTGACCTAGTATTGTGATAGGTCATTCGTTATGTTATTAATGCTTGATTAATCTTTGTTGAACCTTAGTTTATAATCACCTAGAGTTATTGTAGGCTAAACATCCAAAGAATACCTTAGTGTTAAGTTTATGAATCCTAGAGATTTTGTAGTCATTAACCTTTGGTAGCTTCAAAGAGTTAGGGATAAACGCATACCCTACGACCTTAGAGACACAACGCGTTAAGAATAAGGACGTGACAATTCAACCATCAATAGGAGATAACTAGGGAGTAATAAAACCTAAGTAAATACATTCTTAATCATCATACGAGCACATAACAATAGACATAGACTACCCCTAGCTTAGTTAATTAGATAATTAGATAAATAGAGTAATCGGTAGAAATACCAACCCCCAAATCCAAACCCCGAGATTCGTACCTTTCCATTTCCTTAAAAATATAAAAATAATCTTCCTCAACCCCAACCTTAGCGTAGTAACTTCTCACTTGCATTCCTATTCCCTAGAGAGCGATATCAATACCGTGGCTTACCCTAATACTACACTACAACGATTAGGTTCCTCGCCTAGGGTGTTGAAAAACTTGCTCGACGAAAAGGAAGTTCCTTTGACCCCGAACGCGCTGTGTAAGCGTATCATATACCATTAAATGATTCAGAAAAGGGAAATAATTTAGCCTCAAAATATGTTCTTAAACTTTTTTCTAATGACACATGATTGTTTCTTATTGGATTATCAAAAAAAGAACCATTTTTTCCAACAAATAGAATGAAGCCACAAACTTTTAGAAAGATATTAAGAAATACCTTTTAAGAGGATACAACATCACTCTTCAATAAATTATCTTTAGTCGATCACTATTTAGAATACTAGGTGACATATGAGTGATGGGTGTGTTATCCCGACATGTTAGCTATAACCTTCAACATTCATATAACATAATACCAAAATGGCCCTCCTTCATAACATTCGTATAAACAGTGTTACAAAAAATCGGCCTAGGCGGCTGATTAGTCGGCGCTTAAGCGCTTGGCAAGGATTAACCGTTTGGATTTTCATTAATCTGCTTTATTAATCGGTTTGGCAAAAAATTGATCAACATACCGATTAATCGGATAACAATCGGCCAAATCGGGCGTTAATTGGCCAAATCGGACAAAAATCGGATAAATAGGTGTAAGGAATTAGAAATTCCACTGTGAAGTGTCGGTCACCCCAACTATATACTAGCACAAGTTAGCTCGCAGACATATCGTTATTTACTGTTTATTAGATTAGTTATTAGCTTGGTTTTAGCTTAGATTAGTTTAGAGCAACACCATGGAGGAAGGACGGGTCTTTACCCACTGTATGCCTGATCCACAGTCTGACAGGAGGACGTTTAGCTTGTAACTATAAATACCCTTCCCACTAAGGGAAGGGTGGTGCTTTCTCATTAATCTAACCTTACACTTGTTTGTTTATCTCTCTAGAAAACACCCTCTCTACTCTCTTCATCTCTTTAACATGGCTATCTTGTTTAATCATCTACCTAGACCACCCGAATCATCTAAACAACATAAATATACGATCCTAACAATTGGTATCAGAGCCATGGTTGTGTTGGTTTGTTGATTCGAATGGTTTTTTAAATGCGGTTTGTTTGATTCATTTATGCGATTTGATGCAGTTTTTGAAATGATTTGATGCGTGTTGATGATGTTGGTGTTACACGGTTAAGTGTGTTATCTGATTTGGAACATGTTTACTGGGTTTAGATTGTAGTGGCCAAACTGCATTTTAACATGTCTTGGTATAAGTTTTATATCAGTTTCTAAAACTGTTTTGGTGGTCAAATATATTTGGTTAGTAAACTGTTTCAATTAATAGAGTTGTGGTCATACATGTTCAAGTCTTTGGTCAAAACGTCCGTGTGGGTATCTGTTTCTGTAAGCTTGTATTATAAAGTCTTTTCTCGGTTGATACATGTGATTCTTGGCTGCGAGTTGACACCATGTTTGGGTGCGGGTTGAGTTAAATGGGTATGCAGTATGATCAAAATATCTACTATGCGAGTTGTCCCAGAAATGTCCATACTCTATGAACCCTATGCGAGTTGCAGCTTTCTTTTGAGCGATTTGTCTACTCTCTGTCCATATTCAACTTATCTGAAGCGAGTTGTGATTGTTTGACTTTTGAGTCAAAAGTCAAAAGCGACTTATCTGAAGCAATCTGTCTTTATCAGGTCAATTTGTCAAAAAATGCGAGTTGTGTAAACAGATAAAATTGCGAGTTGTATACTGGCATAAATGTATTCGAGTTGTGTAAAAATGCGAGTTGACTTTTGAGTCAAATGCGACTAGATTAAGAAGATGCGACTTGTCACCACTGATGCGACTTGACCGATTTATCAAAACATTTGACTTGTCAAGACAGAAAGGAAGAAGAAGAATCAAACTTGACCTTGACTCAAAACAAAATACCAAGGACTCTATTTTGCGACTTCAGTATTTCCACATCATAAGTCATCATCAACACTGATATAATCACAAGGTCGACTGATGTAAACATGAAGTTACAACAGCCACAGCCTCGACAAGATTTTAAACCTAACATAATCCTAGTTCACCCTAACTCCCTTCCATCACTCGTACGACAAACAATCTCCTCTATTCACATCATACGACTCAAAAATAATAAATGAATAAGGAAAGAACAATTAATCTCAGATTATTTCGTGATTATTCAAAGATAAATCAGACCTTGACGGTCCTTATCACGAAAAGTTCATCACTGATTTTATTTGAAGCCTTGCTTCATTTTTGATTATCCGAACATCAATGAATTAGAGCAATAACAATATCATTATTCTCTTTTTACTTGGTTCGTTATCATAACAAGAAAATCACTACATATAAAACCTACCTTGATTGGACCTCGTATCATTCTCTACTGAAACCATCCCTGTGGTTTGAGGTCGTGCTCATGCCAATCCTATGGCAAGCAAAAAGAGCTTCGTTCAAAATGATAAGGGATTGGTGAATATTGAGATTTGGGGAGTGATATTACTTTTGTGAGGCTGCGTCTAAATGATTAGATAGGTTGTGAGATGATTATTTTTGCTGATTAAGATGGAGGCGGGCATATTCAGGAGGGTTAGAATATTTGGGTTTGGATGAGAGGGATTTTAGGGGGGCGTGTGATATGATGTGAGTATAAGATTAGGGTTAAGCTTAAGATATGGTGTTATTTATACCCAACGAATTAGGGTATGTATATGTGAACATGGTATTATTACGTGAAGTGTATGGGCTTGACTTATTTGATTAAACTTGGACCGGGTAGTACATATAAACATGGGCCTTGAACGAATTAAGATTTCATGGACCTTAATTGAATCGTATATGGGCTAGGTGGAAGTACTTACGTTGAATATTATGCCTTTACTCAAATGCATTTGTTGGAATTATTTGGTACAATGACTTTTCATCATATATGCGACTTGTGTTTATCAGAGTTTCATTTAATTTTGTCGTTGGATTTGAATGTGTGAAATGATACGTTATGGATCAAGTTTAAACTAAAGTGTGAGTTAGTTGATTTGAATCACATTTGGATCGGGTGTTTGGATTAATTATGGGCTGTAAATGTAACCGGCCGTTGGATTGGAATGGACTTGGATAAGAGCTTGAATTAATATCTTATGTGCTCTATGATTTTTTGATCCGGGTAATATGTTGATTGAATTGGGAATACTGTTTGAACCAGGTTAAGATAATTGTGTAAATTTGGGCCAGTTGATAATTATCCTACGATTTGAGACGTGCGTGATGTTAATTGATCATGAGATTTGTGATAATGAGATTTTATTAGATTCGTTGAAGAGATTTGGTATGATGATGAGAGTTGTTGTAGTATGCGGTTTGATAATTTGGTGTTACCATTTTCTCGGTGAATGTTATGTCACGGCTTGAATTGTTATTGGAATCTGGTTGACTACGGAGATTTTGTACGGTATTTCTTATTTGGCTTTGAAGTGAGATTTTCTAGGCGTGTTTACTTAATTCTTCTTCTTTCTTTCTACCCTTACGTGAAGATGACTTGTCTGGGCATTTATTAAGTGTGATAAAGACTTGGCTATTTAGTTACGGTTGTGATTCTTTCTCACATTACCCACAACGTAACTATCACTTCGGTGTCTCACGCAGTTGAGGATACGTCAATAGGTTTTGTACATTGAGTACACCGTTTCTTCTTCACAAGGATTAGTACAAGTTTGAGTAACAAATCTGGGGAATTTCACTTCATGATCAAGTTTGGCATATCGGGTTTGCTTCACCATGTTGTCACTGCAATAGCCGACAGAATGTGTGAATGATGTGTTTACCAAAGTGTTTATTGGATGGTTGATGATATTGTTGATGTTGGATAATGAACCGTTGAAGAACCGTTGCATGTTCTCCTAAAATAGATATTCACCGAAACCAAAGTTGTCATAACACATTCAAGCTGACATTGTTTACGGTTTTGTCTTGATTTTGTAAAATCCCGCAAAAAAATCTATTTCTCTGTTTAAATCATAGACTTGTAAAATCCCGTGACAATGGAATCATCCTGGTAATAGTAAAGTGCATTTCCGAATCTATCTTACGGTTTATTCTTTGTTTTGTAAAATCCTGCAAAAGAAACTATTTCTCGGTTTAGACCATAGAATTGTAAAATCCCGTGATGATAAATCCATCCTGGAGAAAGAGAAAGTGTAATTCTGGATCTTATCTGATGTTGGTGCTACGGTTTCTACTTCAAAGAAGGGATAAAAGGGTGTACTTCATGAATTGGATGGGTGTTTGTATATTCGTCATGGCAGTTTGGTTATTACATGGTTTTACGGGGTTATGTGCTTCTAACCATGGTCGGGATGAAAACCATTATCATAGTTCACTTAAAACGTTAAAGGAGGCTAAATTTGAGCTTTTAACTAGAAGATGTGACAACGGGGTTAATTCACTATTATTTATTCGAGGTTGAAGTGAAATATCACGGGCGAGTGTACTTAGTATCTGAAGGTATCGGGGATTGTTGGATGAAGATTCTTCAAGATCCTTATTCAAGCTTATTATCAAAAATGAAGACTTGGAAATCTAGTTATTGTTGGGTGACTTTTTCCTTTTCTTTTACCACTTGGGGGAATTGGGCTTTTACCACCACAAAATAACTATCACTTTAAGGAGTTACGTTGTAGTGCTCAGTGTCACATTCAATTGTGGATTTTCAAGAGGTGATGTACGTCTTATACTTGATGGTTGGTTGGATGAAGAGTATAGAGTACATAGAGATTCAATGGTGGATGAATTCTTGGCACCGCTCTTTGTTACATATGTGCAAGTTTAAGTCACGAGTTCGGGTTAGTTTACTTCAGGGTCAAATTCATCATATTGGGTTTTCTCCATCAGTTGTCACTACTATGAGCCTACTGAATGATAATGGGGTTGATTACAAGTTTGCAAAAAGTATATGAAAAGAGAGAGATTTATGACGTTTGAACACAACAGTTCAAGCCTCGTACTCTAAAGAACAGAAAATTGTACGTTTTAGTGCGCTTTATCTTTTGAAGAAGAGAAATCTTCTTATGACGTTTGAACACAACAGTTCAAGCCTCGTACCTCAATGAAAAGAAATGTGTACGCTTCAGTGCGCATTATCTTCTGAAGAAGAGAAATCTTCTCAATTATGACCATTTTCATCAACATGTTTCATGGTTTTTCCTTGCGCTTTCAATTATCAAGTGAACCGGACTACAGTTGAGTGTTTTCTTATTCCACTTGCTCAATTATAATGACGATGGCGACATCATATGCTACCTTTGAGGGGGAGAAGTGTGAATAGACTACATTTGTTGAAGATATTCACTTATTCAATCAAGAATGGCAACTCCGTATGCAATTCTTGAGGGGGAGATGAAGTGTGAATTTACTGCATGGTTGATTGCTTTATGAGAATAAATGGTCAAACGGCTCCAAACTCATGTAAGAACCGAGCTTCTTCTTATCGGGTCATCTTTACATGGAGTTTTCTTCTAAGAGCCTTTGGTTAACATCTTCACACGGGCTGATTTGATTAATGACAAAGTGCTTCCAGTTGTGGGGCTGATTTCCTTAATGAACATCTTTATGTTCTTGTTTGATTGGGAGGGATTTGAGTTAAGGGGATTTGCTATTTGTATGTTAACGGGAATGCATTTGGTGAGTTGAAGATGTTGAATTTCTATTCCCCAATTGGAAAATCTTGAAGAAGGTCGAGTCTACAGTCTGTTCTACATTTTTTGCTGCATGTTAGAAGACTAAAGACGAGTTGCATTTGATTATCTAAAGACTTCTTCTTAATCTGGGCATTTATCAAACAGATTTTCAGTTTAGGGGAGAGCACTAATTGGGGGAGAGTGATATGTTAGATTTAATCCCTAATTAGATTTGCTCACAATGTACTTCAGCAAGTTGATTCTCACAAAGACTTCTAAGGTTCTTCTCAAATGATTTCGAGTATATGGGCTTACAATGTGTTGCTGATTCTGAAGTATCAAAACCAACAAGGGGGAAGGAGACACGTATCTAAACGCGAGTAAACTTGATGAATTTAAAACTTCTAAGTGATTGAAGATATCCCGGGAAGACAAATGTCATTACCGCAGAGAAACTCAAGGTTTGACTCATGGCGTTTAGTGTTCTAATTCCAACTGTGTGGGGGAAGAGATGGAAGAGTTAGTTTCGGTGATAAAGAGGTACACAAGTGTGTGATGATTTGATGCTATCGCAATCATCGGGGAGAAAGATTGTGTACATTGGGGACGCCATTGTTTCATTTGAGTGCTTAATCGGTGATTCGAGATATAATCACTTATTCGGAGTTGACATCCGCAGAGATAGTCATCCGCAGAGATAATCGATGATTGACTGCTTCTTCAATGTTATCGGTTATTCTCTCTTTGGGCATTTGGGTACTTCGGGTTCTTGAGCTTTATACACTATCATCAGGGGAGAGAAAAGTATACATCGGGGTTATTCTTTGGCTATCGGACTTAATCTGCTACTTTGATGGTATAAGTTTCTCTGTCTTCGGGTATATGCGTATTCGGGTTCGTGAGCTCTAGTCTAAGGGACTGACTGCATCAATTCATCTACTTAGGGGAAAGTGGTCTCTTGACAACTTTTTGGTATGGATCGCTTCTGACTTCAGTGAAATGAAATTTGAGAAGAGTTATTTATGTATGGGATGATACATTGCTGTTCTTTTGGATGATATAACCTCGAACAAAGAATCACCGTGATCATTCTTAAAAAGAGCAGCAAGATCGATGATAATGGTGTGCGTCTGTGTGCACCTGGCTAAAGCAAGCTTGTAATATTGCTTCGAATCTGCTCAACAAAAGGATTTTCGGTTTATGGGAAGCTGCCAAGTCTTGCATTCTTAAAGGCTCTATTCCGTCTTCTCAAGAGCCTCGGAAGCTTTGGTGGTGAAAGTTTAAGAGATGAAGATTTCTATCTTCTACAACGGGGCTGGTTGATATCCCTATCTCGGTACTCGTATCATCATCTTCTTAAACTATATCATCTACTCTATCTGTAAATATTTATCAGAAAAACAAAATACAAAAATATAAAACCAGCAAAACCAAATAGAAAATTATAAAACCAACAAAAACCCATAAAAATCAGAAAATTTAAAAATACCAAAAATATTGTTTTCTCAAGACATGTCTTCTGGTATCGATAACATCTACGGTCTTAGAAATGTCATTCAATAATGGCACGTGACCATAGATGAAGTTCGAGCAGGAGGTGTAAATATTCTTTTCCAATACATGTCTCAAAATATGGCTTGCTATTATTTCAGATAGCAACCCGCTCTTCAAGGAAGGAAAGTGTTGCGCTAAACCAATTTTCATAAAAATTTCGTGCACTTATCCTAAAACATAATGAGGAAAGTATGTCGAAGGACTGCTGTTCCTACTCAAATATTTTTCCTTCTAAAATTCTTCAGAAAAATATTTGTTTTAACAAAATGGTGGTAAATGAGTTGCTTGAAAATCAATCAGAATCAAGTTTTCATAAATTTGCAAAACCCAATCAATGACTTCAGCGCTTTTAAAACTTTTCAAGAGAAAGAGTCATTGATTGAGGGGGAGAATGTTTTTCAAATTTATATCATCTATCGGGCTTATCTAATTATCCTATATGCTTAACTGAAAATGATGTTAACCTACGTTGAAGGACTAGGTGCTTAGGTTATGATTGTTAGGATTAGATGATTAGAGTTTGATGAACACATTATTCCCATGCCTTTACATGATCTGATTGATATGTTGAAATTGACTTTTATTAGTCGATTGTTTTTTGGGTGTTGTCGACCACCATATATCTGTTTGTGTTGACTAACGTATGCAGATAAGATGATTATAAGAATGTTCCCGATCCGGATCCTACAAAAGTTGATGATTGGATGCCGAATGGAAAGGGCAACTATTTCTTGGGTCGACAAATGAAGAAACGGAGCTTAATTTGACTTTTATGGAGAGTTGGCATGAAAAAATGCAATGTAAGAGGTCTCACTACATCAGCAGATGGTTTTCTTCATCATCAAATGAAGAAACGGAGCTTAATTTGACCTCTATGGAGAGTTGGCATGAAAAAATGCAACGTAAGAGGTCTCACTGCATCTGCAGATGGTTTTCCTCCAGCCCTACAACAACAACAGAAGCTTCTTAACCACCTAACGTAACTTTGTGCAGGACAAGTAGTGAATAATACCATTTTTCAAAAATTTGTTAAAATTGTTTTGAAAATAGAAAAATATTGTTTTGAAAATAAAATTGGACTAAATTTTGGAAATCACCGGACTTCATTTTATCAAAACTTAAGTCACTCAATCAACGACTACGGTCATCGATTGAGGGGGAGAGTGATTTAAAATAAAATATTTTCAAATGATATTTCTTCATAAAAGTCCGTTTGTACGATATAAAGTGGTGATCTAAAGATTTAATGTTATGTCATGGTATGATTTTCTTTAAAACTCAAACATCTTACAAAATGAAATTTTTTCTGTTCTTGTTTGATTGTGAAATTGTTTTATTTTACTTAAAGATCTCTTAAAAACTATCATACCTGACACTAACAATCTTTAATGTCTTATATTGATCCTTATCAGTCTATTTCAAAATTATATCATGCCACGTCTTTCTCCAAAATCTTTTAAATGATTTAAATCAATTGAGATCACAAATCTCAAAAGGTTTGAATTTTTTGATCGGGGGAGAGATCGTGATTTAAATCCCAAATCGGTTTTAAAGGGTGACTGTTTCAAAAGCACTCCTTCCTTCATTTGCCAAACCATTTCAAATACATAATGCACATGATTGAGGAGGAGCATTTAACCATAAACCAGAAGAGCTTTTAAATCAGGCACATTTTCTCCCATATTTTCTAAACCTTATTAAATCACTTGGGATCCAAAATCTCAAAGGGTTTGATATTTTTGATCGGGGGAGAATTTGTGATTTAATAATGAAATTTGATAAAAGGTGATCGTTTTGATTCAAATGTGCATGCTGCTCTCCCATATGTGCTAAACGCTTTCGTATCTCGAAGCACATATTGAGGGGGAGCATTTTAATAAGAAAATAAACTTTCAAGGTACAAATATTTCTATGTTTCAACATAAAGTACCTTGATTGATTTTCTAAATGGTTTATTAATGGCTTTTGTGATCATGGATGTACTTCAAAAGAACTGTTTCCTCTATGTGATAAAATGATTTCAAATATCCTACGCACATATTGAGGGGGAGAATTTACCAAGAAAATCAAATGGCTTTTTCTACGGAAATTGTGATCAAGAAATTATTTCAAAGAACTCTTGCCTCCATGTGCTAAAACAATTTAAAAAATCATATGCACATGTTGAGGGGGAGCATTTCTAAATGATCAAAACAATTAAGGTACAAAATGCTTTGATATTATATCACAAGTATCTTGATTGATTTTCCAAATGACTTTTCAATTGGTTTCGAGAAGTAATGAACAATACCAAAAGACCGACCAATTTACTTTATGCATGGTGTTATAAGGATGGTTAGGTTAGGTATTCGTTCCCACGATCCCCAGAGTCGGAGGGATCTACCGAGGACAATCCACTAGATAGTGTAGAGTCCTTAGGTATGATGAAAAAGGAGAAAAATGAGAATACGGGAAGAGTGCGGAATGAGGCAGCTAGTAATGGAATAAACCCAACAAGGTTCTAGTTATGAAGTCTCGGTAAGCTTGAAGGGGTTGAAGAATGAAAAGAATTGAATGTGAAAGGGTGAAAAGAAATAGCCCTCCATTAATTCAACCTTAGGCGTAAACCGGTTCAATACATATGCTACCGGTGTTTACTTAGGTAACACGGTATTGAAGACAAGACGTCATGGACCCAAAGGATGACCGCACTAAACTTCCCAAGCTACTCAAGTTCCTCTTAAAGGGCTTGTTTCATTCTCACGGGAACCTACATAATCTATCGACTTTCTCTTAGAGATTGTTGATATTGAAGAAGGAGACCTCTCCCTAGTCTCCCAGATAGGAACCAAATGTGCACAATTGAGTCTAGAGCCAAGAGATCATCCACAATATCTCATTAGGACACAAAATTAATGAAGACTTCTTTGTTTCACACAATGTGGAAAGTAAGAATATATTAAGAGTCCCACGCATTATCCTTGTGGTATTGCGGAACATCCGAGTGATATGTAAAATATTCACGATGAAGATGGAAATCCTTCTAGAGCCAACATCAAACAAGCTCTTGGTGGGTGACATGTGAGATCTTTTCTAAAGATCAAGCTTGTGACAATTGGATAGAAACAATGAGGCGATTCATTCTTGAATCAACCTTGGTCCAGGAAATGAATTGACGAATACTTTTGGAAAAACCGTTCAATGTTCAAATCTTCTTTTCTCTAGCACATCGAATGTGTATTCATTTTCAAATTCAAAAAGTATCTCTGATTGAAAAAATACTTTTGAAAACAACTATTCGATGTGAGTATCTCTTCTTTTCTCTAGCACATCGAATGTGTATTCATTTTCAAATTCAAAAAGTATTTCTTATTGAAAATTGATCTTTCTTATAAAACCTTCGTCGTAATGCAAAACTCTTTCTTCTAAGCAGTACGCGATTGTTTTCAAATCAATTTTTCATCAATCAGTGAATCTCAATTCGCTTGTTCACTCACTCTGTGTTGTCTTCTTTGAGACGTTCCGGTTTGAGAATACCTAGAACAGCTGCGAAACCCTGTCAAGGAGATTCTTCGTAATCATACCGATCACGAAAGCTTGTATCGATCAACGGGAACCGTGGGCCGTGTACCTCAATTCAACGAAGTGATCAAAGACACTTTCGTGTGCTTTATTGCTAACTGTTGTTTGCAGGTACATTTGGACGGTTGCAGCTGATCGATATTGAGAAGTCAATTCACAGCCGCATGCTCACATCATACACACTTAATTGAAGAAATCATGACTAGTGCATATCTACATAACCTGGCTCTGATATTTTTATACTATTCTTTTGCTACGCTGCTGCAAATATCATGAACCAGTAAAGCTTCCGCTACTCTGATGGAAAGATGTCGTGATCCTAAAAGTGTGAGCATGTCGGTCCAAAAGTCACAACATCACATGATGGCAACATAACAAAGGGTGTTCCAGAGATTTACTGTGGCTGATGATCTCAAAGAAAGCTCGAAGATCATCATGATGTGGATCAGTTCAAAGACCTCCACTTAAAGTACTAAATAATCGGACTATGAAGAGTCACTGCTAAAGCACAAAGATTGCGAAAGTGAAGAATTGAAGTCTACGAGCTCAAGACTGAAGATAAAATAGAATGCTAGAATTCGAAATGTAAAACATGGGGTGACCTCCCTTAGGGGGAGATTATTAGGAATTGGAAATTCCATTGTGAAGTGTCGGTCACCCCAACTATAGACTAGCACAAGTTAGCTCGTAGACATATCGTTATTTATTAGATTAGTTATTAGCTTAGTTTTAGCGTAGATTAGTTTAGAGCAACACCGTGGAGGAAGGACGGTTTTTTACCCATTGTATGCCTAATCCACAGTCCGACAGGAGGACGTTTAGCTTGTAACTATAAATACCCTTCCCACTAAAGGAAGGGTGGTGCTTTCTCATTAATCTAACCTTACACTTGCTTGTTTATCTCTCTATAAAACACCCTCTCTACTCTCTTCATCTCTCTAACATGGCTATCTTGTTTAATCATCTACCTATACCACCCGTATCATTTAAACAACATAAATATACGATCCTAACAATAGGCAAACTCGGTTACAGATAAAAATAGGCTAAATCAGGAATGAATCGGCTAAATGGGAAAAAATTGGTTAAATCGGCCAAATCGGGCATATAGTTTCAAATTTTTATAATTTTATATATAAAAATCCAATCCAATTAATCCTCGATTAAACCCCGTCTACCGGTTAATCGCTAGGCGATACCCGGCCGCCCTGTTAGCGCCTAGCGATTTTTACAACATTACCTATAACACAAAATTAAAACATGCGCACACACATACACACACTTCATTTTATATTTATAAAAAAAAATCGATAACACCTGTTAGGGCATGGCAATGTGCCAATAGGGAAAACCCTGGTGTGCATAGCGGCGCCATGGGCACTTCTTTGGCCCTATAGAAGTTGTTTAAGAGATTGTGTATATATCAACGAAACATGTATATGTGCATTTTTTTAATCAAAGTACAAGTTTTTAATTCATAATGTAAAATGTTCAAACAAACACGCAAATATTTAATTTTATTATATATGTGTAAATTGCTCTTTGTTTTTAAAATTAAGAATCACAACAATCATAAATATATAAATATATCTTCCCGAAATAATAATTTACTAATCATGTGTAAAACGCTGGTCCATTAAACTATTAACGTTGTACATAATTGACCAAATAAGACCAAAACTTTGCTGGCGAGTTTTCGTCGTTTAGGAAAATTGTAAAGCTAGAGGAAAGTTGTTTAAGAAATGACGAAAGTTCAATACAGAACAAGAAAAAATTAAAGAACAAATTGCTCCATCCTGACCATTGATCTCAAATTGATCTGACGGTTGTATCTGTTTTCCATCCATCCCATTTAATTAGATAGTATAATTGTAAATTAAATTCACCTTTACTCTTACACATCTCTGTCATTTATTTTCACTCACTTACTTTCTTTCTCTCTTTCACTAAAAACATTCATCTGCATCTCAGATCTAGATAATTTAATTTGAAATTAGAAGCAACAATTTGTGGTGACTTCAGTAGTGACGATGTCATCGTTCTCAGAATCAAACGGGTCAAAAGAAGGTGAGATCATTTAGATCTGAATCACTTATCTAAAGGTGAGATCATTTAGATCGTTCTCAGTATAGGGATGGCTGTAAACAAATAGTATTATTATTTGCATTTGCACGTGGTTTCAATAATTTCAATGGGTTTGTCAACGTGTCTTGCAACAAGCGTATTAAGATTATTAAAGGACAGGGTCCGAGAGAAAACACGGGATCCACAAAATTGTACTTTTCATGGATTCCTGTCTTTTCTCGTGGACCACGTCTTTTAATATGCTTAATACGCTCTTGCAAGACATGTTAAAAATCCAATTTCAATATAGTACAAATTAGCTATTGTCTTTTTTTTACAATATTTCAATATTTGAATATGTTATTTCAATATTTCAATATTTGAATATGTTATTTCTAACTAGCAAATCTCAACTATGTTATTTCAATATTTCAATATTTGAATATGTTATTTCTATATTTCGATCATCTCACAACTTTACAACTCATCTTGAACTAGTTTACATACTTTTTATTAACCACAAATCTGTATAATATTATTTGTTTAACGTAATCTTGAACTAGTTTACATACTTTACAACTCATCTTGAACTAGTTTACATACTTTTTATTAGTTGCCAACTTCAAATTGTGTTCTGTTTTCATGAGTTTTTTGGTTTGGTGATTATGTATCATGTTTTATGGAAGAATACAAGAATCAACATGATGAAAGAATGCTAGATAAACATTAAGCGTGTTTAGATGGAAAAGTGTTATGCACACTGCACAAAGTGCATATATGTAATGTAAGTGTTTGACTTTTTTTTTTTTTTTTTTTTTTTAATTTCTAATGAGATAGTTGTTTAACTTTGTTCAAAAAAGATATGCTTGTAAGACTTTAACTTTTTTCAATGTGATCCATCAAAGAATCACATGAGATTTTGTACAAATCACATGTGATTTACCTCAAATCACATGTGATTTTACATTAAATTATTTTTTTGAAAGTGAATCACATGTGATTTACTCATTTTTTAGATTAACTGAATTACACGTAATTTACATTTTTTTCATAACAAAGCAAAAAAATAAATAACAGAATCACACGTGATTTCAGGAATTTGTTTTATAAAATGAAGGAATAAGTTGATTTGAAATTAAAGATCACATGTGATTTATTACTCTAAAGATCGATTGTAATTCTATAAAAACTCACTTTCCACATTTTTTTTCATCTCATCCATTGAAATTACTCTAAAGATCACATGTGATTGATTTATTTCATCTCATCCATTGAAATTAAAGATCACATGTGATTTCTACCCTTCTTTTGTTAATTTTTTCATAACAGTGCAAAAAAAAAATAACGGAATCACACGTGATTTCATAAATTTATTTAAAATGAATGAATAAGTTGACTTGAAATTAAAGATCACATATGATTTGAAAATAAATAACAGAATCACATGTGATTTTATCATTTATAAAATCTCACGTGATTTTTAAAATAACAAATCACAAGTGATTCTACAAATCACATATGATTTATACACGAATCACAACAAAAAAACAGAATCATGTGATATTTAGTCTTTTTTAGATTCAAACAGAATCACGTGTCATTTACGAATCACAACAAAAAACAAATCACATGTGATTTTTTTACGAATCACGTGTGATTTTTTGGTGGATCACTTGTGATTTTTTAAAAATAAAAAGTCACATGTGATTTTTTTTTACGAATCACGTGTGATTCATCTGGACGGAAATTTTGAAAAAAAAAAGTTCGTCGAAAGTATATAAAAGTGCATATCTATAAAAAGATGATTTTTTTCTCGTCGCGATGGTGTATTTTTGTAGCTTGAAGATTTACCGTTTGCAAGATATGTTGTTTTTTAGAAAAAGGTGGAAAGTGAGTTTTTATAGAATTACATTTCTACCCTTCCTTTATTAATTTTTGCTTTCATCTCATCCATTAGATGAAAAGAAGATGGATGATTGAGATTTTATGATTTGTTCTTTAGATTAAATGTGTTTTCTATTGATCACACATCTTTAAGAAATTAGTGTGCGTTAGAATGAATCGTTAAATTATAAGAAATTATAGAATACAAGATAACTTAAAAGAAAAAAAATGATATTATTTCTATTTAGACTAAAATACACGGTTGGTCCTCAAACTTGTCAATATGCTTCGTGATATGACAAAACTCGGCCTTTTCATCGTCGGGGTCCCTATTTCAAGTTGTATAGTCTAAAATGGTCCCTTTTGGCCTCTTGACCCGTTTTCCGTTAGTCAACCATGTTATTTGCTTTGCTTTTTTGTTTTTAGCTAAGGGCATAAAGGACATTTCATATATTTGGATTATTAAATCTTATTCTTCTACTTTTCTTCCTCTCCTCTTGTTCCCTTTCCGATACTGATACATTCTTTTTAATTTTTATTCTTTTAATTCGTGTTGCAAAATCCAGTCCCAAAAGATCATTGTTGTTTTAGTTCGGACATGATCATTCTAAATATTAACCCCTTTTCATAAAACAGTTATCATTTTCTCCAAATCCTCACTTGGCTTAATCAAAGCTCAATTCGTTAGGGTTTAATCGAAGCTCATCATTTAATCGTCACACAACACACCTCGTCACTCAATTCGGTAATTGCTCCAGATTTTGTTTATTTTGCGATATTGTGGTGTTGTAGTGTTACATGATGTTTATTTTATTTATTTTGAGATATTGTGATATCTGTTAAGATGGCACTTGTCAATATGTGTACCGATTAATTGGAATATGCGCTAGTTTATGATAGATGTGTTATGTTATTGAATCGTTGATCCTGTGAATGTGTACAGCATGTTATTGGTTGGTATGTGAGTCTAGGGACTAGGATTACTGATTAGGTTATCGTAAAAGCTTGTATACAATTGTGTGATTGCTAATTATATACAAGTCGCTTTTTGTGACTCGTTGGTGTCTCGGAAAGGAAGTAGGACACTCATGTATGACTAGCGTTTGGATGGGTACATTGGATCTTGTTTGATTATTTCACTTTAGATATTGCATATTTATGTTGCCTTGGAGGAATACGTAATAATTGATCTGTTTGTTGTTTATTAAGTGGTAAACTGCAGTAGAACTATAGGTTTGTTCAATTTTTGTTGTGCTTGGATCTGGCAGCGTTTTCTTTGAGGTTTAGTTTTGCATCGAGATGTCACCGAATTAATCACCAAGGTTTCCTTATTTATATCTTAGACTCTATCGATTTCAATGTGCTGGTGTGGAAAATGGTTATATGTTGAATTCTTTTTAACTAACTAGCTAGCTACAACCTTTTATCGATTTCATTAAACCTCTTGAAAATTAGGTGGTGAAATGTTTTGAGAACAACATTGATCATCTGCTGCATATGCGTTATTCCTTTGTGTGCAATGTCTACGGTTTTCATCATGGACTCTTGGGTGCTTTTACTATTTTTTTAGATGTATTTTTTTAGGTTTGTGTGTTATATATGGGTTATATGTGTAAAATTTATTATTTATGTTGTTAACGCAGGCCTAGACGTTACTGAAAACATGATTCAATCCTCTTTGCTGGCGGACCTATAATATAGTCGTTTGTTCTTTGTTCATTGCCATTAGTCTGCTCATTATCTGTTAATTTTTCTTTGTGCATAATCTAGCATGACATGATTATGCTATGTTTGTAGGATTGTGTGGTGTCAAACATCCTTGTCCAATCACGTTTACCGTCTTCTGGTTTTTCTAGATGTCTCGTGCTTCTATTTAACTTCTGCATCATTTGTTTTCCAGTCTATTGTGATGAGATTCTTTATCTCTCTCTTTTCTTGGTATAGGTCAAGGATGTTCATTTGATTGATGGCTAATTTGAGTTGCCGCGTGATAGCTTACTCCAACATATTAAATAAGTTCTATTTAGCAATTATTTTGTGGTTTTTATGATCGCTACAATCATTTACAAGATATAAATACCCTCACTGAACAAAAATTTGTCTATTCTATTTTGTTTTAATCTTCTTTTCGGTTGATACAGGGAAAAATCATCAATGTAACATGTTTGAGTGGCGGCATTGATGGGCATGTCAACCAAGATGCATCAAATAAAATCCGTGACGCAATGATCGACTTCTCAAAGAGTGTGGCACGTCAGTATGAAAATGTATTGATGGTTAATGTTGTAGTTCCAACACCTAAGACGGTTCCACCTACTGAATTGTTGAAGACAGTCAAGCCCGGTGAGATTTCCATTTATGTACTTCACTTCCTTTTTGTTGTATGTGCAATATAAGATCACATAATTTATGTTTAATCTTTTTCTAAAATTCACTTTCTTTTTTTATTGTTTTCTTAAAGCAAATATCATTGGGGTAGTCAAGTGGTTGGCTTTGGATCCAGCCGCAAAATGTAGTCAAAGCTTTGTAATTTTCACATTATGGGAATGGAGAGATGTCATATCTTGGTACTTTTCTGATGCCAAATCTCTTGTTTTTGCAGCAAGGTCTCCTCTAGGTGGTTTCCAACAGATGCCAGCACAGAACCCTTCAATCCCTGTTGTACAGGAATGTATAGACATCATAACTACACACCAGAAGCTTCTTGCTTTGGTGAAAAGGGAATTGGCAAAGGGCTTGCTACCACATAGCAGTGTACGGGCATACTATACAGTATAGAGGATCAGAGGTAGTTTTTATTACTTGTTTCATATATTTAAATGGTAATCTAATTAGGCATATAAAGTTTGTTGCATGAACAATAATATGAAAACAACCAACGTGTCAATATTTTGCAGAACTCGCTGCAGGAATGTGCGTTAAAAACCAGAGTCTGAGTCAAGCCATTGATAGTATATCGATCAAAATTGTGACCTTTAACGTAACATATCAAATACTTTAGATGTTCTAATAATTGTATTGATATATCAGGAGCATCAGTAGCAATTTCATGTGATACAAATAGGAAGATGAGTAATCGAGTTGGGTAAGAGGCGAGCCGATGAATATGGGGACTTTTTCATCGATCTTCCTTCCCATCTTCATGCAGTTCCAAACATGGAGAAGAAATGCATAGTAAAAGTTTTGGAGCTACCAAAGAGCTCTCCATGCCACCAAGCTTTTACGGGTGAAAACAGAGGGATAAATTTGGTATCAATGGAGAATGGATTTCGAACATACACTGCTCATGAGATTTATTTGACACCTAAAGATTCGCAAGCATGCATGAAGAAACAAGCCACATTCTAGGAAGATACCTTGATGATGGTCACGACTCATGATAGAAAGCGCTTTAGTCACAACAGTGAGTTGTGGAACTTGATCTTGTTTTATATGTTTATGCTTTTGTGTGTGTGCGCACGCGTGCGCACGTTATACGCGTTTGAATGAGTGCAGGGGAGTCTGGAACAATGGAGATGATGTATATATTAAATCGCTTCCCATAATGTAACAATTCATATGTATTCAATATGAAATACAATCTTTTTGTCTTTCATCCAAGTATTTTAGTCTATTCGGTAGATTACAAATGTTGTGTAATTCCATTAGCTAGTCTAAAAAAACTGAAATCCCTCGCCTAATGAAATTTATTGATTCTGTCGAAATGGTCACATTAGGAATCCTCAAAAGCAGCCTCTTGTTTAGGTGCCGACATGATCTAGTTGGCTACATCAGCACAACAATTCAGTTTATCTGCTTGTTCATCTGGGATCTCAATCGAGAATTCTTGCTCAAAAGACATTACTAGCTCCACCATGTCCAGGCTATCAAGGCTCAAATCTTTCTGAAAATCTGCTAATTCCGTCACCTGTTAAAATGTATATACACGATTCAGGACAATTTGGTAGCGTATACTTGCTCCAATTCTAAAAGAAAACATTTGATCTTTCATCTAAATATAAAATCAAACTATGTTTACTTTCACTGATATCCAAGCTTTACTAAATCTCTTTAAACAGTTTGAAGTAAAAAACAATAATCTCGAAACACAATTTACTGAATTTAGTCATACATAATTACACATTTACACATATTATATGTATAATGTTAGTGGGATAAAAGTACCTTAGAAGCTTCAGTCTTGTCAAATTTCTTTACAAACCCAATGACTCGAGCTTTCACCTCATCATGGCTAAACCCGGTGGATGTGCAAAGTTGTCGGCAAAAACTGCTAGTTGCACTCCCATCTTTCACTAAGATAAGTTGTCTTCTAGAGACCGTAAATCTTAAATGCCTCAATAAGGAATCTCTTACGCTTTGCATATTAAACGAGGAGATATTTGCTAAAATCAAATTGAGTCGGGGATTTAAAGCGCCATTAACTAAAACGACGGAAGTGGATTCACAAGACTAGCAATAAGGGACAATGTAACGTGGTGTTTGAATACTCGTTATGGATGTAGTACCAGAGGTATTGGTACTTTATCATACAAGATTATGAATTTAGTACTAAATTGAGTTTAATTGTGAAATTTTGAGAATTAATTGAAGAAATAAAGATGCAATTCGGCGTACCTTAGAACGCAATGATATGTATGTGTTTTTCTGGAGGTAACCAGAGGAGAGGAAGAAAAGTAGATGAAGAAAATTTAATAATCCAAATATATGAAATGTCCTTTATGCCGTTAGCTAAAAACAAAAAAGCAAAGCAAATAACAGGGTTGACTAACGGAAAACGGGTCAAGAGGCCAAAAGGAACCATTTTAGACTATAAAACTTGAAATAGGGACCCTCGACGATGAAAAGGCCGAGTTTTGTCCCATCGCGAAGCATATTGACAAGTTTAGGGACCAACCGTGTATTTTAGTCTTTTATTTATCTTCCCGCGATGCGAGGCAGTAAAGATAAAAAAATTTTGACGAACAATGTTTTTCAGTTGTATGCTTCTGGCAGTAATCCTAAGAATGACGGAAATTTTTTCCTTTCGTTAACCTCATTAACAGCTAGGGGTGTTAACGATACGAATCAAGTCGAGTTTCAGCCTAAACGAACTAGGCTCATTTAATAACTATCTGGCTTCGAGCTCGGCTCGAGCTCGAATAAACTTTTATAAAGTGGCTCGAGCTTGAACTCGAATATTTTTTTGTTGTTCGAGCTCGAGCTCGATGCTAGTTTAAATTTTTTATATATATATATATATATATATATATATATATATATATATATATATATATATATATATATATATAACAGAGGCATTTGGCATTAATGTCACCTCAATGCCACGTCAATGCCACCTCAATGCCACCTAAGCATTATATGTCCACCTAAGCAATTTAATAATTCAACTATTAATCCAACTATTTTTCCGGTTTTAATGTATAATTTATATTAATTTTAATATTATTTTTCAAATTTCGTTTTATAAAAAATGTCATTAGTGAGATTTGAACTTGGGTTGTTTTAAGAGTAGCATTAATAACTTGTGTGTTTACCAATTAGGCTACAAGTTATTTTGATAATTATGTTGCATTCTATAATATATAAATATTGACCATCTTAATGAGATAAGTATCAAATCTTTTACAATAATAATCTCGTACAAAACATTTTATCCCTAAAAATCCGGACGTATATTTTTCACAAAATAAAAAAACCCTAATTATCAAAATTCTCTAAAACTCCATCACAATTTTAAGGTTTTAATGATTTTAATGTGATTTTTGAGGTTATAATAAAATAGTTGTTTGTTTTGCGCTTTTGAAGCTTTGATAACGTATGTTTTGTTTCTTGAAGCTTTGATAACATATGGCTAAGGTACGTATACCTTACAAATGCTTCATATTTGCAAAATATTTTCCTTTGTTTAAAGTTGTACACATGATACTGATAGGTAACGTGTATAACTTTGAAATTTACATTCATGTAATAGCAAACCTTGATAAATACATTATACTATAATTAAATACATTAAACTATAATAGTGAACCTGGGAATGCTACACCAATGAGTATAAGGATCAGGTATCATCATTTTTGATGCGTTATGTTTTGTGGCCTGCTACATCGGTTGGTTTGATGTGTGTTGGAAATGCAGCCAAAGGAGTTGATTCAGTTGAAGAGTGAAGCAAGGTTGAAAGGTGGATTCTATGTCAATCCTGAAGCTAAGATGTTGTTCATCATCCGTATCTGTGGGTAAGTATTTCTTTTTTTGACTTCAAAGTATCTATGATTAAGCTGTTAAAAGGGTTAATCGATGTATAATGTAAAGTATAGTCTGTTAAAAGGGTTGATCATTGTATAATGTAAAGTATAAAAACTTTATCAAGATTTTAGAAGTTTTAATGTAGCTTTGCTACTTGACCTTGCACCAAGACAGTTTAATACTGAGCTGAATCTTTTCAAGTGTGGGGATATGTAAGTAAAAACAATACATATGATTGTCGCATTTTACTAACAGTAACACCCTTCTATAACGTTGACACATAATCTTAAAGATGATACTATATTCTTCTCAAGTACCTAAACAGTACCTCACAACCCTCATTATATCACATTCTATTACTGATAATGGGAACGCATCCCTCGATCGGGACACTTTATGGCCTGAAGCCAAGACTAAACTAATACGACAAGGAAGCCAAGAGAAAAGTTCCTGCAACAAGGACAACAAAGTGATTCTTTGGTTTGAAGTTGATGATACCGGTTGTGGTATGTACCTTGACTCTCACCGCTAATGAAGTCTTTATTAACTAATGAACATAGTACATTACGTTAAACTGCTTTTGATGTATAGGCATCGATCCAAGCAAATGGGAGTCGGTATTTGAAAGCTTTGAACAAGCTGACCCATCAACGACTTGACTGTAAGCAATAATACATGCGTTACCTTCTTCATGAGAAGCAAATATATTAATTATCAATATTTTCAAATCGGCAATTTTGTATGCATTTTCTTATTCTCTTTTGATAATTTCAGGCATGGTGAAACTGGTCTTGGACTATGCATCGTTAGAAATCTGGTGAGATAAACGGTCATCTTAAGCATATCATCCGGGAGAAGTGGTATGTTTCCAAGCCCAGGAACGCCAAATTATCGTTCCACGAGCTTTGGGGTTCAGAAAGGCTGGAGTTCAGAATGTGTTCCTTTGCATACAAATGCTAACCGAGTTACGATTGTGCCTTATAATAACGAAAAGAATTTGCCCTCCAAATGGGAAGACGCTTAGAGATGGATAATTAGTCCACTGCAGGAGATGGTGCTTTAAAGCCTTTGGTGAAACAACCCGATCGTAATTATTTTTACTTATTTGATATGGAGTCATTTTTTACAGCAAAAGCTCTTAATATGTGCATACCAGGTGGGCCAAAATTTGAGCCATTGTTTCGTGACATAGAGAAAGGCGACGAGGATTGGAATGAGTTCAATGATATAAATAAACTCATTATCCGTTCACCTTTGAGGACAGAGTATAGGATTGCGTTTCCTTATCGATGTTGAGCCTTTGGCATCAGAATTGGCCGTTAAATTAATAGGATGCAAGCACATCATCAAGTGACCAGAGGAAAAGAATCGGTTGTGAGGAAAGGTGCTTTGAAGGCGATGCAGATAATGACTGAACGAAGACAAGGGAATAAAAAAGTTACAAAGCTTACATGAATGCAATCTTTCTTGATCGATGTTGAGCCTTTGGCATCAGAATTGCAAAAGAAGTTTGCTTGCAGTACGTCTGTAACCGAATTGCCAGGTACGTCGCTATAAGTAAAATGAGCTACAGAACCAAAAGAGAAGAGCTTTACGAAAAATAAGCCGGATCTGCAAGCTATTTTAAAAACTCAGGTAAAATTCAAACATAATCTTTTTATTATAATTTACTAAGTTTTAATGAAGAATTTAGCAGGGTTCGTGCAATGTTAATGTTTGAAAGAGGTGATATCATATTATTTATATCATTTTTTTAGTCAGCAAGGGAAAAAGCGTTAGCAACATTTACGTCTCTTTCGGACGGTATCCTTATGTGCACTGATGTGGCAGCACGTGGACTTGACATCCCAGGTGTAGATTGCATAGTTCAGGTAGGATAGTAGCAAAATATTAAAAGTTTGAATTTTGGTGGTATCCTATGTAATAATATTCAAATATGTTGCTTGCATTATGACCCACCTCATCCATTGGTTAACTGATTTAGAGTGTAAAACCAAGACGGAATAGATGCTGCTATAGTAGGAATGTTGGCTGACCCAAAGGAGGTATGTAGTTTCTGTAGCACAGTAAATGGGGCATATAGCCATATAATAATATCATATTCTCGGAAGACTTAGATACTGCATTGAGTTGTTTTCCGTATAATAATATCAAATTTTTTATATCTAGGCAAGGGCTGGCATCCAGGAGGTCCATTTCCTTCCATTCAATCCAACCGACAAGCGGACAACTTTGACGTATATTGATGGTGAACATAGAATGCATCGTGTCAGTAAGGGTGCCCCTCAACAGGTATATCATCCGTGACATGTTCTATGGTTCTCAGATTTGCATCTTGAGCATAATAACTCCTGACATTGAACACACGTTTTATTATGGTTCTCAGATTTTGAATCTCGCACCCAATAAATCGGACATTGAGCATAGGGTCCATCACTTAATAGATAAATTTGCTGAACGTGGTTTGAGATCCCTTGCAGTAGCATACCAGGTATGAAAATGTTATCCAAGACCAAAAAGGCTCTTCAACGCAAGTTTTTCTTTGTATTCTAACATTTTTTAACAGGAAGTCCCTAACGGAAAGAAGGAAAGCCCAGGAGGTCCATGGGAGTTTATCGGTCTCATGCCTCTCTTTGACCCACCCAGAAATGACAGTGCAGAGACAATTAGAAGGGCTTTGAATCTCGGAGTGAGCGTTAAGATGATCACAGGTGTGGATTCTTCTATTATTTACAGTTGTAAAAGTATTATAGAGATATTAAAGCTACCTTATGACATAGGATGAAAGTTAAATCAATAAGCATTGTCTGCGATATGGAAGAGAAGCAGAGTCTCCATTCGAATACCAAGAATGTTATGAATGTATAGTCTTTTAAAGAGAACCAACTGCAGGAAGTACTCGGTTTAGCATACCGCTCTCGTGTGACTAATCTTTATCATATATATTGGATGTGACTATTTACTATCGGTTGGAATGAAACTATCATACCATAGCACACTAGCCAGCCCACATGTCATCGTGCATGCCAGTAGGTTAACCGTCACCCATGAGCCCAAAATACATGTCGAGTCCAATGACTTCCCTGTGTAAACAAAGGTACATTCCACACATAGGAAAAAGGGTCCCTTTTTGGATGGTCAAGAAAGCATCCACATATCTGCAAATTTCGAGTATACAAAACACATTTAGAACTAGATGGTCATTGGTCCAGTTGTTTGTCTTTTGACCCGTTAGACGGGTAAATCATAAGCTAATACCGGTAGGTGAAACGGTGCACTCTCGCACCATAACCCATTTTAATGTAAGTGAAACCATGAATAGGCATAAGTGTACTAGGATATTCAAACGAATATAAGAGTATATAACTTATCAGACTTAAGGTTGATCTAGATTCAATAGCAACCTCTTTATTCTTAAATCAGAATATATATACATGTGAGGTTAACATACATTTTCATACAAGTTTCAGGAAAACAGGGTCTAGGGTGAGTTGTTCGGTTTACCCATGTTACTTTGTTCTATATCGAAGACCTTATCCAAAGCCGAGGTACTTCCTTGAGACATTTTGACCAGTTTTTTTCAGCTGGGGTGTAGTTCTTAACCTATGTTATTTTTTGGTATGCCTTCTTTGTATACCCACACTCCTTTTCAGAATCTGGAGGAGCCTGTTACAACTCTCATCTATATGAATTCTAAGTACATTTTTTCAGTCCACATTCTGTGTAGTACATCCATGTTTTAACAAAGACCTTTATTGATTGTAGTCTTTCTGCTTTAATCATAAATTTCAACTTGTATACAATGGTTTCCAGGTTGCCAAACTTTTTCAGAAAATTCAGGAAATGGTGGAGGAGGACAACAATCTGGTATTTGTTTTGATTGGTGAGAAATGCATCACTGTCAATTGGTTTATCAATTTTTGTTATCTTTGGACTTCATTTCACAAGGTTTGCACCTTAGTTGCACTCTTATACTCCAACTTTTCGATACTCACGGCTTATTAATCTGCAGATGAAGTAGAAAGTCTAGTCTGCTGACAAGAAAAGTCGCTTTATCCGCTCGAACCTTGATTCTATAAGGGTAAATAACCTTCTTAAGGAGTGAATAATATTTCTAACCATTGTAATTGGCGGTGAATCGTAATATGACCAAAGACACTATCAAAATTAATAAATAAAAGATGACATTGTAGTTGTTTTGAAATAGCATAAATGAATAATCACTTAACAGATGGTAACAAATTTGTCCATTTGTACTCAATTCAATTAGAACAGAAAGACAACGAAAATAAAATTTATGTGGCCTTAGTGGGTGTTGTGGTCAGTCCAAACCCAAACGGATATAACTGGGTCATAATGTAGGTCACCAACTGATATTGAGAAATATACACAGCAAATTTTATATTCTACAAATGCGTTCCTAAGCATGAGCACTGTGATGATTAATGATCCATATTTCTGCCTTAAATCCCTTGTGCATCAATGGTTTCTCCCTTCAAGGTTTTATGATGATTAATGATCCATAGTTTTTATCTTAATCTATAAATTAATTTACTTATGCAGTTTCGGTTCGGTGCTTATCTCGAGGCCAATTAGAGCTGCTCACTGATTAACATCTATTCAGGTGATTTTCCCTCTAATTAACTTTCAATGATCAGTTAATAATAATATGACTATGTTATAGTAACTTGCACTCTTTTAAACACAATATAGAGGCGTCTATTACAACTCTAAGCTATATGAGTTCTAACTTCTATCTACATATATTCAGCCTATATTCTAATTATTTCATGTATATTTTAACAAACACCATTATCTATTTTAGTCCTTCGGTTTTAATCATTATTTATTAAGGAGTTAATTACGTGTGTGTGAATAAAGTAAGAAACAACAAAAAATATAAACAAGTTCCATTTTTTTTAAAGAAATAATAAGTAAGAAGTCGATGATTCGATAAACAATCCATTTTGTAACTATCAAATAATAAACGCAAGTATCGTATTTTACAACTTTGATAGTCTTGAAGAGCAAAGATATGAAAAGAACGTCAAACACTTGAGTAGTCCATCTTGATGCGTGAACACCTAAATATGAAGAAAAAAAGTGAAACTAAAATGGGGTTGTTAATAGAGTATATAGAAAGTTAAAAAAGCGTATAACATGGCAGACTTACCATACATCATTTTAGGTGTAAAGTTGCTTCCGACGAACTCCGTTTGGTCCCTGATTGTAATATATCATGTTTAGAATTCACATGGTTATTGGGTTATATATTAAGGTGGCAAATGGGTGTGTTTAATACCAAATGAAAATGGTTTTGGATCACAATAGGTAACTATGGTCCAAATATATTACATTTTGTAAAGCATTTGCATACGTGTTAAATTATTTACTCAAATAAATAGATTATATTACTTTTAAAGCCAAACGTCACTTTTCGATTGAAGTTAGTTTTTTAATGTATGTAGGTCAGGTTCAATTGGTCATATTATCGTTAATGTCAGTTGAGATAGTAGTGTGTACCCATTATAGTTGTAGATATAATGTTCAACGTATATATTTATAGTTATGTCAATGAGACAAGATCAAACTATATGAATAGTGTGTATCAAGAGCATTATCTAAATCATATGATTGCAATTAGTATAGATATGATTGCAATTACTAATGATGCTTGACCACCCCATATTTTAAATTAGTATGGCTTGGGTAATGGTAGAAAATGGGTTTTCCTTTCCTCTTTTATAATAAGTAGTTGGCTATGCTTATCGTTGGAGTAGATGTGCCATTTGGCGTAGTACGATTCAATAAACAATGATAAAACACAAGTGAGAGTCATAAAAGCATTATCTGCTTTGTGGGCATGTATAATTATTTGCGTGTATGACGGTGACAGGATATGTGTATGGAATTAATCGTAAACTGAACCACTTACAACTTACAAAAGTATAATAGATAGTTATGTAACTGTAGTTGTTAATCCCTTTAAACATGAGTTTGGAAAATTCAATGGGCGGGTTGATTCTTTCTATAACTTGGCGCAATCATTATGGTATGATATATGTTATATTGTTGTAATCTATCAACTATTGTGGCTGAATATATTTATTTTAAATGACGAAACATTCTACTCGTCAATAGCACTTATATATATTTAGTAAATTTTTATGCTACAAATTTTATTGAGGGGAGGACATTGAAAGCATCTATAACATGTTTCACAAGATAATGGAACAAATATTCAAGCAGTTACAATGTAGATATTGACCCACCAATAAAGACCACAAATAGCCAAACCCATTAACACAACGATACTCATCATGTATTTCAATGAAATCTTTTTCTTTCAACATGTACACTTTTCAACCATTTTCTACCACCCTTCTTTTGTTATAGAAAAATATGCCAACGATATTTATAAGTCATGCCGCCCATTGGTGGCTTCAAAAAACTATATATATATATATATATATATATATATATATATATATATATATATATATATATATATATATATATATATATATATATATATATATATATATACAATAAACTTGTTTTCAAGCTTAAAAGTCGATATAAATGATTGAGCTTGATTGACTCGTTTATTAACCCATGCTCGAGCTCGAAAGCTCGTTTACAATTACAAAATTTGTTCTAATGCTAAAACTAATATTTATGAAGATTATGATTAACACAAATCTACATTAAAAACACAAAAGTGTGTTATACTCATAATTATAAGTGAGTTATAATTCTTATATGGATAAGAGAAATAGGTCTTTTTCAGTGTGAGATACTTTTCCTTTAGTTTTTTATTAGACCACATATAACTACTACTCAAAATATAATTTTTATATAATATTAAAATTATGATTCTTAATCAGAGATATGATATATATTTTTAATTATTGACTTACGCTAACAAATTTTAAATATCGATTTATTATAAATAGTTAAATACTACGAAGTAGATTATAAGACTAGATAATTAATAGAGTTAACATAACTTAATTATTAATTCTTTGAAAATAAAATCTCATAATATAAAGATCACAGATAAAATTTTACATACAATTAATATGAAAACTTTTATAAATCTTTCATCTAATTATTTCTTTGATATTCTTAGTAGAAGATGTCTTAGATTATTTCCTATACAAATAATGTTTGGGGTAGTAAGGGTAATATTATGATTTATTCAAACTTACACTAAATTTATATAATTTTAAATTGACAATAAATCTAAGCAAACAACTTTACTAATTGAAAGCTAAGAAAATATCTAATTGCGACTGATTTCTTTTAACGTTGAAAGTCGTAATTATGATGATAGTTTAACTATAGATCCTAAAAATCAATTGCTTAATCCATATGATTGTGAAAGTAATCGAATAAAGTGATGAGTGCAAACTATAAATGTTTAAATTGTACAACTAACTCACTAGTTTTACTATTTACTCAAATGATCGAACTCGATCAAAGACACATGCAAAAGATAGACAGTTTGTGAAAACCTAACTTACATTTTTTGGATATGGTTAAGTCCTTAAAAAAATTAAACAGCCAACTATCACAGCAAGTTTAGCTGTTTGCACACGTGTCTTTTGAAAACAGTTTGGAGGTAAATAACTTTGAATTTTTAGATGAGACCACCTAAGTTTGAAAGCTAAAACATAGATCTAAATTATAGAAGAAATCATTTTAACATTGAAAGATTGTGAATCGTAATTATGATGATGGCTTAAGCGTAGATCCAACAAATCAATTGCTTAGTTCCCTGACCTTCTTAAGTCGAGCGTTGTAATCTTGAAGAATGTTGAACATAAACTAGACTTGAAAAATGTTTTTAAACTCTTGTTTCCTTCAGTGAGTTTAGTTTTTTTTTCATAGATTATGCTTTATGAATATAATACAAAATGTTTTAGAGGAGGAACTCATTTAAAATCAAGAAAACATGCATGTATCAACTAGCCTTAGTCAAATGACTAATGCGTGATACTGAATTGATATAGGTTCGGATAATTACAAATGCAAGTAGCTTGTAATTAAGGTGAGTATTCATGACTTTTACTAAACGGATATGTACACTATAAGTTGTGATTATGCTTTGCATCTCATTATTGTGGCATCTATGTGATTTATTGTTATATACATGTGCATTCGCATTTCATGAAATTATGCATGTACATTGTTTTAATCAATACAATTTGAATAAAAATGTTTTGATAATTTTTCAATTATGTTTTAAGTCTCTAACTTTGTTATTTCGACTTTATAAACAATAAGACTAGCAAAACGGGTTAGTAACAAATTATTAATTGTCCGTAATACAATTATCAGGATCCCATAAGTTATATGTTATGTTATCATTTATCGTGCATTTGAATTATATGTGCGATATTTCAGGTTCAAAATAATAGGTATGGACTCGAGGAGACGAATGGATTAGATAAAGGGACCAATTAGACTCGACATCCTTATGCGCGAATGTTTTGATTTGAATGCTTTAAGTTGTATCTTGAAGGATGTTAAAAGACCTTTGTACATTGCCTTCCATTACAAACTTATGTTTTTAATATCCAATAGTGTATTTTACCTATTTTGAAATTGGGGTGTTATAATTCCATATATCAAAAGTGTGTAAACTTAAATTACCTAACACTTCTACAAATAAAAACACACATTGAAATGATTTATATTAGTTTAGACAAGATAAATAAGTGTATTTATATAGATTAAACTTAAAAGAGTTGTCATTTAGTTGATTAATAAACTTGTAATAACTAAAAAAATGTATTAGATATAAAAGATGTAAGTAAAAGAAAACACATGGTAAGAAAAAGATGTAAAAGAAAACAAATCATACAAAAGAGAAGAAAACAAAATAAATAAAGAGGCTCTAAAACAAAGTCCAAAAAAGGAGGAAGTTTATTTTCAAGTAAATATATAGCTTAGAAATATTAAGCTAAAACTTGATTTTAAATCATATTAGAGATATATTTAAAACTTTAAGTAAACTTAAAAACTTTTATATATTAAGTGTTGGCTTGTTAAGCTCGTTCAGCTCGTTCGACTTGTGATCATTAAATGAGTTTTCGAACGAGTGGAGCAAAATATTAGTTTTCAAAGCTTTGCTCGTCAAACTAATCAAGAACTAATTTTTCTCGGGATCAACTCGAGCTCGTGAGTATCAAGCGGTAGCTCGTTAAAAGATCGGATTGTTAACATCCCTAATTGTTATAATGGATCAAGCATATCGTGGGGTGATTTCAGCCGATTTTCAGAATAGCGGGTTCGTCGCAGAAGAATGTGTTACAACTTTCATGACAACATAGGCGACGCTAAAGAACTTTGGTTACGAAATTTTATGCATGTTTAAAATGATTAGTTAGTTTATAATGAAATCAGAATATAATATGCTCAATCATATCATTTTAGCCATCAGTTTGGACTAGCGGTCAACATATCTTTACTATATAAAATGTAAAAAAGGTCAAAGGTGAAAGTGGAAACTTGAAATTTGAAAGTTGAAAGTCAAGGTTTAATATTGAGGAAAAATGTTATCTTTAAGATGTGTTAATTAACAAAAATATTAACGGAAAGTATTGAGTTTATTGGTGGAATATACAAAATTTCGGATTTGTCACTACAATGTATAAATTCGTTAAATGTCTTGAATAGGTAATTAAGTTTTCTATCTATTTCTTTCATATTTTTTAACTTGTCTCATAGGTCTGATGTGAAAATCATCTATGATTAATAAACTATCATATTTTTCATTCATGTAAATGGTACTCTCGATCTGTATCCTATCACCTGACACCACAAATAAGCTTTTACAAATATCTGGTAGGGTATGAAATAATTTGAGCAAGGGTTCTTTTATTTTAATTTATTGTTAGGATTTTCGTATAATTATGTGTATTTTTATCTTTACTACATACATAAAATGTAAAAAGAAAATCAAATGTGAAAGTGGAAATTTGAAACTTGAAAGTTGAAAGTCAAGGTTAAATATTGAAGAAAAATGTTATCTTTAAGCTGTGTTAATTAACGAAAGTATTAACGGAAAATATTGAGTTTATTGGCTGGAATATTCAAAATTTCGGATGTATATGGCTGGAATATTCAACATTTCGGAAAGTATTGATGGTCAACCTATAATGGGTAACTCTTTAATCTATAACCCTTTATAAAAGAGCAATATTCCCGGCCAATTCCCGGACCTAAAAGTTAACATAAGGGAGGTGATATATATACGGAACAATTTACTTCACTCACAGAAAAATAATGTCTTTTGACATTTATGCCCTTACACCCTTTTCATGTCTCTGTATCATTTGGCAGCCATTATGGGCATTAGCACCAGTGTCTTCTTCTTTTATTTAATGTAACCATACTCAGAAGCCAATATCACTTTTTTTTTTTAATGTAACCATTGATTTTAAATCGTTGTCTTATTTGTTAGTTTTACAATTTGTGTTGAGAAAATTCTAGGGTGATAATTATGATGACTGAGAGACCAACAAAATATGCAAGAAGATGGAGTTTGGTGAATTGGAACATTGTCAAGTAGAAGAGATGATCTGAAACGTGGAAAAAGTCAAACAAGATGATGGGTTGTAATTAGAAATTGCTAAGCTAGCAGGGCAAAAGGGTAAAACCGCATAAATTTTCAGTGTACAAAGTAATTTCTTCCGTGAGTTTATCACCTCCCTTAACATAACCCTTCCAAACCCACACATCTCATCCAGTTCCAAATTAAAAACACACATACAAACACACACATCTCATGTCTCGGTTCAAATCAACATGCTCTCATCTCTCACACGATCGTCTCTATGTGTCAACAAACCACATCAACACCATTGATGCCGCCTCATCTCTTTCTCTCGTCGGTTAACGTTGCCGGTGGTGGTAGTGGTGACTGGTGGGTGACTATAGTGACGGGTGTGTGATGTTGTGATCCAAAATAGTGATTAGCGTTTGCGATGGTGATGGATATTTTAAGACGGGGTACCTTCACGGCGACGTGAATTCTACCATGATGAACCGATGGTGATTGTGTGTATATGTTTGGCACATTAATGTGTTTGCATGTATTAGATTTTTTGGTGAGATCTATCCAGATCTGTCGATATTCATTCAGATCTGATGAAACCCGGTTAAGAAAACGGCCAATGATGCTTTTTGAGGTCACTTTGTATGCTTTTTTGTGTTTTTTTATATCTTTGTTGTTTATCAACATATTCTACTTTATAAGGCACCATATTACAACCTATTATTTATTTTTACGTTAGTTCATAGTGTGTGTATCATATGCGATCTCAGTTATTAAATATTGAAATGTGTGCAATGACCGTATGATTTTTAAAAATATAGTTTTGACATTTATATATAGTTAAAATTGCAGGGATATTGTTGTGAATAATTTGAATGTTTACAATCATAAAACATTGTATCGATTTATTATTTAGGGTTTATTTTTTTGTTCTTGTTTATGCGCATTAAATACGTTAAATACAAATCTGTTTTCAAATATTGCTATAATGATGGTGATTGATTGGTGCTTTAATCGTTGATTGTTCTGGCGCATTAATTTCAAAGATATTATACAAAGTTTCCTGAAATAATTTGGTCAAAATACATTATACAACCGGTGTATATATTTTTGTTAAATTTCTTAGATTTGAAGTTTTTTTAATTGGGTCAAATCTCATGTCTTGATGGATGATAACTACAAAGTGAAGTCAATCAAAAAGTTCGGTCAAAGAGGATTCAACACCTCAAATGCCGTGTACTAAAAAATTTTACACGACGAGTAACGTGCATTGTTAGTTATCTCATAATTGATGTAATGTTTTATTTTCAGTTTTAATAAATATTTTTATATGTTCTTTGATACATGTTAATAATTTTTGCTTCAGTTGAATTATCGCATGTTACGAAACACTTACCACAATATCGCATATCGTTAATTATCTGCCGCTAGAAACCGCTGCCGCTAGGCGCGGGTACTCGTCTAGTATACGTGAATGTGTACATATTTACGTAACTAGACAAATCTAAAAGATGGTTTCAAAAATTAAAAGGTTAAAGTGTGTACAAATTTATGTAACTAGTTTTTTAAGCAAAGATTTTTTAATTATCACATGGTGTATAAAATATTAAAAATATAAAATTAAATCGATTAGTCTTTGTTTAGAATAAAAAAAAAGATCACATGCTATTTTGTACGGACGTTCAATGATTCCAAATGTATATTCTGTCCATGAATGAAAAGTTAATTAAGTGAGACAAATATCGGTTCTTGATATATTTGTTTAATTAATGCACTGTGAGTTTATTTTCGTTCCTGGACGCCAACAACGACTATTAGAGCACAGTGTGTAGTAACATAAGTTAAAATTTAACACACTGTCACATCAGTGTTACATCAATCTTAACATTTCATTTTAACTCAAAAAAAAAACCCTTTATCACAACTTAACCTTAACTCACCTTAACACACTCTTAACTTGGGACGTAGTGTCGTAACTCACCCTTAACTTGGTAACTCACCCTTAACTTGCAACTCTTAACGCTGTGTTATGCCTTTAACATTCCCACGTTAACACGCTCTTAACTTGGGACGCGATGTGGTTAACACACCTTTACATTGCAGCGTTAAACTTTAACACCCATGAGCTCATTACCATACCCTTCGCTCATAATATTCCTAGCTTCCATTGCTCTATAAATTAATTGCATTATACTTCTCCAATAACTCACATACAAAAAATAAAATCTAACTAGCATTGAATTCCTCCAGCTAGTTTTGCTTCACCATCTCTTCCCTTCAAACCGTCTGTGCATAATAATTACCATTTGTACATTTTGTTAGCTATTGTTACACAAAGTAGCATGAACATGTTATAGTAACTAGTGAATTGAACTTAACTTGTTTTGTTGCAATTGGGTGCCAGAAACAGAATGATGAAAAAACCCAAAGTGATCTTGGTATGCAGATTTCCCCTTCAAAATCAAGAGTTTATTGTGTTAATCAAACTATTTGTAGCCAATCAATATTAGTATGATATTACAATCTGTTGCTAAAAAGTACCTCAAAATAGGTTGTGGAATAGCTTTAGCGATGTTCAAGACAAGTTGCTAATGGCGTCTCTATCTTACGACACGGCAAACCATGTTGCTAATGGTGTCGCTAGTTTTGTGACATCCCACATGATGTCGCTAACCTCGTCGCTAATTTATGACATCTGAAAAATGCACCGCTAAATACGTCGCGAAAATAAGACACTAAACAAAATGAAATCTCTCGACACTACACACACGGTCAATATAGCCTTATTTTTAATTACATACAAAAACTTATCATTATAAATATTGTTGACCGTCAATATGTATCTTTTAATAAAAACATCGCGTACCACAAAACTTCTCATGTTCATCTCAAATCGAGTCCGGAGTCGGGTCATAAACCCGACTACATGCATTAATACTCACAAGCCCGCACGAACCGGGCCAATATCAATAAGCGTTTGGGCTCACGAAAGCCCAAGCCCAAATCTATTTACGGAATAGATATCCGATATCTTCTAAAATAAGGAGATAATCATTCCCAACCGACTTAGGCGGATACGAAGGTTGGGGAACACGGAACCAACAAGGATTCCGCAGATATAAAGGGAATCATATCCTCGCTTAAGGTACGATCTCATAACCCTAAAACTCCTTAAACCCTAAACCGATTACTTCACTCACGCCGGAGGATAATCGTGGAGACAATCCCACAGAAGCCTAACGGTGTTTCTTGTCTCTTAGTGCGCAGTGTCTCAAGCAAGAATTCTCAATTGGTACGAGAACCGAGCTCCAAACCAGAACGCCCAACTTTGTATCAACAAGTGGCGCCATCCGGACCCTACACTAAGAACCAACACTAGAATGACAAAGCACGGTAATCGCCGATCGCAATGACCTCATGGGAAGAAGTCGCAGAGTGGACTAACCCCTGCTGCACTGGGACAACCAAAACCGCTAAAAATAAGTGGATCGTGCCAAGACTTGATCTTCCTCCGTGGAACCGCACGGAACAACCCAAGCCACTACAACCACCACGAGTGGAGAGACCCATCACAAGACCGCCTTTACTACTCCCTTCCAATCGGTGCTAGAAACCGACCGACAAAGGTACCGAGGCACCAGCCGGATAAGGGTATAGCGGTAAACAAACGCACTCACTCGAGGGGTCGCACCGAATTAGCACCGTAAGTTTTCGTATCCCAAAACTACGAAACATTAACCGCCTCATGCAAGAGGAAGAGAAGAATAGATCAGTCGGAACTTGAAAGCCCGACTCAATTTCGATTCGAATACGATACTTCCCCACCGCGCCACCGTAAAGAAAAGCGCAGAGGAAGCGGTCATAAACCCCAAGATTCAATGTAATCGGGAGGAGAATCGAGGTGATGAGACATCTCACCGCAAGACTCGAGTGATAGTGATAGAGAAGAACGGCGCATCAAAGGTTCACGCCAGATCGGGTAGCCGTAGTACATGATGATCGGGCGAAAGTATTCCCCAGTGAGAGCCCTTCGCATCCGCACTACAAGTCGACTGAGGATGACCGGCGCAAACGCCGTAAGAAGGAAAATTCATCTTCGATAACTCCTGACAACGAGGATAGCGATACAGACATTGAAGTCTAGAAACAGACGCGATAGCCAAGAGGAAGACATGTCTCCCATGGCGCCGCCGAAAGTGGATGCGCTCACCGACGCATTAGTGATTTCTCCGAGAACAAGAAGAGGCGATGCCTACAAATGTCAAGACCTATGATGGAACAGTGATCCCGACGATCACCTAAAAATCTTTGAATCACCGCACCATTGAGAATTGGCCACAACCAAAGGTGGTGCCACATGTTTAATTCCACACTAGTGGGAAGCGCTGAATCGGTTCAACAAACTCCCACGAAGGAGCATAAATGGTTTTGAAGAGTTGAGAAAGGCGCCCGCCTAAATTTTACTCAACGGAAAAAGTGCGCTAAAAATCGCCGAACTCGCCAGGTAAAGCAAAGACCAAGGAGAATCTACGAGCGCATTCATGGAACGCTTTAAAGATGAATGCATGCAAGTTAAAGCATGTCCTCAAGTACTAAAGATCTCGCTTCATGAATGGGATTAATAATCCGTAACTCATCAAGAGGTTGAACGACAAGATCCCCGAGACCTTTGATGAACTCATGAAGCGCCTCGGTCTTTTGTCCAGGGAGAAGCCGCCGCGCGGATAGCAAAAGAACCACTCGAGTTACCGGTCACAGAACAACCCGGGAGACAATCGAACGACCGAGGTAGTAACCGTAATAGAGCTATCGCAGCCGTGAGGAGCGGCAGAGATAATGACAGTAGTACACTCGATCAAAACCCCAAAGGAAATACTCGCAATGAAGGCGCGAATTTCCCAAGACCACCGCAGATGCGCATACCGTAAGATCGGCGACGGGAATGGATATCGTGACTACCACGCGCAAAAGGGTCACACCACTAACGAATGTGTCCAACATGCGCTAACTCATCGACAAGATGGTCAAAGAGGGTAGATCGACCACTTGGTTAAAAACATTAAAGAGGAAGAGATAAACAAAAGAATGGAAACAAGAAGGAGACACCCAAAGATAAGGCCGACACAATCTACATGATACAAACGTGGCAACGAATCACTAGATGTAAGGTCACCAGAGTTTTCCAAGAAGCGAAATCTCTTTCCTACTCTAATCATGGACAACGCAGAAGCAGAGCCACTCACCATTGAAATCGCGCGGTGGTCACGACATACACCGCATGTACATTGATGGTGGGGCATCGCAAATATCATGTATGAGCATTGCTTTAAAAGACTACGACCAAATACGCAGCCCGCTAAACCCGGCCAAGACAAAGACTCACCGGTTTCACGGTGAAAAGATATGGCCCATGGGCAATCGCGACATTAGTCAAGATTGGCAACGCAGAGCACTCTACGACAACCCGATGGACTTCATGGTGATCAAACCCTCGCCATACAATGGCATTATTGGGAGACCCGGATATCACCATGCGCGCGGTGCCATCAACAACAAGACGGATGCTTAAATTCCAGTAGGGGGGCATTGTTACTTTACAATGCCACGGTACCAAACAGAGAATGTAACACGGTTACATGCGAAATGGCACCGATCCCCAAACAAAGGCGCGCCAAAGTCCCCAACTTGAAGGTCGCGATTCACCCGTAATACCCGTAACAGAAATAACCATCGAGGGTCATTGTCGGACAACCAGCAAAGCGGTGTGCGCGCTCCTACAAAAGAACGTGGATATTTTCGCTGGAGCCAAAACACATGACCGGGTACCACGCCGATCACGAGCATAAACCGAGAACCGGCAAGGGTACTCACCGACACGCTGTAAGAAGCGCGCCAAGCCCCGTAGAGCGCAGCAGTACCCGCAGAGGTACGTAAATTGGTAAATGCGGAATTATGCGTGAAGTCTACTACCACGATCGGCTTTCTAACCCAAGAATGGTCAAAAAGCGACGGTAGTCGGCGAATGTGCGAGACTTCACCGACCTTAACAAAGCATGCCCACAGGATCGCTATCCATTACCGTAGATAGACCGAAAATAGAGTCCTTGTGCGGATACCCGTTAAAGTGTTTTCTCGACGCGCATGCGGATATCACCGATATGATGGCTAAGGAAGACGAGGAAAAAAGTTTTCCACACAAGCCAAGGCGCATCGTTATACAAAATGCCCTTTGGCTTCAAGAACGCGGTGCCACCTATCGTTAGTAGACAATGCCTTTGAAAAAAAGTGGGCCGCAACTCGAAGTCTATGTGGATGACCGTCATAAAAGCCATATCAAGTTGAGCTTGTGCGCGACATAGAAGAGACGCTCAAGACTCTACGAGATCAACATGAAGTCAATCCTAAGAAATGCACCTTCGCGCCATCAAGGCATGTTCCTAGGATACCGATAGAACCCGACAAGATAAAACCTTGTCCGAAAAGACAAGGCGGTAATAGAACTTCCTCACCACGCACGTCAAGGAAGTCCAATCCTCAACGGAAAACCGGCCGCCTAAACAGTTCCCCTGCCTAAGTCGCCAGAAAAGTCATTGCCTCTTTTCAAAACACTCAAGAAGTGTATAAAAAGGGTGACTTCCGTGGACGACGGAGGCGAAGAAGCCTTCACTACACTCAAACAAAGATCTAGCAACGCCCCAACACTCGCTGCACCCCGACTGTGGGAAGAGTCGATCATGTATTTATCAAGAACTCATGGGGGCCAACAGAAGGTTACTAACAGATAGGGACTCGCAAACCCCTATCTATTTTGTCAAGAAAGCGCCAAGAAGACGGAGATGAACTACAATGCCATGGAGAAGTTAGTCTTGGCATTAGTGTTTGCCGCCAAGCGACACGCCGTATTTCCAAGCGCACCCGATAGCGGTAATCACAGATCAACCCATCAAGCGCATCATCTCCAAACCCGATGCGTCAGACGACCTGTAGTGGAGTGTGTTGCTAGCGAACACAACATCTCTTACTGCACCACGCATCGCAATAAAAGGACAGTTTCGCGACTTCATCATCGAGAAGCCGACATCGATGAGGTACCCGCACCAAGAAAGAAGGAACTACAAGATCCATGGATTTTGTTTACGACGGGTCCTCGCGCGGACGGATCGTGAGTCGGCCTTATTCTCACAAACCCGTAGGAATGGAATTCACTTACGCACCGCGCTTTGAATTTACCGCGACAAACAATGAGGCGTAATACGAAGCCCTAATCGCCGGACCACGATTGCACCGAATGGGTGTACGAACTTGAAGCAAATGTAGACTCCCGGCTAGTAGCCAACCACGTGTTGGGTGAATACGCCAAAGAAGAGAATATGATTCAAGATCTTGAGAAGACTAAGACATCGATCAAAGGCTTTGACAGATTTACTATCAAGCAAGTCCCTAGAGGAGAAAATCGCAAGGCGACGACCGAGCAAGATCGCTCGACAAGCTTCGCACACTTATCAAAGCAAGTGCCGTGGAAACACCGAAAAGCAAATCAATATCGGAGATGGAAGTCTCCGCGGTCATAGAGGAGGATGGTCCTACATGGATGACACCGATTACGGAATTCCTAAGCAAAGGAACATTACCCCAAGAATGTAAAGAAGCTCGCAGAATACGCGCGCACGCAGTAGATTCAATCATGCGAGACAACATACCGCATCGACGCTCTTTCCTCCAACCATGGCTCACCGCGCCGCCCCTACAAGCAAATTACGTGTCGCGAGAAATCCATGAAGGTTCATGCAAGATGCACGCAGACCACGGTCCGTTGTAGCACGCGCCACGCGATCGATACTATCGCCAACCATGCATCGAGATGCGCGGACTTAATAAGGAAGTGCAATGATTGCCAAGTTCATAGACCCGCCCCGCCGCCAACCACAAAGACGAGCTAACGCCAATCACGGCGCCATGGCCATTCTACAAATGGGGCATTGATATTGCGTGTCCTTTTCCAATAAAGAAAACGGTCTCAAGTTTCTCATAGTAGCTATAGACTACTTCACCAAGTGGATCGAGGCAAAAGCAAGGCGACAATCACCGCAACTGTGTGAAACGCTTTGTCGGGACAACATCGTATGCCGCTCGGATTACCCGTGAAATCATCTCGATAACGGAAACAATTTCGCGAAAACCCTTCAAAGATTGGTGCGAGAAGTTAAACATCACCCAACACTTCGCGCCGGTTACACACCCACAAACCAATGGCTTAGTAGAGCGCGCAAATCAAGCCCGGGCGAAGGAATCAAAGCGCTACCGACAGCACAAAGGAAGGTGGGTCAAGAGCTGTGATGTCTTGTGGGCGCACCGCACCTCAATAAAACCAAAGACGGGACACCCCTCTCTAGTCTACGGATGTAAGCCGTTATACCAACCGAGATCGGCATGCCAACTATCCGCACCGCGGAGATCAATGTGACAACAAACGATGATGAAAGACGGTCGACTTGGATCTCGCTGGAAGAAAGACGCGAACGCAGCACCATACGGGAGGCAAAGTCAAGTCAAAATGAAAGGATACTATGATGCCAAGGTACGCAGTGTTTCATCTGCACTCAGCGACTTTGTCTACGTGTACAATGAGGCGAGCCACGCAGAAGATATGTGTAAGCTCGGACCAAAGTGGGAAGGACCCTATGAGGTTATCAAGCAATAGGCACAAAGCGCCAGACAAAGCTACGAGGCTTGGATGGTCGTGACTCATCACAAGACATGGAACATCGGCAACCTCAAGAGGTGCTACCTATAAGAATAGCTACTAAGACAACAAGACAGACGCTCCAAGACTTTCAAAGGCTCAATAAACATTCATGTATTCATTTTTATTTTTCATATATACTGCTTTCTTTGTTATTTCTCAAAAACTTGCAAGTATCAATAAACGCCGCGGTTTCTAGCTAACTCCGCGACACATTTTAAGTTGTTATCTCCATATACCGTATGTCTTAACAATTTTTATTTCTTGCCCACGATGGCGTGCATGCACTACAAATAGACCCACGATGGTAAAAGGATAAGTTAACCTACTAACTAACTTGTTGAGTAAGAGGGTTGCAAACCCATCAACACCGGATCACGATCCTTGTTAAACACCTTGTTCTCAAGACGTTGAATAAGATATGCGCATCCCACGATGGTTGCGCAGCAACGCACACGTGCACGTTTAACAACTTAGGAACCAAGACACTTGATTCCTTAATGTGATATTTACAGTACGCTGCATATCATAACATACACGATTATGATAAAGTACTTAGAATTATTTTTCAAGTATACTATGATCTTCATACATGATTATGGATTTCCTATATTCGCACTGGCGTACACGTTTGTTTCTTCGGCAACGAATACATCTTTCACGCAAAGACAAACAGATACGTATACATTACAAGTTTCAATAATACCCACAACAAAAAAGAGACTTTTATTCATAACTACGAGTTATTACAAGAGATAGTTATTTTGCAACATATCAACTACCAGCTGCTACAACGCTTAAGTGAAGAGGTGCCAACGTGACTCGTTGCATCTTTAGCTTCGCTAATACCCTTCAACACGTCTGCATCCTGACGCGACACAAGCTGGCCACACCGACCGGCACCCCATCGACCTTGGCAAGCGAACCGCACCAACTCCACACAAAATAGCTTTACCGCAATACCTTCTTTTTAGCAAGACGGGTCGCATGCGCCCAAGACTTCCTTTAAAGGTACCTCTTTCTCCAAAGCAAATGGATTCGACTATCCCTAGGACGCCAAGAAAGATGTGTACTTGAAGTCGAGACTCACGGGCTTCAAATAATAGTCCGACCGTGTTTCAAGACCCCAGACGATGACGCGCCAAGGTCAACCCCGCCATAATAACATTTATAGGATAATCTTGATCGCGCCAAGCTCGTAAATCATTGGGAGCTCTAAGTCCTTCATTCTCTCGCATGGCAATGAATAAGTGATCATATGACTCAACATCATAATTTGGTACCTTATCAATCGGCGCCTTCAGCAGCCTGCCTCATGAAGCTTTTCAATTGCTTCGACTTACCACGCCCAGAGCGCACCGCACAACCTCCCCAAGGCACTAACCACCGCGACTCTGTGGTACCGAGGGCGCTAGACGAAGACCATGGCCTATGAGCCACTTCGCCCGCTATAGTGGACATGAGCCGAGGATACAACCTCGTCATACTCATGCGAGCTTACGCAGCTTTGCTTCCTCGCACCTCCAATGACCATTCACAAGAGTCTCCAAGCTCCCCAATCGCAAGAAACAAATTTTCCTTACCCCGCCTAGATGTTTAAGGCCCGCTATATGACAGCTTATACTTGATCGCTTCAAAGACGCCCCGGTCTATTTGAGATAGTAGAGACATTTTTCTCCCGCAAGCTCTCCGCATACGCATTGGCTTTTTATTTCACCTTGGCACCGCCAATTGCGCCCAAGTGATGCAATGCGCCGTCCTTTGATTGTCCCGACTATTTTCTCCAACACACTTCGCCTTCAATCGCAGCCAGAGAGAAACAAGGTTATCAACCACCGACCCATTGACGCATCCCCGCCGCCACCGGGCATCGCTACCAATCTCCGGCTCAAGACTTAAGAAAACAGACTCTCTTTGGGTGGCGACTCCGCACTGCTCGAACCTACAAACACGTATGCACTTATCAAGATCTCATGCGCAAACTTGATGAAAACAAAAACAATCATACTATCAAGAGTACTTATCGGGGCCGTAAACATCTCGCCGACGGGTGCGATGATGTCGCTTCACTCTCTCAAGATTCAACATGAACAACACGGACGCTTCTTCCTTGCCGAACTCGCACCATCCCTCCGCGCGACCTTTACGCAATAGCGCATGCTCTTGCTCCTCCATTTCCTCATCAATGGGATCCGCCACTACGGTGGTGGTCGCAGCAGGGGGGGAGGGCGACGAGGGCTCTCAAGACGCTTGCACCGGCGCTGCCTCTATCGCAACGGAAGAGCCGGGTCCTCGCTCCCCTAAGTTTAGCTCCATTGTATGCCCCCGCAGACTCGCTAGTATTGGCTCTTCTTCTTCTTTCAAAGGCCGCACCTCGACTCACATCCAATGGTTTCGCTAATTGCACCACAAATGAATAGATCCATTTCGCAAAGGAAGCAACAAATAACATAAGTTATATAATGCGCGAATACGCATGTAAGACTCACATTATTTATACAGAGGTACAATGGAATGAGTACCCACCGCCATTGGCGCCCAAGAAGATGGGATCTCATCTTCGGACCAAAATAGTTACTACCGATGCCCATATGTACCGTAAATCCTCCGGATAGGCACTAATGGGGATGCGGTTGTCATTTATCGCCCGCATCCTCAAGACTATACGACCCGTGAGGGGCACTCATCCTCTCTAATGTACCCCGGTATAAAACTCATAGTTCCATGGAAAGCATATATCATCTACCCGTAAGAAATACTCCTCCAATCCCAAGCGAGTCTAGCTTATCCAGATAGCATTGAAGCTCACCAAGACGCTTCGCAAAAGATACCCACCCATGTGCCCATATTGTGTGATAAAAGGCGCGAATAAATGGATGGTTGGGTTCACCGCCAGTAAACGGCAATTTACCTCAAAATTGGTAATTTTGGCCGCACCGATACAGTGCAACTCGGATATATGCAGGCTGTAATAGTTTAACACATCGCATAGAAAGCGGGACAGGGGCACGCGTTGGTTCGAAAAATCGAACAAACGCAGATAAACCCCACTTTCCTCCGGGAAGTCCGCATGAGTTGTTCGCGCATCCGGCACAACCGGATGCACGTCAAGGGGTATAAAATAATCTGAGGTGAACTCTAAGAGATTGCTCTCGGACAAGAAAGAGGTAAAGTCCGATAATTGTTTCACCATGGTGTACAGAAACGCACGCGCGGATACCTTAAAGTGGGTTAATTTCTGGATTGTAGCTGCAGATCTATTTCAACAATGGCGGATTATTTCTTTTTAACAGTGAATAACATTGTGAAAATGAAGAGTGGTTTTATACCTTTTTCTCATCCACCCGATATGTGCCACGTGGACCCCACTACCTTCACTTGTGTGGCTGAGATTCCTTTGATGGGACGCGGACAAGAACTTTCCCGAATAACGAGGCATTTACAATTCACTTTGATGTCTAGATGCAATGCACCTACGGTATGTGTATGGCTTCTTTAATACGCTTTGTAGTTATTTATTTTATTTTGACTACGGTCATTAGTCTAGCATCCGCAGCTACGCATCGCGATACTAGACCTGGGGACATGATGACGAGGTCCGGAGTCGGGTCATAAACCCGACTACACCAATACTCACAAGCCCGCACGAACCGGGCCAATATCAATAAGAGTTTGGGCTCACGAAAGCCCAAGCCCAAATCTATTTACTAATAGATATCCGATATCTTCTAAAATAAGGAGATAATCATTCCCAACCGACTTAGGCGGATACGAAGGTTGGGGAACACGGAACCAACAAGGATTCCGCAGATATAAAGGGAATCATATCCTCGCTTAAGGTACGATCTCATAACCCTAAAACTCCTTAAACCCTAAACCGATTACTACACTCACGCCGGAGGATAATCGGGAGACAATCCCACATCCGGACAGAGGACGTTTAGCTTGTAATTATAAATACCCTTCCCACTAAGGGAAGGGTGGTGCTTTCTCATTAATCTAACCTAACACTTGTTTGTTTATCTCTCTAGAAAACACCCTCTCTACTCTCTTCATCTCTCTAACATGGCTATCTTGTTTAATCATCTACCTATACCACCCGGATCATTTAAACAACATAAATATACGATCCTAACAATAGGCAAACTCGGTTACAGATAAAAATAGGCTAAATCAGGAATGAATCGGCTAAATGGGAAAAAATTGGTTAAATCGGCCAAATCGGGCATATAGTTTCAAATTTTTATGATTTTATATATAAAAATCCAATCCAATTAATCCTCGATTAAACCCCATCTACCGGTTAATCGCTAGGCGATACCCGACCGCCCTGTTAGCGCCTAGCGATTTTTACAACGTTACCTATAACACACAATTAAAACATGCGCACACACATACACACACTTCATTTTATATTTATAAAAAAAAATCGATAACAGCTGTTAGGGGCATGGCAATGTGCCAATAGGGAAAACCCTGGTGTGCATAGCGGCGCCCATGGGCACTTCTCTGGCCCTATAGAAGTTGTTTAAGAGATTGTGTATATATCAACGAAACATGTATATGTGCATTTTTTTTAATCAAAGTACAAGTTTTTAATTCATAATGTAAAATGTTCAAACAAACACGCAAATATTTAATTTTATTATATATGTGCAAATTGCTCTTTGTTTTTAAAATTAAAAATCACAACAATCATAGATATATAAATATATCTTCCCGAAATAATAATTTACTAATCATGTGTAAAACGCTGGTCCATTAAACTATTAACGTTGTACATAATTGACCAAATAAGACCAAAACCTTGCTGGCGAGTTTTCGTCGTTTAGGAAAATTGTAAAGCTAGAGGAAAGTTGTTTAAAGAAAGGGCCGTCCTACCCCAACACCCCCATTTTTCCTTCCCCCAACACCCCATAGTCTAATAATTAGGCCAATGATTGGATTTTTTTTTTTTTTTTTTTTATATATTTCAAGAACTTTCAATTAAAATCTTTTGTTAAAATATATTTGTGCAGTTTTTTACTTTATGTTTTTTTTATTGTGCATTTGTTATATTTTTGTGTTATTTTTTTTTCTTAAAATCTACTTAAAATATATATTGCGTTTTTTTTAAAAAAAAGTTTTTTCCGAATTAAAAAAAATTACGTTTTTTTTAAAAAAAAAAGTTTTTTCCGATTTAAAAAAAAATGCGTTTTTTTTATATAAATTTCTTATAAATTTTTTATAAACTTTTTTTATAAACTTTTTTTTATAAACTTTTTATAAACTTTTTTTATAAATTTTTTATAAACCTTTTTTATAAATTTTTTATAAATTTTTTATAAATTTCTTATAAATTTTTTATAAACTTTTTATAAACTTTTATAAACTTTTTTATAAACTTTTTTTATAAATTTTTTATAAACTTTTTTTATAAATCTTTTATAAATTTCTTATAAATTTTTTATAAACTTTTTTTATAAATTTTTTATAAACCTTTTTTATAAAGATTATTAATACACATTTATATGTGTAAATGAAGAAAATTTAAAGACAAGGGCCAAGTTGCAAGTTGTCGAAAGTTGAAGGTTAATATGGAAACATTTATTATTATATATATCATATATATCGTGTACTGTGGTCCCAGCCGCATCTTTTATGAGTGTTATTTTTAGTTAGAGTGGAACATGATTGGTTTTGGGAGAGAGACCCTTAAGAAATTAGTGTGCGTTAGAATGAATCGTTAAATTATAAGAAATTATAGAATACAAGATAACTTAATAGAAAAAAAAATGATATTATTTCTATTTAGACTAAAATACACTACGGCCCTTAAACTCATTAATACGCTTCATGATAGACAAAACCCAGATTTCATCGTCGGCGGTCCCTATTTCAAACAGATACTAAAATGGTCCTTTTACTTCTTCAATCCGTTTTCCGTTAACAACCATGTATTATTGCTTATTTTTTTTTAGCTAAGGGCATAAAGGACATTTCATATATTTGGATTATTAAATCTTCTTCTACTACTTTTCTTCCTCTCCTCTTGCTCCCTTCCAATCTCGATACATTCTTTTTAATTTTTATTCTTTAATTCGTGTTGCAAAATCCAATTCCAAAAGATCATTGTTGTTTTAGTTCGGACATGATCATTCTAAATATTAACCCTTTTCATAAAACAGCTTATCATTTTCTCCAAATCCTCACTTGGCTTAATCAAAGCTCAATTCGTTAGGGTTTAATCAAGCTCATCATTTAATCGTCACACAACACACCTCGTCACTCAATTCGTAATTGCTCCGCATTTTGTTTATTTTGCGATATTGTGGTGTTGTAGTGTTACATGATGTTTATTTTATTTATTTTGAGATATTGTGATATCCGTTAAGATGGCACTTGTCAATATGTGTACCGATTAATTGGAATATGCGCTAGTTTATGATAGATGTGTTATGTTATTGAATCGTTGATCCTGTGAATGTGTACAAGATGTTATTGGTTGGTATGTGAGTCTAGGGACTAGGATTACCGATTAGGTTATCGTAAAAGCTTGTATACAATTGTGTGATTGCTAATTATATACAAGTCGCTTTTTGTGACTCGCTGGTGTCCGGAAAGGAAGTAGGACACTCATGTATGACTAGCGCTTGGATGGGTACATTGGATCTTGTTTGATTATTTCACTTTAGATATTGCATATTTATGTTGCCTTGGAGGAATACGTAATAATTGATCCGCTTTGTTGTTTATTAAGTGGTAAACCGCAGAGAACTATAGGTTTGTTCAATTTTGTTGTGCTTGGATCCGCAGCGTTTTCTTTGAGGTTTAGTTTTGCATCGAGATGTCACCGAATTAATCACCAAGGTTTCCTTATTTATATCTTAGACTCTATCGATTTCAATGTGCTGGTGTGGAAAATGGTTATATGTTGAATTCTTTTTAACTAACTAGCTAGCTACAACCTTTTATCGATTTCATTAAACCTCTTGAAAATTAGGTGGTGAAATGTTTTGAGAACAACATTGATCATCTGCTGCATATGCGCTATTCCTTTGTGTGCAATGTCTACGGTTTTCATCATGGACTCTTGGGTGCTTTTACTATTTTTTTTAGATGTATTTTTTTAGGTTTGTGTGTTATATATGGGTTATATGTGTAAAATTTATTATTTATGTTGTTAACGCAGCCTAGACGTTCATCGAAAACATGATTCAATCCTCTTTGTCAGCGGACCTATAATACGATCGTTTGTTCTTTGTTCATTGCCATTAGTCCGCTCATTATCTGTTAATTTTTCTTTGTGCATAATCTTGCATGACATGATTATGCTATGTTTGTAGGATTGTGTGGTGTCAAACATCCTTGTCCAATCACGCCACTGCCTCTTTCGGTTTTTCTAGATGTCTCGTGCTTCTATTTAACTTCTCGCATCATTTGTTTTCCACCTATTGTGATGAGATTCTTTATCTCTCTTTTCTTGGTATAGGTCAAGGATGTTCATTTGATTGATGGCTAATTTGAGTCAGCGTGATAGCTTACTCCCACATATTGAATAAGTTCTATTTAGCAATTATTTTGGGGTTTTATGATCGCTACAATCATTTACAAGATATAAATACCCTCACCGAACAAAAATTTGTCTATTCTATTTTGTTTTAATCTTCTTTTCGTTGATATGGGGGAAAATCATCAATGTAACATGTTCGAGTGGCGGCATTGATGGGCATGTCAACCAAGATGCATCAAATAAAACCGTGACGCAATGATTGACTTCTCAAAGAGTGTGGCACGTCAAGATGAAAATGTATTGATGGTTAATGTTGTAGTTCCAACACCTAAGACGGTTCCACCCATCGAATTGTTGAAGACAACAAGCCCGTGAGATTTCCATTTATGTACTTCACTTCCTTTTGTTGTATGTCCAATATAAGATCACATAATTTATGTTTAATCTTTTTCTAAAATTCACTTTCTTTTTTTATTGTTTTCTTAAAGCAAATATCATTGGGGTAGTCAAGTGGTTGGCTTTGGATCCAGCCGCAAAATTTAGTCAAAGCTTTGTAATTTTCACATTATGGGAATGGAGAGATGTCATATCTTGGTACTTTTCTGATGCCAAATCTCTTGTTTTTGCAGCAAGGTCTCCTCTAGGTGGTTTCCAACAGATGCCAGCACAGAACCCTTCAATCCCTGTCGTACAGGAATGTATAGACATCATAACTCCACACCAGAAGCTTCTTGCTTTGGTGAAAGGGGAATTGGCAAAGGGCTTGCTACCACATAGCAGTGTACGGGCATACTATACAGTATAGAGGATCAGAGGTAGTTTTTATTACTTGTTTCATATATTAAAATGGTAATCTAATTAGGCATATAAAGTTTGTTGCATGAACAATAATATGAAAACAACCAACGTGTCAATATTTTGCGTAACTCACGCAGAATGTGCGTTAAAACCGTAGTCCGAGTCAAGCCATTGATAGTATATCGATCAAAATTGTGACCTTTAACGTAACATATCAAATACTTTAGATGTTCTAATAATTGTATTGATATATCAGAGCATCAAGAATAATTTCATGTGATACAAACAGAAGATGAGTAAATCGATTGGGTAAGAGGCATAACCGATGAATATGGGGACTTTTCATCGATCTTCCTTCCCATCTTCATGCAGCCCAAACATGGAGAAGAAATGCATAGTAAAAGTTTTGAGCTACCAAAGAGCTCTCCATGCCACCAAGCTTTTACGGGTGAAAACAGAGGGATAAATTTGGTATCAATGGAGAATGGATTTCGAACATACACTGCTCATGAGATTTATTTGACACCTAAAGATTCGCAAGCATGCATGAAGAAACAAGCCACATTCTAGGAAGAGACCTTGATGATGGTCACGGCTCATGATAGAAGGCACTTTAGTCACAACAGTGAGTTGTGGAACTTGATCTTGTTTTATATGTTTATGCTTTTGTGTGTGCGCACGCGTGCGCACATTATACGCGTTTGAACGAGTGCAGGGGAGTCTGGAACAATGGAGATGATGTACATATTAAATCGCTTCCCACAATGTAACAATTCATATGTATTCAATATGAAATACAATCTTTTTGTCTTTCATCCAAGTATTTTAGTCTATTCGGTAGATTACAAATATTGTGTAATTCCATTAGCTAGTCTAAAAAAACTTAAATCCCTCGCCTAATGAAATTTATTGATTCTGTCGAAATGGTCACATTAGGAATCCTCAGAAGCAGCCTCTTGTTTAGGTGCCGACATGATATAGTTGGCTACATCAGCACAACAATTCAGTTTATCTGCTTGTTCATCTGGGATCTCAATCGAGAATTCTTGCTCAAAAGACATTACTAGCTCCACCATGTCCGTGCTATCAAGGCTCAAATCTTTCGAAAATCGCTAATTCCGTCACCGTTAAAATGTATATACACGATTCAGGACAATTTGGTAGCGTATACTTGCTCCAATTCTAAAAGAAAACATTTGATCTTTCATCTAAATATAAAATCAAACTATGTTTACTTTCACTGATATCCAAGCTTAACTAAATCTCTTTAAACAGTTTGAAGTAAAAAACAATAATCTCGAAACACAATTTACTGACTTTAGTCATACACAATTACACATTTACACATATTATATGTATAATGTTAGTGGGATAAAAGTACCTTAGAAGCTTCAGTCTTGTCAAATTTCTTTACAAACCCAATGACTCGAAGCCACCTCATCATGGCTAAACCCGTGGATGTGCAAAGTTGTCGGCAAAACCGCTAGTTGCACTCCCATCTTTCACTAAGATAAGTTGTCTTCTAGAGACCGTAAATCTTAAATGCCTCAATAAGGAATCTCTTACGCTTTGATATTAAACGAGGAGATATTTGCTAAAATCGAATTGAGTCAGACGCAAAGCGCCATTAACTAAAACGAAGGAAGTGGATTCACAAGACTAGCAATAAGGGACAATGTAACGTGGTGTTTGAATACTCATTATGGATGTAGTACCAGAGGTATTGGTACTTTATCATACAAGATTATGAATTTAGTACTAAGTTGAGTTTAATTGTGAAATTTTGAGAATTAATTGAAGAAATAAAGATGCAATTCGGCGTACCTTAGAATGCAATGATATGTGTGTGTTTTTCTGGAGGTAACCAGAGGAGAGGAAGAAAAGTAGATGAATAAAATTTAATAATCCAAATATATGAAATGTCCTTTATGCCGTTAGCTAAAAACAAAAAAGCAAAGCAAATAACAGGGTTGACTAACGGAAAACGGGTCAAGAGGCCAAAAGGAACCATTTTAGACTATAAAACTTGAAATAGGGACCCCCGACGATGAAAAGGCCGAGTTTTGTCCCATCGCGAAGCATATTGACAAGTTTAGGGACCAACCGTATTTTAGTCTTTATTTATCCTCCCGCGATGCGAGGCAGTAAAGATAAAAAATTTTGACGAACAATGTTTTTCAGTTGTATGCTTCTGGCAGTAATCCTAAGAATGACGGAAATTTTTTCCTTTCGTTAACCTCATTAACAGCTAGGGGTGTTAACGATACAAATCAAGTCGAGCTTCAGCCTAAACGAACTAGGCTCATTTAATAACTATCTGGCTTCGAGCTCGAATAAACTTTTATAAAGTGGCTCGAGCTTGAACTCGAATATTTTTTTGTTGTTCGAGCTCGAGCTCGATGCTAGTTTAAATTTTTTAAATTTATATATATTATATATATATATATATATATATATATATATATATATATATATATATATATATATATATATATATATATATATATATATATATAACAGAGGCATTTGGCATTAATGCCACCTCAATGCCACCTCAATGCCACCTAAGCATTATATGTCCACCTAAGCAATTTAATAATTCAACTATTTTTCCCGGTTTTAATGTATAATTTATATTAATTTTTAATATTATTTTTTCAAATTTCGTTTTTATAAAAAATGTCATTAGTGAGATTTGAACTTGGGTTGTTTTTAAGAGTAGCATTAATAACTTGTGTGTTTACCAATTAGGCTACAAGTTATTTTGATAATTATGTTGCATTCTATAATATATAAATATTGACCATCTTAATGAGATAAGTATCAAATCTTTTACAATAATAATCTCATACAAAACATTTTATCCCTAAAAATCCGGACGATATTTTTCACGTAATAAAAAAACCCTAATTATCAAAATTCTCTAAAACTCCATCACAATTTTAAGGTTTTAATGATTTTAATGTGATTTTGCAAAGTTATAATAAAAATAATGTTTGTTTTGCGCTTTTGAAGCTTTGATAACGTATGTTTTGTTTTACTGAAGCTTTGATAACATATGGCTAAGGTACGTATACCTTACAAATGCTTCATATTTGCAAAATATTTTCCTTTGTTTAAAGTTGTACACATGATACTGATAGGTAACGTGTATAACTTTGAAATTTACATTAATGTAATAGCAAACCTTGATAAATACATTATACTATAATTAAATACATTAAACTATAATAGTGAACCTGGGAATGCTACACCAATGAGTATAAGGATCAGGTATCATCATTTTTGATGCATTATGTTTTGTGGCCTGCTACATCGGTTGGTTTGATGTGTGTTGGAAATGCAGCCAAAGGAGTTGATTCAGTTGAAGAGTGAAGCAAGGTTGAAAGGTGGATTCTATGTCAATCCTGAAGCTAAGATGTTGTTCATCATCCGTATCTGTGGGTAAGTATTTCTTTTTTTGACTTCAAAGTATCTATGATTAAGTTGTTAAAAGGGTTAATCGCTGTATAATGTAAAGTATAGTCTGTTAAAAGGGTTGATCATTGTATAATGTAAAGTATAAAAACTTTATCAAGATTTTAGAAGTTTTAATGTAGCCTTGCTACTCGACCTTGCACCAAGACAGTTTAATACTGAGCTGAATCTTTTCAAGTGTGGGGATATGTAAGTAAAAACAATACATATGATTGTCGCATTTTACTAACAGTAACACCCTTCTATAACGTTGACACATAATCTTAAAGATGATACTATATTCTTCTCAAGTACCTAAACAGTACCTCACAGCCCTCATTATATCACATTCTATTATCGATAATGGGAACGCATCCCTCGATCGGGACACTTTATGGCTCAAGCCAAGACTAAACTAATACGACAAGGAAGCCAAGAGAAAATTTCGCAACAAGGACAACAAAGTGATTCTTTGGTTTGAAGTTGATGATACCGATTGTGGTATGTACCTTGACTCACCGCTATGAAGTCTTTTATTAACTAATGAACATAGTACATTATGTTAAATCTGTTTTTGATGTATAGGCATCGATCCAAGCAAATGGGAGTCGGTATTTGAAAGCTTTGAACAAGCTGACCCATCAACGACTTGACTGTAAGCAATAATACATGCGTTACCTTCTTCATGAGAAGCAAATATATTAATGATCAATATTTTCAAATCGGCAATTTTGTATGCATTTTCTTATTCTCTTTTGATAATTTCAGGCATGGTGAAACTGGTCTTGGACTATGCATCGTTAGAAATCTGGTGAGATAAACGGTCATCTTAAGCATATCATCCGGGAGAAGTGGTATGTTTCCAAGCCCAGGAACGCTAAATTATCGTTCCACGAGCTTTGGGGTTCAGAAAGGCTGGAGTTCAGAATGTGTTCCTTTGCATACAAATGCTAACCGGGTTACGATTGTGCCTTATAATAACGAAAAGAATTTGCCCTCCAAATGGGAAGACGCTTAGAGATGGATAATTAGTCCACTGCAGGAGATGGTGCTTTAAAGCCTTTGGTGAAACAACCCGATCGTAATTATTTTTACTTATTTGATATGGAGTCATTTTTTACAGCAAAAGCTCTTAATATGTGCATACGAGGATTGGAATGAGTTCAATGATATAAATAAACTCATTATCCGTTCACCTTTGAGGACAGAGTATAGGATTGCACTTCCTTATCGATGCTGAGCCTTTGGCATCAGAATTGGCCGTTAAATTAATAGGATGCAAGCACATCATCAAGTGACCAGAGGAAAAGAATCGGTTGTGAGGAAATGTGCTTTGAAGGCGATGCAGATAATGACTGAACGAAGACAAGGGAATAAAAAAGTTACAAAGCTTACAGGAATGGAATCTTTCTTGATCGATGCTGAGCCTTTGGCATCAGAATTGCAAAAGAAGTTTGCTTGCGAGACGTCTCAGAACCGAATTGCCTGTGCACGTCGCTATAAGTAAAATGAGCTACAGAACCAAAAGAGAAGAGCTTTACGAAAAATAAGCCGGATCTGCAAGCTATTTTAAAAACTCAGGTAAAATTCAAACATAATCTTTTTATTATAATTTACTAAGTTTTAATGAAGAATTTAGCAGGGTTCGTGCAATGTTAATGTTTGAAAGAGGTGATATCATATTATTTATATCATTTTTTTAGTCAGCAAGGGAAAAAGCGTTAGCAACATTTATGTCTCTTTCGGACGGTATCCTTATGTGCACTGATGTGGCAGCACGTGGACTTGACATCCCAGGTGTAGATTGCATAGTTCAGGTAGGATAGTAGCAAAATATTAAAAGTTTGAATTTTGGTGGTATCCTATGTACTAATATTCAAATATGTTGCTTGCATTATGACCCACCTCATCCGTTGGTTAACTGATTTAGAGTGTAAAACCAAGACGGAATAGATGCTGCTATAGTAGGAATGTTGGCTGACCCAAAGGAGGTATGTAGTTTCTGTAGCACAGTAAATGGGGCATATAGCCATATAATAATATCATATTCTCAAGACTTAGACTTCATTGAGTTGTTTTCCGATAATAATATCAAATTTTTATATCTAGGCAAGGGTCGGCATCCAGAGGTCCATTTCCTTCCATTCAATCCAACCGACAAGCGGACAACTTTGACGATATTGATGGTGAACATAGAATGCATCGTGTCGCAGTGGTGCCCTCAACGTATATCATCCGTGACATGTTCTATGGTTCTCGATTTGCATCTTGAGCATAATAACTCGACATTGAACACACGCTTTATTATGGTTCTCGATTTTGAATCTCGCACCCAATAAATCGGACATTGAGCATAGGGTCCATCACTTAATAGATAAATTTGTCGAACGTGGTTTGAGATCCTTGCAGAGCATACGTGTATGAAAATGTTATCCAAGACCAAAAGGCTCTTCAACGCAAGTTTTTCTTTGTATTCTAACATTTTTAACAGAAGTCCCTAACGGAAAGAAGGAAAGCCCGGAGGTCCATGGAGTTTATCGGTCTCATGCCTCTTTGACCCACCCGAAATGACAAGAGAGAGACAATTAGAAGGGCTTTGAATCTCGGAGTGAGCGTTAAGATGATCACAGGTGTGGATTCTTCTATTATTTACAGTTGTAAAAGTATTATAGAGATATTAAAGCTACCTTATGACATAGGACAGAAAGTTAAATCAATAACTGCTGTCTGCTGATATGGAAGAGAAGCAGGAGTCTCCATTCTGAATACCAAGAATGTTATGAATGTATAGTGTTTTAAAGAGAACCAACTGCAGGAAGTACTCAGTTTTAGCATACGCCTGCTCTCAGATGACTAATCTTTTTCATATATATTGGATGTGACTATTTACTACTACGGTTGGAATGAAACTATCATACCATAGCACACTAGCCAGCCCACATGTCATCGTGCATGCCAGTAGGTTAACCGTCACCCATGAGCCCAAAATACATGTCGAGTCCAATGACTTCCCTGTGTAAACAAAGGTTCATTCCACACATAGGAAAAAGGGTCCCTTTTTGGATGGTTAAGAAAGCATCCACATATCTGCAAATTTCGAGTATACAAAACACATTTAGAACTAGATGGTCATTGGTCCAGTTGTTTGTCTTTTGACCCGTTAGATGGGTAAATCATAAGCTCATACGCCTGGAGGTGAAACTGGTGCACTACTGCACCATAACCCATTTTAATGTAAGTGAAACCATGAATAGGCATAAGTGTACTAGGATATTCAAACGAATATAAGAGTATATAACTTATCAGACTTAATGTTGATCTAGATTCAATAGTAACCTCTTTATTCTTAAATCAGAATATATATACATGTGAGGTTAACATACATTTTCATACAAGTTTCAGGAAAACAGGGTCTAGGGTGAGTTGTTCGGTTTACCCATGTTACTTTGTTCTATATCGAAGACCTTATCCAAAGCCGAGGTACTTCCTTGAGACATTTTGACCAGTTTTTTTCAGCTGGGGTGTAGTTCTTAACCTATGTTATTTTTTGGTATGCCTTCTTTGTATACCCACACCTTTTCAGAATCTGGAGGAGCCTGTTACAACTCTCATCTATATGAATTCTAAGTACATTTTTTCAGTCCACATTCTGTGTAGTACATCCATGTTTTAACAAAGACCTTTATTGATTGTAGTCTTTTTGCTTTAATCATAAATTTCAACTTGTATACAATGGTTTCCAGGTTGCCAAACTTTTTCAGAAAATTCAGGAAATGGTGGAGGAGGACAACAATCTGGTATTTGTTTTGATTGGTGAGAAACGCATCACTGTCAATTGGTTTATCAATTTTTGTTATCTTTGGACTTCATTTCACAAGGTTTGCACCTTAGTTGCACTCTTATACTCCAACTTTTCGATACTCACGGCTTATTTATCTGCAGATGAAGTAGAAAGTCTAGTCGCAAAGAAGAAAAGTCGCTTTATCCGCTCGAACCTTGATTCTATAAGGGTAAATAACCTTCTTAAGGAGTGAATAATATTTCTAACCATTGTAATTGGCAGTGAACTGTAATATGACCAGCACACTATCAAAATTAATAAATAAAAAGATGACATTGTAGCTGTTTTGAAATAGCATAAATGAATAATCACTTAACAGATGGTAACAAATTTGTCCATTTGTACTCAATTCAATTAGAACAGAAAGACAACGAAAATAAAATTTATGTGGCCTTAGTGGGTGTTGTGGTCAGTCCAAACCCAAACGGATATAACGGGTCATAATGTAGGTCACCAACTGATATTGAGAAAATATACACAGCAAATTTTATATTCTACAAATGTGTTCCTAAGCATGAGCACTGTGATGATTAATGATCCATATTTCTGCCTTAAATCCCTTGTGCATCCATGATTTCTCCCTTCAAGGTTTTATGATGATTAATGATCCATAGTTTTTATCTTAATCTATAAATTAATTTACTCATGCAGTTTCGGTTCGGTGCTTATCTCGAGGCCAATTAGAGCTGCTCACTGATTAACATCTATTCAGGTGATTTTCCCTCTAATTAACTTTCAATGATCAGTTAATAATAATATGACTATGTTATAGTCACCTGCACTCTTTTAAACACAATATAGAGGCGTCTATTACAACTCTCAGCTATATGAGTTCTAACTTCTATCTACATATATTCAACCTATATTCTAATTATTTCATGTATATTTTAACAAACACCATTATCTATTTTAGTCCTTCGGTTTTAATCATTATTTATTAAGGAGTTAATTACGTGTGTGTGAATAAAGTAAGAAACAACAAAAAATATAAACAAATTCCATTTTTTTTAAAGAAATAATAAGTAAGAAGTCGATGATTCGATAAACAATCCATTTTGTAACTATCAAATAATAAACGTGCAAGTATCGTATTTTACAACTTTGATAGTCTTGAAGAGCAAAGATATGAAAAGAACGTCAAACACTTGAGTAGTCCATCTTGACTGCGTGAACACCTAAATATGAAGAAAAAAAAGTGAAACTAAAATGGGGTTGTTAATAGAGTATATAGAAAGTTAAAAAAGCGTATAACATGGCAGACTTACCATACATCATTTTAGGTGTAAAGTTGCTTCCGACGAACTCCGTTTGGTCCCTGATTGTAATATATCATGTTTAGAATTCACATGGTTATTGGGTTATATATTAAGGTGGCAAATGGGTGTGTTTAATACCAAATGAAAATGGTTTTGGATCACAATAGGAAACTATGGTCCAAATATATTACATTTTGTAAAGCATTTGCATACGTGTTAAATTATTTACTCAAATAAATAGATTATATTACTTTTAAAGCCAAACGTCACTTTTCGATTGAAGTTAGTTTTTTAATGTATGTAGGTCAGGTTCAATTGGTCATATTATCGTTAATGTCAGTTGAGATAGTAGTGTGTACCCATTATAGTTGTAGATATAATGTTCAACGTATATATTTATAGTTATGTCAATGAGACAAGATCAAACTATATGAATAGTGTGTATCAAGAGCATTATCTAAATCATATGATTGCAATTAGTATAGATATGATTGCAATTACTAATGATGCTTGACCACCCCATATTTTAAATTAGTATGGCTTGGGTAATGGTCGAAAATGGGTTTTCCTTTCCTCTTTTTATAATAAGTAGTTGGCTATGCTTACTGTTGGAGTAGATGTGCCATTTGGCGTAGCACGATTCAATAAACAATGATAAAACACAAGTGAGAGTCGCAAAAGCATTATCTGCTGTGGGCATGTATAATTATTTGCAGGTAACAGACAGGTGACAGGATATGTGTATGGAATTAATCGTAAACTGAACCACTTACAACTTACAAAAGTATAATAGATAGTTATGTAACTGTAGTTGTTAATCCCTTTAAACATGAGTTTGGAAAATTCAATGGGCGGGTTGATTCTTTCTATAACTTGGCGCAATCATTATGGTATGATATATGTTATATTGTTGTAATCTATCAACTATTGTGGCTGAATATATTTATTTTAAATGACGAAACATCCTACTCGTCAATAGCACTTATATATATTTAGTAAATTTTTATGCTACAAATTTTATTGAGGGGAGGACATTGAAAGCATCTATAACATGTTTCACAAGATAATGGAACAAATATTCAAGCAGTTACAATGTAGATATTGACCCACCAATAAAGACCACAAATAGCCAAACCCATTAACACAACGATACTCATCATGTATTTCAATGAAATCTTTTTCTTTCAACATGTACACTTTTCAACCATTTTCTACCACCCTTCTTTTGTTATAGAAAAATATGCCAACGATATTTATAAGTCATGCCCGCCCAATGGGCGGGCTTCGAAAACTAGTGTATATATATACTAGTTTCATAGCCCGCCCGAATGGGCGGGCTAGCTTCATGATAACGCATGCCGAAATCTAAATATGTATGTAACAGTGCAATATATATTGAAAAATATAATATATCCGCTTTTCGAATACAGTTATATGCTACTTGTTCAAATACGAAATATAACTTCTTTGGACACGACGTTTGTTGTGGAGTTTGTGTAGTTTCCATATTTGTCGCCATCAAAGTACCTTCAAGCATTTCTTTTGTATCCTTAGACTAAACACAAACAATAGAAAACTTCAATAAAAAAAAATCCGGTTAAAGGAAAACATAATTTGGTTGCAAAAAAAAGAAGAAAAGGGAACCACATAGATTCCACATGCCTCACGCACCTCCTTTTTCTTTTCTCGTTTGCTCTTCACCTCATGGAAAGGATCTACAATGCAAAAAAACTTCATATTGGGACTTATGTTAAACATAATAATATGCACATATAGAGTGTTCATGTATTATGCAAAAAAACAAGTCAACCGGGTCACGTTTTGTAGGGTTGCAGTTTAGCAAAATCAACAAGGTCTCCAAATAGCTTGTCCTCCGCCTTTTGAGGTTTCCCTGACAGTACGTGCACGTAAGAAGCATTAGCCATTGAAGGACCCGGGTAAACAGTACTTTCATCTCTCAATGACATACCCGACATTCTTTGACTCATATATAGTGCATTCTGTTGCTGCCCATATCCATTCCCATAACTGTAACCGCAACCACTGCCTCCACCATAGCCATAGGCTTGTGCCATTTGGTTATTATACATCTGTTGAGCCATTTGTTGATTATACATGAAAGCCATTTCGCCAGGTTGACTTGGTTGCTGTGGAAGCATACCCCCTTGGAATTGTTGTTGAGGAACTTGGTTGGTATATACGGGCTGGTGGTTTGTTGCTGCATGTTCATACCCATTACCTGAATATTGTTGTTTCCCATGGTTTGAAAGCCCTGAGGTTGAGAGTATTGTGTGCCTACGGATTGATTATCAGCAGACTAAGCTTCCCAAGGCTGTGGCGGCAATCCACCACTCATAGAACCACCTATTAACAAATTAAAAAAAAAAATGAGTTAGACACTAAATTAAGAATTCTATAGTATGGTGAAAATTATGGATATCGTCCATGCTCAAAACTATTCACAGAAATGGTTTGTGGTTTCATTGTTTGCTTGCATTTTTTATCTCCTAGTACCTTAAACTTTACAGCAGATGTATTAATTTTTTCATCAAATGACCACTTTACCATATGAAACCCACACTTTTAATCCTTCCAGTTTCTATACATTTCTTTTTTGGTCCCTACAGTTTAAAGTAAAGTCACTAAAAGCCCCCTGTTAAGATGCTACTTGCTCATCTTAACCAATGCTTCTTATTTGTACCAAACTGGCCCTCCACTTCAAAACATGTATTGGCAAAATGCCTTTATTGTCGCGAAGTTACTTTTTGGAATTTAAGTGAGCTTCGATGAAAATAAAGTGATCTTTCATAACAAAAAGCGAGCTTCCATAGGAAATATTGGTATTTTCCAAACACATGAATGGAAGGTCATATTGGTATATACACGAAGATTTAGTCCAGTTCAATATAGGCCCTGTGGACTTTTGGTAATTTACCCAAACTTTATGGACCAGGGACATACAGTGGAAGTAAACACTCGACCATATTCATAAATAAGTTCAAAGGACAACATTGGAAAACACTGACAAGACCCATGATTTTCACCATACCAAAATGACCATTTTTGAAACTTACTCGATAACTAATGTTTTATTTTAAGAAAACCACCAGTAACTGCTGGTTTAATAACTAATGATAATGACAATATTTGTTTACCAACTTTCCTCATCAGAGCATAATTTGTTTATCCAATAACTAAAACCTAATTATTGCCACTTTAAGTTCAGAATAATCAAATAAATAGTTCCAAAACAAAAATCCAAACACCCCCTATGTCAACAATATTTGTTAAAGGCAAAGTTAGCAAATGTAAGTTATTATTAAATACTGTTATAGTTGTCGGGGTGACTGGCTTTGCATAATATCTACCCATTCCGCCACTTTTAAGTACAATAGAAGGAATTACCTGTTTCATTAAAGTGGTATGTGGATCCACAACAAAGTGTATATTATGCATCAAACGTTCATTCATGCTTATGGTATATTGGCGCTGAGTTTCAGGATTGATATTATTATGCATGACAATAGTTGCAATGTCCTTAAACTGATTCGATAATTGTGATTCTCTTTCATTCCCTGCAACTTGCAGTTCTCCTTTTTCCAAAATCTATTACCATAATAAGTTTTAATGTAAACAGAAAAAAATTGTTTAATTCTAAAAACCGAATAAGAAACTAAAAAACTGAATGCAACTAAAAAGTAATCTGGAATAACCTCTACAGAGATTTTGGTCTGATCATCGGAACCAAAAGTTGCTTATAGATCTGATGACTTCGCAAGAACTACTTTAGCAACATTTGAGTAAACGACTTGGGATTGCAACACTTCATATAGATCTTTCTCAATGATGCAGAATTGCAGGATACATTAGCACCAATAACTCAAAAACCTGATTATCATATTTAGCATATAGAGAAGAAAAGTAAGAAAGAAAACTGATAGGAAAGTAGATATGTATAATGATACGAACCAAGTTCAGCATAAGACTTATGAAAAGACTTATCGTAGACGTCATAAACTCAAGGGGGTTCCAAGCAATTATTGAATAGTTTATGAGGCTGGAAGTTTTATTGGATTTCCTTATTTATGTTTATTTCCTTATTATTGTTTCTTGTTCTTTAAGTTAGGGATTTCTTATATATAGGGTCGTAGGAATAAGGAGGGGTTATCGAATTATTTGTCAAGGATTTTGGTCTAGGGAGAATCCTGTATCTCGAAGCAGGGCACTATCAAGTTTGTTTTCTTGTTTTTCTTTTACTTATTATTTGAATAATATAATCAAGCCGATTGATTCGCATCAATTGGTATCAGAGAAGTTCGTTTTATGGAGATTACTTACTGTTCACCGATTACTATTCATCTGCTACTGTTTCAAAAAAAAAAAAAAAAAAAATCTTTGCAATGACTAAAACAACAGATTTAGAATCAGAATACAAAGGGTATCGTGAAGCTGTGGAAAGTCGACTTAATGCTTTGGAAAAGGAAGTGGACGAAAAACATACTGAGTTGATATCACTTATACAAGGTTTTGCTAATAACTTGGAAATTTTATCGAATAGGTTTCCAGAACAACCCAAGACAACATCAACTAAACTTCAATATGATGATTTGGGTTTTCCCTACCCTTTTGGTGAATCCAGTGCCACAGGTGAAAAGAATAAAAATCTAAAGCAAGATGTTAGGGTTCATGTGACAAACAAGGATGAACTTATTTTAGGTACAGGATCTAACGGTATCGGTACGCGTTCGCATCCTGTAAAGGAAGATCAGTTTAGATCATAAACTGGAATGCGTTCATACGGAGCTGAATATAGACTGAGAAAGTTAAAGATGCCTATCTTTGAAGGAGACGATGCTTATGGTTGGATTTACCGTATGGAAAGATATTTTCACATACAAGGAATTGAGGCTATGGATCAACTAACGGCTGCTGAGTTATGTTTAGAGGGGCAAGCCCTTTCTTGGTACCGTTGGTGTGATGGACGAACTCCGTTTAGGTCTTGGGAAAGTTTTAAAAGGCGTTTATTAGACAGATTCCAGCAATCTCAAGAGGGCAGTTTGTATGAGCAATTTTTGGCAATTAATCAAGATGGATCAGCCCGAGAATATGTCGCGTTGTTCGAGAAGCTAGCAGGTCAGTTGGTGGGAGTTCAAGAAAATATTCTTGAAGGCACTTTTATCAAAGGTCTTAAACCAGAACTTCGTGCTGCTGTTCGTGTTTTGAATCCAGAGGGGCTAAGTCATGCGATGAAGTTGGCAGTGTCGATTGAAGAAAATAAGCTCTTTGGAAGTGCTTCACAAGGTGGGGGTTCTTATCGATCTAATTCAGCAACAAACTTTTCTAACCGCAATAATGGATCAGGTTCAACTCGAACTTTGGTTACCGTGACACCAACAGAACGCAAAACAGGAAGTGTTTCAAGTGTGTCAACAATGCGTTCTAATCAATTCAAAAGATTGACAGAATCTGAGATGGCTGAAAAAAGATCTAAAGGGTTATGTTTCAAGTGTGATGAAAAATATGGGCCGGGACATCAGTGTAAAAGCAAATCTTTGCAAGTGTTATGGGTGGACGAAGATGATGCATATGAGGAAGATGAATCTTTTGAACATGAACATCTTGATTCAGTTGAGGTATCCTTAAATTCGGTAATTGGACTTACTTCCCCGCGTACAATGAAAATACGTGGTTACATAGGAGAATTTGAGGTGGTTGTATTGATTGATTGTGGGGCCACCCACAACTTTGTTTCGTCACATTTGATAGAGAAGGTTGGATTGGTTGTTTCAGGTAGTAACTCGGTGGGAGTGATACTGGGAAACGGAAAGGTAGAAAGAAGCCATGGAATCTGTAAGGGAATCCATATTTCCTTACCAGAATTACAGGTGGTGGATGATTTTTTGCCACTCGAGTTGGGTAGTACTGATGCTATCCTCGGAATGAAATGGTTACAAACTTTGGGAGAGATGACAGTTGACTGGAAAAAGTTAACTATGGTGTTTAATGATGGAAATAAGCGAGTTTCTATAAAGGGGGATCCTGGTTTATGTCGTAGTTTGGTTTCAGTTAAGTCAATTACACGGTCTATGCAACAAGAGAAATACGGGTTTCTTATTGAGATGAAGCAACTGGAAGAAGGGAAATTGAATGCACACCACTCTAGTGAAATCATTATGAAACTGTTGGCTGAGTTTGACGAAATTTTTCACATGCCAGATGGGTTGCCTCCTCATCAGGATCATGAACACTCCATTGTACTTAAAGAGGGTACAGAACCAATAAGTGTCCGTCCCTATCGATACCCGTATGCTCAGAAAAGTGAGATCGAAAGATTGGTAAGTGAAATGCTTCAAGCAGGAGTTATTCAACCAAGTTCAAGTCCTTTTTCAAGTCCGGTGTTATTGGTTAAAAAGAAAGATGGAAGTTGGCGTTTTTGTATTGATTATCGAGCTTTGAACAAAGCTACTGTTCTAGACAAATTTCCCATTCCCGTTATTGATGAATTATTGGATGAATTACATGGCGCAACAGTGTTCTCTAAGCTGGATTTAAAGTCGGGTTATCATCAGATTCGGATGAAGAAAGAGGATGTTTCAAAAACGGCATTTCGAACTCATGAAGGGCATTACGAGTTTTTAGTAATGCCGTTTGGTTTGACTAATGCTCCGGCTACCTTCCAGTCCCTTATGAATAAGGTTTTTCGTCCTTACTTGCGTAAATTTGTTTTAGTATTTTTCGATGATATTTTGGTTTATAGTAAATCGATTGAAGAACATAAGGAACATCTACTCACTATATTTTCGTGCTTGAGAAAACACGGGTTATATGCAAATAGGAAGAAGTGTGTTTTTGCTCAACAAAAAATTGAGTACTTAGGCCATGTTGTATCAAGGGATGGTGTATCAGCAGATCCCTCGAAGATTTCAGCTATGATAGAATGGCCAATTCCAAAAAACTTAAAAGAACTGCGGGGTTTCCTTGGCCTTACCGGGTATTATCGTAAGTTCGTGCAAGGCTACGGTAAAATTGCATGGGCACTAACTCAGCAACTTAAAAAAGACAATTTCAATTGGAGCGAAGAGGCAACTAATGCATTTAACGCTTTGAAATTAGCTATGTCTTCAGTACCAGTTCTTGCTCTACCAAATTTTAGCAAAGAATTTGTTGTGGAAACGGATGCATCAGGTTATGGGATTGGAGCAGTACTAATGCAGGAGGGAAGACCAATTGCTTATTACAGTCAAACATTAGGATCTCGAGCTAGATTGAAATCCGTATATGAACGAGAGCTTATGGCAATTGTGTTGGCAATCCAAAAATGGCGACCCTATTTATTAGGAAGACGATTCATAGTTCGAACTGACCAACGAAGTCTAAAATACTTGCTGGAACAGAGAATTACATCGGAAGAATACCAAAAGTGGCTTTCTAAGTTGTTGGGTTATGATTTTGATATCCAGTATAAAGCCGGTAATGAAAACAAGGCAGCTGATGCTTTATCTCGGCGAGGAGATACTCCAACCTGTTTGGTTATGTCAGTTTCAAGTATTGTTAACTGGGAAGATATGCTTGAGGATTTGATGCATGATCCAGAGTTGAATTCGATTAAAGAAGGAATTGTGAGTGGGAAAGCCGACAGTGGTGATTATACTTTAGAAGGTGATAAACTATTTTACAAGAATCGGCTTGTAATACCCAGAACCTCAAAATGGATTTCCAGAATCTTTGATGAGTTTCATGGTGGAGCTATAGGAGGCCATGCAGGTGTCTTGAAAACCTACAAACGTATGGCTGCGGAGTTATATTGGGTTGGAATGAAGCAAGATGTGACTAAATTGGTTTCTGAGTGTGAAATTTGTCAACGGAATAAATATTCCAATATGGTGCCTGGTGGTTTATTACAGCCGTTGGCATTACCAGACAAGGTTTGGGATGAAGTTTCTATGGATTTTATCGAGGGTTTACCAAAATCTGATGGATTTGCAGCCATTTTAGTAGTAGTCGACCGTTTGAGTAAATATAGCCATTTTATTCCGCTTCGACACCCATATACGGCTTCCATAGTAGCTGCTGCGTTTCTAAGGGAAATAGTTCGTTTACACGGGATCCCTATTTCTATTGTGTCAGACCGAGATAAGATATTCTTGAGCAATTTCTGGAAAGAATTATTTCGATTACAAGGTACTAATCTGAAGTATAGTACCGCTTATCATCCACAAACAGACGGTCAAACGGAGGTTGTCAACAGGAGTATTGAGATATATTTAAGGTGTTTCACTTCTGAGAAACCCAAAAATTGGTCCAAGTGGCTCTCGTGGGCTGAATATTGGTATAACACATCGTTTCATTCATCAGCTAACACTACACCTTTCAAGATTCTCTATGGTCGGGATCCACCTCCTTTGATACGTTATGGAAATCAGCCAACACCTATATTTGAAGTGGATCATTATTTAGAAGAGAGGGATCAAGTTCTGAAAGAATTGAAAGAACACTTGTCTAAAGTGCAGGTTAACATGAAGACGAAGGCAGATGGTCATAGAAGAGATGTTCAATTTGAAGTGGGTGACAAGGTGTTTCTTAAATTGCGTCCACGTCGTCAACAGTCAGTGGTTCGACGCAATAATGATAAGCTTTCACCAAGGTACTATGGACCGTATGAAATATTGGAACGAATTGGGAAGGTACCTTCCAAGCTCAAATTACCTTCTACAGCAACAATCCATCCTGTTTTTCATGTGTCACAATTGAAGAAGTTCATTGGTAGTAACATGGAGAACAATGATCTACCTGATGGATTGAGTGAAGAAATGGAAGTAATACTTCAACCAGAAAAAGTTCTTGCGGTTAGAAACACGGGCACAAAAGATGACAGCAAGGAGGTATTAATTCGTTGGAAAAACTTGCCTGAACATGATGCTTCTTGGGAGCCAATACGTAACATTGAGCGTCAATTTCCAGATTTTCACTTTGAGGACAAGGTGGTTTTTTGGGAGGCGGGTACTGATACGAACCAAGTTCAGCATAAGACTTATGAAAAGACTTATCGTAGACGTCATAAACTCAAGGGGGTTCCAAGCAATTATTGAATAGTTTATGAGGCTGGAAGTTTTATTGGATTTCCTTATTTATGTTTATTTCCTTATTATTGTTTCTTGTTCTTTAAGTTAGGGATTTCTTATATATAGGGTCGTAGGAATAAGGAGGGGTTATCGAATTATTTGTCAAGGATTTTGGTCTAGGGAGAATCCTGTATCTCGAAGCAGGGCACTATCAAGTTTGTTTTCTTGTTTTTCTTTTACTTATTATTTGAATAATATAATCAAGCCGATTGATTCGCATCATATAACAGAAAAGCCAATAAATTTTTTTGAAGTTTATTTATTATCCAAATCGGGTTATTGTCTTGCTGAGTTGTTGTTGATCCAAACCTTTAACATAAATAACATGAAATGGAAAAACTGGTACTAAAGTTTGTATCCTTAAGTAAAAGTCAGCTGAACACTATTTTGAAGGATAAAACTATAAATTCATAATGGGTCAATGAGTACAATTAATTAATATACTATAAATTCATAGCATACTAAAAACTATTATGATTTGCAACTGGGATAGTGAAAATTGATAGAAGTGAACCTTAAAAGTAGCATATAGCACTTTAGATTTTTTATTACCTGTCAAATATGAACGGGACATAGTTGAACATATAGTTATTTTTTCACAGTCGGCAATCATTTGTATTGGTCAAGCTCAACTCTTGTTCACCAAATCTACATTACAAAACAATGGCATCGTTTCTAATTTGACTCATAATGGTGACCTGGCTTTTACTATGCCGTGTAGACATACATGTTATTGTCTAATATATAGTGTGGATATTTGAATCGTTAAAGATAAATCATTACTCAAATCAACCCATTTATTTGGAACAGGCAGAAAATGACACTTTTAGAGAGAAGATATAGATGTTGAGATTAAAAAAGTTATCTTGAACATGGTAAAAGCGTAATTTGACAAATTTAGAAAATCTAGCAATGCTTACTAAATATACCTGATACAGTCTCTTTTTGTTGTTTCCGTCCCACACATTGACAAACCCATCACATCAGCTACTTGCGAACGTTCCATAGCTGCAAGTTTCAATAAATAAGATACTTATAGCGAGATATTTAAACAACTATAGTATTTTCAAGTAAAAGAAGTAAAAAAAATGCATACATGTAGCAGCCTTTGTGCAAGTCCGATCAGTTTCACATGTAAAAAAATGATTCTACGGCATAAGGAATGTTAAAATTGCCAACCATTGACTAATATAGTATTACTGGACCAAGCAGATTCAAGTACTAAATGGGTTGTGTCCCTAAGAGAAAAACTGGTCCATACAAATGAGCATGAGAACACTAATATATCTCTAAAATAAACAGAAATGAGGCATAGAAAAAAGCTATAATTTGATAGGTAGCTTTTACGCACATTCTAAAAGTGCTTAATCGCAATAATCACTTTTTCGCATGTTAATATTCTCCTAATGATTATTCTAGAATTCAGGGGTTTAAATAATAAATGTCTTTTCATGTCACTACGTTATCAATAGTTATCCAAGGGATGAGAAAATTACTTATCTGCTATTCTTGTCACTGGCATCGGCATCATCAGGAGTCCAGAGAAGGAGTATAGTCTTCTTCTAGATCACACAAACGGGTTACGGTATGAAAAAGATGTTAAAATGGTCATTTTAGTCATTTATGTATTACATCCCTACAGGATGTTTCATGAGAACTAATAATGTGATTCTTATATACTTAACATCAAATGATCAAATTTAACCAATGTTTAACAAAATATTTATATACATCTTTTATAGCATTATAGCAACAATAAGTTCCTACTACATCACTACTTGAGAAACTAATATGAATGTAGCAGCTTGTAGTCCCAACAAAACCATAAAATTAAGTAGAGGCGGCAAGAAGGTGCGAAGTTGGGGCGGGTTGGGGAAAAGTTCATAACATTATTGGGTCGAAACTGGTCATTTTTTGGTATGGCTGGGTCAGGTCCCACATTTTACAAACATGATAGTGAAAGGTCTAACGGATAGTTGCTTAAAACAACTGAAAAATTGTTAGTGAACATGTAAAATTTGTTAAACATGACAAACATATAAAGGTCATTAAAAAGGATAAAAATTGAGTTTTTTTTGCGTTACTCTAGCTATGTGTTAATCCTTTTGAACTGAAAGGAAACCTCAAATTGACACAAACTTTGTTCTTTAATCTCGTGTGTGTCTAAAAAATAAATATTTCATTTTGCATACGAATTCCTTATAGTTGGAATTTCATCTCATCAAGAAAACAAACCAACTATTAGAAAATCAGAGATTGATTTTGGACAACACTATAAATAATTTATTCTTATGTAAATCCATATATCAACAAAAAATATTATAGGCAATGATAAACATGTGTAAGCAACGTATAAGAATACTCAAAACTATTTGATAATTAAATTCAAAGTAGTATAATATAATTAAAAGTACTAATTCTAAATCCTGTCAAGCCTTATGCATAAATTTTCTCAGTCAAATTGTGTCAAACGACAATAACAAAACAAAAGTCAACATATTTTGTTGCAGATTAAATTTCTTTCTTTGTCTAAGCACAAGAGGGTTCTCTTAGGATTTCTTACAAACACTTGGTATGCATGTAAACTTAAAAAAATTAATAACAATCCAACTTCAAAAGCATAAAAAAATTCAAATTATGAGTTATTCCCAAATAATGCATATGTCAAAGATTACCTTCTTAGGTGTGTTTAGAAGAAATGTAACACTGCGACTAATAAAACATGCAAACCTGCACAATTAAACAAATGAACACAAAACAAAACCTAATCACATAAAAGTAACATAGAAAATGAAGAAGGTGCTATAAATCAATTAGTTAAATGGGGTAAGGATTTGTTTGATGGTATTGATTTTTGAAATGGCGACTGAAAAGGGATCCATTTGTTTTTATGATATGATGCGTTTTGGATAGTTGATTGATATGATTTTTGAAATGGCCACTGATAAGGGATCCGTTTTGATAATGGTTGACTGGAATTGAATTTTAAGTTTAAATGATGAAGATAGTATATTGAAAGGACGAATATTAGTTTGGAAGTAAAAGATTAAACACCAAAATGTGTATTGCCTTAGTGGTTGAGGCGTTTGGCTTTGAACCTCCAAACCTGGGTTCGAATCTTGCATGCTACAATGTTTTTTTTATTGTGTAACCGGATGTAGTGCCATGGTGGCATTTCCACCACATCATAGATGAGCCATGTCACCATTAAAATGCCTAGAAGATTAATGATGCAAGGCGTGTAGCCTTATATATACGTATGATATATATGTAATTATGATTTATGCTCGTCGGAAACACTTTAAAGTGATAAACAATAGGTACCAACCAAAACTTGCCAAGTGTCCTTTCTAATAAAAAAAATATATAACTAATTTATATATGTCTAGGGGTATTTTAGGGATATTACATGTTAAAAATTCTGAAAACAGCCCACATTAATCGCCTTTTAGTTTGAGTATACATTAATATCAGTAGTTTTTTCTCTCTTGTCCCATAAAAACCTTTTCATCTCTCATATCAATACAAAATGAAGTTCACTCAAATCTCACAGATCTAAACATATCTCGCAGATATGAAACACACCAAATAACCCTCTCCATCTCTCTAAATTTCATCCCCCAAAACCGCCGCCCTCCTCCATAAGCGCCGCCGCCTCTACTTCTACCATCGTCGTCGTTGCGTTTGCTGCTATTTTCTTCTTCTACCATCAAACATAACGTATATTCATTCTCTATTTCGTTGTGAACACCCTAACAACGACTGATACATGTTTGTACAACTTTCCGGTAAGGTTCGAGTTTAGAATGGTTTTTAGATCGTGTTTTTGTTTGATACATTTTTGTACTTATTTATAGGTATAATAAGAGACCAGTAAAGGATGAGTAATGCGAATGTTGTTTTAGATATGATTCACAATAAGGACTTCAACGTACTTTCTCGAACTGTTGTTGTGAATAATGATTTAAATGAACGGCGCTTTTATCAATGTCGATGAAGCTTTAGCAGATGTAAGTTGAGATCTAAAGCAGATGAGAGATGAAATTGCCAACGAGTTCAAGTACCTTTCCATTATATTAATGAGGGAATAAACATGACTACGTCTCTCAAATGTTTTGAGCAAAAATAATCGTGTATCAAATGTGAACCTGCTCTTTAGTTATATGATGTATCTTTTGCTACATTTTGTCGAGTTACTTTTCTGAGTTATTGTGAAAAATGTGTTTTAGTACTATTGTCAAGAAACATACAAGTTATGCTTTCAAGACTAACAAGATACGTGTGTTATCCTAGTAAAATTGTAAAAAAATAAAAAGAGAGATTAATATATTCTAAAGCAAAAAAATAAATAAATAAAATAAAAATAGATAGGATGTTTCGAAACACCGTACAATACAGTAAGGGTGCGTTTGGTAGAGAGAAATTCAGATAAAAGAAATTAAGTAGAGAATTAAATCTCAGAGAATAGAAATCAGGAGAGAATTTTGTTCAATTCTAATGTTTCAGTAACAATGCAGACTGACTAGAAATAAATATATTTTTAATTTTTTAAAAAACTTATTTTTAAAAAATTTATTTTTTAAAAAAAAATATTTTAAAAAAAATATTTTTTTAAAAAAATAAATTTTTAAAAAAATAATTTTTTAAAAATAATTTAAAAAAAAACTTATTTAAAAAAAAAAATTTTTTAAATATATTTTCTTTTAAATATATTTTTTTAATTTTTTTTAAATGTATTAAAAAAATAAAAAAAAAATAAAAAATAAATAAAAAAAAAATTTCAAAAAAATTAATCCATTTCTCCAATTTCTCCACAAAATTAAAAGAAATGGAACTACTTAAATTACACTACTCAACTCTCTCCATTTCCCCACCAAAATCTCATTTCCATTTCTCTCCTTTCATTTCTCTCTACCAAACATGAGAATTGAGCTCATTTCTATTTCTCTCCCTTCATTTCTCTCTACCAAACACACCCTAAGTTTCTTTCATAAATGTTAGCCTCGTTTTAATATGATTTATTTTTTAGCCCGATTTCTTTTCATGATACATAGTTTGATATTAATACATCTTTTACAAGTGACGCATTCCAACTTTAGTGTAACCATGATACAAACTTTAAAAACAATAAAAAGGACTAAATCATAACATTCTAAGCCTTATTAATTACTTGGTAAATTAACGAACTTAAACAATATAATGTGTCAAAAAAATTAGTGTGTCACTACAAATGTTTTAAAAAAATTTACTGTGTCACTGCATATGTCAAGAAAATTTATAGTGTGTCATTAAAATGTCACTAAAATTTTAGTGTGTCATTATACATGTATCAAGAAATTTAGTGTCACTTCAAATATTAGATGTGCGTGTCAAATGTATGTCATTCTACTAAAAAAATGTGTCAACATGCCTAAAGATATGTATCAAGTGTGTCAATATTTATAAAGATGTGTCAATTTATTAAAACGATGTGCAAAAATATCTAAGGATGTATATCAAGTGTGTCAATATGTATAAGGATGTGTCACTCTAATAAAACGATATAACAATGTAGTTTTAGTTGTATAAAGATGTTGAGCTTTATAATTTCGGCATCAATTTTTATTTAGTTTGCGTATCAGTTTTGTTTATCGATTTGGTAAAAATGTTATGATTTAGTATTTTTTGTTGTTGTTTAAGTTCGTTAATTTACCAAGTAATTAATAAGGCTTAGAATGTTATGATTTAGTCCTTTTTATTGTTTTTAAAGTTTGTATCATGGTTACACTAAAGTTGGAATGCGTCACTTGTAAAAGATGTATTAATATCAAACTATGTATCATGAAAAGAAATCGGGCTAAAAAATAAATCATATTAAAACGAGGCTAACATTTATGAAAGAAATAGAATAAATTAATGCTAGTTAAATTGTAAACACAGCCACAAAAGTGGCGTGAATTAAGCACTCATCCAAAAATGCGTAACACTCACTAAGTTAAATTGGTACATAATGCCACTAACTTTTCATTTAATTACAATTAAGCCACTCATCTAATTAAATTTGATCTTGATCCATCAAGTTGATCCAATGGTTCACAAATGTACCTATTGTTTTCTACTATTATATATATATATATATATATATATATATATATATATATATATATATATATATATATATATATATATATATATATATACAATAAACTTGTTTTCAAGCTTAAAAGTCGATATAAATGATTGAGCTTGATTGACTCGTTTATTAACCCATGCTCGAGCTCGAAAGCTCGTTTACAATTACAAAATTTGTTCTAATGCTAAAACTAATATTTATGAAGATTATGATTAACACAAATCTACATTAAAAACAGAAAAGTGTGTTATACTCATAATTATAAGTGAGTTATAATTCTTATATGGATAAGAGAAATAGGTCTTTTTCAGTGTGAGATACTTTTCCTTTAGTTTTTTATTAGACCACATATAACTACTACTCAAAATATAATTTTATATAATATTAAAATTATGATTCTTAATCAGAGATATGATATATATTTTTAATTATTGACTTACGCTAACAAATTTTAAATATCGATTTATTATAAATAGTTAAATACTACGAAGTAGATTATAAGACTAGATAATTAATAGAGTTAACATAACTTAATTATTAATTCTTTGAAAATAAAATCTCATAATATAAAGATCACAGATAAAATTTTACATACAATTAATATGAAAACTTTTATAAATCTTTCATCTAATTATTTCTTTGATATTCTTAGTAGAAGATGTCTTAGATTATTTCCTATACAAATAATGTTTGGGGTAGTAAGGGTAATATTATGATTTATTCAAACTTACACTAAATTTATATAATTTTAAATTGACAATAAATCTAAGCAAACAACTTTACTAATTGAAAGCTAAGAAAATATCTAATTGCGACTGATTTCTTTTAACGTTGAAAGTCGTAATTATGATGATAGTTTAACTATAGATCCTAAAAATCAATTGCTTAATCCATATGATTGTGAAAGTAATCGAATAAAGTGATGAGTGCAAACTATAAATGTTTAAATTGTACAACTAACTCACTAGTTTTACTATTTACTCAAATGATCGAACTCGATCAAAGACACATGCAAAAGATAGACAGCTTGTGAAAACCTAACTTACATTTTTGGATATGGTTAAGTCCTTAAAAAAATTAAACAGCCAACTATCACAGCAAGTTTAGCTGTTTGCACACGTGTCTTTTGAAAACAGTTTGGAGGTAAATAACTTTGAATTTTTAGATGAGACCACCTAAGTTTGAAAGCTAAAACATAGATCTAAATTATAGAAGAAATCATTTTAACATTGAAAGATTGTGAATCGTAATTATGATGATGGCTTAACTGTAGATCCAACAAATCAATTGCTTAGTCCCTACAGCCTTCTTAAGTCGAGCGTTGTAATCTTGAAGAATGTTGAACATAAACTAGACTTGAAAAATGTTTTTAAACTCTTGTTTCCTTCAGTGAGTTTAGTTTTTTTTTCATAGATTATGCTTTATGAATATAATACAAAATGTTTTAGAGGAGGAACTCATTTAAAATCAAGAAAACATGCATGTATCAACTAGCCTTAGTCAAATGACTAATGCGTGATACTGAATTGATATAGGTTCGGATAATTACAAATGCAAGTAGCTTGTAATTAAGGTGAGTATTCATGACTTTTACTAAACGGGTATGTACACTATAAGTTGTGATTATGCTTTGCATCTCATTATTGTGGCATCTATGTGATTTATTGTTATATACATGTGCATTCGCATTTCATGAAATTATGCATGTACATTGTTTTAATCAATACAATTTGAATAAAAATGTTTTGATAATTTTTCAATTATGTTTTAAGTCTCTAACTTTGTTATTTCGACTTTATAAACAATAAGACTAGCAAAACGGGTTAGTAACAAATTATTAATTGTCCGTAATACAATTATCAGGATCCCATAAGTTATATGTTATGTTATCATTTATCGTGCATTTGAATTATATGTGCGATATTTCAGGTTCAAAATAATAGGTATGGACTCGAGGAGACGAATGGATTAGATAAAGGGGACCAATTAGACTCGACATCCTTATGCGCCGAATGTTTTGATTTGAATGCTTTAAGTTGTATCTTGAAGGATGTTAAATGACCTTTGTACATTGCCTTCCATTACAAACTTATGTTTTTAATATCCAATAGTGTATTTTACCTATTTTGAAATTGGGGTGTTATAATTCCATATATCAAAAGTGTGTAAACTTAAATTACCTAACACTTCTACAAATAAAAACACACATTGAAATGATTTATATTAGTTTAGACAAGATAAATAAGTGTATTTATATAGATTAAACTTAAAAGAGTTGTCATTTAGTTGATTAATAAACTTGTAATAACTAAAAAAATGTATTAGATATAAAAGATGTAAGTAAAAGAAAACACATGGTAAGAAAAAGATGTAAAAGAAAACAAATCATACAAAGAGAGAAGAAAACAAAATAAATAAAGAGGCTCTAAAACAAAGTCCAAAAAAAGGAGGAAGTTTATTTTCAAGTAAATATATAGCTTAGAAATATTAAGCTAAAACTTGATTTTAAATCATATTAGACAGATATATTTAAAACTTTAAGTAAACTTAAAAACTTTTATATATTAAGTGTTGGCTTGTTAAGCTCGTTCAGCTCGTTCGACTTGTGATCATTAAATGAGTTTTCGAACGAGTGGAGCAAAATATTAGTTTTAAAAGCTTTGCTCGTCAAACTAATCAAGAACTAATTTTTCTCGGGATCAACTCGAGCTCGTGAGTATCAAGCTCGATCTCGAGTAGCTCGTTAAAAGATCGGATTGTTAACATCCCTAATTGTTATAATGGATCAAGCATATCGTGGGGTGATTTCAGTCGATTTTCAGAATAGCGGGTTCGTCGCAGAAGAATGTGTTACAACTTTCATGACAACATAGGCGACGCTAAAGAACTTTGGTTACGAAATTTTATGCATGTTTAAAATGATTAGTTAGTTTATAATGAAATCAGAATATAATATGCTCAATCATATCATTTTAGCCATCAGTTTGGACTAGCGGTCAACATATATACGTGAATGTGTACATATTTACGTAACTAGACAAATCTAAAAGATGGTTTCAAAAATTAAAAGGTTAAAGTGTGTACAAATTTATGTAACTAGTTTTTTAAGCAAAGATTTTTTAATTATCACATGGTGTATAAAATATTAAATATATAAAATTAAAATTTTTGAAAATCGATTAGTCTTTGTTTAGAATAAAAAAAAAAAAGATCACATGCTATTTTGTACGGACGTTCAATGATTCCAAATGTATATTCTGTCCATGAATGAAAAGTTAATTAAGTGAGACAAATATCGGTTCTTGATATATTTGTTTAATTAATGCACTGTGAGTTTATTTTCGTTCCTGGACGCCAACAACGACTATTAGAGCACGGTGTGTAGTAACATAAGTTAAAATTTAACACATTGTCACATCAGTGTTACATCAATCTTAACATTTCATTTTAACTCAAAAAAAAAACCATGTACTTGGTAACTCACCGTTAACCTTAACTCACCTTACACACTCTTAACTTGGGACGTAGTGTGGTAACTCACCCTTAACTTGTTTACTCACCCTTAAATTGCAACTCTTAACTGTGTTATGCCTAGGTGTAAAGCAATGCCCCATTCGTGAAGTTTCGGGATCGGATCGGTAAAAGTTCGAACGAGCCGAGTTAAACGAGCTCGAGCCCGAGCTCGAGCCCAATTTGGGCTCATTTAATAATCGAGCTCGAGCCCGAGCTCAGACAAAGCTCGAGTAGGCTCATGAGCCTCAAACGAGCCCTAGAATTATATACGTATATATCGCCTATACGTATAAACGAGCTTAAAAGTAGTAAACGAGCTCGAGCTTTATGTAATTAACGAGCCGAGCTCAAAACATCATAAAATTAATCGAGCCCGAGCCGAGCTCGAGCTTGTGAAAATTTTCACGAGCCGAGCTCGAGCTCAAAGTATAAGGCTCGAAACGAGCTCGATCCCGAGCTCGAGCTTTATATATATAAACGAGCCGAGCACGAGCCTTAACGAGCTTGAGCTCGGCTCGGCTCGTTTCCACCCGTAGTTATGCCTTTAACATTCCCACGTTAACACGCTCTTAACTTGGGACGCGATGTGGTTAACACACCTTTACATTGCAGCGTTAAACTTTAACACCCATGAGCTCATTACCATACCCTTCGCTCATAATATTCCTAGCTTCCATTGCTCTATAAATTAATTGCATTATACTTCTCCAATAACTCACATACAAAAAATAAAATCTAACTAGCATTGAATTCCTTCAGCTAGTTTTGCTTCACCATCTCTTCCCTTCAAACCGTCTGTGCATAATAATTACCATTTGTACATTTTGTTAGCTATTGTTACACAAAGTAGCATGAACATGTTATAGTAACTAGTGAATTGAACTTAACTTGTTTTGTTGCAATTGGGTGCCAGAAACAGAATGATGAAAAAACCCAAAGTGATCTTGGTATGCAGATTTCCCCTACAAAATCAAGAGTTTATTGTGTTAATCAAACTATTTGTAGCCAATCAATATTAGTATGATATTACAATCTGTTGCTAAAAAGTACCTCAAAATAGGTTGTGGAATAGCTTTAGCGATGTTCAAGACAAGTTGCTAATGGCGTCTCTATCTTACGACACGGCAAACCATGTTGCTAATGGTGTCGCTAGTTTTGTGACATCCCACATGATGTCGCTAACCTCGTCGCTAATTTATGACATCTGAAAAATGCACCGCTAAATGCGTCGCAAAAATAAGACACTAAACAAAATGAAATCTCTCGACATTACACACACGGTCAATATAGCCTTATTTTTAAGGGGCTTTTGCATATATATCCTCCCGAAAATAAAAAATTGCATATATATCCAAAGCATGCATAAAAACCATTGTAATATGTGAAAAAAAAACTTGTACAAAGGATATATATGCAATTATTCACTTTGGGAGGGATATATATGCATTTTTGCCTATTTTGTTTTAGTTACATACCAAAACTTATCATTTTAAATATTGTTGACCGTCAATATGTATCTTTTAATAAAAACATCGCGTACCACAAAACTTCTCATGTTCATCTCAAATCAGAAAGTGAAAACCTAAAAGAAGATCTTCGGCGATCTTCTACCAAATGTTAACGTCATCGGACCATCATCACACCGTCACCATTGCCTTTTTCTCTCCGTCACCATCACCGTCGCCGTCTTCTATCCGTCACCGTCACCGTCGACGTCTTCTCTCCATCACCGTTGATTTCGATACACCCATTTGGTTAATCTCTGGTTCTATTTTTAACATTATCAATCATCTTTGTTATTGTAAAATTGACTTTAACCTAATTTTAGAATTAATGTTCTAGTGAACTACTTATTGTTATAGTTGTCAAACCAATGGCTCAATTGTTATTTTGTTGATTGGTACTAATTAGTTGCTGAATTGATGAGTTTAGCAATGTAATTCTTTATCAAAATAGTTGTTGAAGTGAATTGTTTGTATTTGATGATTATAAGAGCTCTAGGTGCTAAAACGAGGCTTAACTTCGTCGTCGCGCCACCTCAGCGCCACATCAGCATCCCATTTTTCCACAACTAACCGCAACAAACCCCCTCCTCACTCATAACAAACCTCAACCTCTTCATTTGCGGCCCACAATTACACACACTACACACACAAACACACACACTACACACACAAACACACAAACCTTCTGCTTTTGTGTCAGTAGATAAGCTCGTCGTCCCGACGATTTGGTAGCTAGTCCACGGCGAGCCACAACGAGGCACCCCGGTGTGGCGGCGAGCCACGGCGGGGCTCCACGTCACCCACGGCGAGCCACAACCATCTCCACACCGGGTGCTCTAAGTAGAGTGCCAATGTTAGTTTCCGGTTTTTAGGGATCGATGTGTTAAATGTGCTACAGCTTTAGAAGTGACGAGAAACATATTTTTTTTTTTATATATGAAAAACCAATAACTGTTTGGTTAACGAATGTTTTTGTCATAGAAATATCTGGTGAAACTAGGTAGGTTAATAAAGAATTTAAATGTTTGATGAAAATGGCGCATTTCAGTTTAGTTTAGGAGAATCGGTATCCAATGGTAGGTTTGTCACTAGTATCTTGGACTTTTTTGTGGAGAGTTCATCTATGATAACTTTTTTGCATTTAGAGATCATAATTCCTTTAATGTTTTAGTTAGCGATGCTAAAAACATCTCTAATACAAACTATCTTTCATGCGATTTGATATAAAAATAATAATTTGGATATACGCAACCTATTTTATGTAACTTTTTTTTTTTTTACACTATATGTTTAAACATCTACACACTAATTTATCTACGTGAATGGCAACTTTGTAGGGCTTTATACATGTATTTTGTGACATTATTTATTTATTTATTTATTTTTAAACTTATTTTGTGAGATTCAGTTTCACCAATTTACGCAAAGAGAAAAGATCGTTACAGAATAGAAAAAAACCAAAGAACAAACCTATTCATCCTAGCCATTCATTTCAGTTTGATCTGACGGTTGTATATATTCTTCATCCATCCCATTTAATTAAATAAAGGGGTAGGTTGGTAAATTTATTTGACCCATTTATATATGCTCATTTACTGTTAACTCTCAGTCACTCAATCACTTTCTCTCTCACCAAAAACATCATCTTCATTATATCTAAACATTTTCATTCACTGTCATCAGATCTAAATTTATATACAACTGTCGTCACTGATAAGTGTCATATACTTATGCTGAACCATCTTGTGGATTATATGTCCAACTGACATGTGACTGAAATGATTGATATATTACTTTTTTAAATCCACTGTATCAAATCTCTTCACATATATACGACCGTCGTCTTCGTCTTAGTTGATTTAATTTACAAAAAGTGACATCTTTACATTCAAGAGTTGGTGCAAAGAATTGTAGGTGCATTAATGATTTATTGGGATGGGTAAAGAATGATTATATTCTCTTTTGGGAAATGCTTCGACCATGGTAGAGAAGGATTCGACAATGAATTATATTTTTGTTTAGACATAGGTCGTTGTGTATGTATAGGTATTGGTGTGGTGAAATGAAGATATTTTTGTTGTTGTTGTTTGGTAATTGTGATGATTTTATATTTGTGAAGTGTGGGTTTAATGATGTAGGTTCGTGTTTTATTATAAAGATTGATGTAGAGATGATGCTGCCTTTGGATCCAGAAAAGGTAGGTAGATTGATTTCACTTTTGTGGCTGCGATTATTTTGTTGCAGTATGACATACATTTTTTAGTTTTGATTTTATTCACTTTTTTTATGTTTTGTGTTGAGTTTTTTTTATTAAGAGTGTTGAAATGTGTTATTTTGATATTGAAAAAGATGTTAGTTTATTTTTGTAAGACTTTTAACTTTTTCAATGTGATCTACCAAAGAATCACATGTGATTTACCGCAAATCACATGTGATTTATTACTTTAGAGATCGCATGTGACTTTTTTGTAAGATGTGTTTCCGACTTCACATTGCGAGACGGCTAAAATCACATGCGATCTCTAAAGTAATGTCTGACCCCTACCTATTTTATGAGCAGAGCAAAGTGGCTTTACAAAGCATGCTAAAAAATAAAGATTCCTTAATATGCTTGGTAAATGCAACTTTTATTAGTTTATTTTTGTAAGACTAAAACTTTTTTTAATGTGACCCACCAAAGAATCACATGAGATTTTTGTGCAAATCACATGTGATTTCACATTAAATAACATGTGATTTACCGCAAATCACATGTGATTTTACCTTAAATTACTTTTTGAAAGTGAATCACATGTGATTTACTCCTTTTTAGATTAAAAGTGAATCTCACGTAATTTACATTTTTTCATAACATAGCAAAAATAAATAAATAACAGAATCACACGTGATTTCAGGAATTTGTTTTATAAAATGAAGGAATAAGTTGATTTGAAATTAAAGAGCACATGTGATTTATTACTCTAAAGATCGAATGTGACTTGTAAAATCACATGGATTTTTTTGTAAACTGTGTTTAAAACTGAATCACATGTTTTAGTTTATAACATCAAAAACTAAATCACACGTAATTTACATTTTTCATAACAAAGAAAAAAATAATAATAGAATCACACGTGATTCACTCATTTTTAGATTAAAACAGAATCACATGTGATTTACACACGAATCACAACAAAAACCAGAATCACATGTGATTTTTTTACGAATCACGTGTGATTTGTCTGGACGGAAATTTTGAAAAAAGAGTTTGTCGAAAGTATATAAAAGTGCATATCTATAGAAAGATAATTTTTTCTCGTCGCGATGGTATATTTTTTGTAGCTTGAAGATTTACCGTTTGCAAGATATGTTGTTTTTTAAAAAAAGGTGGAAAGTGGGTTTTTTTTATTAAAGGAGTTAGATTGACTATTTTGCCATTTCTTTGTTATTTTTGGTTTTATCTCCACCGTTGGATGAAATTAAAATGGAAGGCTAGGATTTGATTATTTGTTCTTTTTATTTTCCTTGTTTGTTATTGATCTCACCTCTTTATGCAAATAGTATATACGGTGAATGATGTGTAATATGTTGATTACATGCGGTAGGCCATTGATGCGTGTTTTTGGGAATAGGTAATTAATGTATAAGGTTTTACTAATTATATTTTTCCGATTTTACCTGTAAACTAACATTAACGGGTAGTGTACTCGATCAATTGTAGATTTGTTGGTAAATAAAGTGTCGATCACTAAGAGTGGATGTTAACACGTAATCTAATGGTATTCTAATTATCTAAATTAACTAAATTAAGTCTTAAACTAACGCAACATGGGGGTTTTAAGCCTGAGAGACTGGCACAAGTTTTGATTTAATAAAGAATAAAACTAGTAACACACACAAGCAGATAAACAAACGATAAAGAAGAGGTTAAGCTCAAATGTAAGGAAAACGTAATAACCAAGTTATTCAAATAAAAGGCTAGATTTATCTACGTGTGCAATGATTGTACAACATTTGTTGGTGGTTTTCTAATGAAAGCTAGGTGCTGCTTCTCCCTAACTCGAGGTTTATATATGGGTTAATCATGTCACAATTAACCAAACCAGCATAAAGTCTCATCGTTGATTATAATCTATCTACGCTACGATATCGCTACTAAGGCGAACAACGAGTGCTTTACCAGTTTATGCCTTATCTTTATACTAGTAGCCTATGGTCATAGTACTATTTATCTAGTGATAAAGGTAAGAAATATGTATCTAACCAGAAATCAAGTTAATCATCCACTTTACTAGATTACCGGTAATAATGAGGTAAGGATTAATTTAATAGATACTAGTCTATCATCCACTTTACACTATACCTAAGAAACGTGAGGTAAGGATAAGTCAAATGAACAAGAAGAAGTTGAATGCTAGACTAAAACATATTAAACACATAAATGTGTATCAAGTGATAAACATAATCAACATGCAACGAAAGAGTAAATAATTGCTATAAACAAATTAAAACATTAAATTATCATAAACTAGGATAATACCTACAGATATTAGCCCATAATCCCAGTAACAATGCACAGTATCATATTCAGAATGATTAAAATAGAATTCATAAAGAAAACAATATGCTAATCGAACGATTATAGCGGAGTGAAATGATTACAAGAGTTTTCATATGGAATTAATGCACTAGCAGGACCTTCTTATCTTCTAAGTTCGTCTGGAAATTGTGCTTGATAGTTAAAAGCTCTCTAAAAATTGAATGTTAGGTTTTCTACTCTATCTATAATATGCAATAAGTCCCATAGCCTATTGAAAACTTTGAAGCTTTCATCTTCTTTATGAAAAATCATATAATCTCCATCTTTGGATTTCACAACTTCAAAAGCACTAATCTTTGATATGTTCATCTTCATGTCATCATCTTCTTTTGAGTATTCAAAATCTACCACTCTGAGATAATTTCTTAGTTCATCTTTTGTCTCGATCTTAATTCAACTTTTCTTTCTTTGAGAACCGAACATCCGTAACTTCGATTTCCTTTTCTTTTCAAACTTTTCTTTCTCTCTTGGTCCAAGCAACTTCTTCTCTAAAGTCTTTGATGCCGCAACATCTTTCTTATAAGCCTCTGCTTCAAAGATCATATAGTCTTTTCATATCAACATAGTTCAACTTCGCAATCCTTTATATCCTCCGCTTTTAAATATGCCATCATTGCATTCCTTTCTTTAGCTAAATTAGGTCTTCTTGACATATATCTAACAGAGTAGGTGATCGTAATGATTCAAGAAGAACTTCAAAGATCTAATTCATCTTGTAACTTCTTAGTCGCTTCTACTCTTAGCTTCTTGAGCTTCCCGAGCTTCTATCTTTAGCATTTAACTCTTCTTGAACCTTTCTAGTCGTAGCTTCATTCCTAGCAACTTCAATTTCTAAGTTCCGCCAAAGTAAGCTTTTTCTTCTTAGTTTCAATCGTAACACCCTTTCCTTTATCCTTAGGATCAATTGCGAGTTGAGAAGTTCTTTGTTGTTCTTCTTCTTGTACTTCTCGAATAGTAACACCACCTCTTGGTTGTGATAAATCTCCTAAAATTGTAGCAATGAACTCATCATCACTTGCGTAATGAATAGGTTTGAGAGTATCCTCCTTCTTGTATAACTGTTGTAGAAGGACCAACTTCCTCTTCAAAATCTAACACTCTTGAGTTATTACCTCTTGTCTAAAGGTACTTGAAAACCAAGACTTTGTTGTTCAAGACCTTGATCATCGCAGATACTTTGAACTTGAACTTGCTCATCAAGATCTTGAATGATCTTTTCTTCGACTTTTAGAACTTTCGTGTTCATTCTCTTTAACCATATCTTCTTTCAAGTTCGTTCTTCTAAATTCCTCCCAAGTTGATGTAAGATGGTTTATGAACCTTTTGTGTACTTGTCTTGGACTGCCTTTGTGCTTTCTTCTTTGATTTCACCCAGATACGAAATTCTTTAACCAAAGGCCAGACAAAAGTTTTTAGCCTTCTAAATTTTAACTTTAATTTCTTTATCTGCCTGGCTTGAGCCTTAGTAGTCTTTTGCAACTTGATTATCTCCCTTGTCAAAGCATAATTATCCAAAGTTAAACCTTCACGAGGTATAGTATGTGGATCATCGCCTTGAATTTGTGAATGTTCCTCTGATTGAGAAACAGGAACAGATCGTTGTGGAGATGGAGAAGGTGAACCCGCAACATCTTCTTGAACCTCAATACTAGGAGAAGCAGTACCTTGAGTTGCAGTACCTTCTGGAGAAGCAAGATTGCAGTGCAAAGACCTTCATCGCTTCATTATCTTCAACATCACTCTAACAACTGAACAACTTCCATCATAGAAGTAGTTAATGGCGATTCGGACCTCTGAATAGATCACTTCTTCTAGCCATAAAAGTAAAAATCTTTGCTTGTTGTACAACAACAGAAGTAAATCAAGAGGCTTCGTACATCGAAGTTGTTTGTTCAAGAAAACTTGTATAAACCGGGATACATTAACCATTTGGATCCATGATTGATGTGAGAAAGCATGCCATCAAGAATCGCCTTGAAAAATTAAAACACGATCGTAGCTAATCCCACCATAGCAGATGCTATATTTGACCCAAACTGCTCCCAAGAAGTACTTTTAGCACTAATACAATGTAACAACACATGTATTAAAACTTCCATTGAGGACAAAATAGTTGTTTCCAAAAGTTTGTTCTCATTAAAGACCCTTCATAACCAAGATGTCCAAAAGTTTCCCAAATCAACTCCTTAGTAAAACGAATAGCCCCATCATCATCATTAAACAACAAGTCTTCTAATGGAGGCTTGATAATCTTCATGCTTCTTCCAAAGAATCGAGCCCTAATATAAAATTCATCATTCTCCATATTATCCTTGCAGAGCCCAAAATTCTTGAATCCAAGGTTAAATAATATCCGGCTCCACTAAAAGAGCATAACCGATTGGCACCCAGTGAGATAATCAATAATATCATGAAACGCCTCATTATCTTCGGGCCTTGTCTAAATTGGCCACCATATTGTGCTTTGAAACAAGAGGGTCGATTCGCCATTAGTGATTAGTTACGCACAACAAGAATTGGAATCGAATAATAATGAGAGAAATATGGAAAAGATGCTAAGGTATTAATATAAGAGGAAAATCGGAAAGTAGTTATTTATAGGTGAGATTTGAAAATCACCGCCCAAAATAAAATTACCAGTTAGCATTAATTACCCTCAATATAACCGTTGGAACAATACTTTAATAAGACAAACAAGATTTCCACACGATGCAAGATTTTCCAAGCAATACTTTTAGGAAAAACAAGATTTTTCCAAATTGTTCGTATAAACTAAGTATACACTAATATCCTCCCTCAAACAATGCATAGAACTATACTAACACCTTATAGTCCTCCCTTAAATGTAGCTCAAGAGTTAATCATGCCTATACTCACCACCAAATGATTGAATCTTGAAACATCAAAGCCTTTGGTGAGTAAGTCACCACATTGTCATCTCGTGTGAACCTTAACAACATTAATGAGCCGTGCTCATAACAATCTGATGAAGTGATGCCTAATCTGAATGTGCTTGGTCTTGGAATGATAAACCTGGATTCTTCACAATACAAATAGTACTCTCATTATCAATATTGATAGGAGTATTCTTAAAATTGAACCCATAGTCCAAGAGTTGATTCTCGCATCCACAAAACTTGTCCACGATACTTGCGGCTGACCACATATTCACTTCATAGATGATGTTGTCGCAATTGTCTCGCTTCTAGCATTGCCGTGAGACTAACCTTCGCTAAGATATTGGCATCCGCCATTGTTGATCTTCTATCATAATTATCACCGCATAATCACTATCCGAAAAAGCTTCCAAGTAAAAAGGTGACTTAGGATACCACAACCCCAACTTTGGTTGTTGTTTTAAATAATGTAAGATTCTCTTTATCGCATTTATGTGAGAAATCTTTGAGAGACTTGATATCTTGCACATAAACAAACCGCAAACATGATATCGTGCCTTGATGCAAGAAGATACATAAGAGAGCCAATCATTGATCCGTATAACTTGACTTCAACAGTTGGCCATCTTCATCTTTGCCCAATGAATTGATATATTTAATAGGTGTAGTTACGCCTTCATATCATCAAAATTGAACTTCTTAAGTATGTCTCGTAACATACTTGTCTTGACTGATAAAATTCCTTCCTTTGACCGCTTAACTCAAGTCCCAAAAGAATGTTAACTCTCCCATTGAACTCATTTGAAATTCTCACGCATCACCGCTCAAACTCCTTAACCATGGACTGTTTGGTAGCCCCAAAGATGATATCATCAATATAGACTTGAACTAACATGATATCCTTCTTGTCTCTCTTGATAAACAAAGTCTTGTCAATAGCTCCCCTCCTGTATCCATGTTGCAATAAGAATGTAGAGAGCCTCTCATACCAAGCTCTAGGTGCCTGATGAAGGCCATAAAGAGCCTTAACTACCTTGTAGACTTTGTTTGGGTGTTTAGGATCTTCAATGGTTCTCTAATAGATCTCTCCTCAAGCTTCTTAGAGGAAGCTTTGTGTTGTTTACCCTTCTTGCATGCCAAGCATGATTGATCATTCTTGTAAGTCTTTGAAGGTAAGCCTCTAACTAGATTGCCTTTGACCAGTTTGTTGATATTCTTGAAATTAACATGGCCCAATCTTCTATGCCATTGATGTGCCTCTTCAGATGTTGCTTTAGCCACCAAACATGTAGCTCTTCCATAAGAATGTAGACTCTTTATGTCTAAACTATACACATCATTTGTCCTTGGTACTCTAAGGACTACTAATTCATCATCAATGTGCTTAAAATCGAGGAAAGGATGAGACATTCGTGTCGTTGAATAACACAGATGCTTTTTATCACAAATTGAGAGACCGATAACAAGTTGAACTTTAACTCCTTCACATATCTAACATTCTCAAAGTCTATAAGCCCCGCTTTGATAGTTCCTTTTCCAAGAATCTTTCCTCCATTGGGATCATTCCCAAATGCAACTCTTCCTCCACTAATATTTCTAAAATCGACAGATCTCTTTGTCTCTGTCATGCTTCCAGAGCAACCACTATCCACAATTAGATGATCTTTAAGCTCCTCTTCCGGGTTGCCCCTGCATACAAAGAAAAGAGTTAGTGATTTTAGGAACCCAAGCCATTATCGACTTGTGTTCCCTTGTGGAGTTACAAACTCAAATTCTTTGAGTATGTAATTCCACTATCTTTCAAATGATGATCCGTAATAATCTTTTGATCTTTAGCATGGATTTTCAAAACTTTCGATTTTTCAACATAAATCTCTTTACAAGATTATTAGCTTTTTCTTGTATCACAAAACATCGATTCACTTTTTGTTGAAAGTACCAGTGTCCTCTCGCAGCACCTTCCTCTTAACACATTCTCGGTTTAACACATGGTTCCGTGATCTAGATTCCTATGTGAATTGTAATACCTTCTAGGTTGATAGTGAGATCTCCTAGGATTCCTATTCCAAATAGTGTGATCAAGACCTTGTTTTACCGAGCAAGACTTTGGAAAGTATCGTGAGATATCAAGGTTTTGAAAAGGTCTTCTCGATGCGGGTATCTATGATCCGTGAAGTTTCGTGATTATCCCTATTTGAATTATTCCAAACCGGTTTGTGCTCTCTAGTTTTGTGGTTGGCAACTGTTTTGGAAATTTGCTAAGGTATTCTGTGATGTTCACAATCCTTGATTAAATGAGTAGGACTAAAACACACAAAACACGCTTTTGACCCATACTTCCAAAGTGATTTCTTCTATGTCTATGCCCAAAATTATTTTGCCTTCTTGGTGAATGATGAAACCTGTTTTGACCAAAGTTATCCCAAAAGGTTTAGCAATCTGCTTTGAAAAGGTTTTGCGTAGGTCCTCGCTTGTGTAGCAAGACTTTGATTTGAAGGTACCGCTTGAGTTTGAACATTATTTTCAACAACTTCTTTGGGTTTTTCAGACCTAGATTGAGCTACAAGCTTCTTCCTAAACTCTAGACTATCTACTCCAAAACGAGAAACATCGTGCCTAGAGGGTTGATGAATGCCGATGGGATGAGGAACAAGATGATAACTATTATCTTTCTTATACTCGGGAGGTGGTTCACTTATTGAGCCCTCATTACTAGATGTATCTACATAGTTAATGAGTTCATCATCACTAGTGGTTATGTCCTCAAAATCACCTACATCCCGATCACTAGGTTGGTTTTCTTCTATGTTATCAAAGTTCATACCAAAACCTAAGCCGTTCTAATGTATGCTCTTCTTTGTTTTCAACATAAGTAACATGTGATGCACTGCACTCTCCCAAGCAAAGAAACTTAGCTAACAAATCATCTCTTTCTTTAGTTAATTTCTCAATTTCAGAAATTTTACAGTTTAATTTCCATTCACTTAGTTTTAATTGGTAAATTTTAGACAATTTTCTAGGGTTATTTGATAACCAGCTACCTCATAACAGTTTGAGCATACCTCAGAGATAGGAGACTGAGTTGATGAAGTAGCCACCATTGCAAGAAGAACAGGATCATCTTCACTTTCTTTGCTCCAATCAAATCCTCCAAAGCCATCATCGATCCGAAAGCAACATGTTCAGTTCTTCATCAAAAGCAAAGGCTTCATTCAATGCTTCCACTTTTCTTCAACTACATCTTCCATCGCTACCATGCAAGAAGTCATCGGTTCATCATCAAACTCTTCACTCCAATCAACTTCGATAACTTCTCTTGAGCAACCAAAGCCTTTGTTTCAAGAATTGGAATTTCTTTGAGCTCAAGTTTTGGCTTCTCGATGTCTTGTTTGCTTGATACTTAGCAAACCCGCACTTCCTTGCAAAGTGAATGTCTTTTGACAATTGAAGCATTCAATTTTGGATTTGTCAAAAGTTATTCCTTGTTTTGGTTTGAAATCAATGCTTTTGCTGCCTTCTTCATATACTTTTTGATCCTTGCGTTGATCATAGCAACTTGCCACCGATATCAATTTCTTCAAGTGCATCTTCTTCAACTGCTAGATCTTCTTCATAAGTGATGTAAACCGGCTTGTTGTGCAAAGAAGGAGCACACAACTTCATCCGAGTGCATAGTGGTAGGTGGTGGGGCTCACGAGCATATGAAGGGGTTGTAAACAAAGAAGCTTTGAGAAACAAGATTTGAGGAGAAACAATACTTTTGATGGAAGTACCGCCTTCTTTTAGATGATAGAAAAGCAATATTGTGAGACTTGGAATTTGTTTGACCACTCATCTCATGTTCATACACCTTCAGTTGATGATAGAGATCATCAAAGTCCATGACATCCAATCCTTGTTGTCCTCTCGATCATAGTAGCAATTACATGCCATGTAGATGGCAAACTCCTTAGAAAGTTCAAATTAGCATCCTCAATCGACACTTCGCTTTGTATAACTCCAACATGTTGAGGAGATTTTGAAACTTGTCATATGCAAAGATCAAGACTCTCTTTCACCAACCGTGAAAGTTTCAAATTGTTGCTTCAAAGAAATTTCGCAGCATCTTCTTAGAGGCTTCATTCCTCCAACTGGTCTTGAGAGCAGCCCAGTCGCTTAGCATCTTTAGCATCATGAAATTTGAGAAGATGACCATCCGGAATGGCGATAAGAGAATGTTTAGTGCCTTTTCTTGATTCCTTAGGTTGTCAGCTGGTAAGACCGCTTCGGTGCTTGGGTTGTCCAGAATATCAATGGGTTCTGAACTACTTCATTCCCATTCACAATTACATTCCATAGAGCATGGTCTGTAATGGCAATATAACGCCTCATCTTCATGCACCGTAGATCATATTCTCCTTCTTGATTATTGGAATTCGAGTGAGGTGATTGAGGGTGGTGGAGCGACTTTCACGACATCTTGAATATTGTTGAAGTAAGGTTTCTTCCTAGTCGAGTTTCCACACAAGCTCGATACCACTTGTTGGATCGATATACTTTAATCAAACTAACTTAACTAGCTTGTTAAGGTTTAACAACCTCGGATAAATCCTAAGTTATTAACAAAGAAACACCGAGCAATCTTTATCAAGCGCGGAATTTACTTAACAAAGCTAAGAAGAATAACTTTTATTATAAACTCTAAATCGCTTATTATGCGATACTCTAAACAACTCTAAGATTATCAAACTTCTCTAAAACACTAAATAACTTGTGAATTGTAAACTCTAAAACTCATAGACTCGCACTCTAATGCCAATCTAGGAGTCCTTTTATAGGCTCAAGGATATCCTATTCGGTTTACAATTTGTATCCTTGTATGACAAGTAATCTAAACATAGAATATTCTAGAGTTACAATACTTTCCATAAACGAATATAACAATTCTTTGTTCTTGCAAGATTTTGACTTCATAGTGCAAGACTTTGACTTTGTCTTTAGCAAGCTTTGACTCTTTGACTTCTTTCAAGATTTTTACTATACACAAGATTTCATATCTTCAAGATTTCATATCCCAACAAACTGCAACCAATTTTCAGATTTATAACAAAATAAGCATAGTGTACAACAAAATAAGCATGATGTAATTTTCAGACTTACAACATTAATGCTATTAAAGTGGTCAATGTTATTAATGACCATAATGACTACTAGTTACAAGAAAAGAAACATAGTGTACAACACTTTAATGCACATAATTTTCAGACGTACAAGACAAGAAGCATAGTGTACAACAAAACATCACATTAATGCTATTTAATGTAGTCAATTATTTAACTGGTCAATAAATACAATTAATACAATTATTAAAACACCCCTTACATAAGAAATACAAATTATCAAGCATATTCTACAACCAAATTAAACACAATTCCTGCATTAAATTTCACTACTACAAATAATAAAGCACATTATACAAATATTCAAGCCCGAACGAGCCAAATGGGCTTGAGCCCGAACGGGCACGGGCTATACGAAATTCTTGATATCCATAAATTTATTGTTAAAAAGAACATAATAAACTAAAATACATTATTCATCGAAATTTTTTATTTCAAGATACCCGCCGCTGCAACGCGCGGGTACCCTGCTAGTTGGTACTAAAACATGCTTGTTCTTCTTGTTGACCAAAGTTTCATATACGGCGTATTGTAGAAGTGACTGCGGCGTATGCATCAAAGTCAGGCAATGGTCTTGAATTCGTCTATGTCTTGATGTAAGGCGTATCCGTCTAGAATGATACGGCGTATTGCTTGTCAGTTCTGTAGATTTGCTTGTACTTCATCAATTTAGCTCTAAAACATGTCCTTTATGCTAACTTTAACCAATTGCTCAATAATAACTGAGAACTAGAGAAATAAACAATTAAACATCAATTATTATACAAATTGATATAAAACGAGCAATATAAATAGGATAAATGATGCTTTAAATCATTCGTTATCTGATTAATCAAATATCCCCTCACTTGAACTTTACTTGTCCTCAAGTAAAATTTAGATAATACTCATGAAAATATATCCTAGAAAATTGTCTAAAATTTTCCTATTTAAGCATTCATGTTCAATCTCTAGTGCACAACCAAATACCTCACGAAATAGGAAAATGAAATCACTCAACTAATTTATGTGGTAACTTTTAGTAGATCGCTCAATTGCTCGATCGTGACGAGTATTCTATCATAAGCTTGGCAAGGATACATATCTCCACTACTAAAGCTAACGAGTAACAAGTCTAAAAGGTAAATTGGGTGAATATGATAAGGCTTAAGGGTTTAATCATTCTTTTAACCTGTATCAATCCCATATTCTAGAAAAGCAACAAAATCACAAATACACGATCCTAACGACGACCGAGATACTTGTGATTCCTGAAATACTTAACTCGAATAAGTAAAAGATAGGATTAAGTAATCTTTCACCAATAATATTACATCAAAAAGTGCGACAAAATCATCAATGGTCACCCAAATCCATGAATGAGACACTAAATATTCGTCAAATCCCTAATCTCAGTAAGCTAAAGGTTAGGATGAAGAATGATATACGGTAGGAATTAGATATGAAAAACATTTATAATTGGTGTAAAGTAAAATCACGAAACAGATATATTAAGTCCAACCAAAAAACAATATTCTTGCTAGCTACTTTAGCGACCATACCGTTGAAAAAGACACAAATCACCGATTATCTCACGCTTTAACACTGAAACACATGCTTTTTTTGGTAGACACGAATTAGACTAAAAAATGTCTTAATAATCATTCCATAAAAATAAACCTTGTTGGCGTTCCCTTAATAATAATAGTGGCGATATCTCCACTAGTACAAAAATACTAAGTTGGTAAATTTAAGACCAACTTCTAACAAAATTTAACAAAACATTACATCGTTGGTTAACACGTACCAACGAATAATCGATTAGCTCAAATATAAAACCGGTTAAGTTTAGATGAACCGATTATCTCACAACACTGTTGTAAAAATCGGTTTAGGCGGCCGATTAATCCCCGCATAATCGCTGATCGCTCACTAAGCGCCTTGATTTATCATAATCGGCCTATTTAATCGGTTTGGTCAAAGATTGCTTAAAAATCGGTCAACAAACGGATTAATCGGACAAAATCGAACAAAATCAGTCTAATCAGATTAATCAAACAAAATTGCTTAAAAATTGGTCAAGAAAATCGCTTAAAAATCGGTCAACAAACTGATTAATCGTTCAAAGATCGCTTAAAAATGGTCAACAAACCGAGTAATATCTATGTTTGACTTTGAACTTTGAAAAATTATGTATTATGTTTATATTTGAACACTTGAAATGTCTGAACTTTGATGCACTATGCTTATCTCATACATATAATATAATATAATATCTAAAATTACAATTTTGTGCATAAAATTTCCAATCCGATTAATCCCCGATTAATCCCCGCCTAACCGATTAATCGCTAGGCCCTACCCGACCGCCTCACTAGCGCCTAGCGATTTTTACAACCTTGTCTCACAATTCTCTCCTTTTCTCTCTCTCTCTCTCTCTCTCTCTCTCTCTATATATATATATATATATATATATATATATATATATATATATATATATATATATATATATATATATATATATATATATATATATATATATATATATATATATATATATATATATATATATATATATATATATATATATATATATATATATATATATATATATATATATATATATATATATATATATATATATATGCATACATATATATATACTAGGCGAGTACCCATGCCTAGCGGCATCGGTTTCTAGCGGCAGACAATTAACGATATGCAATATTGTGGTAAGTGTTTTGTATAACGTGAAAAGATCTAGCCGAGTACCCGCCCCTAGCGGCAGCGGTATCTAGCCGAATACCCATGTCTAGCGGCAACAATCTAGTCGAGTACCTGCACTTAACGGCAGCGGTATCTAGCCGAATACCTGCGCCTAAAGGCATCAGTATCTAGCCAAGTAGCCACGGCTGGCAGTAACGATATCTATTTTGATCAAATTTCGATAGCGAATAATTTTTTCAACAAATTGTTTTTGTAATCTAGCGGCAGCGGTTGTATATTTTTCGACAATTTTCAATTGCATTGATATCGTCTGCCCCCTTTTTTTTTTGTTATAATCACGCGCATGATTATATGTAACGGTAGTTTATATCATTTTTATTTTTAAACGAAAATTGAGTTGCCATCGATTTGAGGGGTAGCGAATAGTTTAAAAGAATATATGTGTATATGTTTTCAGAAAATTGTATTCTCTCCTAATGTGTATATGTGTATATATAGTCATAGTTGGATTAGTTTAAGAGATAAATAGACCCAAAGAAACGGTGCCCGGGTTTTGAGTGACCTGGGTTAACTCGGGTCTTGAAACCTGGTCGGTTTGATGTTTTAAATTTTTTTAATAAAAACCAGGTTAACTCAGGTTGACCCGGTCGAAAAAAACAATAAATGAAAAACCGGTTTGACTCAACAGTCAAACCGATCAGACCGGTGCTCGATGACCCGATCGAGTCGATTAAAAACCCAGTTTTTAAAACATCGACCACATGTACCAACTTGATTTTTTTTTCTATTTACTTCTATAAATCAAAATAAATTAAGAACTTACATTGGCAGTAAGAATGTTATTGTAAAAAAAAGATTAAAAGCCTCACAAAAATTCATGGTGCCTAACTTTACCATTCCTAGTGGCTAGTAGTACATTGTTTTAGCTATGTAGCAAAAGCAAAAATGGCCACATATTTTTTATGGTCACAGTCAAGGTGGTAGCTGTCAAGATACGAAAAACAAACTAATAAGACAACTCCTTTTCATTATTCCCAATATATCTCAACTTTTCCTGCATCTTTACTTTGCTTTCTTTCAAGCGTTCTATATTGAACTGATGCACCCTCAAAATATAGATTGTCAATTTTACGTAAAATGCAACTTTCGAAAGATCTAAAACACAAAAAACATGTATTTGTTTTCTAATAACAAATCTCGAGTTAATAACAAAAATCATGAATTTTACGTAAAATGCATCTTTACTTTGCTTTGGTTACGTCCTGTAGCGTATGTGGTTCTTTTTACGAATCCTTATGTGTTGTCAAGAGATAACAATGTTTGTGTGTGCCTTATTTTGGTTCTTAGGGAAACCATTATGTCGACAGTTAAGAGAGATTATTGATAGTAAAGGTTAATTTACCAATGGTCAACGATAGTTCAACAATGATAATTCAAGTCAATCAAAAGTAGTTATTGAAATTTTGAGTCCCGTCACTTAATTAAGTAATTTTTCATAAAGTAGCGGCATATCATTTTTAACAAAAACTCGTATGTTTCTATGCGCTTATTTATATGTGCGTACGGTTCTCGTGCCAGGTTTTTTTCTTGACTTGCTTTAGTCATCTCATGCGTATCTCTATAGTTTTAAATAAAGGACAATTCACACATTACTTTTTGAATGTAATAGTTTGCTAATTTTATGATCAATACGGTAAACATTAAAAGTAAAATCTCACACGCTTCTTATTGTGTATGTTGAGCGTTGGTTTGATATATACGGTTGTTTTGTAAATGGTAAGCTTCAATATTCTCACATGTTAATCAAATATTCTGCCACATGCACGTGAAACTAAAAAAAGAGTTTACTTGACCATATAAGTCAAACTGACAAGAAGTTACATTCCAAGACACATATGCAAGCTCCTCAAATTGGTATCAAGTTGCATTCCAAAACAAGGTAGCAGCATCTCAAGCTCAAGAATTATATGGAGAAACAATTATTCATGGTCAAGATTAAGACATGAATCAGATAATTGCAAACTGTTAAGCTATCATACACTATGTGCAAAAAAATGTAAGGTCGAACTTCAAACTTAAAATATTATAATTCACCCTATCCAACATAACTTATAGCAGAGTAGCAATGAATGGTTACATCCTAGTTTTTAAAGAAGAGACAATGTGAGGCTCAATAAAGTAAAAGCTCTTGAGTATTTCAAAATTTCATTAACAAAATAGGATTCCATCATCCACTCACAATTTCAAATATTCTTCCAAGACCACAATCATCATCAAAATAGGATTCCATCATCCACTCACCATTTCAAATTAAAAAAAAAAAAAAAAATCTTTTCCTTTCCAACCTAAAAGTGACAAGCAACAATAATGTTGCTCCATGCCATTCGATCTAAACAAAAAAAAAATAAAGGTCGGCTGCTCTTTTTTTTTTTTTTTTTTGAACATTGACTTTCATTAACAAACGCCAAATTTCAAAAGAGAAGTCGGGTTATGCAAAAATTTCAAAATGCAAAAATTTGACAATTTTTTTTAATTTTTAGCGAAAAGATCTTATAGATATCTCAAAATTATTTAAATTTTCGGAACATAAAATTTCGAAAGTAAAAAATCTCATAAGTTTTTAAGTTCAAAACTTTAAGGTTTCAAAACATTTTGAAATATCAAAAAATTCAAATTATTTAATTTTACCGAATCTCAAAACTTAAATTTATAAAGTCAAAAATAATAATAAACAAACAAACAAACGTGGAATTAGATCTATCTTAGAAAATTTTATGGTTTTAAAATTTTCATTATTTAGAATATGTGAGTTTTTTTTTTAAAGAAGGTTAACTTGAGAATTCTAAATGTTAATACTGTAGAAAATGTTTAAAATATTCATGTGTTACCATTTTTTTTAAACCTCTCGTAATGCTGAATTCAAATTCCAAAGTCCATATGTTAGTTATTTAAAACTTTTGATTTTACTAAGATAACGCCAATATCTAAAAAAAATATATACCATTTCAAAATCACTAAGAAAACACACTTATAATTCCAGCAAGGAGCTGCAGTTTCTGGCGGAAATAAGCACATCCGAAAGTCAGCAAATTCAGGCGACAGAATATTGGTTCTGTAAAATATTGGTTGGGTGACAGATCTGCAAAATAAAAACCTTACCGATGACACCAACAATTATTGGTTCCGTCAGATCCATATCTATCATATCTTTAAAATTATATAAATCTAACCCAATTAATAAAATATTAGCAACAAATTGAAAAAAAAAAAAAAAAAAAAAAAAAAAAAAAACAAAAAATCTTACCGGTGTCACCACTGTCAGATTCACAAGCAACTTTATAGATCTACAAAATAGAATTATATAAAAAAAATTTGGTCAGATCCATAAAAAATTGAATACTTCAAAAGCATATACATCTATAATAAAAAGAACCTTCAAAACACGAAAAAAACATAAATCTTCACAAACAAAAACCTCAAAACCTGAAAAACTGTTGGAGATGTAGGGTGGTGGCGGGTGTCAGTGGTGGTACGCCTCGGTGGTGAGTGGCTCGGTCATGGTTGATCCGTCGGTGGTGGGGATGATGGATGATAGTGTTTTATTTTTGTTTTGGTGAGTGAGTGACTGAGAATGTTTTAGGAGGGTGTGTGTATTTAAGTGGAGTGGGATGGAAAGTGGTGTATGTGAGAATATTTGTTTGGGTTTGAGTTGGGAGAGTATTTGAGTTTGGGTGTGAGTTGGGAGATTATAGTGTTTTGTGTGTGTGTTAGGTTTATAAAGTTTTGTTGGTTTGATAATTTTTTAGGATTGGATGTTGGTTTGGTGTGTGTAAATTTAGGCTTTGAAGTAGGGTTGGATGGCTGAATCTTAATTTTTAGGTTCGGAGTTAGGAGTAGGATATTCATGCTTTATAAGTAGTATAGATATACATTAATATATATGTTTATATATATATGTATGTACATATATATATATATATATATATATTAGAAGGGTACCCGCACAATGCGCGCGTGTATCCAGGTGACTATTATTGTATGTAAGATATATTTTTTATTTTAAACCTTCCTTATTTAGCATGTCCCAAATACTTTATAACGTAGTAGATATATGTTTTTAAAAGTAGAACGTCTAAATTATTAATAGTGTAAATAGTTAGCACTTTTCTTTTTAAATTTTAGTATTAAATTGGTGGTTATAAGTTTAAAAGTTTTTCTTATAAACAATTCTATTATATATATATCATTATTATATATATATATATATATATATATATATATATATATATATATATATATATATATATATATATATATATATATATATATATATATATATATATATATATATATATATATATATATATATATATATATATATATATATATATATATATATATATATATATATATATATATATATATATATATATATATATATATATATATATATATATATATATATATATATATATATATATATTTTAGTTATTATGAAAAGTTTATTATAATGAAAAGAATGAGAAGGCACGTGGAGGTGACATGTGTCACCTTTGCCACATAATCATGCCACATCACCATACCCAACCCCCCCCACCCCCCCCCCCCCGAAAATTTTTTTTTCCCGCCAAAAAAATTTTTTTTTGGGGCAAAATTTGTTTTTCTCGCCAAACATTTCCCGCCAAATTTTTTTACTGCATCACAGTTATAAAGTTAGTGCATCACAATCATGATTTTAGTGCATTAAGGTTATAAATTACTGCATCACAGTTATAAAGTTACTGCATCACAATCATGATTTTAGTGCATTAATGTTATAACCTTGATTTTAGTGCATCATAGTTGATGCACTTAACTATGAACTATGATGCAGTAACTTATAATAAAGATGCACCAAAACTTATTAGTGCATTAAGGTTATAAGTTACTGCGTCATAATTATGATTTTAGTGCATTAAGGTTAGAGTTAACTACATTTTTGGTCCTTGTGGTTGTACCTGGATTTCACTTTTGGTCCATTTGTTCAAAAAGTTGCGTTTTTAGTCCAAAATGCATACTTTGGTTCCACTTTCAGTCCAATTCCGTTGCTTCCGTTACCAAAGTGTGTCACGTGAGGGATTGATTATTTTATTATAATTACACAAGGGTATCTTCGTCCTTTAACTTTCCCCTCTAAATGAAAGTGTATAACTACTTAAAAAGTCAACAAAACTACCATTTCACTTTTCATCCTCATAGTTGAATGAACTGGAAAAAAACCCTAATTGCAAGCTGAGAAGAACCCTAAATGTTGCTTTGCCAATGGTTCTTGAGACCTGATGGTCGTACATTTGATCCATACCGTGTATACAGTAAGTTATTTTTTGTTTTTGCAATTTATGGTTTAAGTTGTGTTGGGGGTTTAATGTTTTGTACATATCTATCAATGTAGACTGATATATCATGTATTTTGTTGCAACAGAGAAATTTCCAAGTGTTTTTTCCCTAGAGATACATCATGGTGGTTCCTTTACTAGTTCACCAAATCGTGTCTACAATGGTGGAAGGGTAGATTGGGTTGATCAAATTGATGCAGATGGGTTTTCAGTAGTTGAGGTAAAAAGTATGTTAGTAGGCTTAGGTTATCACAATCCATCTATGCAATATTGTTATAAGATTCCAAATGGCAATTTAGATACTGGTCTGTATGTATTAAGCAATGATAGTGATGTCTTGGAGTTGATAAAGTATGTTGATAGGTTTAAAATCATTGAGTTGTATGTTATACACCCAGTTGATATGCCTAAAGTAACTGACCCAAATGAGGCACCTGACTTAGGAGATGACTTTAATCCATTCTTTTGTGACCTAGAACCTGAAATGGGGGAGTCAAGTGCTATGCCTAATCAAACTGACCCAAATGAGAATCCTAATGTTAGTGAACCAAATGATAATCCTAATGTTAGTGAACCAAATGAGACAGATGGTGTAGTTAGTGATCACAGTCAAGAGAGTGATGATAGTGAGGAGGGTTCTGATAGTGAAGACAGTGAATTTGATATTGAATTAGAGGATAATATTGATGATGTTGAGGTAGATATGGTAGATTTTAGGAAGCACACTGATGCTAATGCTGAGTGGGTAGGATGTAATGTGGCCCAAGATGAACCAGTTGAACAAGATGACCCATCTTTAGAAGAAGACTTGGATGATTTTGGAAGTGCTAGTGACTCAGATGATCCAGAGTGTAATAGGAAAAGAGCCTTAAAGAAGTTACAAAAAAAAAACAAACCTGTTGATGGGCAGATTTACAGTGAAAACTTTTATGTTGGGCAAAGTTTTGGTAACAAAGACTTGATAAAGGAGATGGTTACTAGAATTTCAGTTGATACAAGAAGAGACATATACTTGACAAAGAATGATAAAACCAGGGTAAGGGCTGAGTGTAGAGGAAATGTTCCTACTTTTAGTAGTGAGAATGCATCTCAGTTTGGGCCTAGTGGGCCAAGTGGATCACATGTTGATAAGTCCAAGAAGCTTAAGACAAAAAAAACACAAACTGGATCAGATACCCTTAGTCCACAAAAAGGTGGTAAACCTAAAGTAAATGTTAAAGATTCTCACTCTTGTCAGTGGCTGCTACACTGTTCTAGATCAAAGGAAGAAACTTGGTATGTGAAAATCTTTCAGGATACCCATACATGTTTACAAACAAGAAATGTGAGAAAGTGTACAGCTAAGTTTCTTTCCAGAATAGTAGAAGAATCAATAAAACCAAACCCCAAGATACCCCTAGCTGCTTTGAAAGACCAAATACAAAAGAAATTTGAAGTTGGGGTTACAAAAGCAAAAGTTTTTAGGGCAAAACAAATGGCACAGGAGAGGGTTTCTGGAGATTACAACCAACAGTATGCAAGGTTAAAAGATTATGCCTTAGAATTGGTAGCTCAAAATCCAGACACTACAATAAAGTTTGATGTGGAAAGAACATGTGATCCAGCTAGTAACACAAGGCAATTCAGAAGAATCTATGTTTGCTTGGGAGGTTTAAAAGTGGATTTAAAGCTGGAAAGAGAGATCTCTTGGGTCTGGATGGGTGTTTCATGTCTGGACCATATCCAGGACAGATATTGACTGCTGTAGGGGTTGATCCCAATAATGGAATATACCCCTTGGCTTATGCAGTTGTTGAGACTGAAAACAAAGAATCTTGGAGGTGGTTTCTAGACTGCTTAGGAGATGACTTGGAGCTGTTCAGAAATTCTAACTTCACTTTTGTGACAGATAGACAAAAGGTACTTGGTAATTGTTTTTTATTTTTTCCATTACAATTATTCATGGTCTGCATCTATTATAACTTCACTTTTGTGACAGGGGCTTATACCTGCTCTCCAAGAAATGTTCCCAGCAGCTGAACATAGATATTGTTTGAAACATATCTATGACAACATGAAATTATCATGGAGGGGGAAACAATATAAAGATCTCTTGTGGAGGTGTGCAACATCCACTACTGTGCAGTCTTTTGAAAAAAACATGGAAGAATTTAGAAGAGCTAATAAGGAGGTTTATGATTGGCTGAAGTTGATTCCACCTCAGCATTGGTCCAGGTCTCATTTCTCTGGTAAGAATATGAACCATTTTAATGTCATTTGATATTGCAGTTTAAGAATATGAACCAATTTAATGTCATGCAGTTTAAGAATATGAACCATTTTAATGTCATTTGATATTGCAGTTTAAGAATATGAACCAATTTAATGTCATGCAGTTTAAGAATATGAACCATTTTAATGTAATTTGATATTGCAGTTTAACTAATGCACTGTCAATGATATTGTCATTTTAGGGAGACCTAAGTGTGATGTTCTCTTGAACAATATGTGTGAGGTTCTCAACAGGAAACTATTAGATGGCAGGGATAAGCCCATCATCACTTGCCTGGAATTCATTAGACACTATCTCATGAAAAGGATAGTCATTGTGCAGCAAAATATCAACAAGAGTACTGGACCTCTTACACCTAATGCCACAAAGATTTTCAATCACATTAAAAAGGAGGCTGCACAATACATTGTTACATGGAATGGAGGAGATTTATATCAAGTATCTGGTCCTTTTGGAGAGCAGTGTGTTGTAAACATGAATCAGAGGACTTGCTCATGTAAGAAGTGGGATCTCACAGGAATGCCATGCAAGCATGCAGTGGCAAGTATCTGGGACATGGCAAACAATGGGATGGAGCCTGGACTACCTGAGTCATGGGTGAGTGAGTGTTATTGGTTGTCTACTTGGCAAGAAATGTATAGGTTCAAGATAAATCCTTGTAGGGGACCTGACATGTGGGAGAAGTCACCAAGCCCAATCACACTAACACCACCAGATTATCACCCTCCTGTTGGTAGACCAAGAAAAAAGAGGAAGAAAAGTGCAACTGAGTTATATGATGGTATGGTAAAAAATGGGAAGTTAAGTAGAGAAGGGAAGACTATTAGTTGCAAAAAATGTGGGGAATCAGGACATAACAAAAGATCTTGCAAAGGTCAAAGAGGGCCAACAGTCAATCCATCACAAGCCTCTGCAAGTGTTAGACCATCTGCCACCCCATCTCAAACATCTGTCAACCCATCTCAAGCATCTGCAAGTCTTACACCAACTGTTAACCCATCTCAAACATCTGTCAACCCATCTCAAGCATCTGCAAGTGTTAGACCAACTGCAACCCATCTCAAACATCTGTCAACCCTTCACAAACATCTGTCAACCCATCTGCACCATCTGTCAACACACCAGTACCAACTGTTAGCCCTACTGCACCATTTGTTAGGCCAAGAATGACAAAAAGTTCTGCAAGCAGGCAATCACCCATAAAGAATCTTGCAAGGCCATCTGCACCAGCTATTAGGCCTACTGCAACCAGGAAATCACCAAGAAAAAATACTTAAAATGGTATTTTTGACCTTTTGTATGTTTCAGACATTGGTATGTTTGACTTTTGTGTTTTGTGTCACTGAATATTGGTAACTTTGTTATCTTTGACTCTGGTTTGTCAAACTTTATTAGGGTACTTTGTTTCAGACTTTGTTTCAGACTTTATTGGTCGATTAACTATGTAAGACTTTGTTTGTTTGACTCTGGTATGTCAACTAGTAAGAATTTGGTATGTAAACTTTGTTATGTTGGTGTTCACAAGTCTGCATGACTTTTGTTCTTTTGGTATGTCAAATGTAACTAACATAATTCAATACAAACACACTGCCATTACTTCACCAACCAAAACAGGTAGCATTTACCATTAACTAAATACACTACCATTACATTAACATCACATTCCCAACTAACAGCTACCATTGAGTAAATACACCAACCAAAACAGGTACCATTACATTCAAAAGTGAAAAGTCAAAAGACTTTTAAAGTCAACAGACTACCATTACATTCCCAACTAACTGATCCCTAACATCATTTAACAAGATAAATTACAATGAAAAAAACCCAACTAAACAATAACAATGACTTCAACCTTCTTGATTCAACACGATTTTGAGCAACAACACCTTCTAGCGATTAATTGATCTTAATAACCACGGAATCAATGCCGTAGAACGTTGACACATAGGTGGATCATACCAATCAATAAACCCATGATTTGATACCTAAACAAATTGCAATTGCAAAATTAGGTCAAATTGAAAAAATGTGCAAAAAATAAAGGATTCATTGCTCACCCTTTTAGAACAACACCAAAAACGTCTTCCTGGGTTGAATGGCGTCCATGAAGTACGGATTACTCCTACTGAGTTGCACTCTCTGCATCTAAGCATGGGATACGTTTTTTTGTGTTGGTGTGTGTTTAAATGGGGATAATTTCTTTAGTGTTATGTATTAAATAGGGGAGGGTTTTTAAGTTAACAAAAAAAAAAAACTAATAAAAAATAACATAGAAAGACCAAATTACCCTCACTTTACTAACTCATATAGGTGCTAACGACTATATTTGACGGAAGCAACGGAATTGGACTGAAAGTGGAACCAAAGTATGCATTTTGGACTAAAAACGCAACTTTTTGAACAAATGGACCAAAAGTGAAATCCAGGTACAACCACAAGGACCAAAAATGTAGTTAACTCTTAAGGTTATAAATTACTGCGTCACAGTTATAAAGTTACTGCATCACAATCATGATTTTAGTGCATTTAAGGTTATAACCTTGATTTTAGTGCATCATAGTTGATGCACTGAACTATTAACTATGATGCAGTAACTTATAATAAAGATGCACCAAAACTTATTAATGCATTAAGGTTATAAGTTCTTGCATCACGGTTATAAATTTATCGCATCATAATCATGATTTTAGTGCATTAGGTTATAAATATCGCATCACAATTATGATTGTGATTCAGATATTTTATAACCGTGATGCAAGAATAAATTTTGGCGGGATTTTTTTTGCGGGAAATTTTTTTGCGGGGGTGGGGGGTGGGGTGGGGTGACACATGTCACATGACATGGCATGGTGATGTGGCAAAAGTGACACATGTCACCTCCACATGCCTTCTCATTCTTTTCATTATAAGAAACTTTTCATTTTAACCCTACCATATATATATATATACGTACATATACACACACACACACGATAAAGGTATACTAGCCCGAATGTGTTACTAGTTAACCGGTAATTCTTGTTTATAAATTTAAAGTTTTTTGAACACACCAATGTTACAAACTTTAGTGAAAAATAGTTTTTAAAATTTTTGTGAAAGTAGCATTCTCATATTTATGATATTGTTGAAATTTTGAATTTACTTTTAGAGAAGAAAAAAAGAAAAAGAAAAAACGCGGCTCCAAAGTTACACAGGTTTACATTATTAAACAGATATAATTCAAAAATAGTCCAAACGAGTGTGGAAACCCGCGCGATGCATCGGGATTGCTTTTGTAGACGTGAATTTGGAACTGATGAATGACCGGAAAATTTGTTTGGATATTTATTTGGTTAGTCCTTGAAGGACCGACTTTACAAATACAATTAAAACCTTAGGGACTATTTTCGTGGCTACAAAGGACTTACTTTGTAACGACACTTAAACCTTAGGGACTATTTTTGCCAAATTGCTATAGATAGTTATTAATTCTACAGGACTTATTTTGCAACGATACTTAAACCTTAGGGACTATTTTTGCCAAATTGCTATAGATAGCAATTAATGCTAAAGGACTTACTTTGCAACGACACTTAAACCTCAGGGGCTATTTTTGCCAAGATGCTAAAGATAGCATTTAATGTGTTGGCTTGTTACTGTTTTACAGGACTTATTTTGCAACGACACTTAAACCTTAGGGACTATTTTTGCCAAATTGCTATAGATTGCAATTAATGCTAAAGGACTTACTTTGCAACGACACTTAAACCTCAGGGGCTATTTTTGCCAAGATGCTAAAGATAGCATTTAATGTGTTGGCTTGTTACTGTTTTCTTCCCCGCCTTTTAGTATATATAGTAATAAACGAATTTTTAAATATGGCTTTTTTTAATTATCACATGGTGTATAAAATATTAAATATATAGAATTAAATTGGTTAGTCTTTGTTGTTATTAGAAAAAAAAAGTGTTTATTTGGGAAATGCAATAAGACAAACTCATCTTTGTTGTTATTATTAAGAGTAAAATACACCGTTCGTCCCTAAATTTGTATCTCCGCATTACGTTGAACCGAAATTTCCTTTTTTCATCGCTGGGAGTCCAAAACATGGAGTTTATATGCTAAACTCGTCCCTTGACCATTAACGCCGAGGTCAATGTTATGTTGTTGAGGGCAAAACTGTCTTTCACTGTAGCTTACTTTATACAAACCGTTGTACAGTGTTTGTAGCAGCTATATGTCTGTGTAATACGGTTTAGTCGTCTGTTATCATCCATCCCTAAACTATCCTACAAAAACAGTCTTCTACAAAACGATAATCGTTTCAACATGGTATGTGGCTGGTGTGGTAAGCAAGCTATAATTCGCACTTCGTGGACCTCTGCCAACCCAGGGCGTCGATTCTTTGGTTGTCCTGTTGAAGTAAGTGTCTTTTAATATTTATTGTATCATTTTTTTTCGCAAGTATCAAACTACATTGTAACAATTATTGTTGTTTAATCACTTGCCATAATCATGAATAGGGGTCTTCTTGTCGGTGGATACGATGGTATGATCCTGAAATCTGTGGTCTTCAAGAATGATCATACCAGGTCTTTTGAGGGGGAGAAATGAGCTTGAGGCAAGATTAGAAGCTGCTCAAGGTGATGTGTGGAAGTGAAAGATTTACCTGGTGCTCAGTCGGATATTGTTCTTGATTGTTTATGGATTGGGATAACTTTTTAGCTTTTATGTAATGAGGAGAGATGGTTAATGTTCATTATCTTGAATTGTAGTAACGTTGTGCCCCAGAAGGTTATGAATCTTGTTATTATGATCGGTTTACCGTATGTTTATGGCTTTATGCACATGGTTAAGATTAAAGTTGACTTTTAATTGTCAACATTGTTATGAACTATTCAGTTTGGTTTGTTTTTGACTTTCAATGCCTTATGGGTATGCAGATGTTTAGCAATTTGTTTAGGTTTGACTGTTAATTGTCAACATTCTTATGAGGTTATGTTTAGCTTTGGTTACTTTTGATGAAAATTGTTCACACATCAAGCTTACTCAATCTATTAAAATACACAATAATGACATGGTTCCGTAGTTAATGCAAATGGATATAATTCCAAATGCATAAAATTGCATACTTTTCAAAGCATGAGAATTACAGTTAGACACACACACACATATGTTTTTAGAGTACATAACTTGTTCATAGGAAATAAACTAGATGAAACATTGTCTAGCTAATTAGCATAAAAAATTGACCTATGGTGAGGCCATCATTCTTTCCAGGCGACTGCCGCCTAGTCATTCTTCGTAGCAGTGGGTTGAAGCAAAAGCGCTGCACATCACTTGACCGCAATGAGAATCGACCGTGATTGATCATGTTTGGGATTGAAACCGGGATTGCTCATGCATCTTTGGGATCGGCAATTGCTTCTCTTGATGTTCTTTGGGATTGAGAGAGGATTCATCTTGTATCCGGGATCTTCTCGTTGCTTCATCTTGATGTTGTTGGGATTGAGGCAGGATGCATCATGTATGATGAGATCTTGATTGCTTGATCTTGATTTTCGATTGAACACCACTTCCTTGATCTCGCACTAACTTGACTTTCAACAACACTTGTACCTTTAGGATGTGTCTTTTTCTTCGCTACTTTGTTACCTTTAGGATGTGTCTTTTTCTTCGCAGCTTTTGTAGGCACTTGTTTGACATTTCCTTTATGGCCAGTTCGACTACTTTCAGCTCCACCATACCCCAGACATGTTTTCTGGTTGTGTCCAGCAATGCCACAAATACTACACTTAACACTCTTCCAAGCCCTTGACAACTTACCATTCTTCACAATCTCTTCACTTTCAGGAGCTATCCTAACTCTTTTTCTACCTCTTGAGCTAGGCGGATTTGTTTTGGATTTCGGTGGAACAATTGTTGTTGGCACAGTTGATTTTTCCCAATGTTCGTTGCTAGTTATAGGCTGGACATGGTGTTTGTAGGTTGCCTCCCGGTGAGAAGATAGTAACAAGGATGAGCCCATGTTTTCTGACTCCTACTTGTTGCCCATTTAAAGCCATATTCAATTGGTAGCAACATCATGTTTACATGGTAAAACCTGTTATCTCCCATCTTACGCAAGTACAAGACTTTTCTACAACATTAACTACACACTGGTCACCCCATGGTCCACTAACTCGAAACTTAGTTCCCCATTCCATAAAACATTATACTTATGACCTCTTTCTTAATACCCTCTAGCATGTGTTGTGCAGTTGGTGTTAGTGGCTCATCACTCTTCTCAATCACCATAAGAACATGCATTATCCTCTTCATACAGTATTCCCTCATGTATTCTAAGGCTGTAATAATTGGTTTGTTTAAACCATCAATTATTTTGTCATGAAACACTTGACACATGTTATTAAGTAACACATCAGAATTAGCTCTCCCTAAAGGTAAACAATAATAAACATGTATTAATTATAACTGTTTATACTGCATTAACAAATAAAAATTAACTGAAACATATAGATGACTTACATGAAAAATGTGACCTTGACCAATCATGGGCTGGTTGATTAAATTTCTTGAAATCAGCTATAACTTTTCAAACCTGCATAACAGCTTGAGGTCATTGCACATTTTCACAGATGCTCTTTGTAGGCCCTACCTTTCCATTGAAGTTTCATTTTCTCATGAATGCTTCTAATACAAAATCTGTGTTCTGCATCTGAAAAAACATCTCTTAAAGCTCCACTTATATCATGCACAAAATCAAATATGTTTACTGTCTGTTTAAAAAAAGTGAGACTTAAATTCATGAACAGATTAAGGGAGTACCTTTTGCATGTCAGTAATAAAAGTGATGATTGAGATTGGCTCAAGTGCTGTATCATTGGATAAATAATAAAGAAACCAAGTCCATGATCCTATGTTTTCTAATTCAGCAAAAGAATAAGCTAAAAGGTATATACGATTGTTGCTATCAATTCCCACAACTGTCATCAGTTGACCATTTAAAGGACCACGAATTAGAAAAGCATCCCGCCCCAACAACGATCTCCCACACGCTTTAAATCCTTCCTTCAGTGCACCTAAACAAACATACACTCTCTTGAATTCTCTCGTTGGAAGACCCTTATCTGCAGGTCATTCCACATTCATCACAACTGTTATATTAGGGTTTCTCTTCTGCAACTCTTGAACATAATCTCTCAACATGGTAAATTGTAGCTTGAATTGACCCACGATGGTCATTAATGCTAAGTTTTGGCCCTTAAAACCTTCAGGGACACTTCAAGCTCGTATTGGTTGGTAAGTTGATTATGCATGACTTGAAAGGAACCGATGGATTGGTTTCAATTTGTCTTGTAATTTGCTTTGAGATATAGTTAAGGTCAAAAGCTCGATCGCCTTGATTGCAACCAAGTGTGTTGCTCATTATATGTTCCGCCGACCATGTACTGTCTCACCATTCCCGCCGACAAACAATAGCTACAGTGAGTATTTTGAAGGGTCCTTTTGCCGTAAAGCAATGCATTTATACCCTTCTACTTAATGGACTTCTAGATGGGCCTATATCCGGTCCAGACCTTCACTTGGGCACGAAAGTGGAACACAACCCTTACATTTGACCCTTATTCTTGTTTTGTCATTCTTCAGAAAAAACAACTCCCTCCTAGTTTCTATTGAATGCTCTCTTACCTTATTTTTGACATCCATTGTATTAGGAAAGTCCTGACCACAATAGAAGAATGTGGTATAGACTTGATAAGGATTTAAAAGGTACACTTTTGAGGGGTCATTTAAGCCCTTAATCGATCACTTTTGTATCCGTTACTACTTAATTTCGTTCCTTTTCACTTTTTAGGTCTCTTGAAGGCAAATTGCTAGAATAACACTTATTCGGACGAAAAGGCGCGAATATATGAAGAAAATGGCCAAAGTCAAGAATCAAGACACTCAAGTCATTGAATCAAGTCGACGGCGTCATAGCCTAATAGCGACGCCGTCGCAACACACCTTGAGACGACTCAGAGAGCAAATTTCTATTTTATACTTGACGGCATCAGGTTCAAAAGAGTAGGGCGTCAAAACTTAGACGGCCTAGATTTGGATCCCGACGACATCAGAAGATAAAGCCGACGGCGTCACAAGCATAAGGTGATGCCGTCACAACGTTGACGTGGCCAAGACGAAAACCTAATGGCGGTGACCCGACGATATCACAATTAAAGAGTGACGCCGTCGCATATTGTAACTCTATATATAGAATTCGGATTTTCAGTATTTTAGGGAGGTAGTTTTGTGGAGTAAAACCTAAACCGAACCTAAACTATCTTGGGCAGTATCTTAGGGTTTCATACCCTATTTTACAACAAGATAAGTGATTTACTTCATTAATTCAATTATGTCTTCAATTGTTTGTGTGTATGCTTGCATGTTTTCCATGTCCGGCTAATTTACTTGTGTGTTTGCTTAGATCTATGAAACCTAGGTATTGAATATTGATTGGTTGTCTCTTATCTTAATTGTGATTGACCTAGTATTGCGATAGGTCATTCGTTGTGTTTTTAATGCTTGAGTAATCTTTGTGAACATTAGTTTATAATCACCTAGAGTTATTGTAGTCTAAACATCCAAAGGTAACCTTAGAGTTAGTTTATGAATCCTAGAGATTTCGTAGGCAATAACCTTATGGAAAAACGCATACCCTACGACCTTAGAAGACACAACGCATTAAGAATAAGGACGTGACAATTCAACAATCAATAGGAAATGACTAGGGAGTAATAACATCTAAGTAAACACATTTTTAGTCATCATAAGAGCACACAACAATAGACATAGACTACACTCACCTTAGCTTAGTTAAATTAGATAAGTAGAGTAATCGGTAGAATAACCAAACCCCCCAAATCCAATACCTCGAGATTCGTAATTTCAATTTTCTAAAAAATATAAAAAAGATAAAAAAATAATCTTCCTCAACCCCAACCTTAATGTAGTAATTTCTCACTAGCATTCCTATTCCCCTAGAGAACGATATCAATTCCCGAGTCTTACCCTAATACTACACTACAATGATTAGGTTCACTGCCTAGGGTGTTGAAAAACTTGCTCGATTTAAAAGGAATTTCCTTTGACCCCGAACAGCGTTGTATGCAGATCAAGTTTTTGGCGCCGCTGCCGGGGAATAGAATAGCTAGTTAGATTTCTATCTCGTTTAGGTTTCCTTACTTGATTCTTATCAAGTAAGCTTTTTTCTCATTTTTAGCTTCCTTGTAGTCTATCCCCATTCTTTGTGCTTGTGTTCATAAAACCCTTTTCATTTGTCTCTATGGCAAGTGAAGTTGCATTTGAATCATTAACAAATGAGGAACAATTGAATTTCGCAAATTGGATTTCTTTTTATTGTTCTAATGAATTTGTGAGTGATCTTAGAGATATCCAAAAGGAGAAGGGTGTAAGGTTGGATGGATTTGATAAATTTTGTGCTTGTGTGGCTTCTATTCAACGATCATTGTTAGAATCAACTCCTTTTAGTGAGACCTCCGAAATTTTTGAGAAAAGCCTCCTAGCATAAACCATCGTTGACACAACTTGAGGAAATGGATAAGGAGGATTTATCCAACCTTAGGCATCATGATAAAAAGACCTAGTTTTAAGAACATGGAACCTAAACCGAAAAAGATTATGAGATGGTTATAGTTGAACTACCTAGTTGCATGCGTGGGATAGATTTCACCAAAACATATGACACGTGAGGAACTTTAGGCAATAGAACATAGTGATCAAATTTTGAGAATGATTCTTATGAATCGGACCAAGAATTTGAAATGGCTAAAGAAGGATTTGAGATACTTAGGAGTGTATTTGGGTTAGATCATAATAAAACACATGATGAACATTTATGAGATCTAGATATAATGGAGAATGAGGTGGAAACTCCAAGCCCACAAGCCCTACCATCACTGAGGAACACACATCGCCTATAACTTACCCTAAGAAGTAGAAGAGACTATAGGAACCCGATTGATATAGAACCTTTGGACCAAACGCCACTAGAGAATGTAAGTTTAGATGCTTGTTATCATGACCTCTCTCTTAGTCCTAGGGATGTTCCTAATTTTGATGAACCTGAGCCTCAACCAAAACCTTACCCAATTTTCCGTCTTTAGATGTGAATCTTGAAATTGAATTAGGCCCTAATATTGTTGGGAATAATCTATTACCACCGATAGTCTTGTGGTTAATCTATTACCACCGATATGGTTACATCGATGATAGTTACACTAGCAGTGGAAACTCATTCCCACCGCCAAGACAAATATTACCACCGCTATTAGATAATTGTTAAGTAAACGTATTGATAAGTATAGAAAAGATCGTGTGTATATTCTATATTGTTAGCTTTATACTTATCTTGTAAAGGACTCCTTGTGCTATAAAAGGAGATCCTAGGTCATTGTTTAGAGTACTAAATACTCACATAAGCTTCAAGGTGTAACCCTAGTGATAAGCAAGATCACTTGTATTATTCATTAATAATATTGGAGCTTAGCTTTGTGTTTAACTGTGTTTACTTACAATACATCATACAATTCGGCTTCTAAGTATTACTAAGTAAATTTCGCGTTCTTAGTAATATAACTCAAAATATCACTAACACAAGGTGTGTGTTTAGATCCATCAAGTGGTATCAGAGCAAAGGTTCTGATATTTTGATTTAGAAGACCCAAGGAATAAGCTTAACCTACTCACTCAATTCAATGGAGATGGAAAACAACCAGTCCAACTCTTCTACACCAAGGCTACCTAAGCTCAAACTTAATGAGTTTGAGATGTGGAGGATACTGATTGAGCAATACTTTCTCATTCAAGACTATGCTCTATGGGAGATCATCTTAATTGGTGATTCTTTCAAGCCCGTGACTAGTACTCGTAAGGTTGGTGACACGTATGTGGTGACTGTTTTCGTGCTCGAATCTAGTAATCGAAAAGGCACCGAAAAGAATGATCTAAAGGCTAGAAGTTTGTTGTCGATGACTCTTCCTAGAGACCGATCATAGCTTTCAAAGAAGTTCAAGACCGCAAAAGAACTTTTGAAGAGATTTGCTCAGTGTTTGGTGGCAATGATGCTACAAAGAAGACACAAAAGACATTGTTGAAGCAAAGTTATGAAAACTTCTCCGCTTCAAGCAATGACTCACTTGATAGCATCTTCACCAAACTCCGTAAGATTGTTACACAACCGATCGTGTTTGGCATTGAGGTAGAAAAGGAAGACCTCAATTTGAAGTTTCTAAGAAGTTTGCCTTCGTAGTTTCAAACTAATGTTACAACTGGGAAAACAAAGCGTACATTGAAACAATGAAGCTCAATGATCTTTACAACAACTTTAAACTCATTGAACAAAGACCAAGAAGGTGGAAACTTGGTACAAGCTCAAGCAACTTGGCTTTGATGTCAACCTCGCTGACAATGATGATTCAAGATGACAGTGATGATGATATTGCCATCGCTTGGTTCTACAGCTTCCATCGGTAATGTTAGTGTTACCACCGCAGTTCAAAGAAGAAGATTGCTAGTATTGGAGATCCTACCTTTATGCTTTTATCTCCACTCAAGTTAATGGCTCTATATTAACTCATGAAGACATAGAGCAAATTGATGAAGATGACTTGGAGGAGATGGACATAAAATGGCAAATAGCTCTTCTTAGCATGAGGGCTAGGAAATTCTACAAGAAGACTGGCAAGCCTATTCACATCAATGGTGGTGAAACTGCATGCTTTGATAAGAAGAAAGTGGAGTGTTTTAACTGCCACAAGTTGGGACACTTTGCTAGAGAATGTAGAAGACCAAAGACCAAGGACAACAGGTCTACTTGGTACAAGCAAAAGAAGGAACCAACTGTGGAAGAACCAAAGGCAATGTTGGCTATTGATGGTGTGAGCTATGATTGAGTTTCATGGTCGATGAACAAGAGGAAGAACCTTCAGATGTCGCTCTTGTGTTCACCGAATTTGCTCTCATGGCTTTCTCTCGACTGAGGTACAAAACTTTGAAAGTTGTTCTAAAACATGTAGGGTGCTAGAGAAGTTGAAAGGCTTAATGATCTATATTCTAATGAAAGACAAGAGTTGTATATCGCTAATTATATTGTGTCAAATCTTAGGAGAGCTATAGCAAGATTAGAAAACAAATAGATCACTATAGAGAAAATGAGTCAAAATATAATGATGATATGATTTTTCTTAGAAGAGAGATAGATCATAAAACAAATTGTGAATGAGGCATACCAAAAGAGCTTGAAAACTTAAAAGATAAATGAAAATGTCAATTTAATCAGAGACACCGTTATTATCGCCTAAGTCAATTGATAAAACTGGAATGCTCAAATTCATAGTAAAGTTAAGTCCGGTATGGGTTATAATATAGTGCCTCCACCATTAAGAGGTGTTCATTCACCTGTGTATAGATTTAGCTCATACAGCTTAGAAGAGTTTCGTGATCTTGAACGTGAATATGGTCCTTTAAAGGACACAACCGTGAAATGTGAGGAAGAGGTTAAGAAGGATAATGATGTTTTGAAAGTGCTAGTGACTCATCGCTTGTTGATGAGAATGTTAAAAGAATGTAGAGGCTTCTATCCCAAAAGTTGTTAATACTATTACAGAGGAACCTAGGAGACAAGCTAATAAACCTAGACCAACTGTGAAGGTATGCCGAGATGTATAGAACAAGCCTACAACCCTAGGGGTAACCAGAGGAGTTGGAATCATGTTAAATCTCAACAACTAGGTAGTGATTTTGTGATGTACAATAAGGCATGCTATATCCGTGGTAGTTTTGATCATTTACATGCTTATTGTGACTATCATGTTGGGAGAAGGAAGTCCATGGGAATAAAAGGGTGAATTCTAACAAGTTTCAAAATACAATTTGCACCCTAATCAACACAAAGAAATGATCCCAAGAGCAGCTCAACTAAGAAGTGGACTTAAAACTTTGCCACCGCAAAACTCATAACACTGCCACCCTAAGTCACCGTTACAAGTGCAAAGTCCAAAACAACTTTTGCAAAATCAAGACAAACAGGAAAAGGACTTTTCAAAATAAAAGGTTCATTATAACCAACAAGTGGGTACCTAAGATCAAACCATTGTTTCCACCGGTCATTCAAAAGTTCCCACCGCAAGGGTTGTAAACAAGAAAAAGGGGAAATGGGCAATGATGTGAAGGCCTCAAAGACGTTGGGAATGGAAACCTAAAGGAATAACCTCATCAACCAATCCCAATGGTGTATCAATGACCTTTGATAGATATAACTATATTGATACACGAGGCGCATCCAAGTCAATCATGGCTTGGGTCCCCAAAAGAAACTAACTCTTTACTTTAATGTGCAGGAACATCCAAGGACAAAAGATCGATCAAGGCTACATGATAGTGGATGTTCAAGGCACATGACCGGCAACAAGTCCTATCTTTCGATTTTGAACAATATGATGGACAATATGTCGCTTTGGAGGTGGAGTAAATGGAAAAGTTGTTGGTAAAGGAGTAATCAAACCGGTAACTTGGACTTTGAACTGTGTACTATGTAAAAGAGCTTAAGTATAATCTTTTAGTGTGTCACAAATGTGTGACAAGAAGAACAATGTTCTTTTACCAAAGATATGTGCTTTGTTCTTCTAAGGATTTTAAGATGCCTGATGAAAGTCAGATTCTTCTTAAAATTCCTAGGAAAGGCAACCTATATAGCTTTGATATGAACAACATTGTTGCTAAAGATGATTATGCTTGCTTGCTTGCAAAGGCCACAGTGGATGAATCCATGTTATGGCATAGAAGACTTGGTCATGTTAACTTCAAAACCATTAATAAGATTGTCAAAGATGGTTTGGTGAGAGGCTTACCTCATAAAAGATTTGAAAATGATCAAACCTGTGTGGCTTGTCTTAAGGGCAAACAACACAGAGCTTCTTGCAGATCAAAGCTGGTTAACTCTATTGCTCACCCACTTCAAATGTTACATATGGACTTGTTTGGTCCTACATCAGTGAGCAACTTAAATCTTAAAAAGTATTGTCTTGTTGTAACCGATGATTTCAAAGAAGTTTACATGGGTTTTCTTTCTCAATACAAAGGATGAAACAACTGGCATCCTTAAGACCTTTATCACACAAGTAGAAAACCAATATGATTTCAAAGTGAAAATCATCAGGTGTGACAATGGGACAGAGTTTAAGAATAGAGTTATGGATGATTTTTGCAGAGATAAAGGTATTAAAAGAGAATTTAGTGTTGCTAGAACTCCTCAACAAAATGGTGTTGCTGAGAGGAGGAACATGACACTTATAGAGGTTGCTAGAACCATGTTGGCAGATTCAAAATTGCCAATCACTTTTTAATGAAGCAGCTTAACACCGCATGTTATGTGCAAAACAGGTTTTAGTGGTAAAACAAAGAACAAGACACCTTATGAGTTATTTAGGGTAGACCACCTATCCTTGACTTCATGAGACCATTTGGATGTCATGTATCTATTCTCAATACCATAGATTATCCGGGGAAATTTGAAGAAAAGCAGATGAAGGGTATTTTGTTGGGTACTCCATGGTCAAGAAAGCTTTTGTAGTATTCAACTTAAGAACCCAAAAGATTGAAGAAAATCGCATGTTGAGTTCCCGGAGAACAAAGTGAATGTCAAAGGAACCGGTCCGTAAAGGTTGTTTGATCTTGATACTTTAACCAATACTATGAATTATGTGCCTATCTCTACTGTGTACATCTTCTTTGATTTGGCAGTTCAAGAGTTTCTTGATGATGATGAACCCAAGAAAGATCAAGGGAAGATCAAGATGAATTCACCGCCACTTTGGGACTTTGCGCATAATAATGATATTTCAAGGACCGGAGATGCTCATCCTTCTAATGATTCTCGTAAAGATGAAGATAGCAACATGAACATCGAAGATCCCAAAAGCAAAGTGGAAATGCAGATTCCCATCGCTAGGCCGTAATTTTCCACCGCAACACCGTAAGTGGAAGTTACAACCCGCCATGTAAGAAGCTCAAGCCAATGATGTTGAAATCTCAAATATGCCAAATGAAATTGCAGCCTCGACTCCCACACTTCTATTCATAAATCACATCCTCTTGAGAATGTGATTGGGGATGTCCACTCACCTGTAAAGACTAGAAGACAAACAAGGCTGCCTGATATTCATGGATTCATAAGTGAAATATATGAATCTAAGTCTCATGAAGGCAAGAATGAATGTCTCTTTATGTGTTTTCTGTCACAAATGGAGCCAAAGAATGTTTACAAGGCGCTTGAAGATGAAAGTTGGGTGGAAGCAATGCAAGAAGAGTTGCTCCAATTCAAGCTTCAAAAGGTTTGGGTGCTTTGTGATTTGCCTTCTCGCAAGAAGGTAATAGGTACTAAATGGGTGTTCGTAAACAAGAAGGATGAAAGAGGAATTGTTATCGTAAACAAAGCTAGGCTTGTGGCTCAAGGATACACTCAAGAGGAGGGTATTGACTATGAAGAAGTGTTTGCCCCAGCTTGCACGAATTGAAGCAATCAGTCGTTTTAGCCTATGCATCCTTTATGGGCTTTAAGGTCTATCAAATGGATGTAAAGAGTGCTTTTCTATATGGGCAGATTGATAAGGAGGTATATGTTTCACAACCTCCAGGCTTTGAAGACCCTGATTATCCTAATAAAGTGTACAGGGTAGTTAAAGCTTTGTATGGCTTGCATCAGCACCAAGGAAATGGTATGAAACCTTAACTACTTATCTTCTTGATAATGGGTTTCATAGAGGCAGAGTGGATCAAAATTTTTTCATCAAGAAAGACAAGAATGATATCTTGTTAGTTCATGTATATGTTGATGATATCATTTTTGGATCTACAAAGACCGAGATGTGCAAAGAATTTGAGAAGCTAATGAAGGAAGAATTCAAGATGAGTTCTATGGGTGAACTCACATTCTTTTGGGACTTCAAGTACAACAAAGGCCGATGGTATTTTCATCAATCAAGATAAATATGTGGTCGAGATACTTAGAAAGTTCAAGTTCTCTCGATGCAAAGTCATCCAAAGACCCCGCAGACAAGACTACACATCAACTCTTGAAGGAAAATAGTGGTGAAGCGGTTGATGTGCACATGTATGTGTCTATGATTGGTTCTTTGATGTATCTTACATCATCTAGACCGATATTATGTTTGCAGTGTGTGCTTGTGCAAGGTTTCAAGTCACTCCCAAGTTTTCTCACTTGACCGCTGTGAAGAAGATTTTCGATATCTTAAAGCATTTCCTACTGGGATTGTGGTACTCTAGAGATTCTCCTCTAGATTTGGTTACTTACTCGATAGTGACTATGCCGGAGCTAGTTTGGATAGAAAATCTACAATCGGTGGATGCCAATTTCTTGGCAACAGATTAGTGTCATGGCAAAGGCAAGAAACAAACAACGGTGGCTAATTCATCAACCGAGGCGTAGTATGTGGTGCCGCAAGTTGTTGTGCTCAAGTTCTATGGCTTCGTAATCAACTTTTGGACTATGGGTACAATTTCATGAATACCATCATTCATATTGACAATAGCAGTACCATTTGCATTATTAAGAATCCAGTTCAACACACAAAGACTAAACATATTGAAATTAGACACCATTTCATAAGAGATCGTTATGAAAAGGACTAATTCAAGTTGTCAAAATCCATACCGATGACAACTATGCCGATTTATTAACAAAAGGACTTGATGTGGGTAGATTTCAAGACTTGGTAACAAGTATTGGAATGCTAAATCCATAAACTTTTGTGTCTAATGGTCTTTGGTGTTAAGTGGAAGTCTCGTGGTACTAATATTGTTGTATAAGTTTGTATATGTTTCGTGCTTGTGTTTTTGTTTGTTCTATAACATATGCAAGATAGATGGGAGTTGATCTTAAAAGGTATATATCCGAGATACACAAATGGTTATTGATTCACCATGTCTAACCCACATAAGAATCAACTAGTCCGAGCAAACGGCCATCGGTAAAGACTAATCAAACCGCTTATGGTTGATAGTTTACCAAAACTATATGGTCATCAACTCACCATATTCTCTATGATTAAGAGTTGGCTAGTCCATAGCAAACGGCTCATGGTAAAGACATATCAAACCGTTGATAGTGGTAGTTTGCTAAAACTATGATAAGAGCATCTATTTTAAATGTTTTTCTTTACCAACGCTCTTTGAAAATCTTTGTGAAAATTACCATCGCTAGTTCACAGCTTCCATCGACAATGTTATTTTACCATCGTTGTTCTAGCTGTTACAACTGTTGTGTCTCAGAATTAAATTTTTACTAGCCGTTGAGAGTTAATTATTTCCATATATAAATAGGGTAAATTTTTAAAAGATTATCTACTTTCCTACTTATAATTTATCTTCTAAGATAAATATTTTCCTTAGATAGTCTTTCTTGCGCAAAATTCTAAAACCCTAACTCTTTATATATTTTCTCTCAATTGGCGAGTTCTTTATACAATTCATATAGACACAATCTATTTTTCAACAAAAGATTCTATGGCACCGATCACTTTTGCAGATGAGCACAACCAAGTGGCCTACTTACAAAAGTCAAACGAGAAGAGTGGCCCAGTTTTTCATCAGATTGTGGATTTTCTAAATACTACCCATTTAAGGTATGCTTTACTTTTAAATCCCACAATCTATATCTCTCAAATCAAACAGTTTTGGACTTCGTCACCCATAACCATTGAAACCATAGAGATACACATGAAACAAGAGATGCTCTTAGAGCCACTGTGGATGGGGTAACCATTGATGTTACTGAGGCATCCTTGAGGAGAATTCTCCAATTGGATGATCTCAATGGTATCATCACATTACCTATGCCAGAAATACATGAAAATTTATCATCCATGGGGTATGATGCCACTGATAAAAAGGCTACTTTCAAAAAGAGTGGTTTTTGTCCCCATTGGAGATTTTTGATACATACTCTTTTGCATTGCCTAAGTCCTAAGAAAACCTCTTATGAACAATTCAGTTCAACCATGGCTTACCCTTTGGTTTGTCTAGCCACTGATAAGATTTTTAATTGGTCAAAATATATTTTTCAAAGTATGCAAGGCAATGTAAAGAGTTCAACAAAATTTTTAATGTATCCAAGGTTTGTGCAAGCAGTGCTAAATGAGTTTCAACTGCAACCCCATACAAATGTTTATAAAACTGCTGCCTTAAGCCTAAAGTTTTTCAAAATATGAACAAAGATGGCAATATGGATTTTACACCTCTCTTTCCTCAAATGCTTGCAAAGATTTCACAAGTACAAACTACACCCATAATTAATGTTCCAAACATTGATTATACTCCACCGCTTCTCACACCTATGAGAGGAGGCAAAATGCACAACTCCTCCCATTACAACACAACATGTACCGATCCTTTGGTTTAGGAACAAAGTGGTGGTTCTAGACTTCAACCTAGTCCAACTAGGAGGAACTCGAACCAATGCCCTATGATTCACCTCTCCCAACAGTCACACAGGTTGGAAGTGATGAGGAAGTGGGCAACAATTGGAATTGATGGTTTTGTGTACAAAATTAGCCAAGCAGGTTGAATCTCTACAAAAGGATCTGGCACATGTAAAGAAGCAGCATGCCAAGGACATTACACACTTGCAAGAGGAGATTCAGACCTTGAAAGAAGAGTTGCAAGGGTTAAAGACAAAGAAAACTGCAAAGTTGGTGATTTCATCTTCATCCTCACCTAATGATGGTGATTCAGCTGATTTTGATCAAGATTTGGGAAATTCTCCCAAACAGGGGAGGAAAACAGATGCTGGAACTCAGGGGAGGAGAATTGATTTTGAAGATGAAGGTGTTTCTAGTAAAGGTGCAGAGGAAGCTGATACTCAAGAAGAGCAACTAGATCAAGACATTTTTAGTACTGCAACTGATGATTTTACCACTGATCCAATTTCCACTGCAAAGCCAAATATGCCCACTGTTGGACATGATATTGCCACTGCAAGTGAAGAAGTTGATGAACTAAAGCAAGACAAAGGTAAATCTGTTATGCAAAGCAAGGAGCAAACAAGAAGAAAGGTTTCAAAGAAAGTACAAATTCAGATTGCTCATGATGCTGAAGTTGCAAGAAAGATTAATGAAGAAGAAGTTGTCGAGAAGAAAAGCTTGAAGAATTGGAGATTGCAAGCTTTATGGAGGCTAAAAGGTCGGATAGAATGGAAGATCCACTTTCCACTGCTCAACCTACAATATTCGTAGAGAAGACTCCGAGTTCACTATGTACCCATCAAGAAGAAATAGAGTTCTTGATTGCAAATGATCCAAGTGATCAAGAAGAAAGCAATTGACCTAGTTGTCGATAAGTCTTTAATCAAGAACAAAGAACAACTCGCTTAAAGGACTTTATTCAGATGAAGAATAATCAAGCACTTCAAGAGGTAATTGGTTCACCGAAAGGGTCAAAAGAAACCAAGGCAACCAACTAAGGCACAAGTTATTGCATACATGAAGACTTATTGTTGCAATGTTGGTGGTGGAAAAGACATCAATTCAAAGGAATGTCGATGATAAAGTAGAGAGTATCTACTACGTAATTCAAAGACAAGATAAGGATTTCATTCCAATGAACTCAAGAAGAAGCAAGAAGGTTTCCTAATTTGAAGAGAAAGACCAAAGACAAGTGATTCTCATCATAAGAAGACAAAGTTTGTCAAGAACAAGAAGTTCCAACCGAGAAGTTCATCAAGAACAATTGACCGAGATGATTGTGATAGAAGAAGAAGATTTTTATCCGTAACCACCGCAAGTTAGACATCCTATCATTGATCGGGAAGTTTTTATCGCTAGCAACTTTGCTCCAACATGGAAGATTACAAGGCTAGGTGGTGAAACTTCATCATTCATTCAATTTGAAGATCTCATCAAAGCTTGTGATGAGATGATCTTGATACGTTATGGAAATTAGTTCAAGAAAGATTTGATGTCAAGATCTCAAAGATATGAAGGAGATGCGTTATGGGTTAATCTTAGAAGGCTCTATGATCCGATGTTAATGATGATTTCTAGAAATTCTCATGTTCATGTCCCGGTACTAAATGGTTCTATTATGATTCATGTGAAGTTCATCATGTTTCTACAAAGAAATGGAGTAGATGCATTCATGCTTGTCGAGAAAGAATATCCACTCGAGTGGAACTCTCACCGTGATGTCGTGTACCACTATAAGAGTTCATGAAGATAGTGAGAAAGTCGAGCATTGTTACTTAGGCTTCAAGATCAATGTTCAAGAGCTATTCGTAATCTAAGGAAGAAGTGAAGTGTTTGAAAGAATTCCCCAAATCCTTGCGATAATGAAGATTGAAGAAACTTATTGATTTGCAGAGAAATCATAAGTTTAGGGAGGATTGTTGGGAATAATCTATTACCACCGATAGTCTTGTGGTTAACATCGCCGACAGTTTACACTAGCAAAGGGAAACTCATTCCCACCGCCAAGACAAATATTACCACCGCTATTAGATAATTGTTAAGTAAACGTGTATTGATAAGTATAGAAAAGATCGTGTGTATATTCTATATTGTTAGCTTTATACTTATCTTGTAAAGGACTCCTTGTGCTATAAAAGGAGATCCTAGGTCATTGTTTAGAGCTACGAAATACATTCACATAAGCTTCAAGGTGTAACCCTAGTGATAAGCAAGATCACCGTATTATTCATTAATAATATTGGAGCTTAGCTTTGTGTTTAATCTGTGTTTACTTACAATACATCATATAATTCGCCTTCTAAGTATTACTAAGTAAATTCGCGTGCTTAGTAATATAACTCAAAATATCACTAACACAAGGTGTGTGTTTAGATCCATCTCGTTTTCTTTGAAACCATGCTTATCCTTGACTATTTGCCTTGTCCAATTTCATTTGTGTAATAAACCATGAGAAATATCAGTTAGGGTAATTTTGGCATCAAATTTAAAATTTTTCATGACATGTAGGAGTGGGCCATTAGTCTTAATAAAGCGTCTCATGGATAGGAAGTTATATGACTAGCACAAAACCCTTTACCACTTAGATTCCACCCAAAATGTGATGATCGCCTTTAGATTTGTAGGAATTAAAGCATTCCACTTTAATGCTTCGAGAGTGTACCGGTAGTATAATAGATTCTAGAACTTGTTTTGTGATGCATTCCGAAATCGCTAGTGAGACTACACTTGTGTAGTTAGGAATAACTAAATGATAAGAGGCATTAGGAAAACCCTTGTTTGATACTCATATTATAATTACTTCTTCCACATCGGTTGATTAATTCCCCCACACCCTTGCGTTGTTGATAAGGTTTTAAAAGGTACCATTTTGAGGGGTCGTTTTAGCCCTTATTTGATCACTTTTGTTTCCGTTATTGCTTAATATCGTTCCTTTTTACTTTTTAGGTCTCGTGAAGGCAAAATGCTGGAATGGCACTTATTTGGACGAAAAGGCGCGAATATATGAAGAAAATGGCCAAAGTCAAAATCGAGACACTCACGATTGTTGAAAATAGAAGGCGACGGCGCCGGTGCTAATTGTGATGCCGTCCGAGGATTTTGTGACGGTTCGTAACCCAAAACTCATATTTTCAAGAGACGACGTCCGGTTGTAAAAGAGTAGGCCGTCGCTACTCGGACGGCCTAGATGCAATCCGCAGACGACGCCGGTCAAGAGGACGGCGCCACGGACATAAGGTGACGCCGTCGTAAGGTTAACGTGGCCAAGACGAAACCCTAATGACGGCGACACGACGGCGCCATGAAACATAAGGTGACGCCGTCGCATATGTAATCTATATATAGAATCCGAATTTTTCGCTTTTAAGAGAGTCTTTTGGAGTAAAAATCTAAAACCGAACCTAAGGTGTCTTGTACAAGATTTTAGGGTTTTAAACCCTATCTTACACCAAGATAAGTATTTACTTCATTAATTCAATTATGTATTTGATTATTTGTGTGTATGCTTGCATGTTCTCCATGTCCGCTAATTTATTTGTGTGTTTGCTTAGGAAGTATGAAACTTAATTATTGAATATTGATTGGTTGTTTCTTATCTTAGTTGATCAATGATCTAGTAATGCGATAGGTCATTCGTTGTGTACTTAATGCTTGATTCATCTTTGTGAACCTTAGAATATGATTACCCGAGTAGTTGTAGGCTAAATTATCCAAAGAGTGCCTTAGAGTAAGAGTTTATCATCCCTAGTGGGTTTTGTAGACGAGACCCTTTGGTAAGTTCAAAGAGTTAGGAGAAACGATACCCTACAACTTTAGACACACAACGCAACTAAGAATAAGGACGTGACAACTCAACCATCAATAGGAGATAATTAAGGAGTAATACAACTTAAGTAAACACATCTTTAAACTATCATACGAGCACACATTAATTAGACATAGACTCCCACAACCTTAGTTTAGATAATTAGATAATAGTAGAGTAATCGGTAGAAATACCAACCCCCCAAATCCATTACCCGAGATTCGTACCTTTCCATCTCATAAAATATAAAAATACAAAAATAATCTTCTTCAACCTTAACCTTAGCGTAGTAACTTCTTACTAGCATTCCTATTCCCCAGAGAACGATATCAATACCCGTGGCTTACCCTAATTACTACACTACAACGATTAGGTTCATCGCCTAGGGTGTTATAAAACTTGCTCAAGAAAAGGAAGTTTCCTTGACCCCGAACGACGCGTGTAGCGTTATCAAGTTTTTGGCGCCGCCGGGAATAGAATAGCTAGTTAGTAGTCCACCTCGCTTAGGTTTCTTTGCTTGATTCCTATCAAGTAAACTTTTTCTCATTTTTAGCTTTCTTAGTCTATCCCCTTCTTCGTGACCTTTGTTCGTAATCCCATCACTTTTCATCATGGAAGGTGATAACCCACTACCATTCATCAACCCACCGCCAAATGACCCGCCAAGAGCCCGTAATCTTGGTGAATACTCAAGACCAAGCCACCTAGGCTATAGGAACACCATTGAGCTTCCCGACCAAGCCCAAACCACGGCCCTGCGATCCGACACCATCCGGTTGGTGCAAACGGATGTGCATTCCATGGACTTCGTTCAAGATCCAAATCAAGATCTCGAGGGATTTCTCAAAATTGTCGATTCCATCGACCTTGATGCTACTACTCGGGAGACCACGCTACGTCTCTTCCAATTCTCTACGAGACCAAGCTAGTAATTGTCTTGAGCGACTTCCCCCGGCTCCATCTCAAGTTGGGATGATCTTACCTCTCGCTTCCTTGCTCAATTTTCCCACCGGGAGAACCACTAAGCTTAGGAATGACATCTTGATGTTCCAACAACATCAAGGTGAATCTCTCTGAAGCATGGACTCGATTCAAGGACTTACTTCATAAAGTCCTCATCACGGCATTGATCTTTGGCCCTAGTCTAAATTTTCTATGATCATGTCGCTCTCTCTCCAACAAACCATTGATTACGCCCCGTGGAAGGCTAAGTAACCTCGATGTCGAGGCATCTTTGGGAGGTTATTGAGGACCTTGCTCAATATGAAGAGGAAGGTTGGGAAACCCAGGTTGTTCAAGAAAACGGGTCAACTTCCGAGCACAAGCAATTATGAGTATGGAGGCCCAAGTGAAAGCATTAATGGGAGTAACCACGCGTCGATGAACATATGAATCTTTGTCAAGGAATTTTTATCCCAAGAAAATCCCGGCAGGATGAATTCGAGGACATTATGTTGACATTTGTCTACAAGCAAGAAGAGGAAATAAAACGCCTCGAAGCTCAAATGCGAACAACTCATGACACTTTCTTGGGCCTAGCTAACAACTTCATGTTGAGCATCCGTGGTGAAATCGCAAAAACAATATACCTAAAAGCTAGAAAAGGTGTATGCGATACTCAGACATACCGGGTGACTCGAACCTTCTCCCTTAGTAAACCTCGATGAATCATATTCTTGCTTAAACCCCTGTCTCAACGTTTCCCACTTAATCCCTAGAAACACATTCATTGAATGGTGCACGATCACTTCCCGATTTTCCCAATGCAAGGAAAAGTTCTTTCGGTTTTAAACACGAAAAAGAACCTCACCTCAAGACTTGAACTTCGAGATCACGATTGAAAGACAATTTGACATATGCATTGCTTACCATAGTGGAGATTATGGTGGAATAACCAAATTGATTTTAAAATAAAACCAAGTTTCTTGTCAAAATAGTAACCGATTTTTGATCCCGGCGGATTGACAAAAAAAAAAAAAAAAAAAAAAAAACAAAACAAAACTGTTTTCTTTTATGCAAATTTGTGCGTGACGCCGTCACACTTTAACGAGTGACGCCGTCGCTAAGCCAGATCAGACGTATTAATACAGCACCCATCTCTTTCATTCTTTACCCTACACATTTTTATCCGCCCCACACCACACAAAAACGTATTCCCCACATCGAATCCACCATTTTTCCACAACAATCTCCACGAGGTAAGTAATCTACATTGATCTTTGTCTATTCAATTGTTCTAATTCATGTTCAATTTCGTTTTCCCCTCTTTTCTCAATCCAAAACCCCAACTAATTTGATCTATTTCGCCTTGAAATCTTGTTAAGGCTTAAGATTAAGCGAAGTAGTAGTGTTACCATATGGGGTTAACTGCGAGAAGCCTTGATGGCTTAGGAATCAAAACCACCGGCCGTTATGCCATTGTTGCCGCAACAAGGGTGTTTGGGTCAAGGGTTATGGTTAGAAACTTGGACTTTTCCTCGCAAATGTCGGATTCAAAATTGGTCGAATGACGGCGTCAGTGTATTCTCATGACGCCGCCAAGACTGCTTGTGTCGTCCTTTGCATCGCAAATGATACTCATTTGCTCTCCACTTATTTGATTTCTTGTTTTAGATGAGCGTAAGAGTAAAAGGGCTGGGGACAATCTTCTAATACCCAAGAAAACATTGCGGACACGATCATTGGGTGGGGGTATTTATTGAGGAAGGATGTCAAGCCGCCATACAACGATTTACTCCATCAGACTATTGATTCAGGGGCTGTGTTGGACTGGGCATTTCTGGAGGAGAATGATTTGGCTAGGGAATTTTCGAATAGTTTTAGAAGGGATAAGTTCACTGATCCCCAATGGGAAAGATTGTTTCAATTAGAGAGCCCGTGTATGGCGAGTTGGTACGTGAGTTTCACGATCATATTAGCCAAATATCAATGCATGTCGATAATATTGATTTCAAGGGATCCGATTTAGGTTAGAGGGACCGGAGGCAAATGTCGACGCTTGAGTTTGGATGGAGGTTGGGACCGATACATCCGAGGATGCCGAGAGTGATGTTTTAGGACTCGCTTTGCAACCGGAATTACCCATAAGGACGAGATGTTGGGTATTCGCCTCGGAACACGATTGTCGATGAGAGTACATTACTCGGGGTACCTCGCTTCACAAACCGGATCCACGGGTTAGGCTCATACATCGCCGCCTCACCTTCTATCACAGAAGACATGCCACGAGCCATCGTGTCACCTTACCGGACCTATTCTATCTCTATCGCATATTGGCCGAGGAGTGCACCGCAACATCCCGCTCGGTTGGCCGATTACTTGAGAACCGCAAGTGGGATTAGGTTAGAGGATAGGGTGTATGGGGCATGCTTATCACCCGTTAGCTCGATCCTTAGGTGTATTGGCGTGGGAGGTACCTCATACACGAGTACGATGGCGCACCTGTGGTCGCCAAGGCTAAATCTCTAAAAGCTATGAATGTCCCGATGGATTATGGTAGAGGTTATACTTGGTTCCATTCTCAACCCGCCATTCAAGGTGGTGAAGACGACAATGATGAGGAGCCACGTGTACCAAAGACACCAAATAGGGGTGAGCAGAACCTCCACCGACGCCCATGTGCACATGTCTAGTGGAGATTGGCAGCCTACCGGGGAGCATGGATGGGCGCATGGATACATGGATGGCGCAACAGACCGAGGGCTAGCTTGACCTACGACCATACTGTCAGACAGATGCATCATCCGTCCATGCGTGATCGCCTTGACCCACATCTCCAGATTGATCCTTTCCTGTATGAGGAGGACTATCCACCCTATGGGTATTTGGGCCATCTTCCCCGGTTATGACTATCGTTATGGACCCCTCCCAATGATTGATGTAGTAGTTTATGGATTGAGTGTGGTTGGTTATTGAAACAATTTTTATTTTGGCATGTAATAATCTTGGACATCTAAATTAGTAGTGACCTTTGAACTATGTGGTGTTTATTTACATGTGGTGTAATTTATCTTGCTTGTATGTTTTATCTTTGTTTGTGATTTATCTTTCTTCTTTTTATTAATTGTTTATCCTCATGTTTAAATTTGTAAAAATGCTTTATTTTGTTTTTAACCTCGCCTTAATTGCATATAAAAGTATTTTACATAAGGGATAAGTGTAGGAGGATTACACACGTTTTCAAAAGAAACGTAAACATGAGAATAACAATTAACTAAAAGATATTTATGTTTGTTTGTTCGAGTCAAATGCTTGTATCGAGTCATAATGGATGTTTTGCGTAAATTTTTCCGATTCTAAAGATGTAAATTTTCCGAATTTTTCCGTAAAATCGCAGACCGCTTTTTGTCGGGATAACCGACGGCGTCAGATTGCAAACCGACGCCAGAAGGAGTAAAACATCGATTACTTTTTTCTCGTTTTCGAGCTACTTATAAATTTTTGGAATTTTCGTGTCTTAATTTTCTTAGAAGTTCTGTAAACATCCACTCCACAAGCATTATATCCTAGTTTAAATCGAGTCTTATATATATTATTACCGCCGATTTTAAGCGAAGGTTTCGTTTGTTTTCTTCAAGTGTGCAGGTTTAGTTTGTAAAGAAGAAGTTACATAAGATTGGAAGGAGCTTTTCACGCAATAATTCTTCTTGAGAAGGACTTAACCAACACTTTACACGGATCCTACCAAACTAATCGTGGAGTATTAGTTTCTTCGCTTTTAATTACCTTCCATTATCATAACTTTGATATTTCGGGAACATTGGGGACAATGTTCGGTTTAAGTGTAGGAGGAAAATAAACGGAACTTTGAAACTATGCTTATCCTTGATTATTTGCTTTGTCCAAATGTATTTGTGTAATAAACCATGAGAAAATGTCGGTTAGGGTAATTTTGGCACCAAATTTAAAATTTTTATGACATATAGGAGTGGGCCATTAGTCTTAACAAAAGCGCCTCATGGATAGGAAGTTGCATGACTAGCACAAAACCCTTTACCACCCAAATTCCACCCAAAATGTGAGGATCGCCTTAGATTAGTAGGAATTAAAGCATTCATCTTCAATGCTTAGAGTGTGAACCGGTAGTATATTAGATTCTAGAACTTGTTTTGTAATGCATTCCGAGATCGCAAGTGAGACTACACTTGTGTAGTTAGGAATAACTAAATGATAAGAGGCATTAGGATAACCCTTGTTTGATACCCGTAATATAATTACTTCTTCCATATCGGTTGAGTAATTCCCCCACACCCTTTGCGTTGTACTCATCTTTAGTACACGATACCCCTAGTTAACCCCTCAGAGCCTATCCTTTTCGCGGTTCTCGTGATATTTTGGTTTTCCGGAATATCAATGAAGAGCATTGTTTACACCCCACTCCCAAATATACACCCAAATCGCCTTAGCCTACCCCTTATGCACTCACTTTTAGTGTAAATGTTTGTTATCACCCTAAACCCTTAGTTCAATTATCTAGTTGCTTGCATAAGTTGCTAAGTCGAGTCATATCCTTTGTATACAGTTTTGGGACGATTGGGATTCATGGGAAAAGTTAAAGTTTGTGAAATAACGGGAAGGGAACGTTAATTCAAATTCCCTTTGTTTGCGTAATAATGTACCCCAAGTGTTTTGATCTTTTCAATTCAGGTCAAATTAGTGTTAGAGTAATAAAAACTCAAGTGTAGGGATATGCCTATAAATCCCTATTATTTTGATGTTATCATAGAGGATGGTAGAGTAAAAGTGTAAAAAAAAAAAAAAAAAAAAAAAAAAATCGAAAAAAAATATAGAAAAGAAAAAAAAAAAAATAGAAAAAAAAATACGGGCTACCATCCTACATCTATCCTTTAAATGTATGTTTGTTTATTTCGTTACCTAGAGTTTTAGAGTGTCGAGTCTTGGCTTAGCAACGCCATTCTTCGTATGCATTTAACATAGAGATTTTTGACTTGCCACCACCAAATAGCCTATCCCACCAAACCCTTTGTTTCCTACCGTAAGCCTAACATTACAACCCTTTAAAAGACCTCTTTGATAGTCTTTCCTAGGTGCTTACGCCAAAGCGATGGAGGTTTGATCTATTCTCAAGCCTATGGTAATCTATGTACTAGGACCGTTAATGAGTGTTTATCTTCCATTTCCTATTTGTTATATTTCATATATACACCGAGAGAGATGTGAGTATCCAAACACCCCATGTGAGGTGCTAGTATGTAATTCCGTGCTTGTTATGACTTTTATGGGCTTATATGTGTTGTGGACCGTTTTGAATTAATGCTTCATGACCCCTAACTTATAAATTAATTGGTTAAAGCACATTTGCTTGAGGACAAGCAAATAACAAGTGTAGGGATATTTGATAAGGTTTTAAAAGGTACCATTTTGAGGGTCGTTTTAGCCCTTATTTGATCACTTTTGTTTCCGTTATTGCTTAATATCGCTCCTTTTTACTTTTAGGTCTCGTGAAGGCAAAATGCTGGAATGACACTTATTTGGACGAAAAGCGCGAATATATGAAGAAAATTGCCAAAGTCAAAATCGAGACACTCACGATTCTTTGAAAATAGAAGGGGACGGCGTCGGTGCTAATTGCGACGCCGTCCGAGGATTTTTGTGACGGTTCGTAACCCAAAACTCATATTTTCAAGAGACGACGTCCGGTTGTAAAAGAGTAGGCCGTCGCTACTCGGACGGCCTAGATGCAATCCGACGACGCCGGTCAAGAGGACGGCGCCACGGACATAAGGTGACGCCGCCGCAAGGTTAACGTGGCCAAGACGAAACCCTAATGACGGCGACACGACGGCGCCACGAAACATAAGGTGACGCCGTCGCATATGTAATCTTATATATAGAATCCGAATTTTTCGCTTTTAAGAGAGTCTTTTGGAGTAAAATCTAAAACCGAACCTAAGGTGTCTTGTACAAGATTTTAGGGTTTTAAACCCTATCTTACACCAAGATAAGTATTTACTTCATTAATTCAATTATGTCTTTGATTATTTGTGTGTATGCTTGCATGTTCTCCATGTCCCGCTAATTTATTTGTGTGTTTGCTTAGGAAGTATGAAACTTAATTATTGAATATTGATTGGTTGTTTCTTATCTTAGTTGATCAATGATCTAGTAATGCGATAGGTCATTCGTTGTGTACTTAATGCTTGATTCATCTTTGTGAACCTTAGAATATGATTACCGAGTAGTTGTAGGCTAAATTATCCAAAGAGTGCCTTAGAGTAAGAGTTTATCATCCCTAGTGGGTTTTGTAGACGAGACCCTTTGGTAAGTTCAAAGAGTTAGGGAGAAACGATACCCTACAACTTTAGACACACAACGCAACTAAGAATAAGGACGTGACAACTCAACCATCAATAGGAGATAATTAAGGAGTAGTACAACCTAAGTAAACACATCTTTAAACTATCATACGAGCACACATTAATTAGACATAGACTCCCACAACCTTAGTTTAGATAATTAGATAATAGTAGAGTAATCGGTAGAAATACCAACCCCCCAAATCCAATACCCGAGATTCGTACCTTTCCATTTCATAAAATATAAAAATACAAAAATAATCTTCTTCAACCTTAACCTTAGCGTAGTAACTTCTTACTAGCATTCCTATTCCCCTAGAGAACGATATCAATACCCGTGGCTTACCATAATTACTACACTACAACGATTAGGTTCACTGCCTAGGGTGTTATAAAACTTGCTCGAAGAAAAGGAAGTTTCCTTGACCCCGAACGACGCGTGTAGCGTTATCAGTTGTACTCATCTTTAGTACACGATACCTCTAGTTAACCCCTCAAAGCCTATCCTTTTCGCGGTTCTCGTGATTTTTTGTTTTCCGGAATATCAATGAAGGGCATTGTTTACAATCCACCCCCAAATGTACACCCAAATCGCCTTAGCCTACCTTGTATGCACTCACTTTTAGTGCATTATTGTTATCACATAACCCTTAGTTCAATTATCTAGTTGCTTGCATAAGTTGCTAAGTCGAGTCATATCCTTTCTACACAGTTTTGGGACGATTGGGACTCATGGGAAAAGTTAAATTTTATGAAATGACGGGAAGGAACGTTAAATTCAAATTCCCTTTATTTACGTAATAATGTGCTCCAAGTGTTTTGATCTTTTCAATTCGGGAAAAAAATGAAAAAAAAAATAGAAAAAAGAGAAAAAAAAAGAGTGTAAAAAAAATGAAAAAAACATACGGGCTATCATCCTACATCTATCTTTAAATTTATGTTTGTTTGTTTCAATTTATCTAGAGTTTAGAGTGTCGAGTCTTGGCTTAGCAACGCCATTCTTCTCATGCTTGTAAAATAAAGATTTTTTACTTGCCACCACTAAATCGCCTATCCCACCAAACCCTTTGTTTCCCCACGGTAAGCCTAAAGTTACAACCCTTTAAAAGACCTCTTGGATAGTTTTTCCTAGGTGCTTACGCCAAAGCGATGGATGTTTGATCTAATCTCAAGCCTATGGTAATCTATGTACTAGGACCGGTTAATGAGTGTTTATCTTCCATTTCCAACTTGATATATTTCATATACACCTGAGAGATGAGAGTATCTAAACACCACTTGTGAGGTGCTAGTATGTAATTTCCGTGCTTGTTATGAATTTTGCAGGGCTTATACGTGTTGTGAATTGTTCTAAACTAATGCTTCATGACCCCTAACTTATAAATTAATTGGCTAAAAGCACATTTGCTTGAGGACAAGCAAATACCAAGTGTAGGGATATTTGATAAGGATTTAAAAGGTACTACTTAATTTCATTCCTTTTCACTTTTTAGGTCTCTTGAAGGCAAATTGCTGGAATGACACTTATTCGAACGAAAAGGCGCGAATATATGAAGAAAATGGCCAAAGTCAAGAATCAAGACACTCAAGTCTTTGGGCCGAAGTCGACGGCGCCACTGACCTAATAGCGACGCCGTCGCAACACACCATGAGACGACTCAGAGAGAAAATTGCTATTTTGCACTTGACGGCATCAGGTTTAAAATAGTAGGGCGTCACAACTCAGACGGCCTAGATTTGGATCCCGACGGTGTCAGAAGATGAAGCCGATGGCGTCACAAGCATAAGGTGACGCCGTCACAACGTTGACGTGGCTAAGACGAAAACCTAATGGCGGCGACCCGACGACATCACAATCAAAGAGTGATGCCGTCGCATATTGTAACTCTATATATAGAGTTCGGGTTTTCAGTATTTTAGGGAGGTAGTTTTGTGGAGTAAAACCTAAACCGAACCTAGGCATCTTAGGCGAGATCTTAGGGTTTCATACCCTATTTTACAACAAGATAAGTGATTTACTTCATTAATTCAATTATGTCTTCAATTGTTTGTGTGTATGCTTGCATGTTTTCCATGTCCGGCTAATTCACTTGTGTGTTTGCTTAGATCTATGAAACCTAGGTATTGAATATTGATTGGTTGTCTCTTATCTTAATTGTGATTGACCTAGTATTGCGATAGGTCATTCGTTGTGTTTTTAATGCTTGATTAATCTTTGTGAACATTAGTTTATAATCACCTAGAGTTATTGTAGTCTAAACATCCAAAGGTAACCTTAGAGTTAGTTTATGAATCCTAGAGATTTCGTAGGCAATAACCTTAAGGTAGTCTCAAAGAGTTAGGGAAAAACACATACCCTACGACCTTAGAAGACACAATGCGTTAAGAATAAGGACGTGACAATTCAACCATCAATAGGAGATGACTAGGGAGTAATAGCATCTAAGTAAACACATTTTTAATAATCATAAGAGCACACAACAATAGACATAGACTAAACTCACCTTAGCTTAGTTAAATTAGATAAGTAGAGTAATCGGTAGAAATACCAAACCCCCCAAATCCAATACCCCGAGATTCGTAATTTCAATTTTCTAAAATATATAAAAAAGATAAAAAAAATAATCTTCCTCAACCCCAACCTTAGCGTAGTAATTTCTCACTAGCATTCCTATTCCCCTAGAGAACGATATCAATTCCCGAGGCTTACCCTAATACTACACTGCAACGATTAGGTTCACTGCCTAGGGTGTTGAAAAACTTGCTCGACGAAAAAGAAGTTCCTTTGACCCCGAACATGCGTATTCCTTGAAGAAAGAGTTTTGCAATACGACGAAGGTTTTATGAGAAAGATCAATTTTTAATCAAAAATACTTTTTTTATTTGAAAGAGAATACACATTCGATGTGCTAGAGAAAAGAAGAGATTTGCACATCGAATGGTTTTTCCAAAAGTATTTTTTCAATCAGAGATACTTATTGTGTTTGAAAATATGAATACACATTCGACATGCTAGAGAAAAGAAGGTTTGCACATCGAACGGTTTTTCCAAAAGTATTCGTCAATTCCAATCCTGGACCAAGATTGATTCAAGAGTGAATCGCCCCATCGTTTCTATCCAGTTGTCACAAGCTTGATCTTTAGAAAAGATCTCACATGTCACCCACCAAGAGCTTGTTTGATGTTGGCTCTAGAAGGATTTCCATCTTCATCGTGAATACTTGTACATATCACTCGGATGTTCTGGCAATTACCACAAGGATAATGCATAGGACTCTTATGATATATTCTTACTTTCCACATTGTGTGAAACAGCAAGTCTTTATTAATTTAGTCCTAATGAGATATTGTGGATGATCTCTTGGCTCTAGACTCAATTCTGCACATTTGGTTCCTATGCCGGAGACTAGAGAGAGGGTCTCCTTCTTCAATATCAACAATCTCTAAGAGAAAGTCGGTAGATAATGTCTGTTCCCCGTGAGAATGAAACAAGCCCTTTTAAGAGGAACTCGAGTAGCTTGGAAGATTAGTGTAGTGTATCACTGGGTCCATGTCGTCTTGTCTTCAATACCGGCGTTACCTTAGTAACCACCAGTAGCATATGAATTGAACCCGGTTTCTGCCCTAAGGTTGAATTATTGGAGGGCTATTTCTTTTCACCTTTTTTTTTACATTCATTTCTTTTTCATTCTTCAACCCTTGATTGCTTACCGAGACTTCATAACTAGAACCTTGTTGGGTTTATTCCAAGACTAGCTCATCTCATCCGCACTCTTCCCGTATCTCATTTTTATCCTTTTTTCATCATACCTAAGGACTCTACACTATCTAGTGGATTGTCCCTGGGTAGATTCCTCCGGCTCTGGCCGATCGTGGGAACTAATACCTAACCTCACCATCCTTATAAATCCATGCATAAAGTAAAATGGTCGGTCTTTTGGTACAGTTCATTCTTCCTTAAAACCAATTCAAAAATCATTTGGAAAATCAATCAAGGTACTTGTGATATAAAATCAAAGCATTTTGTACCTTAATAGTTTTGATCATTTAGAAATGCTCCCCCTCAACATGTGCATATGATTAGTAAATTGTTTAGCGCATGGAGGCAAGAGTTCTTTTAAAATAATTTCTTGATCACAATTTCCGTTAAAAAAGCCATTTGATTTTCATGGTAAATTCTCCCCCTTAATATGTGCATAGGATATTTGAAATCATTTTATCACATAGAGGAAAGAGTTCTTTAAAGTACTTCCACAATCACAAATGCCATAGAGAAAACCTTTAAAACTCAATCAAGGTACTTATAATAAAACATTGTAACCTTTGTACCTTGATAGTTTATTTTCATTTGAAATGCTCCCCCTCAATATGTGCTTCGAGATTCGAAAGCGTTTAGCACATATGGGAGAGCAGCCTGTACAATTGAATCAAATCGATCATCATTTATCAGATTTCATTATTAAATCACAAATTCTCCCCCGATCAAAAATAACAAACCCTTTGAGATTTTGGATCCCAAGTGATTTAATAAGGTTTAGAAAACATAGGAGAAAATGTGGCCATGTTTAAATACTCATCTTGTTTTTGGATAAATCCTCCTCCTCAACATGTGCATTGTGTATTTGAAATCGTTTGGCACATGGAGGCAGGGGTGCCTATAAAGGACTAAAACCGATTCCATTAAAAAAGATTTGAGATTTAAATCACGATCTCTCCCCCGATCAAAAACTTCAAACCTTTTGAGATTTGTGATCCCAATTGATTTAAATCATTTAAAAGATTTTGGAGAAAGACGTGGCAAAATTTAATTTTGAAAAATGACTGATAAGGAACAGTTTAAGACATTAAAGATTGTTAGTGTCACGTATGATTGTTTTAAGAGATCTTTTAGGTAAAATAAAACAATTTCACAATCAAACAAGAACAGAAAAAATTTCGTTTTGAAAGATCTTTGAGTTTTAAAGAAAATCATACCATGACATAACATTAAATCTTTAGATCACCACTTATTATTGTACAAACCGGACTTTTATGAAGAAATATCGTTTGAAAATATTTTAATACAAATCACTCTCCCCCTCAATCGATGACCGTAGTCAATGATTGAGTGACTTAGGTTTTGATAAAATGAAGTCCGGTGATTTTCAATATTTAGGTTCAGTTTATTTTCAAAACCAATATTTTTCCATTTTTCAAAACAATATTATTTAAAAATTGTTTAAAAAATGTATCATCACAATTATCCTACACAAAGATACGTTAGGTGGTGTAGAAGCTGCTTATGTTGTTGTTGTTGAGGGTTGGAAGAAAACCGTCTGCTGATGCAGTGAGACTTCTTACGTTGCATTATATCATGCCAACTCTCCATAGAAGTCAAATTAAGCTCCGTTTCTTCATTTGTCAGCCCAAGATATAGTTACCCTTTCCTTTCGGCATCCAATCATCTTGTATTGTGGGATCCGGATCGGGAACATTCTTACATACCAAAATACCTGCATACGTTAGTGGACATACAAACAGATATATGGTGGTTGATAAGGTTTTAAAATGTACCTTTTTGAGGGGTCGTTTAAGCCCTTATTTGATCACTTTTGTATCCGTTATTGCTTAATATCGTTCCTTTTCACTTTTTAGGTCTCTTGAAGGCAAAGCTTTGTAATGGCACTTATTTGGACGAAAAGGCGCGGATATATGAAGAAAATGGCCAAAGTCAAGAATCGAGACACTCAAGTCGCTAAATTACAAGGGACGCGGCGTCATCGCTAATCATGACGCCGTCGGAGGAATTTGTGACGATACGTAAGAGAAATTGCTAGTTTTTGGAGGACGGCGTCGGGCTTTAAAGAGTAGGTCGTCGCAACTCGCACGGCCTAGATTCAATCCAGACAGCGCCGAAGCTAAAGAGGACGGCGTCACAAGCATAAGGTGACGCCGTCGCAAGATTAACTTGGCCAAGACGAAACCCTAATGACGGCGACATGACGGTGTCACAAATCACAATGTGACGCCGTCGCACATGTAATCTTATATATAGAATCCGAATTTTTCAGTTTTAGAGAGTGGTCTTTTGGGGTAAACTTTTGGAGTAAAACCTAAACCGAACCAAGGTCGTATTTTAGAGTTCTAAACCCTATCTTACACCAAGATAAGTTTTTTACTTCATTAATTTAATTATGTCTTCAATTATTTGTGTGTATGCTTGCATGTTCTCCATGTCCGGCTAATTTACTTGTGTGTTTGCTTAGGGAATATGAAACTTAATTATTGAATATTGATTGGTTGTTTCTTATCTTAGTTGATTAATGATCTAGTAATGCGATATGTCATTCGTTGTGTACTTAATGCTTGATTAATCTTTGTAAACCTTAGGTTATAGCACTTTGAGTTGTTGTAAGCTAAAATATCCAAAGAGGCCTTAGAGTTAGAGTTTATCATCCCTAGTGGGTTTTGTAGACGAGACCCTTTCGTAACTTCAAAGAGTTAGGGAGAAACACATACCCTACAACTTTAGACACACAACGCAACTAGGAATAAGGACGTGACAATTCAACCACCAATAGAAGATAATTAAGGAGTAGTAAAACCTAAGTAAACACATCTTTAAACTATCATACGAGCACACAATAATTAGACATAGACTACCACCACCTTAGTTTAGATAATTAGATAATAGTATAGTAATCGGTAGAAATACCAACCCCCCAAATCCAAACCCCGAGATTCGTACTTTTCCTTTACTAAAAAAACATAAAAGATAAAAATAATCTTCCTCAACCCCAACCTTAGCGTAGTAACTTCTCACTAGCATTCCTATTCCCCAGAGAACGATATCAATTCCGTGGCTTACCCTAATACTACACTACAACGATTAGGTTCATCGGCTAGGTGTTGAAAAACTTGCTCGACGAACCCCGAACGCTGTGTAAGCGTATCAAGTTTTGGCGCGTTGTCGGGAATAGAATAGCTAGTTAGTAGTCCACCTCGCTTAGGTTTCTTTACTTGATTCCTATCAAGTAATTTTTTTCTTTTATTAGCTTCCTTGTAGTCTATCCCCTTCTTTGTGTTTGTGTTCAGAAACCCTTTCATTTGTCGCTATGGCAAGTGAAGTTGCATTTGAATCATTAACAAATGAGGAACAATTGAATTTCGCAAGTCGGGTTCGTTTTCATTGTTCTGATAAATTTGTGAGTGATCTTAAAGATATCCAAAAGAACAAGGGTGTAATATTGGATGGATTTGATATATTTTGTGTTTGTGTGGCTTCTATTCAACGATCGTTGTCAAGATCAACTCCTTTTAGTGACACCATCTTTAGAATTTTTCAAAAAAGCCTCCTATGCATAAACCTTCAGTTGTTACAACTTGAGGAAATGGATAAGAAGGATTTATCTAACCTTAGGCATCATGATCAAAAAGACCTAGTTTTAAGAACATGAAACCTAAACCCAAACAAGATTGTGAGATGGTTGAAGCTAAAATACCTAGTTGCATGTGTGGGATAGATTTCAAACATTTAGGAGATCTAGATATAATGGAGAAAAAGGTGGAAAATCAAGCCCACAAGCCCTACCATCACTTGAGGAACACACATCACCTATAACTTACCCGGAAGAAGTAGAAGAGACTATAGGAGCCCGATTGATAGAGAACCTTTGGACCAAACGCCACTAGAGAATGTAGGTTTATATGCTTGTTGTCATGACCTCTCTTAGTCCTAGGGAAGTTCCTAATTTTGATGAAGCTGGAGCCTCAACCAAAAACCTTACCCAATGTTCCGTCATTAGATGTGAATCTTGGAATTGAATTAGGTCCCAATCCACCCATCAAAATAGATAGTCCGGGTAGTTGCTTGATAAAGGTGGTAGATTCTAGGCCATGTAGAGTGGAAGCTAATATAGGAGTAACCCATGACCTTACACACTTATATCACCTATTCATGGTTGATAACAAGAAATATTATGGGTTTAAACCGGGTTTATTAGGTCAAGATGGATCCTTAACTAAGAATCTTTTGAAGTTGATTGAAGATGATCCATTTTTAGGAGAGAGATTTGATTCACCCGCTACACCAATTGAATTAGGTAAGGTTATAATGAATAGAGCACACTCCTTTGAGCACATAAATCACCCATCACCCTCTCCTCACGTAGCAAATTTCCACCCTAAGGGTGTGTATCGCTACTATCACCCGCCCTTAAACTTAAGTGTAGGGAAAACCTCCCCTTTATCCGTTAAATAAGGGTAGAGTCATGCTCGTGACTCGAACAAAAATAAGCGCTTCTTGGGAGGCAACCCATGTGTCTTTGTTTTTCATTTTCATTTGTGTGTCATATATCTTTTATTAATTGTTTATTCTCATGATTGAATTTGTAAAAATGCTTTATTTTGTCTTTAACCTCGTCTTAATTACATATGAAGGTATTTTACATAAGGGATAAGTGTAGGGAGGATTACACACGTTTTCAAAGGAAACGTGAACAGGAGAATTACAATTATTTAAAAGATATATATGTGTGTTTGTTAGAGTCAAATGCTTGTATCGAGTCATAATGGATGTTTTGCAGGAATTTTTCCAGATTCTAAAGATATAAATTTTCCGAAATTTTTCCGTAAAATCGCGAGACCGCTTTTTGTCGGGATAACCGACGCGTCAGATCGCAACCGACGGCGTGAAGGAGTAAAACATCGATTACTTTTTCTCGTTTTCGAGCTACTTAAAATTTTTGGAATTTTCGGTCTTAATTTTCTTAGAAATTGTAAACATCCATTCCACAAGCATTATATCCTAGTTTAAATCAAGTCTTATATATTATTACCGCCGATTTTACGCGAAGGTTTCGTTTGTTTTCTTCAAGTGTGCAGGTTTTGTTTATCAAGAAGAAGTTACATAAGTTGGAAGGAGCTTTTCACGCATACATTCTTCTTGGAAAGGATTTAACCACTACTTCACACACGGATCCTACCGAGCTAATCAGGGGAGTATTAGTTTCTTTCGTTTTTGATTACCTTCTTTTATCATAACTTTGATACTTTCGGGGAACATTTTGGACAATGTTCAGTTTAAGTGTAGGGAGGGAAAATAAAACGGGAACTTTGAAACTATGCTTATCCTTGATTATTTGCTTTGTCTAATTGCATTTGCGTAATAAACCATGAGAAAATGTCGGTTAGGGTAATTTTGGCACCAAATTTAAAAATTTTCATGACATATAGGAGTGGGCCATTAGTCTTAACAAAAGCGTCTCACAGATAGGAAGTTATATGACTAGCACAAAACCCTTTACCACTTAAATTCCACCAAAAATGTGAGGATCGCCCTTAGATTAGTAGGAATTAAAAGCATTCATCTTTAATGCTTAGAGTGTGAACCGGTAGTATATTAGATTCTAGAACTTGTTTTGTGATGCATTCCGAGATCGCTAGTAAGACTACACTTGTGTAGTTAGGAATAACTAAATGATAAGAGGCATTAGGATAACCCTTGTTTGATACCCGTAATATAATTACTTCTTCCACATCGGTTGAGTAATTCCCCCACACCCTTTGCGTTGTACTCATCTTTAGTACACGATACCCTAGTTAAACCCTCGAGCCTATCCTTTTCGCGGTTCTCGTGATGTTTCGGTTTTCCGAATTTCAATGAAGAGCATTGTTTACACCCCACCCCAAATGTACACCCAAATCGCCTTAGCCTACCTTGTATGCACTCACTTTTAGTGCATTATTGTTATCACCCTAAACCCTTAGTTCAATTATCTAATTACTTGCATGAGTTGCTAAGTTGAGTCATATCTTTGTACACGCTTTGGGACGATTGGGACTCATGGGAAAAGTTAAAGTTTTAAATGACTAAAAGGAACGTCAATTCCCTTATCTGCGTAATAACGTACTCCAAGTGTTTTGATCTTTTCAATTCAGGTCATATTAGTGTTAGAGTAATAAAAACTCAAGTGTAGGGATATGCTATAAATCCCTATTATTTTGATGTTATCGTAGAGGATGGTAGAGTAAAAGTGTATGAAAAAAAAAAAAAAAAAATTAGAAAAGAGAAAAGAAAAAAAATAGAGTTAAAAAAAAAAAAAAAAAAAAAAAAAAAACATATGGGCTACTATCCTACATCTATCTTTAAATTTATGTTTGTTTATTTCAGGTTATCTAGAGTTTAGAGTGTCGAGTCTTGGCTTAGCAACGCCATTCTTCGTATGCATTTAACATAGAGATTTTGACTTGCCACCACTAAATAGCCTATCCCACCAAACCCTTTGTTTCCTACCAGTAAACCTAACGTTACAACCCTTTAAAGACCTCTTTGATAGTCTTTCCTAGGTGCTTACGCCAAAGCGATGGAGGTTTGATCTATTCTCAAGCCTATGGTAATCTATGTACTAGGACCGGTTAATGAGTGTTTATCTTCCATTTCAATTTGCTATATTTCATATACACCGAGAGATGTGAGTATTCAAACACCCCATGTGAGGTGCTAGTATGTAATTCCGTGCTTGTTATGACTTTTATGGGCTTATATGTGTCGTAGACTGTTTTAAACCAATGCTTCATGACCCTAACTTATAAATTAATTGGCTAAAAGCACATTTGCTTGAGGACAAGCAAATATCAAGTGTAGGGATATTTGATAAGGTTTTAAAATGTACCTTTTGAGGGTCGTTTAAGCCCTTATTTGATCACTTTTGTATCCGTTATTGCTTAATATCGTTCCTTTTCACTTTTAGGTCTCTTGAAGGCAAACCGTCAGAATGGCACTTATTTGGACGAAAAGGCGGATATATGAAGAAAATGGCCAAAGTCAAGAATCGAGACACTCAAGTCGCTAAATTACAAAGGGACGGCGCCATCGCTTAATCTGCGACGCCGTCGGAGGAATTTGTGACGACACGTAAGAGAAATTGCTAGTTTTTGGAGGGGCGTCGGGCTTTAAAGAGTAGGCCGTCGCAACTCGCACGGCCTAGATTCAATCCAGACGGCGTCGAAGCTAAAAAGGACGGCGTCACAAGCATAAGGTGACGCCGTCGCAAGATTAACTGGCCAAGACGAAACCCTAATGACGGCGACACGACGCGTCACAAATCACAAGGTGACGCCGTCGCACATCTTATATATAGAATCTTTTAGAGTGGTCTGGGTGGAGTAAAACCTAAACCGAACCAAGGTCATAGGTAATCTTATATATACCGATCCGAATCCCGACCGAATTTTTCCACAAGCCGATAACATGATTTTCGGGAGAGTGGTCGGTTTTGTTTGTTGGGTAAACTTTTGGAGTAAAACCTAAACCGAACCAAGGTCATGATTTTAGGGTTCTAAACCCTATCTTACACCAAGATAAGTTGTTTACTTCATTAATTTAATTATGTCTTCAATTATTTGTGTGTATGCTTGCATGTTCTCCATGTCCGCTAATTTACTTGTGTGTTTGCTTAGGAATATGAAACTTAATTATTGAATATTGATTGGTTGTTTCTTATCTTAGTTGATTAATGATCTAGTAATGCGATAGGTCATTCGTTGTGTACTTAATGCTTGATTAATCTTTGTGAACCTTAGGTTATAGCACTTTGAGTTGTTGTAAGCTAAAATATCCAAAGAGGCCTTAGAGTTAGAGTTTATCATCCCTAGTGGGTTTTGTAGATGAGACCCTTTGGTAACTTCAAAGAGTTAGGGAGAAACGCATACCCTACAACTTTAGACACACAACGTGATGCGTGCCAAACAGTCAAGCTAAATCACACAAGCCCGCCACTTGTGAATGGCGGACCGTAACCAGACTTAAACCGCTTGAAGACGAAGTCAATGAAGATCTGGGGAGTATAGTGTTTCCCCGGGTCGTTATGTCCCAGCGAGCTATGCAATGGATTACCAAACGAATAGTGATCGGGAGATTTGAACGGAAAAGGAGATTTGGAATTATTATAACTACAGAAAAAGGACATAAACTACAAGGGCTAAAATGAAAATTAAAGGAGATTAAAAAGATAAAAACTATTAAATAAATGCTATCACTATAATTAAAATGATGTTTTTGTTTTTATGTTTTTATAAAACTGAATTAAAAACTACGCGACGTACAACTAAAAACGTGAAACTTACACAAGATTAATCCTAAAAATATGAAAATGATGTTTTTACAATCCTAATGATAAAAGAAAATTATTAGAAAAAGAAAATTATTTTTAAAACTAATTATCTAATTAAAAACTATTTTTAACTATTAATTAATTACCTAAAATACAAGAAAATGGGAAATTAGGCTAGAAAAATAAAATTAAGACTTGGAAAAGTCTAAAATATCAAAATAGACTTTTCAAAACTATTTTTGTATTTTTTCGATTATTTTCTATTTTCTAGGAATTTTAAACTATTAAAACTAATTAAATTATTTAAAATACAATTTTAACTAAGAAAATATAGAAAAATACTTTTTTGGCTTTTTATATTTATCTTAACATAATAAAAATGAAAAAATATTTTTTGGAACTTTTTCTCAATTAATTGCAATAAAAGCTAATTAAAAATGATTAAAAACTGAATTTAAATAAGAAAAATACTAAACAGTGTCTAAAAATTATGAAAATTTCAGGGAAAATCTAAAATTGTATTCTAAAGCAGAGAAAAATATAAAAACTAGGGCTTAAGTGGAAGAAATCAGAGCTGCTATGTAAATGGAGATGGAATAAGCACTCTATAATAAGCTAATAAGCTTTAAACTACACCAACTGACTACATAAGCTAGACAACTCTGAAACTACTCTAAGGGAACTAATTGCAACTACTCCTAATCTCTAATCGCCAGATTACAAAGATTAAGCTAAATGACTACTAAAGCGAATAAGCAAATCATCCCACTGCTTAAGCACTAGCAACGACTTATCTAATGAGCTACAGAGAAAACAAAAGTATGGCTCTCAAGCCAACCAACCAAAGATCATTCACCCAAATATTCAGCTAATAAGGACAAGTCATGAAGAAGGTTGAGATCAAATAAAAAGGCATAAATGGAGCAATTGGTCATTGAATGCGAAACAAGTGAAACAGGTACCTACTATAAGCTAATGTAACTGCTTATTTAATAAGCTAAATCAAAAACCAGAATTGTGGACTTGAAGACCACCTAGCCAACTATACTTAAACCAAAAATGAGACCCCATCTACTTGAAATGAAGACTGTGCAGTTGCTGCACTTTCTGCACAAACTGGGTCTTTCGACAGATTTGACTTTTTAAAATCAGTAATGAGCTTTGACTTATGTGAGATTTAGAAGCAAATCATGGACTGAATAAGATGCAATATGTTGAAATGAAACTATATCAAGCTACTTTATCAACTTCTAAACCTATGTGACAGATTTGAGAAACTGTTTTTAACAGTAGGTTCATACAAGACAGTGGTGAAATGATTTTGACTTAATATGCAAACCGAGACAAAATGGCGGTAAGACAATAGCGATATTACAATATTAGACTATCACAAGATCCAAACAACTGAACTACTCCATAAAATAACCTCTAAAGCGGTCTAAACAAGCAAACCAAACACCCTCGTATGGATGATAATCAAATTGAAACAAACCAAACACGTAAACCATTTTATTTTATGATCAAATTAGCTTCAACCAATCTAAATACTACTGTTTGAACAGGTTTTAATAGATTAAGACTACAATTATATTAAGTGCAAAAACTTGTGAAAACTACTTACAAGAGTCCAAAGCCACAGTGGCTAGCAACATGTGAAACAAAGAACCACTCCCTAATTCAAACAAACCCAAATAGTTGTAAATCACCCCATTTCCATGCCTGCATCAACCCATCCCCATTTCTGCACCATTTTTTACCTGTGTTGACTTTTGTTGACCAAGGTCCAAAAGTGAATGAAACTTCAATGTGAGATTATGGAAAGCTTTTATGAGCTTATATGAGCTTGTTTGAAATTGAAATTGAGCTGTTAAAAGCTTAAGCAGATGAGTTTGAAAACACAAATCTCAACAGTGGACATAAAGAGTGAATATTGAACATTAACTAGAATTGGTACTTGAAATAAGTTGTAAAACACTTAAATATCTTTGTTGAATACAAATAAGCTTGCAAGTACAAATGAAAACTAATTTAAGATAAGTTAAGCTAAAAACGACATCTATGGTAGAAAAAATAAAGACTAAGTCTTCCTTGATGCATCCTCTTGGACTTTATATACCCAAATCTGTCTCTCTCCTCCTTCTGAATAGTTCCCACTAATAAAATTCACCATTGGATCACTGCAATTGATCCTGGCCATTCAATTGCTTTTTGGCGCCAATTTTGGTTTAACAGTTTGTGAGATGATTGAGTGTTAGGTTTGGGGTATTAAATGAGCCTTGGCTTCTTGTGTTTGGAGGGGGGGTGTAGGTGATGATGGAGTGAAGATGGAGTGTGATCAGAAGAGTTGCAGGATTGGGGAAATGATGGAAATGGTAACATGTGAGGGAGAGAGGGAAAGCCAGTGGTCAAAATGGTTTGACTGGGTATTAAATAAAGAGGGGGTCCAATTTGTTGTAATGACAGGGTCACAAAGGGTAGGCAGGGGTCATTTGCAATTTTGACTAGTCCAAAAGGTGTATTAAAGGGTTTAGAATACAAGGGCCTAACTTGTAATTTCTGAAACTGAAGGGACTAGAACTGCCAAATCTGCAAAGTTGATGCAAGGGCTGAAATTGACAAGTGTTAATAGTATAAGGACCAAAGTTGCCATTTTCACATTTTCCAGGGACCAATTCTGCCAATTTTGAAAGTTGAAGGACCAATTTGTAATTTTCTCAAACTTTTGATATTTTTCACCAAAGGACTAAATTTGACAAGTTTTGACTTTAAAAGGACCTTTGGTGACTTTACTTTTGAAATTATGTGCTCAGGGACTGTTTTTGACAATTTTAGAAACTTGGGGGACTAAAACTGCAATTTTTGCAAATTTGATATGTTTTTCATCTGATTTTAATATTTTTGCATTTAAAACACATAAAACACTGATTTGTGATATTTTGATCATTTTGATGTGTTTCTGAGTGTTTTCAGATGATTTTGCAGTTTATATTGTACAAAAATGATGAGTATTTACACACTCATCACAACGCAACTAGGAATAAGGACGTGACAATTCAACCACCAATAGAAGATAATTAAGGAGTAGTAAAACCTAAGTAAACACATCTTTAAACTATCATACGAGCACACAATAATTAGACATAGACTACCACCACCTTAATTTAGATAATTAGATAATAGTAGAGTAATCGGTAGAAATACCAACCCCCCAAATCCAAACCCCGAGATTCGTACTTTTCCTTTTCTAAAAACATAAAAGATAAAAATAATCTTCCTCAACCCCAACCTTAGCGTAGTAACTTCTCACTAGCATTCCTATTCCCCTAGAGAACGATATCAATTCCCGTGGCTTACCCTAATACTACACTACAACGATTAGGTTCACTGCCTAGGGTGTTGAAAAACTTGCTCGACGAAAAGGAAGTTCCTTTGACCCCGAACGCGCTGTGTAAGCGTATCAGTGGTCGACAACACCCAAATAGCAATCGACTAATAAAAGTCAATCCAACATATCAATCATATCATAAAAGGTATGGGAATAATGTTTTCATCAAACTATAATCATCTAATCCTAACAATCATATCTTAGGCACCTAGTCCTTCAACGTAGGTTAACATCATTTTACATTTAAGTATATAGGATAAATAGATAAGCCCGTTAGATGATATAGATTTGAAAACATTCTCCCCCTCAATCAATGACTAATTTTCTAAAAAGTTTAAAAGTGCTGAAGTCATTGATTGAGTTATCAATTTTTTCACAAAAACTCTGAATCTGATTGATTTTCAAGCAACTCATTTGCCACCATTATTGAAAACAACAAATATTTTTCAGAAGAATTTATAGAAGGAAAAACATTTGTGTAGGAACAGCAGTCCTTCGACATACTTTCCTCAATTTAGTTTTAGGATAAGTGCACGAAATATTTGAAAATTGGTTTAGCGCAGCACTTTCCTTTCTTGAAGAACGGGTTGCTATTGGAAATAATAGCAAGCCATAGTTTAAGTACGGGTTACAGTCTGAAATAACTGTAAGCCATATTTTTAGACATGTTTTGGAAAAAGAATATTTACATCTCCTGCTCGAACTTCATCTATGGTCCCGTGCCATTATTGAATGACATTTCTAAGACTGCAGATGTTATCGATACCAGAAGACATGTATTGAGAAAACATATTTTTGGTCTTTTTCAAATTTTCTGATTTTTATGGGTTTTTGTTGGTTTTATATTTTTCTATTTTCTTTTTGTTGGTTTTATATTTTTGTATTTTGGTTTTTGATAAATATTTACAAAGATAGAATATATGATATAGTTTAAGAAAGATGATGAGACGATTACCGAGATAAGGATATCAAAAAGCCCCGTTGTTGAAGATAGAAATTGTCATCTCTTAAACATCCACCACCAAAGCTTCCGAGGCTCTTGAAAAGAAGAAATTGAGCCTTTAAGAATGCGAGACTTTGGCAGCTTCCCCCAAACTGAAAATCCTTTAGTTGAGCAGATTCGAAGCTCTATTTCAAGCTTGCCTTAGCCAGGTGCACAAAGAAGCACACCATTATCGTAAATCCCGCTGCTCCTTTTAATAACGATAATCGAGATTCTCCGTTCGGAGTTATATCATCAAAATAGAAGAACAGCAACGTATCATCCCATATTTAAATAATCTTCTCAAATTTCTTTTCCACTGAAATCTGAAGCGATCCATTCCAAAAAGGTGTCAAGAGAACAATTCCCCTGAGTAGTTGAATTGATGCGCCGGTCTCTTTGTATAATGCTCAAGAACTCTCCGAATACCCATCATGAGGGAATGAAAACACCTCCCAATGTTCACATTTTCTTCCCGGATGATCGAGTATGAAGCTCAAGAACCCAAGTACACCAATACCCAAGAACTCTCCGAATACACATCATGAGGGAATGAAACACCTCCCCAATGTTAACATTTTTCTTCCCTGATGATCGTGTATGAAGCTCCAGAATCCGAAGTACACACATTCCCACCGAAAGAATAACTGATAACACCTCCCTCATGTTATACATTTATCTCCCCTGAGAATGTCATACTTGTGCACCTCTTTTATCTTCAGAAACTTTCTCTTCCATCACTTCCCCCACATAGTTGGAATTAGAACACTAAACGCCATGAGTCAAACCTTGAGTTTCTCTGCGGTAATGACATACGTCTTCCTGGGATATCTTCAATCACTTAGAAGTATTAAGTTTATCAAGTTTACTCGCGTTTAGTTGCGTGTCTCCTTCCCCCTTTCTGTTTTTGATACTTCAAAATAAGCAACACGTTATACGTCCAGGTATTTGAAATCTTTTGAGAAGAATACCATTAGCTCAATTACATCTGTGAGAATCAACTTGCTGAAGAGTGTGAGCAAGTCTAATTGGGGATTAAATCTGACTTTTCACCCTCCCTCAATTAGTGCTCTCCCCGAGACCGACAATCTATTTGATAAATGCCCGGTTTAAGAAGAAGTCTTTGGATAATCAAATGCAACTCATCTTCAGTCTTCTAACATATAGCAGAAAATGTAGAACCGACTGTAGACTCGACCTTCTTCAAGATTGCCCGGTTGGGGAATAGATAGTTAACATCTTCATCACACCAAAAAGCATCCCCATTAACTTACATCTTGCAAATCCCCTTGACTAAAATCCCTCCTAATCAAACAAGAACAGAAAAATGTTCATTAAGGAAATCAGCAATCAGCCCTCAACGAACACACTAAATGGTAACACCAAACTACCAATCACATCAAACAAGAACAGAGAGATTGTTCGGAATCATCATGTTGATGTGTACGTGAAGCATTAACCGGAAATACTTTTTCAATAGACTCATCAGTCCGTGAGAAGATGTCAACCAACGGCTCTTAGAAGAAAAACTCCATGTGAAGATGACCCGATAAGAAGAAGCTCGGTTCTTACATGAGTTTGGAGCCGTTTGACCATTTATTCTCAGAAAAAAAAAATCAACCATGCAGTAATTTCACACTTCTTCTCCCCCTCAAGAATTGCATACGGAGATGCCATTCTTGACTAAACAAGTGATTATCTTAATAATGTATTCCATTCACACTTCTCCCCCGCAAAATTAGCACATGATGTCGCCATCGTCATTATAGTTGAGCAAGTAGAATAAGAAAACAATCAACAGTAGTTCGGTTCACTTGATGACTGATAGCGCATGGAAAAAGCATGAAGCATGTTGATGAGAATGGTCACAGTAAGAAGATTTCTCTTCTTCAGAAGATAATATGCACTGAAACGTACACATTTCTTTTCTTTAGAGAACGAGACTTGAACTGTTGTGTTCAAACGTCATAATCTCTCTCTTTTCTACCTCTCTTGGCAAACATGTAATCAACCCCATTATCATTCAGTAGGCTCTTTGTCGTGACAGCTGATGGAGAAAACCCAGTATGATGAATTTGACCCTGAAGTAAACTAACCCGAACTCGTGACTTAAACTTACACATATGTAACAAAGAGCGGTGCCGATTTCCATTAGCATCTCTAAGTACTCTCTAAGTACTCTATACTCTTCAACCAACCAACCAACCATCAAGTATAAGACGTACATCACCTCTTGAAAATCCACAATTGAATGTGACACTGAGCACTACAACGTAACTCCTTAAAGTGATAGTTATTTTGTGGTGATAAGAGCCCAATTCCCCCAAGTGGTAAAAGAAAAAGAAAAAGTTACCCAACAATAACTAGATTTCCAAGTCTTCATTTTTGATGATAAGCTCGAACAAGGATCATGAAGAATCTTCATCCAACCATCCCCGATACCTTCAGATACTAAGTACACTCGCCCGTGAAATTTTACTTCAACCTCAAATAAATAATAGTGAATTAACCCTGTTGTCACACCTTCTGGTTAAAAGCTCAAATCTAGCCTTCTTTGACGTTTTAAATGAACTATGATAATGGTTTTCATCCCGACCATGGTTTAATGAGCATATCCCCGTAAAACTTTGTAGTAACCAACCTGCCATGAAGACAATCCAAACAAACACCCAATTCATGAAGTACACCCTTTTATCCCTTCTTTGAAGCAGAAACCGTAGCACCAGCATCAGATAAGATCCCGAAATACACTTTCCTTTCTCCAGGATGGTTCCATCATCACGGGATTTTACAATTCTATAGTTTAAACCGAGAAATAGTTTCTTTCGCGGGATTTTACAAAACCAAGAATAAACTGTAAGATAGATCCGGAAATGCACTTTACTACTACTAGGATGTTGCCATTGTCACGGGATTTTACAAATCTATGATTTAAACCGAGAAATAAATTCTTTCGCGGGAATTTACAAAATCAAGACAAAACCGTAAACATTGTTAGCTTGAAAGTGTTATGACAACTTTGGTTTCGGTGAATATCTGTTTTTAGGGGAACATGCAGCGGTTCATCAACGGTTTATTATCCAACATCAACAATATCATCAAACATCCAATAAACACTTTGGTAAACACATCATTCACGCATTCTGTCGGCTATTGCAGTGTCAACATGGTGAAGTAAACCCAATATGCCAAACTTGATCATGAAGTGAAATTCCCCAGATTTGTTACTTGAACTTGTACTAATCCTTGTGAAAAAGAAACGGTGTACCCAATGTATCAAACCTCTTGACATATCCTCAACTGCGTGAGACACCGAAGTGATAGCTATGTTGTTGGTTAAGCAAGAAAGAATCACAACCGTAACTAAATAGCCAAGTCTTTATCACACTCAACAAACGCCCAAACATGTCATCTTCGCGGAAGGGTAGAAAGAAAGAAAACGAAATAAGTAAACTCTCCCGGAAAACTCCACTTCAAACTCAAGTAGGAAATACCGAACACAAACAACCCCGTAGTCAACCTCGTTCCAATAACAATTCAGGCCGAGACAAATTTTTGAAAAATGTATAAACCAAAGTATCAAGCCTCATAACACGTCAAATCTCATCATCACTCCAAATCTTATCGACAGATCATTTCAGAAAATCTCATCATTAAATCACATAACACAAATCTCATAATCAAATCTCTTCAAACTCAGTCTCATAAAATCCAAAACTCATTATCCAAGTGTGAGAGGCCCATCATTCCATTTCACAAAACACACACCCGGATCAAAGAATGATGAGAAATCACAGCCCAATTCATTTTCATACAATGTCCGACCAATTAACAATCCAAGTCCAAAACCACGAAATACAATTTTGATTCAAAACGATCATATCCAAATAAAACCTAACTTCACAAAACTCAAATACTACAACGTCTTAGAGAGAATAATCACATCGTCCAAATCCAAAATATTTCATGAGGTGAGCGCCCCTTGACTTGTCACAAATCCAAATATATAGACATTAGCTTATACGAATTATAACACCAAAAGCATTCGGCCCATACATATTCGTATATTCTCAAGGGACAATCTCCAAATGCATGAGGCCCATATTCGAAACATATCACAGCCCATTAGACACAAATTCAAACCCTAAATGTATGATGTATAAAACGCTGCATATATCACTCATGCCCAAAAAAAATACTCTTATCAAACCCTAAACTCACTCATAAACATAACGCCTATCATCAAATCTCTCCCAAAACCGAGCAAACAACAATCATCTCCTAAATAATATTACAGATCAGTCGAATCCCAACTTCATCTTTACACCCAATAATCACTCAACAAGACAAGCCGCCTCCTTTTCTTGATCATATCATTACCCCAAATAAATCATTCGATTGAACAGAAAATACATCTAATCAAAGACGGAACTCCCATGAAAGCCTCGCCACAGGGATGGCTAGAAGGTCATTAATGCCACAGGGATGGCATGATACTATGGAACGGTTACAAGAATTAATCCACAGATTTAAGGTAAGATAACTTTAGGAATAACTCGTTTGTTAATTGTATATAACCGACCATAAGAAAAATGATTTAACATCGATTGTTAAACTCATTTCTTAGATCGAATATAAACATGGTCTATGATGAAAAAGGTTCACACAAGAAAAGTTTTGTGGAGATTGGACACATAATTGAACCCATTCTAAGATTCATCAATTAATATGATTCCGTATATATTTTGAGTCTAGATCAGTGATGATAGTTTTGTGATATATTGACCTTCGAAGTCAAGATGAACTCTTTGATTTATCACGATATGATTCTGAGATCTATTAACTTTTGGTTTAGGGTCGATTCTAGATGATATATGAGATAGAGTTATGTATATGTTGGTGACAGTGGTATAATTAGAATCGAATGGAGTTGATTGAGGTTGTGTATGGACTGGTTTTTATACAATAATGATGGTCTTATTTATTTCCTTTTTATTTCATTATTGTATTTGTAACTGAGTTGATGAGGACTGAAGGTGAATTGAAATTGAGGTAAACAAGTGTCTTGTGAAGATTAAGTAGAATCATTTGATTTAGACTTGGTATGTGTTTGTTGATGTTTGGTGTACCGTTAAGTGTTGTTTTGTGTTAAGGACAATCAAGTCGCAACATCTTCAAAACTGTTTTTTCAAAACGCTTGCAAGAACAGGTCAAACTGCTTTTCCTTCTTACAAACCAAACCGCATAGTTTATTTATCAAACACAAATCGCATCTGCTTTAATCTTAGACAAATCATTTCCTTCATTATGACAAAACGCAAGCTTGATTTTTAACACAAATCGCTATCATTTTTCCATTCAAATCGCTTGCACCATTTCAGTTTTGAATACTCAAACCTCTAAATGAAACAAAACGCAACATGAGTCAAAACTCATATGCAACACAAATCGCATCAGTCATATGTAACAAATCGCATTTGACTATAGAGACAAACCGCATATTTGTAAATTAGACAAACTGCATTTGACTTTGACAGTTGACTCAATAGTCAAACTGTTTCATAGATGCACAAATCGCTTCTTGACATAAAGACAAATTGCTTTCAAGACACAGGACCACAAGTCGCTCATATGAATGTATGCATATAGAAATCGCTTTCAAGAAGCAGGACCACCAAATGCTCACATACTAAGGACTGCAACCCAGAAAAACATGACAAACACATGAACAGAACAGCTGCTTTCACATCAGATAGTCAATCAAAATAAAACAGCAGACATATTCCTAGCGTCATAAAACCAGTAATCTTAAAAATAAGACAGTTTAGATAATGTATGACCACATCATACAACACAACCAGTAACCATATGTATGACAACATCAATGTAAAAAAATAGATTAAGCAACGACGTTAAACAATATCACGACTATATCACCACTTATCAAACAAATCTACAACCACAACAAACCGCAACCAAGACTCGACCAAACCGCATACAAAAACCGCTCAAAAACCGTATGAATCATCAAGAACAACACAACCATGGCTCTGATACCAATTGTAGGATCGTAAATAATATGTTGCTTAGATGATTCGGGTGGTCTAGGATGATGATAGTATATGAATGCCATGGTTAGAGAGATGAAGAGAGTAGAGAGGGAATTCTAGAGAGATAAACAAAAGTGTAAAAGGTTAGATTAGAACTTCCAACCCTCTACCTTGGGAGGTAGAGGGTATTTATATCTTACAACCTAAACGACCTCTTGACGGCCTGTGGATCAGGTATACAGTGGGTAAAGACCCGTCCTTCCTCCACGGTGTTACACTAGACTATTCTACACTACAAACTAACTAATAAACTACTAAATAACGTAAATAACTACACGTCTACGAGCTAACATATGCTAGACCATAATTGGGGTGACCGACACTTTAACATGGAATTTCCAATTCCTAACAATAAAATAGGATGATAAAAGGTTTTTAACAAAAAAATTCCTTTTATTTATTTATTATTTTTTTTTTAAATAATTTTCCAAAAACAAATTTTGGAAAAAAATTCGAAAAAAGTATAAGGAAGGTGGATGCAATTTTCTTCAAACGACAGGGACAATTTATGTAGTTTACCGTAGGGACGGTGGATGCAATTTTTAAAAATACGAAGGGTAAAATGGTCATCACAGGTTTTTACTACTACAAAAATGTCAACATTAGTACTTACAAAAGTATTTTTTTAGTTCGCTACTTAGAAGAGTATTTTTGGACAAGTATGATAATTTTTAATGGTATCAACCCGAAGAATTATCATACCTGTTCTGGTATTATTCTTTTTTCCATGAGTTTTGTTTCTCAAAAACAGGTATACACGGACTTCTTCATAAAATTAAAAGCTATTTGTTTATAATTTACTAACGTCCATGGCTTTGTGTGCATGCATCTCCCAAGTATACATTCATGCATGAAGCAAAGAAAGCTCCAAAGATATCATTTTATGATTACGTTGTCGTAGGCGGTGGTACCGCTGAAATTCCACAAGCCACCACTTTATCTAGCAAGTACTATTTCTTGAACGGGGTGGATCACCGTTTGGGAATACTAACATCACTAATATGTTTGGTTACAGTAACAACTTGCACTACAACAATCGTCGCTTTCGCAGGCGAAATATCAGAGCTTTCGCCGGGGACATGTCCCCTGCGAAACCTTTCCCCGGGGATAAGTCCACGTAGAAAGTTCCCCGGCAATACCTTCTTGGGAATACTTTTCCCGGGGACTATTTACCACCTTTACCGGGGACATGTGGGTCCATGACCAATTGTCTCGGTCAAACATGTCCGACGTGGCATCTGGTTTCTTGGGGACAAGTCCCTGGGAAACTATTTTTGCACTTTAATTTAAGTACCCTAATTACATTATTAGTCCGACGCGTGGCGGGGCGTTTCTTGGGGACATGTCCCCGGGAAGTCTGATACCACTGTTGAGTTAATCCCTTTGCCGGGACTTGTCCCTACAAAACTGTCTTCTTGTTGTGTTTCCTTTTTCCCAGGGACATGTCCCCGCAAAAGGACAAAGCATCGTTGTTTTTAGTTTTTCGGGACGAGTCCCGGGAAAGTGGTAAACGAAATATGCTCTGTTCTTTCTCAGGGGACTTGTCCCCGAAAACTATCTCGACCCATTATGCCGAATATTTTTGCAAAATGGTAATTTCATTTTTTTAGGAAAAATCTACAACTGCTTTAATATGCCACAACTGTTTTACCAATGTCACAACTGTTTTAATATGCCAATCATAACACAAATTCGCTAAACATAATATCATATATACCCATCAATCGCTAACATAGTTATCCTTTTCCAAAATCGCCAAAACGGTTCCTAAACCGTTAACGCATGATCTCTACAAAAACTATCCAAAACTGTCCAAAACTACCTATCCGCAAATGGTCCAAAACTATACGTATAATCCATTTACGGGAATCCTAGCACATAATGCCCATAAATGACATAATAATCCATGTTATTCTCTACAAACATATCCAAAACGTGTTAAAGTAACATAAATCGGCATCTCAAACCCCACTACCCCTATTACCGTCCTCGGTATCTCTAGACTCACCGGATGGAGTAGCACTAGATCCCGACCCACCCTCTTGGATCCCGACCCACCGGTGGAGTAGCACTTGATCCCGGGCGGATCAGATTCGCCCCGCCAACCCGCAATGACCTCACAAACTCCATGACCTAGTCCATCGACTATTACGTAGCGAGCTCCTCGATCTGTTTACGACTGTTTCCGCAGTGAGGACACATCCGCCGCATCACGAGGTCGGGAGGCGCTAAAGGTCTTCTTCACTCCACCCTGGGTAAGACCCGACCTACACGGGAATATGATCGCGCGGCTTACCACCAATCACGTGACGCAGAATCTCACGGTCATCATGCGGGTCCCATCGGAGGTGCTCTCTTCCCGCATACGCATCATCTCGCTCGTTTAGTTACAAAAACAAGAAAAGTAATATATAAGTCGTGATGCATTATATTTCATCAAAATGGGTAACTTTGAAAATAAATTATACTTACATATCTAGCCTCGGATACCGGGGACTCAAAGACATCGCCTCATATGGTTCCGTGGTAAAGTTCTATCAAGTCTTCTCCAACCATTGCCTCGGTCTCACATTGCTCAACTGTTTAGAAATAAAATCAATAACGACACACCCAACACCATGTATATATATAAATAAAATGATTAAATAGTTTCTTACAAAGTTATGGTGAATAGCGACATACGGTGAGATCCGTGAAGGCTAGAACTCATGTTCGCCATGCGGTTTTGTCGGTTCACCTCGTAGATCTTCGCTTCTTGGGGTTTGTCCAAAGCTTAACTGCGTATTTTAAATTATAAAACTATTATATAAATGAATTATTATTATTATTATTATTATTATTATTATTATTATTATTATTATTATTATTATTTTATTATAATAACAACACTTTTATTAGAAACTCATAGGATTTACAAAAAATTAGTGGGAAGCTGAGAAACTAACTGGGCCCCCACACCTCTAGCAATAGCAAAACCAATCCTATTAAAAATATGAACCGCAACACGCGCTCCAATGTTTTGAGTCATAGAGAATCGTCGAATACGCTTTAGCAAGGTTACAGCGTCCTTCTCGAGTTCACCAAAAGAAGAAAAGGAGAAAGGGAGAAACCCATACCCAATATCTGCACATTTAGCATCGTATTTTACTCGTTTACGTCGTGCAGCATCAATGATCGCACGCCCTGGCATAAAATCAGCCATCCCAGATTGCGTCAAGGGCGACGATCCCGTAAGATCAACACAAACATCACGTCCACTATCCCAAGAATAAAGCAAGATATCACCGGGCGCAAGGATCATCCCCATCTCCACAAAGCCCAATATCCACCTCCTTACGAGCGTAAATTCCGACCGAGAGAATATATCCACAAGAACATCACGCACAAGTTTATGCCGATGTTTAATGCCAACAATACCCCGCATCGAAACACGCATGATCCCCATAAATATCTCCGTAAAATACCTTAGAACAAGCCGAGCACGGTACGAACGGTGAAAAGAGGAACACCGAACCGATAGCATAGCACACAACGATAAGCCCCGGCATTCATAGTTTGTCCCGGTCCGGATATCGGAGCCACCCTAAGCCAATCCAATTATGATCCTCCTTTAGTGAACTCCATAAAGCCATCCGTCGGGGAAAGATGGAAAGTAGACTCAACAGATTGGGTAACCCGATCGAAATATATATCGCCAATTTCTTCATAAGTTTGGGGCGCGACCTCGCTAGGGTTACTCAAAAGGTCAATATCCATATTCACATTAAAAGTACGTAGAGCATCATCAAAAGAAGGACCAACAAAGTAACAATACCGTAACTAAGGAGAAGCTTAGATCGTAAGCTAGCAGATTGAAGTCTAGAAGCAAGGAAGGCATAGTTCAAGACATCACCTGCAGAATATAAACCAAGCCCCCCAAAAGAAAAGGGTAAGGTGGCGAGTCTCCACTGCCAATCACCAAAACCGGGCCTAGAAGCAGTGAATAATAACAATAATAATAATAATAATAGGGTTTGTTTTGCTATTGCTAGAGGAGTGGGAGCCCAGTTAGTTTCTCGGCTCCCCACCAATTTCTTGTAATTTCCTATGATTTTCTAATGAAGTGATGTTTTTATAATGATAATGATAATGATAATGATAATTATTAGAGCTTTTAAAGTGTCGATCCAGAAATTTACCAACGCATCCCAATCCTCTTGCGTCTTGTTCTTTGGACGCTTTCTTTTGATCTCCTCAATTTTCTCCACCCCACCTGCTGCCGTAAAGTTATCTTTTTGTATCTATATTTGTTGTCGTCATATCTTTTTGGAGATAATACTCGATCATGTTAACAATCTGCTCTCCATTCGGGCCAGCAAGGTGTCTGTCGAAATCAAAGTAGTGCTGCAATAAAATATAAATAAAAAACTATACAAATTTAAATAAACAAACAAGTTTGAATAAATAAACACAATAATTAGAAAAATAAAGGTTAAAAAAACTTACGTGTAGATGCTCATGGATATGGGCCTTGGCCGTTTCGGGAACCTTAGCCCATGAATCGCAAAACATGGGAATCGTGTCCCGTAACATCTCCCCAACATAGTTGGAGAACCAAGAAGAGTGAGGGCCCACGTGTGTCCAAAACCCCTCCTGGTTGACCGAAAATCGATCGACACAGGACGACCATCCAATGCCCTCTTCGCCTTGAGTGTCGTGTTCTTAGTGGGACCACGCACCACCTTCCCGCCTTTCCCAATTTTGGAGTTTGGGTTGGCAGCTTTGGATTTAGAGCCTACAAGTAATCAAATTCAAGTGATGATGACATAAAATAACATTTTATCAATTTAAAATAACATGTAATCAAATACAGTTTAGTGAAAAATAATTCACAAATTCTTACGCTGGCAATTGGTGTCTATCCTCCCCGAGGGACCACGAGGTGGCGAATTTACTCCATCGCCACCGTGAAACCTAGCTACAACATCTGCCATCTGTTAAACGAACATAGAAATTAGTGAAGAAACATATATATAATTAAATAAATAAATAAATAAATAAATAAATAAATAAACAAACAAATAAACACATTTAACAGTATATATCAACAAGATAATTATAATAAATAAATAAATAAATAAACAAACAAATAAACACATTTAACCACTCGATAACAATTTCATTCAAATAATTAAGTGTTGTTCTACAAATTACAATTCGAGATTAATCTTTCACATCATCAACATAAAATTCAACATTATTAGTATTGTCATCTTCATCATCTTCATTCTCGTGGTCATCATCTTCATCAGATGCTAAATCATCAGGAACGTGATCATCATAATCAATATCATCTTCGTCTTCCACAATAGTGATAATTGGTGGTGGTGCCTCAACTTCCGTTGGTTGAACATCTATATTTATAATGTTATAATCCAACTGATCCAACTTAGCAGAGAGTGTGATATGTGATGAGTTGTTGTCATGTACAAAATCCTGATTGTCTTCTACCACAATGATATCCGAGTTCCAAATCTTTCGATGATAAGAATCTTGGACGGCCTTCCAATTACCACGTTTACCCGGGAAATCAAGGTAAAAGACTTGTGTTGCTTGCGTTGCAAGAATGAATGGTTCATTTTGAAACGATACATGATCGGTCATAATTTGCGTAATGTTGTTTCTATAGGTACATGCGTTTTAGGCGATTCTTGTTATTAGTGTCGAACCTTTGACTTTGAACAACACAACATTGAATGAAATATATGAAAACTCGAGAATTTCTTCAAGTGGCCATAATGCATTCCTCCATCGTGGTTAGGAGTTGAAATTCGCTATTTTGAGTTGAACAACGTAAATCACGGTCGTGACAATAAACTTCACACCGTTGACTACGCAAGAGTTGATCGAGGCTGCAGTACATGATGGTCCATAAGCCAAAGCGAATAACTCGGCGTTACAACTTGGGTCCTTCGTACTTTTAATTCACGAATCTATGAAAAGTTAAGAATAGATAGATATGAGTAATAGTCGTTATTTTTACTGTGGTAATACATACAATAAGTCTACCTTCATCTCAAACCGGTGAGGAAACCCTTCTTGCAAGTCTCGCCAGAAATGCCCAGTAAATGTTCATGATATTAGAATAAGTCGTCGAATAACAACTTACGTGAAACAAATTTTGAAATAAAACGTACCTCTTTTACGCGCTCATGTACAGTCGATTTCATGATCTGTTTTATAGTACGTACCATACTACTTGCTTCATTGTGTGCGCATTAAACCGAACTAATGATTGTTTACCATTCTTTTGCGATCGATCTAAACACCTCAAATCGACTTTTTGGCCTTGGACCGTCCTCATTCCGGTCGGGACAATTAAATCTCGCCTCAACACCCCAAAAATAATGCGAACAAAAGTTAATGCTTCATCAACAATATAACCTCTCGCTATTGAACCTTGAGCTTGGCTTTATTTCGACATAATTTTTGAGCTTTTTCATGTATCTTTCAAATGGATACATCCACCTCATGTAAACAGGACCGCCTTCAATAGCCTCTTCCGGTAGATGAATAACCAAGTGAATCATAATGTCAAAAAAGTCGGAGGATATATTTGCTCGAAGCGCACAAAATATTGATCGCTTGTTCTCTAGCTTTCAACATGTCATCCACCATCAAAGTTCGAGTGCATATTTGTTTAAAGAATGAACAAAGCTCGATTATTGGTGTTGTGGTGGTTTGGTCCTTCAAGTAATTTTGAAGTCCAGCAGAAGCAACCGTTGCATCATTATGTGACGATCACGAGCCTTCAAGCTTGTTATGTTGCTATCGTTGTCGGTCACTTTATGCTTGAAGTTAGATCCAAACCCATCGGTAGTTTAACACCTTTGATGAATTAAGAAAAAATCGGGATATTAGAATAAGTTGTCGAAATGAATACGCGAATTAATTCGAACAAAGAAATTTTCAAATAAAACGCATACCTTTAATGAATCGACAAAAATGTTTTCTTTCTTGGTTGTGAAAGAGTACGTAGGATGAGGCTTAGAGCACTTCCGTTTCCTTTGTTGACGAGCCACAAGTCGATCGAATATTCAAATTTTGTAAGTCTTGTCTTGCCTTGTTGGTGTCTTTTGATTTGTCATTCATTAACAAAGTACCCAACACACTCTCACACACATTTTTTTCGATATGCATGACATCTAAATTGTGTTTTAGTGTAAGAAAAAACCAATACTCTAGCTCGTAGAAAACATATTTTTTTGTCCAATTCAATTCGCGATCAGGATCACGTTTTTTTTCGCACCCCCATATCTTGGTTGTTTCCCCGGGACACGTTTAGGCAATCTTCTTAGTTGATCCAAGATGTCATCACTGGTAAATTTTCTAGGAGGGTATGTATCATCTACCTCTGTATAGAATGCCCTTCTGTCTTCCGCCATTTATTGGTCATGCTTAAGAATCTTCTGTGACCAACATAAGCGGTTTTGTTTAACACGCGCATAGCTGGAGTGTCTACATTACATGTCGGACATGCCTCGTAACCTTTCCCACTCCAAACTACTTGACGGAAAGTCATTGATAGTCCATAAAAGCGCCGCTTTCATACAGATTCGGTGCTCGTAATAAACATCCTTAGTCATGACTCCATCTTTCCATAAAGTCTTTAGGTCATCAATCAAAGGCCTCGGGTAAATATCAATATCCTTCCACGGTGATTTGGGGCCGGAAATAACAATGTCAACATAAGAGAAGTCTCTCATACATATCGTGGGAGGAGTAATGTATGTGGTTAATATGATCGCCACATGTTGTATGATCGACTAAGGTTCTTCGTCTGATTGAAACCATCGTGACCAACCCTAACCGGACGTTTCTTTTTCTTTAGCAAATTCCTTCGAATATTTGATGTCAAATTTCTTCCATGCTTGACCATCAACCGGGTGTTGCATCTTACCATTCTCCTTAGACTGCCCAGACGCATGCCAAGTCATATGTTTTCCAGTGTGTTTAGACTTGTACAAACATTGTAGTCTAGGAATGATAGGAAAGTAACGCAACACCTTGTTAGGAACTTTCTTCCCCAGTGTGTTCTTTTCTTTCCATCTACTAGCGCCGCAGATCGGACAAGTCTGCAAATCTTCGTTACCCGCCCCCTGATATAAAAAGCTATCATTTACACAAGCATGTATCAATTCATATCCTAACCCGATAGTTTTAAATGTCTTCTTTATTTCATAGTATGACGATGGCATGTTGTATCCTAGAACAGGCGGAAAACTTCCTTGAATAAAGTTAGTAACTCATTAAATGTGGTGTCACCACTTTACCTTTGACCTTGATGTGCGTAATCTTTGCTATAAAGTCTAATGAAGACATCCACTCACAGTGGGTATAGTTTTTCGTTGGCGGTAGCAAGTAACTCCTCATACTCATTACGTTGAGGAATTGCATCGTTACTTGTCTCGCCAATATTTCCTTGAGTTGGATCATCCGGTTCGTTATTCGGACCAATATCATGAAGGAACTTAGCCATGTCACTCATCCTGTGGTGTCTTGCGTTGTGTCTGTTGTTCGCCAACCGCTCACCATGATTATACCATTTTGTATAACTATGGTCCCAACCATTTGTGTGTATGTGGTCAAACAAAAATTCATGCTTTATCCGGTTTATGTTTAAACAACGAGCACATGGACATTTTATATTCCCATCAATATTCACCAAGGGCTTGCAATAGTTGCGTAAAGCTTTAAGACCAACTAAAAATTCTCTCTTCGTGCGTGCTAGTGAGACCCAACTTTTATCAATTGGCATAAGCTGCGTTTAATGAAGCAATAAATAATTATATAGACATAAAGGTGGAATTACCGGTTGTGCGTTTTCTTCACCTAATCCAACTATGGAAGGCAATCCTAACCCACTCTTTGAATGTTTCGTCTCATATGAATGCGTTTAATTGAATTTACTATTTGAGAAAATTTGACATTTCCTCAACTCCCCAAATATGTGCATTAAAGACATATTCGTAGGAGTAAAGGGAAACACTATCGAAATTTTCACAAATAGTAAATCAATTATACGCATTCATATCCTAAATGAGACAAAACATTCAAAAGCGATCCCAAACACGGACTTTCCGAAATTAATTTCTAATAAATTAATTTGGACGGGTTTTGATGCGAGTTTTCTTGACTGTGTCTTAATATTTATAGTGTCTCGCTATACCTATGGTCTACCCTAGTGCACTAACAGGCGGTGTGCCGGTCGTGTGTAGTGTAGTAAACGGTAAAGCCGAGGTTGTCCCAAGAGCTAAGAGGATCAAAAATTAACTTAAGCCTATGTCACGATTTTAATTGCTTTTAAGATTGAAATAATAAATTAACTAATAAAACAACGAAGTAAAGGAAAGCAGATAAAGGCAAGAGATGTGATCAATGGAGAAGAGTGGTGCTAACCTAGTTAATCCTCCTAGCTAGTTATGTATACGTCTACTTACTTCCAATTACTTCAGGTAGGGTCAAAGTCGAGAGGACAGCATTTGGTCAATTCGCCCTAACCTATCAGCAAAGATGCCACCACAGGAGAAATCAGGCGCACCGTCATAAGTCCTGTTATTCCTGGTCCCCTAAGCCGAGTCATTAAGTACCGCTACATGCTAGATTCATAATAGTGAGTGCCCGGCCGTTAGGAACTTAGACACTACACCCCACGGTTCTTAAGTTCATCCAAACGATAGGTGATCAGTTGGTCAAATCGCACAAGTAGAAAGGGTCGTCAATTGGTCATATCTTACCCTTTCCGTCTCGATCCGCTCACCTAGGGTCGGGTTGGTCATATCTCCTAGGCAATTGGCCTCACCGCCATTCAAAACTACCGAACCAAGGGTGGCTAAAATAAACTATGCATGCATACACTTAGAAATAATTGTGCGGAAGTAAAGTAAATGCAAACAAAACAATTAAAGAATCATAACTAGGCCAAGACTGTGGTGCTTAGCCAAACATATAATAAATCATACCAACAAAATGAATAAATCATAAATTGAATTGAACATAATGTTTGATACAAATTACTTGATGGAGAGCTAATAATGATGATGATTGCGAGTGAATTCTTCCTTCAAAGCGGCTTGATTCTGGAAAATACCACGAGTGGTGCCTAATCGACCCTCGGAGAGGTGAAGAGAGATACTCAAAATGCGATTTAGGGCTGTATTTATAGGCCGCGACATAGTTACGGCGTAATTAAATAAATTAATTACGTCGTAACTAAAGTTACGCCGTCACTATATAAGAATTGGTAATTTCATAGTTTTTCTCATCCTCTAATTTTCTTGAAACTTATTTGTACTAGTTGACGGTTTTAGCCCCTGATCGCTCTTGTTACTTTTATAACAAGTCCTTATAATAAATAAACTTAGTACCAACTTGTCACTTATAATCCCTGGACTACAACTCCTTCGCGCCCAAGTAATTAATTACGGCGTAACTAATTATCCGAGTTACGCCGTAATTCTTCATCCGTATATTCATATCTGCTCCGTAATTATCTCTACGGCGTAACTAAATTGCTACGTTACGTCGTAATCTTTATAAAAATAATTACGACGTAACCATATTAAATGGTTATGCCGTATCCTTTAAAGCTCATATTTACGCCGTAACATTATTAAGAAGTTATGGCGTAACCTTCACAAATAATTCATAGGCCCTCGTAAATGAATCTTCAGAACATATCTTTGGCCTTCTATCACATCTTTTCCGCTCCAACGCGTCATTTATCCTGAAATGCAATTATGAACGAATATGAACGAATTAAGTACCATATTAATTTAAATGAGGCCATAAACACGGGAATTTGATATATAAAATATCAGGCTAATTTGATGTTATCAAATATCCCCCCACTTGAATCCTACTTGTCCTCAAGTAGACCCTTTAAATAATTCTTAAAAAGATATCTCCCAGGATTAATTGAAATTTATGAGTCTAAAAATCACATAAGCTAGAAAATTCCAAACCGAGCACCTCACGAAAAAGGAATTGAAATCACACTCTCTCTCATAATTCACGTGTTTAATATTTCTGGGGTGATCACTCAACTGCTCAGTCATGGCGAGTATTCCATCATAGGCTTGGCAAAGATACTAATCTCCACCACTAGAGTCTATAGATGCAGCTATTCTAAAAGGCAATGGGTTGACACAACAAAGGCTTATGGGGTTATTTTGTCATTACTAACAAGCTACGGCGAAGGGGACAAAACCAATGATACATAACCAAATCCATGGCCAAGACACCAATGATTGCTCGCTTCCTCACCTAAACTCGATTCATGACTAAGGGTAGGATAAGACATGGGAAAATTTAATGGGTGTAAAGAAAAAGACACGAAACAAATAAATTCCTAAGTCCACAGTCGCCCCACCACTAGTCGCATTCAATCCCATAGCAAAAATCGAGGGTCAAGAGTCAAGGGGTCTTCAATAATCCAATACACGAGTTAATGCATAAGAAATGTAATGTGGTGCCTCATAAACTCCATAATCTAGGAAAATAAGATGCATTAACTCGGCCTTCATCATTAATGAAAAAAGAATGTGCTATATAAAAAAATTTAAAATTTAGGTCAATTTAGCACATATTTCTATCAAAATCGGTCAGTTCTATCTCCCATCCCCCCACTTGAAATGTACAATGTCCCCATTGTACGAATATTGATTAAAATTTGAAAGGCGAGATAGAAATGTTCGGGTTTTTAATTTTATCCGTAAGACAAAACGGATTTGTAAAAATTTGCGCGAGTTGAACAAGGCGAAAACACTAATTATAGACAAAACACTTGCTTGCATACTCTCTTATTTTTTTTACTTTTTTTTTTTGATGCAAGACAAGGTATACATGGATAAATGATACGAACATAAAAAGTATCCCCCCACTTGAGATCAACTATCATCTAAACCCGATTTTCTTCCACAACCCTTTATTCAAAACCGCGACTTTCACTAGTGTAACCAAAATTAACCAAATGCCGGACCATGGACATAAGGAAACTACAGGGTAGGCTAGGCGATGGGTGTAGCGAAACATATATAGGGTGAACAAAATGAAAGGAAAGGCTCTGAAGGGTGTATCTAGGGGTATCTTGCACTAACGATGAGTGCAAACAAAAAGGGTTTAACAGGGGGATTGACTTATCGATGTGAAAAGTCAATATACACAAACATTTATGGGTTATTTGGGTTTACTCCTAAAATTGCCTTATATCCTAGGTGCACCGATCACACCAAGTTTCCTCAGTGTAATGCTCATTATTGTGGTCTCGAAAAGATATACAAGGCCAAGTTCTAAAGTCTACTACAGCCACTGGCACACTCATTTTTATGGAATTATGTATAAGGGGAAAACGGAAAGGCTTATCCTCACACAATGGAAATATAGGGTAGGTGTGCTCAGTCTAGATTAATCCAGTTAAGTAATGAATAACATGTCAAAATTTTATTAATGAAACACTTTTCATCAAAAACTAGAAAAATAAAGGCAAGTAAAATCAAATGGGTGTCTATGTCTAATCCCTTCCCCCTACTTGGGTCATACTTAAGCATATAAATGAAAGATAAGAAGGGTTAGAATTGGAATAGAAAACTCCCTTGGATTGGCTCGGCATGATCGAAGACACACGAACAAATGTGTCCCGCTTTGAGATTCATGAGCAAACTTTAATACCCTGAATTCACTTAAGACAACCAAACGCATCATACTAGAAAAACAACAAGTATAAAAGAAAATGAAAAACCTAACTCACTTTCGTAGGAATCACGGTTGCATTTAGCATATGCAACAAGCCTTTTAAACCACTTGGTGTCCCAAGTGGACGAGTGAAGTCTCGTGAGGGTTTACAGGGAACACACCCACAAAGTTCATTTAAAATACTAATACAAGGTTATTGCGTTTTAAAATGAAAGAATTAAAGCAGAGGAATGTTACGTCGTAACTCTTATAAGGAAGTTACGCCGTAACTGGCAAAACCTGACATAATCTGCAAAGCGAGAGGTTACGGCGTAACCACAGAGATGGTATTACACCGTAGTTGGTAATGCGTCAAGAATCTTGCTGCAAAAAGTTGGTTACGGCGTAATCATATAGATGAGTTACACCGTAACTCTGGTCAGATCAGCAAACTGCAGCAATTACTTCCTCGTTTCCTGCAAAAATGGGTTAGAAAACACAAAACCCAACTATACTAATAAAATGCAAAAGAAAATATATGCATGGGGTGCCTCCCACGAAGCGCTTGATTTTGTTCGAGTCACGAGCTTGACTCCACCCTTATTTACTACGTAAAAGGGTGTTCAACCCCTCACTTGAAATCAAGTGTGGGTGAAAATAGCAATAAACACCATGAGGGTGTGAATTTGCTACGAGATGGGGAAATAATAAATTATGATCATACCTGAAAGGAGATGTCATTTCCCTCCATACCTTACCCGTTTTAGTTGATGGCATTGATGATTGGTTCACCTCGTGATGTGGCTGATTAATCGGCTCATATGTCTCCTTGTTAATCATTGAGGTGTCCAAGATTTTGTCTTCAAATTCCTTTGCAAGATCAACTAGAATTGGTTCAGTAGCCGGAGCTACATAACCATTATCGGGTGATGTGATGGGTTGCACGATTTCATCCATGATTTCAGCATCCTGAATAGAAAAACAAGCAAGATTGTTAGGAATAAAAGAAGAGTTAGAAGTAATACCGTTTTGTGTTGTGCTTGATTCCTCATTAGCTTGTGGCATTGCTTCATCACTCTATAAGTTCTTTGCTTCCATTTTCTTTAATTGATCGTCGCTTGTTTCTTCTTTTCTCACAGTCTTCAAACGTCCTGGAAATTGGATAGGTGGTACATAGGGTCTGATATAAGGTAAATCATGAGGAACCGACTCCTTGTTGACTTCTTTCATCTTTCCCACTGTTGCTTTGGTAGTTCCAACTGCATTCTTTTTACTTTCTAGGACCTTTTGGTTTAACTCTTCAACTATAGCCTCCAAACTTTTCCTCTTGGTGTCAAGGTTTTTTAAATTTAAGTCCGCCCCCTCCTTGAATTTCCTAATCCATTCATCATTCGAGTCGTCCATCCTCTTTAGATTATCCAAGAATTTATTGACGACTTCTTCCAATGACTCAATATACCTGACCTGCTCATATTCTTCTTGTAGAGAGTGCTCTTGTATAGCATGAATGCTCTCCTTGGCCATCTTCATATCACATCCAAGTCTATCAAGCTGCTTGGTGATGTCACCAATGTCATCCAAGCTGTTGCTATTTATGGCCCAAGTGGTTGCTCCATCATACCAATTTCGTGAATGGTCAGCCATCATTTCAATTGATCTAAGGGCTTGTGTAGGTGGCATTGTAGGAATAGGTCCTTGAGAGTCGAGCATTTGGCGGGACGAGATATTTAAACCTTTGTAGAAAATAAAGACCATCTGATGGTTGCTGATATCATGCGTTGGGCATCTGTAGAGAAGGTCATTATATCTTTCCCAAGCTTCATCAAGCGTTTCATCTATCTTCTGTCTGAAAATCCTTATCTCTTCCATCTTCTTGTCAATCTTTGAAGGAGGACAATATCTTCTAATAAATGCTTTTTCCAAAAGATTCCATGTATTGATCGACCCAGCAGGAAGCATCTTCATCCATCTTCTAGCTGCACCAGTGAGTGTAATTGGGAACACTCTAAGCATTAATGCATCTTGAGTGACTCCTGGAGTGTGGAAAAGATCTGTGATCTCCAATACTCTTCGCACATGCAGTGGGCATCTTCATCATTAGTTCTCGCGAAAAGCTTTTGTCTAAGTTCCCTCATGAACTGGCAACTGATCTCAAACTCAATCTCATCATTAAACTCGGGATATACGATGCTCGATCTTTCGTTACTATGAGTCAAAGCAAGATATTCTTCCATAGTGAGCATGTCAAAATCTGAATCTTTCATATCCTGGAATATCAAAAACAAACAAAAACAGAAAAGAAGAGAAAAAGAAAACTAAAAAGAAAATAAAGAAAAACTTAAATTAAAATCCTTAATAGCTCCAAGCGTGGCGCCAAAAACTTGATGCGGTTTCTTGACTGGTCTTAATATTTATAGTGTCTCGCTATACCTATGGTCTACCCTAGTGCACTAACGGGCAGTGTACCCGGTCGTGTGTAGTGTAGTAAACGGTAAAGCCGAGGTCGTCCCAAGAGCTACAAGGATCGGAAATTAACTTAAGTCTATGTCACGATTTTAATTGCTTTTAAGATTGAAATAATAAATTAACTAATAAAACAACGAAGTAAAGGAAAGCAGATAAAGGCAAGAGATGTGATCAATGGAGAAGAGTGGTGCTAACATAGTTAATCCTCCTAGCTAGTTATGTATATGTCTACTTACTTCCAATTACTTCAGGTGGGGTCAAAGTCGAGGACAAGATTTGGTCAATTCGCCTAACCTATCAAGCAAAGATGCCACCACAGAGAAATCAAAGCACCGTCATAAGTCCTGTTGTTCCCGGTCCCCTAAACCGAGTAATTAAGTACCGCTACATGCTAGATTCATAATAGTGAGTGCCGGCCGTTAGGAACTTAGACACTACACCCACGTTCTTAAGTTCATCCAAACGATAGGTGATCGGTTGGTCAAATCGCACAAGTAGAAAGGGTTGTCGGTTGGTCATATCTTACCCTTCCCATCTCGATCCGCTCACCTAGGGTCAGTTGGTCATATCTCCTAGGCAATTGGCCTCACCGCCATTCAAAACTACCAACCAAGGGTGGCTACCAATAAACTATGCATGCATACACTTAGAAATAATTGTACGGAAGTAAAGTAGCGCAAACAAAACAATTAAAGAATCATACCAACAAAATGAATAAATCATAAATTGAATTGAACATAATGTTTGATACAAATTACTTGATGTAGAGCTAATAATGATGATGATTGCGAGTGAATTCTTCCTTCAAACCGGCTTTTGGTTGCTAGAAAATACCACAGGTGGTGCCTAATCAACCCCTAGGAGAGGGGTGAAGAGAGATACTCAAAAATGCAGATTTAGGGCTGTATTTATAGGCCGCGACATAGTTACGGCGTAATTAAATAAATTAATTACGTCGTAACTAATATATAGTTACGCCGTAACTATATAAGAATCGGTAACTTCGTAGTTTTTCTCATCCTCTAATTTTCTTGAAACTTATTTGTACTAGTTGATGGTTTTAGCCCCTGATCGCTCTTGTTACTTTTATAACAAGTCCTTATAATAAATAAACTTAGTACCAACTTGTCACTTTTAATCCCTGGACTACAACTCCTTCGCGCCCAAGTAATTAAATACGGTGTAACTAATTATCTGAGTTACGCCGTAATTCTTCATCCGTATATTCATATCCGCTCCGTAATTATCTCTACGGCGTAACTAAATTGCTACGTTACGCCGTAACCTTTATAAAAATAATTACGACGTAACCATATTAAATGGTTATGCCGTATCCTTCAAAGCTCATATTTACGTCGTAACATTATTAAGCAGTTACGGCGTAACCTTCACAAATAATTCATAGGCCCTCGTAAATCAATCTTCAGAACATATCTTTGGCCTTATATCACATCTTTTCCGCTCCAACGCCTCATTTATCCTGAAATGCAATTATGAACGAATATGAACGAATTAAGTACCATAATAATATAAATGAGGCCATAAACACCAATGAGAAGGATGAACAAGCATATCTAACATCTACTACAACCATTGGGAGACCCAAACATGGGTCAAAAGTGGGTCTTGACCCACTCAAGGTGTTGTTCCAAACAGCCCTTCAGGGGCAGAAAATCAATTTTTTTGACTGTGAACTTGGAGCTTTTTATAAAAACTGATTTGACATCTTCAAGTAAAGCTCACATGAGCTTCAAACAACTTAACTAACAATTAAACAACCATTGCACAGAATACTTTGATGAAACTAAAAGTTGTAAGTTGCAATCTATATTACTAGTTACATTTGGCCATTTGCTAATGCGGAAGTATCAAATATGCTAGTCTACGGATTGTCAACTAACCAAATCCAGGAAGGACGTTTGAGGAGTACACGATATGCACACGATAAGTACAAAGTCAATGATAATAAATAAGCCAACACTTGCATAAAGAACACTAATAAAACCATTTTGATAGCTAAAATGGGTCAAAACTGAGTTTTGACCCATAACTTATGCAAATCCAAACACAAATCAGTTTCTAAAAGGAGGCTTATGGGACTGTTTTGGGGGGTTACAAAGGCCAAAAATGCTCAACTATAAACTTTCGTCAGGGACATGTCCCCGCTATAAACATAAACACAAAAAAATACCTCGGTTGTGGGGTATTGAGAGCACGTGAATTGTGGTCTCGACTTCGGGTATCGGCTTCACAGCAGCAGCTATTAGTAACCAAAAAACAAAATTAACAAAAAAATTAATAAAAAATCGAAACAATTAACACAAAACTTATAAATTTATAAAGTATTGACAAAAAATTATAAGCAATTGACAAAAATAAACAAAAATTAAAAATATGTTTAACTAATTAAAAAAATACCTTGGTTGAGAGAAGAGAATGAGATGGTATCAGTTGAGAGTAAGAAATGAGAAGAGAAGAGAAAGAATCAAACAATGAGAGGGTTTGAGGAAAGAATTAAACAATGAGAGGGTTGAGATGCATCGTGCACAGTGGTGCGAGTGTGGGGAAGACAACGCAGTGGTGGTGGTGAAGTATTAGTGCTGAGAGTAGCATGTTAAACAACCAAGTATAGGTGCATTGGTATACGTATCATGTTAAACAACCAAGTATAGGTGCATTGGTATACGTCATGTTAAACAACCAAGTATAGGTGCATTGGTTTACGTATCATGTTAAACAACCAAGTATAGGTGCATTGGTATACGTATCATGTTAAACGACCAAGTATAGGTGCATTGGTATACGTATCATGTTAAACGATCAAGTATAGGTGCATTGGTGTACGTATCATGTTAAACAACCAAGTATAGGTGCATTGGTATACGAATCATGTTAAACAAGACCAAGTATAGGTGCATTGGTATACGTATCATGTTAAACGACCAAGTATAGGTGCATTGGTATAGGTACATGTTAAACGACCAAGTATAGGTGCATTGGTATACGTATCATGTTAAACGACCAAGTATAGGTGCATTGGTATACGTATCACGTTAAACGACCAAGTATAGGTGCATTGGTATACGTATCATGTTAAACGACCAAGTATAGGTGCATTGGTATACGTATCATGTTAAACGACCAAGTATAGGTGCATTGGTATACGTATCATGTTGAACGACCAAGTATAGGTGCATTGGTATATGTATCATGTTAAACGACCAAGTATAGGTGCATTGGTATACGTACCATGTTAAACGACCAAGTATAGGTGCATTTGTATACGTATCATGTTAAACGACCAAGTATAGGTGCATTGGTATACGTATCATGTTGAACGACCAAGTATAGGTGCATTGGTATACGTATCATGTTAAACGACCAAGTATAGGTGCATTGGTATACGTATCATGTTAAACAACCAAGTATAGGTGCATTGGTATACGTATCATGTTGAACGACCAAGTATAGGTGCATTGGTATACGTATCATGTTAAACGACCAAGTATAGGTGCATTGGTATACGTATCATGTTAAACGACCAAGTATTGGTGCATTGGTATACGTATCATGTTAAACGACCAAGTATAGGTGCATTGGTATACGTATCATGTTGAATGACCAAGTATAGGTGAATTAGTATACGTATCATGTTAAACGACCAAGTATAGGTGCATTGGTATACGTATCATGTTAAACGACCAAGTATAGGTGCATTGGTATACATATCATGTTAAACGACCAAGTATAGGTGCATTGGTATACGTATCATGTTAAACGACCAAGTATAGGTGCATTGGTATACGTACCATGTTAAACGACCAAGTATATGTGCATTGTTATACGTATCATGTTAAACGACCAAGTATAGGTGCATTGGTATACGTATCATGTTAAACGACCAAGTATAGGTGCATTGGTATCGTATCATGTTAAACGACCAAGTATAGGTGCATTGGTATCGATTATGTTAAACGACCAAGTATATGTGCATTGGTATCGTATCATGTTAAACAACCAAGTATAGGTGCATTGGTATCGTATCATGTTAAACAACCAAGTATATGTGCATTGGTATCGTATCTTGTTAAACAACCAAGTATTATTATTATTATTATTATTATTATTATTATTATTATTATTATTATTATTATTATTATTATTATTATTATTATTATTATTATTACTATTATTATTATTCTCGGTCTTAACTTCCCACCCAAAAATGACGCCAAAATTTCCACAAAAAACATGGCACCAAAACTTCCCACCAAAAGCTACCAGATCTGCTCTATATATCACATAAAGAAAACTTGAGATCTTAACCCACCAAAAGCTACCAAATCTTATCCTCAAAACCACTCAACCTCACAACCTCTTATCTTCACACAAATTTCAAAACCAGAGATGGAGCCATTTAATCCTTTTATGTGTTCTTGTGGAGCAGGAAATATAAAATTAAGAACATCACATAGAGAACATTCATCTGGACGACAATATTATTCATGTCCTCTATCAAAGGTGAACAATCATACATTTCTTATTTATGTAAATATACAAATAATTGGGTTGTAATCTGTTATAATTTTCTTATTATGTAACAGCCCAGAAAAGATAATGGGTGCGGATATTTTATGTGGAAGGATGCATTTGATGAGTACTTAAGAACAATCTCTTCTCAAGGTTCTGGATCTGCACCAACAGAGTGCTCCAGCTGCCATGAAAAAGATCTTAGGATAAACTTGTTGGAATCACAAAAAACATGTGCTAGAGACAAGAGTAAGGTTGCTGGAGGCATGAATTGAAATGGCAAGGATTCCTGACGACCATGCATGTCAATCGGATGCATTACTTCGTGAGCTGTTAGGTGACATGAAAAATCTTCGTATGTTGTAGTATTAGTAGTTGTTGTTCTTGTAGTTGTTGTTATTGTTGTTGTTGTTGTTGTTGTTGTTGTTGCTGATCAAAGTAGTAGTTATTCTTGTAGTTGTTGTTGTTGATGTTGTTGTTGTTCTTGTAGTATGTATCTGTCAAGTATTTTTAAAGCTGACCATGTTCTTAGTTAACCAGATTATGGTGTCCAAACACCCCTTTTCCAATACTAAATTATATATGCTCAAAGAATGAAACTGAAGAAACAATATCACATTTAACAAACACGAATTAAGAACCATATTAATTCATCATAAATTTAATATTTTTGTTTTTCCCATAGCTATATATCTACTCTGTTTAGTCAAGTCTTATCAATAAATCCCAATATTTGGATAACTGGCGATACAACCCACCGCTCAAAATTCAAGTCTTCGTTTCTTTTGACCGGATATTTTGTAACGATGACGATGGAACTAAAGATATGTCCTTTTAATTTTAAAATAGTTTAGGGTTTTTACGTAATGAAAAGACTATCCAAGCATCGGGGTTTTAGTTATGTATTAATAGTTGCAATAAAGTGTATTTTTTATAAGTAGCAGGTTTTGTCGGGGACATGTCCTCGGGAAAAGGTTTGGCGGGAATTTTCCCGCGAACAATTAGCATGCTTTTGACTATGGTCAAATTTTGGTAAAAGTGAACTATACCTTCGGCGGGGACAAGTCCCCGGAGAAAGTTCACGTTGAATTTTGACTATCCGGTCAAAGTTTGATAAAAATCAAATTTACTTTCGCCGGGGACATTTCCCCGCCGAAAGTTTCCGTTGAATTTTCCATAACAAGTCAGCGTATTTATGTGCCACGTCAGACTTTATTTTGTCATTTAGTGACTTTCACCGGGGACGTGTTGTCCCCGGCGAAAGTCTCCTCGCCCATCCATCCGATTGTTGTAGAGTTGGCAGATACATCGATCACCTGATTCTCCCTCACAAATATTTACTTCACAAGGTGTTATAAACACACGTGCACGAGTATTGGGTGGTGGTACATGTATTAATGCAGGATTCTATTCACGCGGTGAAGCGCAATTTAATAAGGAGGCCATATTAACTGATAAAAATTTGGTTAGTGAGTCTTACGAATGGGTAGAAAAAGTAATGGTTTTTAAACCCACCCTACATAAGTGGCAGTCAGTTGTACGTGCTCAACTAGTCGAAGCTAATGTCACAACGAATAACGGCTAAATTAGGTGCTACCATATTCGATTAAAATGGGACACTACATATGGCCATTGATTTGCTACAGTATGCCAACCCCAAAGGCTTGTCTGTTCTTCTACATGCAACCGTTCACAAATTTTTATTTAAGACCAAAGGTAGGTATATAGTCATGGATGGCAACTTTTGTATTAATTTTAAATCGGCTAAATAATTGTTATTCGTACAGGAAGATCAAGGGCATTGGCGTATGGAGTAGTGTTTGCGGACTCATTAGGAAATAAGCACAAGGCATATCTAAAAGGTGGAAGGAAGGATGAAATCATACTATTGGCAGGTGCACTTGGAAGTCCACAAATGTTGATGTTAAGTGGTATTGGTCCAAAAAAGCAACTTGATGCCCTTAAGATCAAAGTCGTGCTTCAGCAGCCTTTCGTTGGTAAAGGCATGGCTGATAACCCGCTGAACGCAGTCTTCATTCCATCTCCCATTGCCGTCGAACCATCCGGAGTCGAAATTGTTGATATCACGCATTATGGTAGCTACATTGAGGCAACTGATGGCATAGGTTTTATCTTTACAAAGGATCCAAACTATCACGAATTTTCCCCTCAGGTAAGAAATCAAAACTAATAAAAATAAAAATAACAAAGACTCCATAAATCTTAATTTGTGTACAGATGGGCGGGTTTCTATTTGAAAAAGTTAACGGCCCTTTATCAAAGGGTGAGCTAAAGATTGAAAACCGTAATCCAGCTGACAACCCATCAGTAACATTCAACTACTTCAAGGAACCCGAAGATCTGATGGAATGCGTTAAAGGGGTTAAAACAATTCTAAAAGCAGTTGAATCAAAAGCATACTCGAAATACAAGTATGCCAATATGACGGTCAAATATATTCTTGATATAAACATGAAACTACCTAGACACGGCCTTGTACGCACTACTACAATAAGTGCTTTCGAGACCTGTTGTAGAATCCATCGAGACCTGTTTTTGATGGGGTCTCTAAGTGGGGGGCTCTCCATGTGAAAACCATATCGAGACCGGTTTAAAAACCGGTCTTGCATATCATAAATGAGATCGGTTTCTTGATATATACCCGGTCCTATTATCAATATCGAGACCTGTTTTTGAATGTTTGACGGGTCTTGTTTTATATACATAGACCTGTTTCTATCAATAAAACCTGTCTCTATTGCCTTTTCCTCAAAAACATATTTTCTTAAGGGGCAATTCCATATTTCCCCAATAAAAACACCAAAATTCCATATATCCCCAAACATGCATAAAATTCATTGTACAATATGCATTATTCACTTGTAAATTGGGTAAATATGACATTTTGAGGTTTATATTGGGTGAATATGGAATTATCCCTTTTCTTTAATTATACCACTTTCCTGTACAAATCCCAGTTTCCAGATTTTAGATTTCGTGTTCCTAATTCCCAGATTTCATGTTCCAATTTCAAGCAATGCACAAACAACTTTTGATCCATGAATTACCAAATACATCCTACATTCCATAAATTTAACTACTAAATCATAAACATCAATACATATTCCAGAATTTAACTTAGATAATAACGAGTTCTCGCACTAAACGTATGTACGTTCCAAATGCCTTCTACAAAAAAAGAGTTCGCACATATTATCTTAAGTTAAATACTAAATGCCTAAACAAAAGACAATGGCATAACCAACAACTACCTATCAATAATGATAATCAAATTGGACATAATTGATGCCACTTCTCGACAGTGTCTTCAATCCGATTCATGGAAAATGGACGATTGTCATGCCAAGGGATCTACATGTAAAAAAGGTATACAAGATATGTTAAGAGCTATAAAAGAAAACAAAACAAAACATACTTGTTTCATCAGTTTTCATTTACATATTCTAAAATCAATATTTAGGATAGTACTTACAATGTTTGGAAAATGATTCTGGTGAACTGTTACAAATTCATGCATCCATTTAAGTACATAGTACCCATATTCCCATTTTCCAGCTTGTTGATTGCACTACAGTTCGATAATCCAAAAATGTGTACATGTTAATAGTTGTATAAAATAGCAACTTGTTTGTATGTATCTAATCATAGTGATATAATTTACCTCGACAACTTTGTAATTTGCAATGAACTTATTCAAGCAGCTTGTAAGCCAATAGCTTCGCTCGGTCCTTTTCTTGTTCTTGTTCTGATATGAATCCAAGATGTAGCACATACGTTGTTTAGGGCATACAACAAACAACACCCAATGGTTCCCCTTGATAAAGTTGAAACAAAATTATTGGCCATATACGCACATAACCACATAAATAGTTTAAAGATAATAGCGTGCATACTTTTCTATAAATGGCGCAAGGAAAATGTCGTAGGTAGAACTGAATGCTCTCGTCAAGTAATCTTTTACACCCGTAGTGTTGCTAAGGCACTCACTTCCTTGAAACAAATATGGGTTTAATAGACCACAACGGCTAGAACTTGATTGCATCAACTTGTAAAGCCCCCTAAAAAGAAAACAATATTATATAAAATAAATCTAAAATTTACACAACCGGTAACTAGTCTAGATAGACAATCGCAAACAACCCCTAGCCTATAAACAATCCCATACAGTCCTAACTCTATAAACAATCCCATTTGCATAACCAGATAGCTCCATTTGCATTCAAACCCAAATAGCTCCATTTGCATAACCAGATTTGTTATTAAAATAAAAGCGGTTTATTATTATGACGTGTATGAAAATAGCTTATGCTTCTCATTTATATTAGTTTCTTCTTCTAAATTTTCAATAGAGCTTCTTTGGTTACTATCTAAGAAATAAGACATCTTTAAAGTGGTCCTGCTCCTTTTGAGACCAGGTTTTCTCCAACCTCACTCCTGACTAAGGTTTCGACTAAATATCCAAGTGTTTGTAGCATTTCAGCCATGGCTAAATAGAGTTTTGGGCTAAAGAAGTTCTATCTGACAAAATTTTAGAAAAACATCAACAAAAGAGTCATATTATTAATTCACAAATGAAGATATCTGATACGTTTTATTCATTTCATAAAAATTCATATTAAAGCATCAGGGCTAACTCTATAAACAATCCCATATAACCATGAATATATAAACAAGCCTAAACAATCATAAGTATATAAACAATCCCATATAACCATGAATATATAAACAAACCTAAACAGTCCCAAGTCTATAAGCAATCCCAAACAGCCCCTACTCTATATGTAATCCCAAACAACTCATATCTATATCACAATAAAAGCAATTCCAAACATCAAGAAGTTTCAGAAGTACTCATACCAGTTAAAGTAAGTTATAATGCTTGCATCGAGCAATCCATTCGTCCACAGTTTCAAAATGTCATCAACATCAACCGTAATAGAAAAGGATTCCTCTTGCCCAACAAACATACCAGCGGGAACATCAACAACATAGCCCGAAGTACAATCATCATGGCTCATCCAACGGAGATAGGCAGCATTCAATAACGGTCCTCTCGCGCCAATGGTATCTCCTACATCAATCAATCTATTTTCCAACAAGTCTTTAGCTTCTTCAAGAAGAACTTTTGAGTGCAATTTTTCACTTTTGAGCACCAACGGTGGTTGTGTTTGTTTTGGTGTTTGCTTTATAGCGACTTGAGCCACGGCTTTCGAATCGCTTTTGGGCATTCGACACCGCCTCTTTTGTTGGGGTATCGGCATAGATGTGTTCTCACCACCTACAAATACACCATTATAATTTTTGAATATTGTATAATCGCTAAATTTTCAATCATAAACTAAAATATTAAAGCGTTTACGGATCAATTTGAAGAGTAAGCACACTTGTGCTTTGGCATTGTTGTTTTCATCCGTTGATCTCTATTTTTCGATGTTGGTGTTATCTCCTATTATCAATTTCCATTTAACGTACGTGAGAAAAGTTACTAAGTCCAATACTACAAAAAGACGAGCTAATTTTATTAATGTACCTTCATGCGACTAATTCTACATTGAGGCCATTGAAAAAAGCTCCCAATTGCTTGACCTAATAAAGTAACACTTTTATCTCCACCGATCACCGAAAGCTTCACAGACTTATAAGCCGGCAGAACCTTGTCTACTGTGACCTTCATGTATGTAGGAATTATGGGAACTCCATGGATGATACCGTCTCCGGTCGGATATACAACCCCCCATGCTATCGGCGTCTTATCTTTATTGTATGGTGAAAACAAATAGCACTTTGCGGACTCCTGATAAACATGAAACAATGAAAAAAAAAGTTTAAATTAAAGCTTTTCAAGAATTAAGATCTTTATGGAAATAAAAACTTTTATACAAAAAGCGTCTATGTATTCAAGAACAAATTTTCATAAAACCAAAAAATAAAAATGCTTGCTCTTAAGTTTTAAAGGCATTAATTATATCTTGAAAATCACATTACCGTTATCTCATCCACCGGTTGCTAAAGCTTGTCGATGACTCATGATTAGCTCTGTTGTCGACCCACATTTGCTTTGCACGGACTCAAGCTTGGACTTGAGCTCGACAATTTGCTTCTCATTATCGCAATCTTCTTGTCATATGTGACTTTAATTTCAACTTCAAACTTCTTTACTATTTCAATTACTTCTTCCTTTTACCTGTAATGATTCATCTATTTCAAGCTTCCTTTTCTTCTTTGAACGCACCTCTATTCCTTTTCTAAAACCAACATTCCCAACTCCCTTATACGACCCCCATGCTCGTGTCCAAACTCTTCTATTAGCGGGTCCATTCCACTTCACAAAGTCCTTGAGACTTTCGTTTATCGACTCTACATGTTCATTAATGAAATATTTAGGGCAATTGGTTCATTAGGAAAGTGTAAATAGAAAGCAAAAAATAATATATATATATATATATATATATATATATATATATATATATATATATATATATATATATATTAATACATCTCAAAGTGGGGCTCGTGAAAACCTTAGGATAGTCCAGACTATCAATGTCACGTCCCATTCTAATGTAGCATTGTACATCATGTTTTATCTAAATTAAACCACAAAACCATATCGTTGTATTTGATCAAAAACTTTTCTTGAAAAGTGAATATATATTAGCTCAAACATATATATATACAAAGTTACATATCAAACTAGCACCCATACAGCAGATGAATACAAACAACTAATGCCTATATTCACCATATAATGCTTATGCGCAGACTACATTTCTTATTGCATCCTGCAAACACCATAGTGTAGCACAACCTCCAAACCTCACACTATATGTCCATAAAAATATTTCAAAGAAAAGGCATCATCCAATACAATAGACACTCTCTTTTCCAATGGCATATCAGACATGCTAGTTACATTTCCCTGACAATACATACTTCTACTTTATAACTTTGTGCTTCATGTTTATGAAATAAAGTGCAGCAAGCAATGGAAGTGTTGTATGTTAATTTCAATAAGAGAGTATTGACCTATCTATTTCAGAAATGGTTGATGTATGGCTTCTAATTAATATTTGGATAGGTTAAAAATCTTATTTATGGATGCTTAAAATGAAAGCCTAAATGTTGTGGCGCTGTGCAGATGCATATTTCGCAATAGAAGCATATATAAACATAACTATACACTAATAGTTCTATGCGCATTTGACACCCCTAACTATACACTAATGCTCGGGCTCGGGCTCGGGTCAGGTCAACCCATTTGACACCCCTAGTTCTATGCGCATGAATGATATTCTCTTCATAATTATCGACTTGCAAAGTTGCAGCAAAACAATATGGAGTATTATTCTGTTATTGTTAATATAACCAAATATACAAACACCAAGTAAACTAGTTGCTGAGAGATGAACTTGTTTTTACGTATAACCATTTTACAAACACTAAGTAAGGTTGTTTTACATATAACCAAATATACAAACACAATCACTAATATTATGGAGTATACTGTTTAGTTATAAATAAACATTTCACATCAGGTTCAATACCAAATTGTTCTACATATTTGGTTTAGATATCAAAATTTAATTCTTTATTAGCTACAAATACGAGTAATACACATTTCACATCAGGTTCAATACCAAATTGTTCTACAAGTAATGACAGCAAATAAGGTATAGATGTAAATATTACCAGTCGTTTGATAATGTCATCCATATCAGGTGAAAATTTCATATTCTCTTGTAAGTCGGGCTTTGACAATCGAGCCATTATCCATTCTCGAGTACGAAGATCCTCCATATTTTGGATTTCATTCTTGAGTGCTTCATTCATTTCGATTTTATCCCAGTTAACCTTCTTTCGCCCACGATACCCTAATCGGCCTAAATGTGGATGATTCTCCTGAAGGTTGGCGAATAACCTCCCTAGTATACGCATTTCCTTCACATACAAGTAACAAACAAATTAGACACATTATTACAATATTATGTCATGCTCCTTATAATACATAATAAACTAAAACAAACCTTTTTTTATGGTGTATCTTCCTGCTTACAGAATGTTTCCCATATCGTCTTATTTATCATAGTGTAACCATAATCAGGAGGATATATCTCTTCATCCATAAAATCACTTTTCAGTCGGGTTTTAAATCTCTTCCATGCTAAGTTGCATTGTTTGATTGTTCTTTTTCTAGCATCATTGTTTTTAAGATAAAAAAAGTCCTGTTTGAAGTAAGAACTCAACATATTAATTATATGTTAATGTATCTATATATAAATATAAATTACAGATGTAGATAAGCAAAAGACTTAAGAAAAGCAATACCTTCACATTCAACCATAATGCTTCTTTTTGTTCCTTCGGTACATGACGCCAAGCCTCGTGGACTATAGAAATCCTAAGCCTCGTAATATTTCCAATATGATTTGCAAACCAGCATTGGTGGTCATTTATGGCTTTGCCATGGATGTTGAATACTACATCAAATGGTTCCACAGGTTTAGTCTTCATTTTGTTAGGTCCTCTCTTTTTCCGTTGTGGTACAAGGGGTTCATCTTGTTCCATGTGTTCATCTTGTTCCACGGGTTCATCTTGTTCCGTCGGTTGATCTTGTTCCTGAAAGACGAGTACCATGAAATTACAAACATGTAAGAACAAGAAATAGAGATAGAGGATCAAAACTAATTTGAGTGTAACTTTCCCAACGTTGTTACAAGTCAGAGATGATCACATTGAAGATCACATATATACATATCATAAATTTTTAACTAGTAACAGGTTCTGAATTCAAAATTTAAAACCAGACTTTAAAAAAATAAAAAATAAATACCTTAAAAAAAGTGACAAAAAGTATAAAAACAATGATTTTGTATAGAGAAAATATATGTTACTCTAAACATAGATATATATCCCACCATAGTTCTCATACAACCGGTTCATCAAGATTACCCGGTGTATAGTATACTTCTCACGTCATCAACTGTAATGGGTGGTAGGCACTATGGATACAATGACACATCACCACTATTTTTCCCCATTAACTGACCAAGTGACCAGTACTCATGCTCTTATAATAAGACAATTTATTACTAGGAGGGTGAAGGATATGGAACACAAGATGGATCATTAGCAAAAATAAAAAGAAACCAAGTAATGACATCAAGAAACGAGTCTCATTTTCATACAAAAGTTTATCACACTTGCATCAAAAAAAGTAGCCAAACAACTCCTAATACAGCATATTATAAACTTTAAACATAAAATAAACACCCAAACAACCCCTTAATCTGATTATAATTATAATAGACATGATGTGAACACCAAAACAGTCCTTAAATAATTATAAGCCCTAAAAAATAATCCCATCAGCCCCTAATTTCAAGTAGCAAATGACAGCTTTTATATAAAATCCCAAACAACCCCTAATTAACTCATCCTACACATACATCCACATAGAAACATATATAAACATATGTCATCAAACTATTATAGCCTACACATACATAATTAGCACAATGTGACATAAACCCAAACAAAAAAAATGAATAATCTGAAACTTACCATTTTGGTGCCGTATGGTGAAATTATTAATTCCGTATGGTTAGGGTTTTGAGGGTGAATTGAAAGGTTTTGTGTGGTTGGAGTTTTTAATTAGGGGATTTGTGTGTTTGGGATTGATAAAATGGAAGTGATATGGGTATAGCTGTGTTGTGAGTTTGGGATTAGTGCACAATTTTTTTTTCGTTTCCCGCTTTTGAAGTGTCTAAAAATTTTGTTTTTGCCGGCTAAGTGTCTAGCTTATTTTTGGTTCCCACTAAAGAAAATAAGGCTTTTTTTTTTTCTTTTTTTTTTAAATATGTACAAGATTATTGCATACTTGAATCTGCAATAAAAAAATGGCATATCAGTTAGTTAACTATATAAGAAGTTAATCAGTAAAAAGAGTTTTATGTATTTCGAATCAATAAGTGTTTTTCTTACCTTCATGATTCAAGGGATTCATCCACGAGCATTCCTTTATCGTGGTAGGATCTTATGTAGGTAGTATTATCAAGAACAACGGACTCTAAAGGTGCAATACCGGTAGAAAATGGAGGTAACTCGTCATATTGATCGTATTCATCCTCGTCCACAACATCATCAATACCAAGTATGCGGCGTTTACCAAACTGGACAACATGCCATCTAGAATCTTTCGGGTCCTCGACATAAAATACTTGGGTGGAAAATTTCGCTAGAATGAATGGTTTAGATACATAGCCATTTTTGGAAAGATTGACAGTTGTGAAACCATCTCTGTCAATAAGAATACCTCTGGTGTTATCGACCCACTTACACTTGAACAATGGTATAACAAATGAATTGTAATCTAATTCCCATATTTCTTCAATGACTCCATAATAAGAATCTTTAGTAGCGCGCTCTGTCGTTGAGGCTATTACTGTTACTCCACTGTTTTGCATTGTACTCTTTTGATCTTGTTGTCTAGTGTAAAATGTATATCCGTTAATTCCGTAACCTTCATATTTGATAACACGTATCGGGCAGAATCCCAATTCCTCCACCGGTTTATCGACATTTGGTAGTGTATTCCTCACTTTTTCTTTTAGCCAATGTGAAAAAGTTTCATTGTGTTTCTTAGCCAACCAAATCTTGTCCCTCTCACTGTTTTCATTTTTTAAAAATGTTTGGTGCTCGTATATGTAGGGAGCAATAGATGTCATATGTTGCAAGACTGTAAAATGTGCCTCGTATAAATCATTTGGATGCATCGACTCTTCTTTGAACCCAAGTGTGCCTGCCCCTCCAAGTCTACCCTTGTGCCAACTTTGTGGAATGCCAATATTTCCAACATCTTTTAAATAGTTTGTACCACATTCAATCACCTCCTCGGCAGAATATCCTTTAACAATACTACCCTCTGGTCGACTTCGGTTCCTAAGATACCCTTTTAAGAAACCCATATATCTCTCAAATGGATACATGCATCGTAGGAAGACGGGACCACAAGCCTTTATTTCTCCTACAATATGAGATACCAAGTGAACCATGACATCAAAGAATGAAGGTGGAAAGTACATCTCGAGGTGACAAAGCGTTAATATAACATCATGTTGCCATTTATCTACACCTCAGGATCAATCACCTTTGAGTGAATCATGTTAAAAAACAAAAAAAAGCTTTGTAATGGTATGTCGAATGTGGTTTGGGAGTATTCCACGAATTGCAATAGGAATCATTTGTGTAATCAACACATGACAATCATGTGATTTCATACCCGATAACTTCAAGTCTTTAATCAAAACCAACTTCTTTATGTTAGCAGAATAGCCAGATGGAACCTTAATACCATGCAAGCATTGACAAAACTTAGTTTTCTCGATCTTAGACATGGTATAACACGTCCGTGGAAGATACGTACCACGCTTTCCAGGAATCACTTTAGAAGCAAGCTCTGGTCGAATTCCCATTTCTTCCATGTCATTTCGAACATTAACACCATTTTTTTTACCCCGGAATGTTCAACAAGAGGCCTACTAAACTTTCACAAACATTTTTCTCGATATGCATAACATCAAGACAATGTCGAACTTGCAAATGCTCCCAGTACTCTAACTCCCAAAAAATAGATTTCTTTTTTCAAATACCTTTAGGAGGACCAATGTTGTCTTTTCCTTTTCCTAAAACAATGTTCAAATCTCTAACTCGATAAAATGTAGCTTCTCCATCCAATGGCGATCGCACCACTCGACGCTCTATTTTACCATCAAACAACTCTTTCTTTCTATGATACGGGTGATTCCTTGAAAGCGATCTTCGGTGTCCCATATATATCGTTTTCTTACAATGTCGTAACCAAACAGAGTGGGTACAATCTTCACAAACAGGACATGCCATTTTCCCTTTTGTACTATATCCTGGTAAATTGCCGTACGCTGGAAAATCACTAATGGTGCAAAAATTCATGGCTCGTAGTTGGAAATACTCTTTCGAATATGCATCATACACTTTTACTCCATCATCCCAAAGCATTATCAAGTCATCTATTAAAGGTTTCAAATACACATCAATGTCTTTCCCGGGTTGTTTTGGGCCTTGAATTAACAATGACATCATGATGTATTTTTGTTTCATACATAACCAAGGTGGAAGATTGTAGTTGCATAAAAGAAATGGCCAAGTGCTGTGACGACTACTCATGTTTCCAAACAGATTTATTCCATCTGAACTAAGTCCTAACCGTATATTTCTAATATCCCCTCCAAAATTTTCAAATGAGTTATCGATATTTCTCCATTGAAGAGAATCAGCTACATGTCTCATTTTTCCATCTTTTTTACGCTCCTCGGCATGCCAACGTAACAATTTCGCCTCCTTGGCATCTGCATATAATCGCTTGAGTCTTGGTATAATGGGAAAATACCACAATAATTTAGCAGGAGGGTCATTCTTGGTCACATCACCGTTAGGTCCTTTTTGTTTTATTTGCACATACCTTGATGTTTTACATACCTTACATACATGTAGATCCTTATCATTGCCTCTATACAACATACAATCATTTGGACATACATCTACTCTTTCAATTTCCAAATCCATGCGGCACATTAGTTTTTTAGCTTGGTAAGTTGAAATGGGCAATTCATTGTCTTCGGGGAGCATTTCTTGATGCAAAAACTCCAACAGATTTGTGAAACTTATATCACTCTAACCAGATGATGCTTTTAATTTGTACAACTTTATCACCGCAGAAAGCACAGTAAGTTTTCTACAACCGACAAACAACGCTTTTTCAGCGGCGACAAATAATTTTTCAAATTTAGCGTGCTCCTTTTGTGAAAAATCACCATCCAAATCATGTAACATGTCATTCAAATTACTACGATCATTATTAATTGGCAAATCATTGTTATTACATTCAGAAACTGACGCGTTACTAGCAACTATTTCTTCACCATGAAAATCCCAACAAGTGTACCCTCTCGTAAACCCATCTCTTATTAAATGGTTTTTAACATCTTTAGCGCTCTCATATAATACACCATTTCTACATTTCTTACAAGGACAAAAAACTTCATCTTTTCGGCTCATCACTCAGTCATCCTTAGTAGCTTTCATGAAATCAGACAACTTTTCCATGTATTCGGGGGTAGCTCGCTTTATATTGTACATCCATGTATGACGATCCATCTGTAACACAAATATAAGATATACAATAAGACGTATGCATCTCATGATTACGTATGATTTTGTTTTCGTTTGGTCAATCCTAACCCACTTTTATAACACATTGTCTCATATGTGAATGCTTATTATTAGATTGAGTATTATTTTTTTAAAAATCGACAGCATTTCCCCTTAACTCCCCAAGTATACATATAAGTGCATACCCGTAGGAGTAAGGGAAAAATGATATCGATTTTTTTCTAAAACAACACTCAATCTAATAATAAGCATTCACGTCCTAAATGAAACAATATGTTGTAAAAGTAGTCCCAAATGGGGACAATCCAAGATTAACCTCTAGTAGGTTAATATCGAACGGGTGTGAAACTATATATTGATCTATGTTTCTCTTACTTAGTTTTACTACATGGATGTTTAAAAAAAATATGTGTTTGCTTAAAAGTAATTGAAAATAATACCTTACTCTAACGAATCGTAAGTCAAGTTATCCTAAACATATTTTGTTCGGCATACATGATCTCCGCAAATAACCCTACATATAAATGAAGATTCAAAGAATTGAATTAGCATAAAAACTCTAAGAAAATAAAATAGTAATCTATATTAGTAAATTAAAACTTGATAAATAAGATGCATTTAATACCTTTGATGAAGAATAAGATGCATTTAATAGATATGAAATTTGTGTTTGAAAATTTACAAGAAGTTGAGTAGGTAGTTGTTTGTTTAAAATGGCATTGAATGTGTGTTAGAATGATTTGAATGTGTTTTTTTATGTATAAATTCGTCAGCTATCATCTGTTCCAATAGTAAGAATTTAAATGTCTATCGAGACTGGTTTTTTAGAAAATAACCGGTCTCCATTAAATAGATCATCCAGATGTGTTTTAAATCATAAAATTGGTCTCATTTTACTTTTTATAGACCGGTTTTTATAAAAATAACCGGTCTATGTTTGTTTCCTGAATCAAGACCGGTTTTCTTGGTAAGAACCGGTCCATTTACTTTCAGAGGGGTGGATTTTGGGTTTTCAGACCCGTTTCTTTAGTATCCGGTCTCCATATGGGGGTCTTGATGGTTCTTTTTGTAGTAGTGACGTGGTACTACATTTACATCCTTAGAACAATACTGCAAGGATATGGGTAAGGACTATGTGGCATTATCATGGTGGATGCCGTATTGGTGAAGTAGTTGATTATGAATATAAGGTTGTTGGCGTGGATGCTCTTCGTGTTATTGATGGATCAACTATACTCAACTCTCCAGGAACTAACCCTCAAGCTAGTGTTTTGATGCTTGGAAGGTAATTAATCAAATTTTGAATTATGTAAAAGAGTATTTGACATCTACACTATCTATTTGATTTTTATTACCAATATTTGGTTTCAAGGTGATGCAGGTACATGGGAGTGACAATCCTAAGCCAACGGATTGCAAATGAAGAAACATAATAAGAATCGATTACCACATTTCAATTGAATTACGAGACACCTCTTGTTTCAAATAAGTAGAAGCTTCTTTCTCGACTGTAGGCCTCTTTACAAGAGAGATTTTTAGCCATTTTAGAGATGTAAGCTTTCTATGATAGTAAATAAAAGCTCTTAAAATAAATAGGTCTTGTTTGGATAATAAAGCTTCAAGCTTTTATATTAAAAACTAGGGTATGAATTACATAAAATGAGAAGTACGAGACATAATTATTACGACACACTTGAGATGCATCGAATTGAATTAGATCCAACTTTATTTATTTAGATGCATCCCAATTAGTTTCAAAAGTAATTTTGAGGTGGAAATGATGCAAGGTAGTACTAGCATCAAATTTGACCCGTGGGGGAACGAAAAATTCATATGATTCGCTTAACTTGTTAAATGCATCAAATATATGTATATGCATCTAACTTTTGCAAGAAAATATTTTAGGGTGCATCAAAAAGATTAGGGATGCATCTAATTCAAGTCTATGTACCTACAATGTGTGATTATAGTAATTTATCATCCTTCTCATTTTTTATTTTTTTAGTAAAAGGGACGATACCCCAACAAAGCAAACGTATTAAACAACAAAAAACTTTACAAGACAAACTTCATATAGACAAACCCTATAGAAAATCGTTTGAATGCCACGAATGAACACTATCACTACTGTTGTTGCCACTGCCGAACCCGTTGCTAAGCTCATGACTAAACTAACTCAGAGGAATCAAAATATTGACTCGGATGAAAAGCAAAAGTTAGCTTTTCAACTACTGAAGCAAAAACTTTGTACTGTACCGATCTTATCATTATTGAAGGAACCAATGATTTGGCGGTTTACTGTGATGCCTCACACAAAGGACTAGGTATTGTATTGATAGAGAAGGAATTGAACATGAGGCAATGTTAATGGATCAAACTGCTCAGTAACTATGATTGAGATATTCATTATCACCTTGGAAAGGCGAATGTTGTAGCCGATGCCCTAAACTGAAAGAAACGGGATAAGCCGCTACAAGTTTGAGCCTTAGTAATGAAGATACATATGAACCTCCCCGAACATATTCGCGATGCACAAGTTAAAGCATTCAAGAAAGAGAATATAAAAGATGAAACCTTATGGGGAATGGACAAGGAGTTAAAAACCGTTACAGCAACTAGAGAAACCTCAATGGAAATTAGAGTGGGTAACATTGGACTTATCATAAAACTACCCGAGACATGATTGATTTTGGAAATGGTTTGGATAACCACTTGCCGCTAGTCAAACTTTCCTACAATTACAAACATTTCACATAAACAATATTATATACATATGTTTAACAACAATTACCATATTAGCAACAAGGTTGTTTTGTTTAAAGGCACTTTATGCACAAAATTGTCTTCATTACAAAAGCAAAGGCTAGTTCTAAACATCCCACTAATCAAGTTTCTTATTCCATCATACAAACTGTAATCAACTCTAACATCTTCATTCATAATCAAATAATACAATAACTTTCAAATTAACCACATAGTAACTAAGTTACTTGCCTGTAACAATTTAATGCTAAAGACCATACTACTAAATTGCCACCATTAAATCATAACAATATCCTTACTTGCTCTCATCTACTAGACCAAGGCTGGAGATAGCCAACTCACTAGTCTAAGAGGTCATCTCACGAAACAACTGAGAAAATTGTACATATACAAGATAGGCTACAGACAGCACATGATCGTCAAAAGAATTAAGCAGATGTAAGGCGTGAGCCCTTAGAATTCCAAGTAGGAATTAAGGTTCTATTGAAAATCTCTTCATGGAAAGGCATGATACATTTTTGAAAGTGAGGAAAGCAAAACCTTAAATATAGAATAAACCCTTTAATATTTTAGAAAGAATTGGCCCGGTGGCATACCGACTTGAGCTGCCACAAGAACTCAATAGAATCTATAACACGTTTCATGTCTCGAATCTGAACAAATGTTTATTGGATGACACACTCGTTACTCCACTAGAGGAAATTCAAATGATGACAAATTAGAACTCGCGGAAGGATTTGCAAGAATTATGGACTGAGAAATTAACAGTTAAATAAAATTCAAATATCTATTTTTAAGGTTCGGTGGAATTCAAGAAGAGTTTCTGATTTCATCTGGGAGCGTGAAGATAAGAATTCGCCGCAAATACCCATACCTTTTCCTAGACACCTCACCTTCGGATAAAACTCACCGAATTCCAGGTCGAAATTCTTTTAACATGGGGAGAATGTAACAACCATAAATTTTATGTTAATATTTGTCCATAAACTTTAACGTTTTATCCTAATCGCATAAATTTTGAACTTTACATATAATTGTTAGGTTATCCCACGCCTCACGAGAACCACATTTAGATGTTTTATATCACACCAGAATAATGTTTAGTCTACTCAAAATCATTTAAATGATCATTTTTTTTCAAATTTATTGTGTTCAAATAACTTGCATTTTACGAGTTTTAACTTACGTTTTAAGCGTTTTAACTTGCATGAAACTTACCTAATACTTGAACCACCTTTATCAATACCCTAAATACTTATATAATATAAAATTGTTTTATTTCCCTCCCCCTTTCATTATTAAAACCATCCCTTATATTTTTTTATACAAAATACATCACAAAACTACTACTACACTTAATAATACCAATTACACCTTACAAAGTATTCCATATATTCAAAACCAAACCAGCTTCCCCTTTTGTCCTTCACCTCCCACACCTAAAATTAGCCACCCCCACTCCCCTCCCCATACTTTCCATCTATTCTTGTCTTTCAGTTGTCTCTAAATATTTTGTAAAGTCTTGCACGTGATCTTTAGGTAGAACACTACTACTTATCTTTTCTTTTTCATTTACCACAACACATAAAACAAACATGTCTCTCTTTCTCTCATCTTAAATGGCAGCAACCACAAGAGGCAAGAGAGTATTTCAAACTTAGTTTAAGTATTTTGCAAGATCATTGGTTAAGGGTAACATAAGTTAGGCTTTTGGAAGCTTAGTCTTTTTTTTTTGGTGCAAAAGGTTAAATATTATCTTAATGAAACAAACTCTTACATCCACATAATATAAACTATGAAATTGGACTGGCCCAAAATCAAATACAACTCTAAAGAAACATCCAATATCAGATAACTCAAATTCATATGTCTGACAACACTAAAGTTTGATAAAATAGTCTGCAATAAGAACCTGAAAGCGTTCATTAAAACCATCAAACAGACTGGTATACACCATTTATTATACCAAAAGACCATAACTTCTCAACTACATTTCCCTCCCATCAGCTCACCATGGACAGTCAATCCTCATCCACACTGAAACCAAAGAAGACAGATGGGAAGGCCTCATTGAGCAAGTTATAGCTACCCATATCCCTTCTAGTCAAGGGCTATACCAAGCAACCTGCATTTCCATTCTAAAAAATAGCTTCGGATGCTTGGGAACACACACCTTCAGGGAAGACCACCCATTACCTCCTATAGGCAGTTGATAGTATGGACCAAGTAGGTTCATCTTTCACTCCTCACTATTCCATACTTCATACACTATCTCACCAAGTTCACTTACCCAACACATATGGCAACCTACATTATTGACTAAAATCAATGTTTGATAACTGAGAAAACCAATAAAAGAGCAATCACTACCCAACAAAGGACAACTAAGTCTTTTAAAAGAAATCAACAACTAAGCAAACATGATTAAAGCCAGATACAAGGCCTTCATATGTAGTGAACTTATAAGACATCTCTGCTTACTATCAAGGAATTAGAAAGATAAGAAGATGGTTTAAAACCATGTATATGCAGATTTTCTTGAACCTCATCTGACTACAGGATAAATTCATATCCAAACACCCCTATAGGAATAACAAAGCCTCAATACAGACAGTGGAAGTCCAGTTAAGACCAACACCCTGCTCTAATATATGATGAAGGGAGTTTTAGGCCTGATTCAAAGCCTCGGCTCTTTTACAAGAGATGCCCCATTTGTTTTCTACCATCCTTATAGCTCCACTTTCTCTAACTGTGAGGCCAATTAGCCTACTTTTCACAAATTCCACAATATTCTTGAAAATATCATCACAGTTTCTACTAACATCTCTGAAAATCCTTCCATTTCTTTTCTTTCATAACTTGTAGACACAAGCAACTAACAACAATCTTCTCACCACACTTTCGATATTATTACCATTTTCAATATTGATCAAGTATTGGATTATATCTTTCCAATTAGTACACTGACTCCTTAATTCAGCCAAATCTTTAACTTTGCTCCATACTTCATTAGAAAAAGGACACTGAAAGAACAAATGTTGAAGGTCTTCTGAATCATTAAGGCACACAAAACATCTATTAACACCATGTATTCCCCATTTCATTAGCTTATCTTAAGTAGTCATTCTATTTTCAATTTCTAACCAGAGAATGAAAGTATGCTTTAAAACACATTGAGAGTACCATACTAACGTCCCCGAATCCACATTTGGATTCTGGCTATTGATTCGCATATAACGCGTTCGGGGTCAAAGGAACTTCCTTTTCGTCGAGCAAGTTTTTCAACACCCTAGGCACTGAACCTAATCGTTGTAGTGTAGTATTGGGTAAGCCTCGGGTATTGATATCCTTCTCTAGGGGAATAGGAATGCTAGTGAGAGATGTACTATGCTAAGGTTTGAGGTTGACGAAGATTATTTTTTATCTTTTTTATATTTTTTAGAAAGCTAAGGGTAAAATCTCGGGGTTTGGATTTGGGGGTTGGTACTTCTACCGATTACTCTACTTATCTAATTATCTAAACTAAGGGGTAGTCTATGTCTATTGATGTGTGCTCGTATGATGATTAAAAATGTGTCTACCTAGATACTATTACTCCCTAGTTATCTTTTATTGGTGGTTGAATTGTCACATCCTTATTCTTAACGCGTTGTGTTTTCTAAGGTCGTAGGGTATGCTTTTATCCCTAACTCTTTGAGACTACCTTAAGGTTATTGCCTACGAAATCTCTAGGATTCATAAACTAACACTAAGGTTATCTTTGGATATTTAGTCTACGATTCCGCTAAGTGACTATAAACCAAGGTTCACAAAGATTACTCAAGCATTAAAAACACAACGATAGCCTAGTGCAATCCTAAGCCAATTACAATTAAGATAAGAGACAATCAATCAATAATTAATAACTAGGTTTCATAGATCTAATAAAACACACAAGAAATTTAGCCGGACATGTTAAACATGCAAGCATACACACATACAATCGAAGACATAATGAAATCAATGAAGTAAATTACTTATCTTGATGTAAAATAGGGTATGAGAACCCTAAGATACACAAGTCTATCTCTTAAAATTCTGAAAATTTGATTTATATATATAATTTTACAACTGCGATGACGTCACCTTATAGTTGGGACGCCGTCAGATCGCCGTCATTAGGGTTTTGTCTTGGCCAAGTCATCATTGGGACGGCGTCACATTGTGGTTGTGACGCCGTCCGTCTTCGATGAGTGACGTCGTCTCGAATCAATCTAGGCCGTCGAGAAGAAAAGTCTTTGTGACGCCTTACTCTTCAAAGCCCGACGCCGTCCGGTGCAAATTAGAAAAATCGCCATCGAGTCGTCACAAATTCAATTACATAAAGAGGACGGCCGCGCTCTGTTTGGGACATCGTCGGTGTAATTCCAAAGACTTGAGTGTCTTGATCTTGACTTAGCCATTTTCTTCACATATTCACTCCTTTTCGTCCAAAAATGCATCATTCTAGCATTTTGCTTCCAAGAGACCTAAAAAGTGAAAAGGAACGAAATTAAGCAGTAACGGATATAAAAGTGGGCGATTAAGGGCTTAAATGACCCCTTAAAAGTGTACGTTTTAGATCCTTATCAAATACCCCTACACTTGGTATTTGCTTGTCCTCAAGCAAATGTGCTTTTGGCCAATCAATTTATAAGTTAGAGGGCATAAAGCATTGGTTTAACATAGTTCATAATAAGTAAAAGCACCGCAATAGTCATAACGAGCACGAAAATTATATACTGACACCTCACAAGTGGTGTTTGGATTCTCTCATCTCTCGGGTGTATATGAAATATAGCAAATGGAAATGGAAGATAAACACTCATTAACCGGTCATAGTACATAGATTACCATAGGCTTGAGACTAGATCAAACCTCTACCACTTTGGTGTAAGCACCTAGGAACAACTATCTAAGAGGTCTTTTAAAGGGTTGTAATGTTAGGCTTACCGTTAGGAAAACAAAGGGTTTGGTTGGATAGGCGATTTAGTGGTGGCAAGTCAAAAATCTTTATGTTACAAGCATGAGAAGAATGACGTTGCTAAGCCAAGAATCGACTCTCTAAACTCTAGATAACTTTGAAACAAACAAACATAAATATAAACATAGAAGTAGGATGGTAGCCCGTATGCTTTCTTTTTTTCTTTTTTTTCGACACTCTTTTTCTTCTTTTTTCAACTTTTTTTTCATACACTTTTACTCTATCATCCTCTAAGATAATATCAAAATATAAAGGATTTATAGGAGCATCCCTACACTTGAGTTTTTTTATTACTCTAACACTAATTTGACCCGAATTGAAAAGATAAAAACACTTGGAGTACCTTATTACGTAAATAAAGGGAATTTGAATTTAACGTTCTTTCCCGTCACTCCATAAAATTTAACTTTACCCATGAGTCCCAATCATCCCAAAACTGTGTACAAAAGATATGACTCGACTTAGCAACCATTAAAGTAACTAAATAATTGAACTAATGGTTTAGTATGATAACAATAATGCACTAAAAGTGAGTGCATACAAGGTAGGCTAAGGCAATTTGGGTGTACATTTGGGGGTGGATTGTAAACAATGTTCTTCATTGATATTTTGGAAAACCAAAACATCACGAGAACCGCGAAAAGGATAGGCTCTGAGGGGTTAACTACGGGTATCGTATACTAAAGATGAGTACATCGCAAGGGTGTGGGGGAATTACTCAACTGATGTGGAAGAAGTAATTATAATACGGGTATCAAACAAGGGTTATCCCAATACCTCTTATCATTTAGTTATTCCTAACTACACAAGTGTAGTCTCACTAGCGATCTCGGAATGCATCACAAAACAAGTTCTAGAATCTATTATACTACCGGTACACTCTCGAAGCATTAAAGGTGAATTCTTTAATTCCTATAGATCTAGGGGCGAACCTCACATTTTTGGGGTAGAATTTGAGTGGTAAAGGGTTTTTGTGCTAGTCATATAACTCCTATCCATGATACGCTTTATTAAGACTATAGACCCACCCGTACATGTCATGAAATTTTTTAAATTTGGCACTAAAATTGCCCTAACAAATATCTCTCATGGTTTATTACACAAATGAAATAGGACAAGACAAATGATCAAGGATAAGCATAGTTTCAAAGTTCCCATTTTATTCTCCCTCCCTACACTTACACTGAACATTGTCCCCAATGTTCCCCGAAAGTATCAAAGTTATGATAACGGAAGGTAATTAAAAGAGAAAGAAACTAGTACTCCCTTGATTAGCTCGGTAGGATCCGTGTGAAGTGGTGGTTAAATTCTTTCCAAGAAGAATGTATGCGTGATAAACTCCATCCAAACATTATGTTTCTTCTTCTTGATAAATAAAACATGCACACTTTAAGAAAATAGAAGAAACCTTCGCGTAAAATCAGCGGTAATACTATATATGACTCTACTAAACTAGGATATAATGCTTGGGGAATGGATGTTTGCAGATTTTCTGGAAAATTAAGACCTGAGAATTTCCAAAAATTTATAAGTAGCACTGAAAACGAGAGAAAGTAATAAGTCGTTTACTCCTTACGGCGTCGTCAGTTGTAATCTGACGCCATCAGTTATCGACATAAAGCGGTGCATTGCATTTTTCGGAAAAATTACACCTTTAAAACTGGAAAAATTCCTGCAAAACATCCATTATGACTCAATACAAGCATTTGACTCTAACAAACACACATATATATCATTTTCAATAATCATAGTTCTCATGTTCACGTTCTTTTGAAAACGTGTGTCATCCTCCCTACACTTATCCTTTTTGTAAAATACCTTTATATGTAATTAAGACGAGGTTAAAGACAAAATAAAGCACTTTCACAAATTCAAACATGAGAACATACAATAATGAAGAGATATATGACACACAAACAAGCAAACAATTAAGCATGGGTTGCCTCTCATGAAGCGCTTTTCTTTATTTATGAGTCTTGTAGCTAGACTCGAAGTTGTGCTCCTACGTACCTATGTAAGTAAGCTTATCCTCAAGAATGTCATAGGTATCAAACTTATCTTTTAAGTTCCTAGTGGTACGCTTGGTCTGGTATGCCTTTTCAAACTTTTCTCCATCGGGGTTATAGATTGTCATCCTAATGTGCCATTCTCCATTTCCATCATTAGGTGGTCTATCCCAATTCCAATTATGTTTAGGCTTCTCACTCTCAACTTTCCACTTATTCATGTTAAGATTAACGGGCAAGGTTCCTAAGAACTCGGTCATCTTCCTAAATACTAAGGCATCCTCGAACGGGTTCACTTCCATGTCCCTAGCCAACTCTTGCTCATGGAAAGTTGAATCACTAACAAAAGCTTCCTCTAGATAGAAAGGTCGTTGAGGACCTATAAAATCTTTACTAGTCGAAGGTCCATATCGAGATGGTTTTCTATCCAACATGATCTCGTAGGGAATTTCTTCCTCCTTGTAGTAGATATGCTTCTTGACATCATAAACTGACCTAGAATTCCCTTCTCCTACCACTATCTTAGACATCTTACAATCAATTATGGCACTAGCGATAGCTAAGAATCCTCTTCCTACTAACAATGGGCATGTCGGGTCTTTGTTCATGTCTAGCACATGGAAATCCGCCAAAAGAGTCAATTCACCTACGTGTACTACCATGTCTTTTATTATCCCTACCGGATATGCCATACTATCATCCGCTAGACCTAAGATGGTTTCCGTTGGTTCTATCTTACCTAGGTTAAGGTTTCTATGGAGGGACAATGGAAGGAGATTGATGCTTGATCCTAAGTCGGCTAAAGTGTCCAAAGGTTTGGAATTTCCAAGCCTACACGGAAGAATGAATAGCCCGGGATCATCTATTTTCTTAGGTAACTTATTTTGCACAAATGCGGTACCGGTTATTAAAGGCTTTTAACACCCCAATTTCGTGATACGCAGCTGAATTCAAATTGGGTGGACTAGATGAGTTTTGGACGGGTGTTACTTCATGGCACAACAATATAATAATAGAAAACGAAAACTCTAATGGAGTCGTTTTAAAAGATTTATCATTCGATTTATATAAATATCGAGTTTACAAAATGAGGTCCCAAATGGTTCCATTGTTTACAAAATACATTAAATGGGTTTTCGAATGATAATAAAATTTATAGCCTTCTTCAAGATCCTTGCTCTTCCGTGCGACTTCCGACATTATGGACCGAAATACATGCTTAAAATCACAACACAAAGGTTGAGTGAAATTCATAGAGTTTAGGAAATCAGTTGAACACATAAGGTTTGTGTGGGTTACGTTGTTATACACCCATAATGTTTGTAGTGTGAGTTATAATTCACACCAATGGTTTGACAACCAAAAGAGTTATTATTGCACTAAGCTCATGATACCGAAAACGTTAATGATGATATATAATAGTAATCGTTGCCCTAATAGGTAATTTGCCAATTAACCTATAGATCTTCAAATATAGTGCGTTTGTTTGCCTACCCGGTCAACACAAACGGGATTCATCAATCCCAATAGGCCTATCCACAATATTCGCTCACTCGCAAGTGATTAATGGTTCATGATAGTAGGGACTTAGGATTTGGCAATAGTGGTACTTAGTGCAAATAATACATTCAGATAAGCATACAGTTTGAAAGCAATGTGTTCGATTTAAAATAAAGCATGTATCTCCCCAAGGGTTTGTAAAACAATTAAGTAATAGAAAGTGGGGCTATGAACTCACAGAATCAAGAAAAGTTTAGAGTAATTATAAAAGTAAATGAAAATAGTTGAGCATGTATCTCCCCAAAGAGTTTGTAAAACAAGTATTAAAAGAGTAGGGCTATGACTCACCTTAGAGTAAATGATATCAAATGTATAATGAGGATGATGGATGTGCCGTGTGAACTTCTACGAGCAACCTAAAATAGAATGTTGCGACTTAGGTTTGGAATAATGTTTAGGAAAACATAAACCATCCTATATATGTCATCATGATGTAGTATTTGTATGTTTGTTTATAGAAATGGTTTTAGTTTGTATATCTCAGACTACCGCTCGGGCCATCATAATTCGTGAGGTCATGCAAGAACGCTCGAGGAGCTAGGACACTTTAAATCGAATCCAAAGAACTCGTCAAACGTTTTCCTCAAATGAACCCCTCACATGAAGTTCCCTAGTGTTGTAGTGCTCAATACGTAAAACATGTATTTTGATTACTTGATTATATTATATATTAAGAGTTTATAAATTCAATAAATAAACTAACAAGTTTATAAGTATTTAAATAAGTTTGAGTCTTATAAAGACTTACCTTAATATAGAATATCGGAGTATTATGGAAAAATAAAATATTAACGGAGCTTCGACGAGAATTTGCAATCTTCGAAAACCCACGGCTATTAGAAGATTATAACAACGCCTTCTTGAAAGCTCAAAGTATAATAGAAGATTATAACAACGCCTTTTGGAGACTTGAAGTTATTTGAAGATTATAACGACTCTTTCTTGAAAACTTCCAAGAACGAAGATCAAACGCTAGTTTTCTTCAAGAACACATGAATGTTCTTACAAGATCTATAAGAAATGCCTTTAGGTTTAGGACTTTAGATGTTAAGAAGGGTGGTGCAAGAGAAATGAAGTGATTTAGCTTGGTATTTATAGGCTAGAGATTTAGGTTAACTATATATTGGGTTAAAACTAACCATGGTTAAATTACACATGTAAATGATCTAAAGGTAGCATGCTTAGGATTTTGACACCAAGGTGATGACTCCTCCCAAATTTCGTTCATGATAAGGTAGGATGACTTATGTGGTTAGTTTTGGTATTATCTTGATTACGGAGTGAGTTTTGGTTCCGTTAAACGCTAACCAAGCCATAAAACGAAACCGGTATCGTAAAAATACGAAACTTATAGGAATGATGAAACTCATCATTATACTCCATATAAAAATATAAAATGGGTGATAAGTCTCATTGGGTGCAAAACGCCGCTTAAAGTCGGAAATACGGGTCAAAAACGCGTAATTGCAGCTTATCGAAAAGAACGAAATTTCGTGGAAACGACCGTGAATTTATTTAGAGTAGACTAAAATTAGTCTAAAAGTGATATGAGATGTCAAAATGTGGTTTTCGTCAGACGCGGATAACTTTACGCTTATTCGTGAAGTTTAAAAGTTACGCGATTTAAGCAAAAATGTAGAACGACAAGGTTAATTCCTTTATGGTCAAAGGAGGAGGGAATATGTTTGACTTTTCCAAAAATGTAAAAGTGTCAAAACATATTAGAAACACAAGGAGAATCGTTAAGTCCGGATGTAAGTAGAATTGTTTAAAACATAAGTTTAGTTTTGTTCTCTACCGGGCTTATTTGGTAATATTAAAATAATAATTTTAAAATTCTCAAATTAATCATGAATGATCTAAAATTTATCCGATGTGAGGAAAATTGTCGGTTGATTTTCGTTAATGCGTGATGTTTAAACGGTGGACCGTCTAAAACGAAACTTTAAAACGATGTTTACTTAATAACTTTTGCGAAAATGATCTAACGATGGTCGAACTCTCGTGTCATTACTAAAATAACTTATCTTACGAGAATGTGAAATAAAATTTTACGAGATGAATAGTGAATTTGAATAGTAAAAGTGAATAGTAAATTCTCGAAAATAAAAAGTAACCTAAAATGCGGGTGGTTACAGCCTCACCCCTTAATGGAATTCGTCCGAATTCGTGTGTGTTATCCGATGTTGAAGTGTCTAGGAAAATGTGGATGTATGCGCCTAATTTTATGTTCTCAAGTTTTCGGTCATAGAATGTGTTATATACCATGTGGCTTAAGTTGATAATCTAAAGGGTTTTGTTAAAATCTTATAGAGTCTAACATACCTAAAGTTTGGATTTTCCCGATTCTCAAAATGAATCATATCTTATTGTATCGAGGCTATCAATAAAACCTTAATTTCTAACATGGAGTTTTGGTGATAGTGTGGCATGGAGCCTAATTTATATTTGTATGGTTTCCTTAGTTGTTTCGTGGGTGATCTCTAAACACCTTAGTCCAACAAATGGTTAACTAACACTTTCATTGATATAGTGCCTCAAATGGAATAGTTTTGTTGTTGTTAGGGTAACTGTTGTTAATCAAAGGTGTAAGATATTGTTGATGTGAAACGGTTTGTAATGATGTGATAACTGTCATTTTAGGGAAAGTTTTGCTAGTCGCAAGTGGTTATCCAAACCATTTCCAAAGTTGATCAGGTCTTAGGTGGTTTCGAGATGAAGGCTATATCGTATAGTGTTTATGTCTACTAGTGTTTCAAAGAAACGTGATACCGTGAAGTTTTACATATCGAATTTCAATGAGGTTTCGATAATGATGTGTCATGTTGACGATTAGAAGAGTGTAGCATACGCTACCATTATTCTTAAGTAGAGATGTCAAGTTTGTTTTAAAAAAAGTGAAATTTAAAGGAATATGGCGGAATGATATCCTTGAAACCTAATCGACTAGTACTTCTAAGAAATGACGAGAAGATTTGATGACTATCCCAAGATAGTAGTTAGGATTATTTCATAAATGAAAACTTCAAGAATGAAATTAGGTAGTATAAATGAGATGTTAAGATTTTGCTGAGTGGTAAGACACTATCGTGTCTCTAGATCTTTTTAATGAATTCTGGTGGTTTATCGAGTTTAAGCAGGAAATTAACCTGAACAGAACGTTAGTACAACTATTCTCGGTATTTGAAAAATTTAAGTCGAACATAGTTAGTCAGACCATGTTCCACTATCCCTAAGTTAAATATAGGTGACTAGACTATATTTAGCCGAGGTTCGATAAATTTTCCAAATACCTAAATTAGGTATACTCGTGATATGTCCATAGCTTTTGAGAAATTGTCCACTAAGCAAAGGCGACATCAAACCATTCAGTTGCAAGTCCTGGCCATAACAGACTTGTAACCTATGTTTTCACATTCCATTGCATAGAAGATAGTATGGGTAGATACGTGTGGAAAGGAAATCTTAAGTAATCCTAAAATAGTCCATACTTGGCTAGAATCACGAACTTTTAACAATGAAGGTTTCAGAAGAGAATTTTGATGAATGTAGAGAAAGTTGCTGAACTTCAGCTTTTGTAGATGATGAGTCAGTTTATCTTTAGAAATCCCATTTCTTGTATTTCCATTAGGAAATTGATAGACTATGACGGGTTTCATGTAAAACAATATCATATAATGTTTATAAGAAAATTTTAGAGACTATTGTATAACTTACAATATCTGAGGAGTAGTTGAGACCATTGTGCAACTCACAATGTCTGAGAAATAGTTGAGACCATTGTGTAACTCACAATGTCTAGGAAATAATAGAGACCATTGTGCAACTCACAATGTCTAAGAGATGATGGAAAGATCATTGTGTAACCCACAATGTCTTGATAAATGATGAAGAGACCATTGTGTAACTCACAATGTCTTGAGAAATGATGGAGAGATCATTGTGTAACCCACAATGTCTTGAGAAATAAATGAGATCACTGTAGGATTTACAGTGTCTGAGAATGTAATAGAGACCACTGTATCTCACAGTGTCTTGAAAAATGAATGAGACCATTGTATCTCACAATGTCTAGGAAGTAGGAAAGACCATTGTAGGATTTACAATGTCTTGGAGGAAGTTTCGTAATCCTAAAATGCACGAGTAGATATATGATTGGGAGATTGGGAAAATATGATTGTGCCGTAATGCCTTAGAATAGGCATACGCAGATATGTTGAGTACATTGTTTATGATTGAAATTATGTCAAGTGTATATATCAATATACTAGTATGTTTGTATAGCTTAAAATGCCTAAAAGTCACATAATCGTCGGAGGATGGAAGGCACGGAGAACGGAAGGCTATAAAATGTTTTTGTTTGTAAAAGTAGTTATAGTTTAAGTCTCAATTAGACCCGCTTTCTATAATCGTGGCTCGATACCAATCTGTAACACCCCAATTTCGTGATACGCAATGAATTCAAACCGGGTGTTACTTCATGGCACAACAAATATAATAATAGAAAACGTACTCTAATGGAGTCGTTTTAAAAGATTTATCATTCGATTTATATAAATATCGAGTTTACAAAATGAGGTCCCAAATGGTTCCATTGTTTACAAAATACATTAAATGAGTTTTCGAATGATAATAAAATTTATAGCCTTCTTCAAGATCCTTGCTCTTCCGTGCGACTTCCGACATTATGGACCGAAATACATGCTTAAAACTCACAACACAAAGGTTGAGTGAAATTCATAGAGTTTAGGAAATCGGTTGAACACATAAGGTTTGTGTGGGTTACGTTGTTATACACCCATAATGTTTGTAGTGTGAGTTATAATTCACACCAATGGTTTGACAACCAAAAGAGTTATTATTGCACTAAGCTCATGATACCGAAAACGTTAATGATGATATATAATAGTAATCGTTGCCCTAATAGGTAATTTGCCAATTAACCTATAGATCTTCAAATATAGTGCGTTTGTTTGCCTACCCGGTCAACACAAACGGGATTCATCAATCCCAATAGGCCTATCCACAATATTCGCTCACTGCAAGTGATTAATGGTTCATGATAGTAGGGACTTAGGATTTGGCAATAGTGGTACTTAGTGCAAATAATACATTCAGATAAGCATACAGTTTGAAAGCAATGTGTTCGATTTAAAATAAAGCATGTATCTCCCCAAGGGTTTGTAAAACAATTAAGTAATAGAAAGTGGGGCTATGAACTCACAGAATCAAGAAAAGTTTAGAGTAATTATAAAAGTAAATGAAAATAGTTGAGCATGTATCTCCCCAAAGAGTTTGTAAAACAAGTATTAAAAGAGTAGGGCTATGACTCACCTTAGAGTAAATGATATCAAATGTATAATGAGGATGATGGATGTGCCGTGTGAACTTCTACGAGCAACCTAAAATAGAATGTTGCGACTTAGGTTTGGAATAATGTTTAGGAAAACATAAACCATCCTATATATGTCATCATGATGTAGTATTTGTATGTTTGTTTATAGAAATGGTTTTAGTTTGTATATCTCAGACTACCGCTCGGGCCATCATAATTCAGAGGTCATGCAAGAACGCTCGAGGAGCTAGGACACTTTAAATCGTAAATCCAAAGAACTCGTCAAACGTTTTCCTCAAATGAACCCCTCACATGAAGTTCCCTAGTGTTGTAGTGCTCAATACGTAAAACATGTATTTTGATTACTTGATTATATTATATATTAAGAGTTTATAAATTCAATAAATAAACTAACAAGTTTATAAGTATTTAAATAAGTTTGAGTCTTATAAAGACTTACCTTAATATAGAATATTGGAGTATTATGGAAAAATAAAATATTAACGGAGCTTCGACGAGAATTTGCAATCTTCGAAAACCCACGGCTATTAGAAGATTATAACAACGCCTTCTTGAAAGCTCAAAGTATAATAGAAGATTATAACAACGCCTTTTGGAGACTTGAAGTTATTTGAAGATTATAACGACTCTTTCTTGAAAACTTCCAAGAACGAAGATCAAACGCTAGTTTTCTTCAAGAACACATGAATGTTCTTACAAGATCTATAAGAAATGCCTTTAGGTTTAGGACTTTAGATGTTAAGAAGGGTGGTGCAAGAGAAATGAAGTGATTTAGCTTGGTATTTATAGGCTAGAGATTTAGGTTAACTATATATTGGGTTAAAACTAACCATGGTTAAATTACACATGTAAATGATCTAAAGGTAGCATGCTTAGGATTTTGACACCAAGGTGATGACTCCTCCCAAATTTCGTTCATGATAAGGTAGGATGACTTATGTGGTTAGTTTTGGTATTATCTTGATTACGGAGTGAGTTTTGGTTCCGTTAAACGCTAACCAAGCCATAAAACGAAACCGGTATCGTAAAAATACGAAACTTATAGGAATGATGAAACTCATCATTATACTCCATATAAAAATATAAAATGGGTGATAAGTCTCATTGGGTGCAAAACGCCGCTTAAAGTCGAAATACGGTCAAAACGCGTAATTGCAGTTTATCGAAAAGAACGAAATTTCGTGGAAACGACCGTGAATTTATTTAGAGTAGACTAAAATTAGTCTAAAAGTGATATGAGATGTCAAAATGTGGTTTTCGTCAGACGCTGGATAACTTTACGTTATTCGTGAAGTTTAAAAGTTACGCGATTTAAGCAAAATGTAGAACGACAAGGTTAATTCCTTTATGGTCAAAGGAGGAGGAATATGTTTGACTTTTCCAAAAATGTAAAAGTGTCAAAACATATTAGAAACACAAGCAGAGAATCGTTAAGTCCGGATGTAAGTAGAATTGTTTAAAACATAAGTTTAGTTTTGTTTCATATTGGGCTTATTTGGTAATATTAAAATAATAATTCTTAAAATTCTCAAATTAATCATGAATGATCTAAAATTTATCCGATGTGAGGAAAATTGTCGTGGTTGATTTTCGTTAAGTGCGTGATGTTTAAACGGTGGACCGCCTAAAACGAAACTTTAAAACGATGTTTACTTAATAACTTTTATGAAAATGATCTAACGATGGTCGAACTCTCGTGTCATTACTAAAATAACTTATCTTACGAGAATGTGAAATAAAATTTTACGAGATGAATAGTGAATTTGAATAGTAAAAGTGAATAGTAAATTTCGAAAATAAAAAGTAACCTAAAATGCGGGTGGTTACACAAGCAAGGGAACCTAAGCGAGATGGAAATCTAACTAGCTATTCTATTCCACGCGCAAGCGCCAAAACTTGATGCGCGTATAACGCGTCGGGGTCAAAGGAACTTCCTTTTCGTCGAGCAAGTTTTTCAACACCCTAGGCAGTGAACCTAATCGTTGTAGTGTAGTATTGGGTAAGCCTCGGGTATTGATATCCTTCTCTAGGGGAATAGGAATGCTAGTGAGAGATGTACTACGCTAAGGTTTGAGGTTGACGAAGATTATTTTTTATCTTTTTTATATTTTTTAGAAAGCTAAAGGTAAAATCTCGGGGTTTGGATTTGGGGGTTGGTACTTCTACCGATTACTCTACTTATCTAATTATCTAAACTAAGGGGTAGTCTATGTCTATTGATGAGTGCTCGTATGATGATTAAAAATGTGTCTACCTAGATACTATTACTCCCTAGTTATCTTTTATTGGTGGTTGAATTGCCACGTCCTTATTCTTAACGCGTTGTGTTTTCTAAGGTCGTAGGGTATACTTTTATCCCTAACTCTTTGAGACTACCTTAAGGTTATTGCCTACGAAATCTCTAGGATTCATAAACTAACACTAAGGTTATCTTTGGATATTTAGTGTACGATTCCGCTAAGTGACTATAAACCAAGGTTTACAAAGATTACTTAAGCATTAAAAACACAACGATAGCCTAGTGCAATCCTAAGCCAATTACAATTAAGATAAGAGACAACCAATCAAAAATTAATAACTAGGTTTCATAGATCTAAGCAAACACACAAGAAATTTAGCCGGACATGTTAAACATGCAAGCATACACACATACAATCGAAGACATAATGAAATCAATGAAGTAAATTACTTATCTTGATGTAAAATAGGGTATGAGAACCCTAAGCTACTGTCCAAACCGGACCAAAATCGTTTTAGGTTTTTACTCCACAAGTGTACCTCTTAAAATTCTGAAAATTCGATATCTATATATAATTTTACTACTGCGACGGCGTCAGATCGCCGTCATTAAGGTTTCGTCTTGGCCAAGTCATCATTGGGACGGCGTCACGTTGTGGTTGTGACACCGTCAATCTTTAGTAGTGACGCCGTCGAATACGGATCTAGGCCGTCGAGAAGAAAAATCTTCGTGACGCCTTACTCTTCAAAGCGTGACGCGTCGGTGCAAATTAGCAAAATCGCTCTTGAGTTGTCACAAATTCAATTACATAAAGAGGGACGCGCCGCCTCTGTTTGGGACGTCGTCGGTGTAATTCTAGCAGCTTGAGTGTCTTGATCTTGACTTAGCCATTTTCTTCACATATTCACTCCTTTTCGTCCAAAAATGCATCATTCCAGCATTTTGCTTCCAAGAGACCTAAAAAGTGAAAATGAACAAAATTAAGCAGTAACGGATATAAAAGTGGGCGATTAAGGGCTTAAATGACCCTTTAAAAATGTACGTTTTAAATCCTTATCAGCTATTAATATCAAAATTGACTAGGTTAATAGAGAAGTCAACTTTTTTTCCATTCTTAGTTCTTCATTTTTTCAACTCATCATTGATACTTGGGACTTCCAAACTAGTAATAGTAGGAAACTTTTCATACGAATCATCAGGCCATAACCAAATCCCATTCGTGATCATATCACTAACTTTTAAATCCCCATGCAGTCTAGCATCATAGAGGTCTCTGTGGGTTACAATCTGGGGCAGTGGACCAATATTGCACCATTTGTCATACCACAAGGATGTACTTTGCCCAATACCAATTTTGTAAAACACATTGGTCTTGATTAAATATCTTATACCTAGCAAGTTTTCCTACCCCCAGCTATCACTCTGCTCAGCTTTTATATTCCATATACTTTTACCTCTCGATTTGACTGAATGTACCAATTTGACCCATAGAGTGTCTTTTTTTACTGTAATATTCCAAATATGCTTTCCTAACATGGCTCAATTCAAAACTTGCAAATACTTTAAGCCTAGACCTCCTTTATCTTTTGGCCTGCAAATAACAGACCAAACAACTGTAGCCTTGCCTTTTGCAGTTTCACCTTGATTCCATAAGAGGCATTTCAAGAGCTTGTTGATTTCTTTAATGATTGTTGTAGGGATTAGAAATACTGATGCCCAATAGACATGAATAGACTCCAGAAAAACAGCAATAAGTTGCAATCTCCCAGCATAGGAAAGACATTTATTCTTCCAATTCTTAACTCTAGCCTTGATTTTATCCAACAAATAGCCAAAATCCTTTACACTTAGTCTCTTAGCAATTAATGGAACACCTAAGTACTTAAAATGTAACTTTCCAACAACAAAAGGGAGCACGACATTGACAACAATCTTTTCTTCCTCATTCATGCTTCCAAAGAACACAATACTTTTAGAAATATTAGGAAAGAGACCAGAGCAAGCACTAAAATTATCTAGAGCCTGTTTGATAATTTAACAGATGTTGTATCTCCATGGCACATAACTGGCAAGTCATCTGCAAAGCAAACATGAGACAACTTGATACCTTTACACCCCAAATGATATTAGAAATTATGCTCCTGACCAATTTCTCTTTGAAGAATTAGTGTGAATACTTCCATGATTAAAGTAAACAGGTAGGGAGATATAGGGTCTCCTTGTCTAAGACCCCTTCCTCCTTTGGAAAAGCCAATTCTATCTTCATTAACATTAAGGGTGAAAGTTGCCGTTGTAACACATTACATAATCCACTAAACCATTCTCTCATGATAACCAAATCCTTTAAGAGATTTCCTCAAAAACTCCTAATTGACCGTGTCATATGACTTTTGGATATCTATTTTGAAAGAAACCCTTTTTGGACTTCCCTTCCTGTTATACCCCTTCATAATTTCCTGAGTAAGCATAATATTGTCTTGAATGTGCCTACCAGGAATGAATGCACTTTGGTTGCAGCTCACCATACTTCCAATAGCATGCTTAATTCTATTATTAATTACCTTACTAATGCACTTATACAGGACACTGCAGCAAGCAATAGGTCTGAAATCAGTAACATCGTTAGGAGTTTGTACTTTAGCAACTAAAGAGATAAAAGTAGCATTTAGTTCCTTCAACATTTTACCTGAAGCAAAAAACTCCTTCACAGCCTTACAGATGTCATTTCCACTAACATTCCAAGCTTTTTAAAAAAATGCAGAGGTGAAGCCATCAGGTCCAAGAGCCTTTGAGTCTTCAATATCAAACATACCACACTTAATTTCTTCATTTGTTATGTCACCAACCATACTATTAACCATATCAGTGCTTAGTCTTTTCAGAAACAAAGTCTCACTAGATACAATATCTTGAACAAGGAGGCTTGTACCTAGAAAGTTCTCAAAATGTTTCAAAATGAGGAATATGTTCTCTTTCATGCCTAACCTCATCATCATCAACTAAAAAATGAATTTTGCACTTGTTGCTTCGGCCTTTAAGAAACCTATGAAAAAATTTGTTGTTCTTATCACCCTCATTCAACTACTTTATACTGGCTTGCTAATATAAAAACTTTTCCTCATCTGCTTCTGCTTCACAAAATTCTTCCACAAGCTTGGCCTCCTTCATTCTAAGAGAATGATTATGAGGATCAATGTCAATAGCCACTTGAACATCTTGTAATTGCTTTCTCAATTTATCAACTCTTTTGAACGGATTCCTTTTACTCCATCCTAGTTTATTAAGAGGAGATTTCAAACTTTTCATCTTTTTCACAACTTGATACATAAAAAAACCTTGAATCTTTTGACTCCACTTATCCTCAACAATAGGAATAAACTCCTACTTGTCAGTAAGATAATTAGAGAATTTAAAAGATTTGACTTTCTTTTTTACAGTAGTAGGGATATTTAAAATAGAAGAAGTATGATCAGATATGATGTAATGAAGAAACTTAGTATTAGCCTGAGGATACTAATTGATGAAACCTTCATTGGTCACAACCTTATCCAACTTCTTGAGCACACCAGTCATGTTTCTAGCTTTTGCTTTGTATAGATTCTTTGTCCATCTAAAATGAAGGCCAGATTTGCAGACATCTTCCACTTCAATCTTGTTAAGACAGTCTTGAAATTCCATCATATCAGCAGTCATATATGACACTCCACAAGAATGTTCATTAGGCTGCAAGATGACATTCATATCCCTAACAATACACCAAGGATTACCATTAACATATCTACTATTACAAGTCAATTCCCTCCATAGCTTCCTTCTTTCAGATCCTTCATTAGCAGTATACACAAAGGAGTAGAAACATTTGAACTTGCACTTAGGCGCACTTATAACACAAAAAATAGATTGACTAGTTTTGTGCAGAATCCGAATTTGAGTATCATTATCATCCCACCCTATAACGATTATGCACCCTTTTGCACATTCTTTCATGTTTGATATCCACTCCCACCTTTGAGAAACTTTATTACAAGTGGTCACTAGATTACTTTTAATCTAGTTTCCAATACTGCACAAACATTAAGATGTTCATGTCTTATCAAATTCCTCACCTCTTTTTGTTTATCAAAAGTATTCATACCCCTAATTTTCCACACTCCAATTTTATACTCCATAAAAGTCACCATGAAGTACATTACCCTCCATACCATTTACCATATTTTCTCCCATGAATTTTTCCGTCCCATTATTTAAGTTTAAGACATCTTCAAAAATTGTCTCTTCACTTCCTTTATTCACTTCTTTCAGTCTATATACATCTCTGCTTCTGTTAACATATGTACACATATCCTGAGCCCAAGACAGTAAGTTTGCAAAGCTAGGCTGCAACTTTTTGTTCAAAAATCTGTCCACAATCAATCTCTCTTTCAGCATTGTCAACTCTTGATCATTATCCTCAGGGAGAGAGTTAAGAATAGAGTATTTGTTTCCACAATCTTAGTTCCTCAATTCCTTAGCTTTCACATTCCAAATATCGTTCCTTAAGTTAGTGGTTTCTTTATTGTTATTAGCATTTTCATTAGCCACTTGCTTCCTTCTATATGCATGTCTTCTGTTATCAGCAACATTCTTCCTCATATCACCATTATGTATTTTTGGATTGTTGGGATGATTCTTAGGATTTAGGAGTTTAACATTATTATTTCCATTTTGTTCATTTTTCCTATTCCCCTACACTACACCATCAGAGGTTCCTTCCTTGTTATTATAATCACTGGTTTCCACACTTACACCAGCCGCTGCATGATTCTGAATATCATTTTCAACCACTACAACATTCTTGCACTGCTTAATTTCATGACCAAACACTTTGCAATGACCATAAACAAGAGGTTTCCAGTCATATACTACCTGAACTTTCTTGCTATCATTAACATTGTTGCATATATCTCTATACTGAATCTCTATAAACTTTTTGAATTCCTTCTCTGCATCCATTTCATCCGATTCATCTGTGTGTACAAATTCATATAAAAGGGTAAAACTCTTTAAAATGACATTAGGTAATTCTAGTTTGATAATAATTGAAAAAGGGGGCTTTTGCATATATATCCTCTCGAAAATGCAAAATTGCATATATATCCAAAGCATGCATAAAAACCATTATACTATGTGGATAAAAAACTTGTACAAAGGATATATGTGCAATTATTCACTTTGAGAGGGATATATATGCATTTTTGCCTTGAAAAAGATAAGAAAAATTTATTAATTGTTGAAAGTCCACTACAAGGGTGCCGAACATGAAAAATTATAACCCTTTTGCCGGACTTTTATTAATTTTTAAAATTATTCATTGTTTAGTATTTATGGCTTAGGATTTAGCGTTTAAGTTTAACATTAAGTGTTATTATCATTGTATGTACTCAATACCAATCATTTTATAAAGAAACTTAGTTATTTAAGAGTGTATCCTTTTTCTTCAATTTTCATTCAGCATTTCTTGTTTTAGTGCTTATAAGGAATTAGTAATTGTGTATAGTTTAGTATGTCGACTAATAAAAGAAAGCAAAAGAGGCAATTAAAGGTTCCAGTAAGGTTTAGTGATCATGTAATGGGAAATTTGAGTCAAAACAGAAGTGTGAAAGTTTCAGAAAAAGTTAGGGTTTCTAAATTGGGGGAAAATGAAATTAGTGAGAAGATGGTGAATAATAGTGGGGATATGGGTGATAGAGATGTTAATTTGACTAAAAGTGATAATAATAAAAACAAAGGGAAGGAATCAGAGGTGATTGAGAAATTGAATGAGAGTGGAAAGAGTTATGCTGATGCTGTGAGTAAAGAGAAAGGTGTTCCAATGGATAATACTGGAATTCAGAAGGTTTGTGATGTGAGAAGAATGGGAGTGGTGATAAGAAGACATTGGAGGATCCGGAAATGGATCCGTGGTGGAAGTGGGTACAACCGAGAATGTGCAGTACTCATCAAGCTAGCACCACTGTAAGTGATACCGCACTCTTAATGATAGCATGTTACTTAACGGATCCGTAAATCGTAAACTGATGCGGTATTGAGTTGGTAAAACAAGTAATGCTACTAATAATAAACAAATATCTTATGCTCAAAAACTGATTGAAAACACAAAAGAGATAGGGAATCAATTGTTCCTTATACCAACTGTTGTTAATGATAAAGGTGATGAGGTTGTTATATTTGATGATGAATTGGTTAAGGAAGGAAGTAATAAGTGGAAACTTACTGTGTGTGGATACTTTGTTGGTTACAAAATGCCTGTTTCTGAATTGAAATATCATATAAGGAGAATGTGGGGGAAATATGGATTGAAGGACATCATTGTGGACACTGATGAGATGTGCTATTTTAAGTTCAAAGAGGAAGAAGGTATGAATACTATTTTGGATCAAAGCCCATGGTTAGTTAATGGTAAGCCTCTTGTTGTTCAAAAGTGGGATCCTGATGTTGTGATTGAGAAGGAAACTCCCTGTAAAATCCCTGTTTGGACTAGATTGTTTAATGTACCTCTTGAAGCTTGGAGCATCAAGGGGATAAGTGCTATTTCTAGCAGGTTGGGGAGGCCAATTATGATGGATAAAATGACTGCAGAGATGTGTAAGGAGGGAGCTGGGAGACTAGGATATGCTAGGGTGCTTGTTGAAATTGATGCAGGAAAGAGTTATGCAGATAAAGTGGAAATCAATTATGTAGATAATCACCGAATGTTAAGAAGACTAAGTGGGTCAAAGTGGAATATTCATGGAGACCGATAGATGTTGTCACCATGAATGTGTTTGGGCACTCGTAACCAATGCAAGAGTAAAATGTAAGATTCAAGTGGAAATTGGAAAGAACAAACAAGAACGGAGAAGGCGGAATAAGGATGGATTTAATGATGTGAGGAGCAGAAAGAATAGAGGTGAAAACAATGGGGGTGGTCATAATGCTCAAGGGAATAGGCAAATTAATAAGAAAATGAATTATCCTGTGCAGTATGCTTATAAACCAAAAGAGACTGCTCCTAAAGTTGTGAGTAATGAAAAGAATTTGAGCAATAATCACTCTAAAAGTAACATTAATTCGGAATTACGATGAGTCAGCTAAAAGGGAAAAGTCAGTCAACAAGTGAAACTGTTTATGAGTCACCACCTAGCCTTGAAAAAGTTTGGAAAGTATCAAATGAGAATTTGAAAGAATTAAAGAGAAGTGCTAATAAGTATTCAGTTCTTAGTGAAATTGATGAGCAAGGGGAGATAAAGGAGAACAATGATGAAGTTCTAAGTGATGAAGAGGATGTGTATGTAAGCAGGAATGAGGCAGTTAAAAATGTGATTGCTAATGAGATATTGGTTAAGGATAGGGGCAAGCATAGCAACAAATTATAAATGATGGAGTTCAAGGTTGCTACATGGAACATAAGGGGAATGTGTAATGAGATAAAGCAGAATGAGGTAATGAAATTCATTAAGACCGAAAAAATTCAAGTTTGTGCAATTATAGAAACTCATTTGAAGATTAATGGCATTAATAAAGCTTGTGATAGGGTATTTGGGAATTGGAATTGGTTGTCTAATGTGATGCATAGTCCAACCTGTTGTAGAATTATAGTAGGTTGGAATTCTTCAGTGGTGAATGTGATGGTTATTCATAGTTGCAGCCAAGTTATTCTATGCATGATTGAAACAGTAGATAAGAGATTAAGATTTTATTGCAGTTTCATCTATGCATCTAATTCAAGAACTGAGAGAAGGGAATTATGGAGGCAACTTTTGATAAATAAAAATATGATAAATGGGCAGCCTTGGGTTTTGATGGGTGATTTCAATGTTACTCTAAAACCTGAGGATCAATCTAATGGTTATTCTGGGATTAGTACTGATATGGGTGAGTTTAAGGATGCTGTAAATGAGTTAGAAATTGATGATATTTGCAGCTCAGGGTTCCAATTCACCTGGACTAAGTCACTTAAAAACCCTTTGAGTAGCACTTTGAAGAAGCTTGACAGAATTATGATTAATGAAGATTTTTTGGAAAGTTTTGTGCAAGCTCATGGGATTTTCTTACCTTATATCATATCTGATCACAGCCCTGCAGTTTTGGTTTTGCCTGATGGGCTGCATAAAAAGAAGAAGTCGTTTAGATTTGTCAACTATGTGGCGGATAAAAGTGATTTTTTGGAAGTGGTTAATGAGGGCTGGAATAGAGATGTTCATGGATGTAAAATGTACAAAGTTGTTAAAAAATTGAAGATGCTCAAAAAACCTTTGAATAAGTTGAATTGGAAACATGGAAATCTTTTTGAAAATGTTGCAGTTTTGAAAAAGAAGTTAGAAGATGCTCAAAGGAAGTTAGATATTGATCCCTATAATGTGGAGGTTAAGAAGGAGAATGTACATTTGGTAAATGAGTATAGAGTAGCTGTTGAAGATGAGCTTAAACTTCTTCATCAAAAAGCCAAGGTGCATTGGTTAAAAGAAGGTGATAGAAATTCAGCATACTTCCATAGCATTCTTAAAACTAGAAAGAATAAGAGTAGAGTTGAGTCTATCTGTAAAGAGGATGGCACAAGGGTGAATGGGGATGGTGTAGCAGAACAATTTGTGAGTCATTTCAAGCAATTCCTTGGTGAAAGTCAGGCAGTTCAACCTTTAAATCAACTTGGTGATATAGTGAAGTTAAAGCTCTCTGATGAAGATGCAGTGAATATGATAAGGGAGATAACAGATGAAGAAATTAAAGATGCCATGTTTGATATTGATTCCACCAAAGCTGCTGGACCAGATGGCTACACTTCATGTTTCTTCAAGAAATCCTGGAATGCTATTGGGAAGGACATTTGTTTAGCAGTGAAGGAATTTTTTCTGAATGGGAAGTTATTGAAAGAGATAAATGCAACTTTAATTGCTTTGGTCCCTAAGATTGATACCCCTAATAAAGTTTCTGATTTTAGGCCTATAGCATGCTGTAATGTGCTATATAAGTGTATCAGTAAAATCATAACCAACAGAATAAAGAGTGGATTGAGCAAAATTGTGAGTCTTAACCAAAGTGCCTTTGTACCTGGGAGGCACATTCAAGACAACATTCTTATCACCCAAGAGCTTTTGAAAGGTTACAATAGGAAGAATGGAGCTAAGAGGTGTGCAATGAAAATAGATATCCAAAAAGCTTATGATACAGTGGATTGGAGATTCTTACAAGATGTTCTTAGGGCTGTTGGTTTTCATGAAACTATGGTCAAATGGATTATGACATGTACAACCTCCACTTCTTTCTCTATCTGTATAAATGGTGATATTTGTGGATTCTTTAAAGGAGGAAGAGGTCTTAGGCAAGGTGATCCCATATCACCTTATCTTTTTACTCTTGTCATGGAAGTCTTTAACATGATAATGATAAAGAATATTGGCGATGCTCAAAAATTCAAATACCACTATGGTTGCAAAGATTTAAAGCTCACACATCTATGTTTTGCTGATGATATGTTGGTGTTGTGTAATGGAGATAAGGAGTCTTTGGCAGTTGTGAAGAAGTCTTTAGAAGATTTTAGTAGAGTCTCAGGTCTTTTTCCCAATATGAGTAAGAGCATAATATTTTTTGGGAGCATTCCTGAAAACAAGAAAGCTGAGCTGCTAGAAGTTATGCAATTTAAGTGTGGGAAACTTCCAATGAAGTATCTTGGGGTTCCTTTATTATCTAAGCAACTGAGTGTTAATGATTGTAAAAGCCTTATTGATAATGTGGAAGGAAGGATTAACTGTTGGAGAAACAAATGCCTATCATATGCTGGTAGAATTCAGCTTATTGCTTCAGTCCTTTCAGCTATGCAGCAATACTGGGCTTCTGTATATATTCTTCCAATAACTGTGGTTAAGGATCTTGAAAGAATTTTCAAAAGATTTTTATGGAGTTCTGGTAATTCAGCTCAGGGCAAAGCTAGAGTTGCTTGGAAGTTTGTATGCAGGCCTAAAGATCAAGGTGGATTGGGAATTAAACCTTTAAGACAGTGGAATGAAGTTCTCATGGTTACTCAGATATGGAAAATCTTTGATAATAGAGAATCTCTTTGGGTGAAATGGGTCAATACAGTCAAGTTAAAGGGGAGTAGTATATGGGAGGTTGAGTATCACCATTCTGATAGTTGGGGTTGGAAACAATTGCTTCTAATAAGAGACAAAGTAAAGCCTTATGTTAAACATATTATTGGTGATGGTAAGTCGATCTCAATATGGTATGATAATTGGTGTCCTTTGGGGCCTCTTCATAGAATCATTCACAACAGAGCTTTGTATGAGGCTAGAATGGGAACCAAAGACAAAGTGGCTGATCTTATTAGTAATGGTGAGTGGATGTGGCCAAGTGAATGGTTTAGTCTATTTCCGAACTTCAACAAGTTCTTTGTTCCAAAGCTTTTCGATAGCAAGGATAGAGCAATGGATGGATAGTAATGGCAAAGTTAGTGATTATTGTGTCAAAATAGCATGGGAAAGTCTTAGAGAAAGTTGGCCTAAAGTTGATTGGTACCATGTGATATGGTTCTCTCAGTGTACTCCTAAACATGCTTTCATCCTATGGCTAGCAATTCAAGGGAAGCTATTGACACAGGACAGAATGATTGCTTGGCATCAAGGAGATGACTTGAAATGTGCTCTATGTAACAGTTGTATTGACAGCCATCAGCATCTATTTTTTGATTGTGTATTCTCTGATAAAGTGTGGAAGGAAGTGAAGCTAAAAGGAAGATTCATAAGAAACTGTCAAGATTTGGAAAATGTGGTGAATTATATAGCAGATGGTGGGAACAAAAACAATATTTGGCAGATAGTGAATAAACTCATTGTTGCAGCCACCGTGTATAACTTGTGGAATGAAAGAAATAAGAGGACATTTCAAAATGTTAGAAGAAATGAGGAGGAGTTGATTGCTGTAGTAAACAAATATATGGAAGATATGATCCAAAGTCTTAATGTTAAGAGGTCAAAAGCAGTTTTAAAGGTGGCCAAAGTATGGAAATTAACTTGGGGAGAGGAAAACCGATTCCCTTCTTGTGAGATAGACATGCTTATGGTGGTTCTTGGCTAAAGGGTGTTTGGGAGTATAGTTTCTTGTTTATCGATGGATTTTGTGGAGGTTTGCATTTGCGTTTGTGAAGAATTTGTGGCTTGAATGTTGTTAGAGTTTGATATTTCGATAGGACTTATCGGATAGATAGAGGTAGTATATTGTTAGTTGTTTCTGATCCGGAGTGTCCATTTCAAGATTTGTTATTCATATGTTGTACATATTGATTGGAGTAATATAATTTTACCTTTGCAACAAAAAAAAAAAAATCATTGTATATTTATCTAGCAAGTCAATTATACTAAGTTATTTCTTCAAATAACATGATATGTTTTAATTTTATGAACACACCGTAAAACTAATATTCCAACCTCTTTTATTGAATCACTAGTCGTTTTATAAGTGTTACACCATTTAAGCAAATTATATACCATTATAGCAAAATTAATGCAAGTTTTATGCATGTATGCAAATTGGTGAACTTTATACCATTTTGGTAAACTATGTACTATTTTATAGAACTTTATACAATTTTTAAAAAAAAAATAGTTAACTTTACATAATGTTTTTGAATATGGTACTATTTTTGTGACTTTTATTCACATTATTTTGACTTAATACCTATTATTGAAGTGAACATTATTTTAGTAAGTTGTTTTTCAAGTACTCAAGTACTTAGTTTCAAATTGATGTTTGCTTGAGAAATAATGATATATATGACTAAAATCTCTCGATCAATTCCGAATATATAAGACATAAAATACCATCTATCTTATCTCAAACCAAACATGCTAATCGATAATAACAATAGACTTCAATATCGCAATCACACATGGCCGAAAAAGGTAACTATTATTGCATCGAAAATCACATTCGGTACCAAGACTTAAAGAATCATAATAGCACCATCAAAACCATATTATTAGCAATCATGGTTTAAAACAATCACCACATTTTCAAAATTCATTTTATAACTCCTTTCTAAACGAATACCCAATATTCTTAATAACCATTAATAATTCAATGTATGATTCACTTAACAAAAGTGAATTATATTTGTGTCACAAGTAACATATATATCATACGATAAATAACTTAGAAAAGGTTATTGTATTACGTCTTGTGAGTTGAGTTTACGTATAAACTAAATTATAAAAATCCCGAAAATTTGGAAAATCAAACGAAGTAAAAAATCTCGAGAGCATAGCAAAATATAGCTTTAATGAAAAGATAGAAAAAATTTATAGACTTCGGGTAACAAAGCATGTCTTTTAACCATTTGGGAAATGAAAAATAAGCTATAAAATATTTATGGACTTCGGGTAACAAAGCATCTCTTTTAACCATTTGGGAAATGAAAAATATTTAAAAGGACGATTCGATGATGCTATTACATTTTTTACCAACGCAATTGAAATGAAAACATTCATTTAGTGTTGTTATTTAGCAATTAGTGTTATCTTCATTTTATAAACTTGATACTAGTCATTTTTTAAAGATTTAGTCATATAATACATTTATAAGAGTAGCACGTCACTGAAATTTCTTTTCAAATGAGTTTAATAAATACACTACCTTTATAAGTAGAACTCAATTACCAAATGGGTTTTATAGAATCTTTGAAAAGAAAAATACGATAAATTTCAAGAAAATGTAAAAAAAAAAAAAAAAAAAAAAAACGATAAACATTCACAGTTTTTTAATAATTGTGAGTGTTTATTAAAATTACAATATATCTTAAACGCACGTGATAGCCTACCTCTAAAAGGGTAAAACTCTTTAAAATGTCATTAGGTACTTCTAGGTTGATAATAATTGAAAAAGATAAGAAAAATTAATTAATTGGTGAAAGTCCACTACAAGGGTGCCGAACATGAAAATATATAACCCTTTTACCGGACTTTTATTAATTTTGAAAATTATTCGTTATTTAGTATTTATGGCTTAGGATTTAGCGCTTATGTTTAACAATTAAGTGTTATTATCATTGTATGTACTCAATACCAATCATTTTATAAAGAGACTTATTTATCTAGGAGTATATCATTGTATATTTATCTACCTTATTGATCAAGGTCGTTGACTCTACAAAAAATAACCTTAATTAACCTACTTTTAGAATAGGGTAAGTAAAGGATCGTATCTACGAGGAACCTATGGTTAACACTATAATTCCTATTTGATTATATGAAAACAGTAAATTATGTTGAGTAAGAGAGATTGATTTTTAACTACTAATTAAAACTTAACAAAAACTAAAATAATAAAAATAACTAAAACTAATAAACTTACATTAAAACAAGCAATTAAATTAAAAGTGTAAAACTTATGAATTAAAAACAGGATCACTTTCGGGTTCAGGTTTGATCACAATATATTTTATGTATTTGTTTTACTAGAGATTGCGGTTGCTCGAGTTTTCGTAAACAAAAACTAGTACTAATTTAATAATTAATTCTGGGCACGAAATATGTGTATTGGCACCAATCGTCTCATAAGATCGATTCAGCACGACCGGGACAACCACAATATTATATCGTCTTACAACCAACTATTAAATTAATATAATGACACAATAATGGAAGACATAAAATATGCATTAAGATCAAATCAACATCAAGCTGTTCACAACTCTAAAATCGTTCAAACAAAATAAAGCATTAAAGTAAAAAAATCAAACCCTAATTCCAGTTGTGATCGCAAGATGTTTAGCCGGACATCACGTTCGTGGACATGATATTTTTTTATTCTTTTTCTTCTCAATTGATGGTTGCTTTCTGTTTTCTTTCTTTCTTTTGCGTCGACACACAGCAACCAACGAACCAATAAGAATGTATTTATAATGTGGTTGTTCTTGTTCCCTACTCATTTTTCTTGGGCTCTAGGGTTGTTCATCGGTTAGGTTTTCGGGTTTATGGGTTGTATAGTTCGGGGTTCATCGGTTTAAAAATATTCAAAGTCAAAACTAAAACCAAACCAAATCAATTATATTATAGAACGGATAAAATTAAACCATACACCAAATTAGAATTCGATTAGGTTTCGGTTAAAACCAAAAAAACCAAATTCAAGTAAACATTAAAATATAATCTAGAAGTCATGAATAAAACCTAAAAGTTTAAATAAAAATTTAACAAATCAAATGGTCTCACAAAGTACTTAAGGAAATCAACAAAACAAAATTTTAAGAAACCAAAAGGTTTAAGCATTTAAAGAAAGTAAATGAAAGTGATGAAATATTTTTCGGCAAAGAGTTTCAGAAGTCTTATTAGATTGAATATTTCATCTTCAAGCATGCAAACTCAGTTGTAACTTCACTCATCTTCTCCAATGCTTGCATTTGATGTTGTTTTTCTCTTTCAAAAGGCAATGCTTTTATTTGAGGAGTGATTAGTTTAAATGATTTTAAATTATTGTTAGTTGGGAAGATAAAGATAGAAAATCTCTATATATAATTTTATTTTTACTTTTTTTATGTGTTTAAAGATATTCGGTTTTTTCGGTTTGGTTTGGTTAAATATTTGTCAAACCCAAAACCAAACCAAACACCAGTTATATATTTCGGTTCGATTTCAAACCAAACCATACACCAATTAAAACTTTCAGTTTTATTCTATTTCGGTCCGGTTTATTTTCAGTTTGTCCGGTGTTAAACCAAACACGGATTGGTGACTAAAAAAAATAGATATACTCATAATATGCTTGTTTCCAAAATATTATTAGCTTTCCACCAATATTTGTTGCGTCATTTGTTCTCGCTTTTTCGTCCAAAACCGAAAACAACGACCCACAAGCAGCTTGCTTGTGGGCTTACTTTCTTTTACGTTTGTGTGTTGACAGCCAATTGGTGATGAGTTCACAAGCTAAGCCCATTAGTGTAGTAACCAAGTTAGGCTAAAATGCCCAATAGTCATTTCAACTGATACGGCGTATTCCATGAATGATTCGCCATATCTTCCTCCAAAAATATTGTTCATTCTATTTTCATTGTTTTGACTCCTTTTTACGCGTAACCTACATAATCACAAAACACCTCAAAGTAGTGTATATAAAGGATAATAACAGTATAAAATTAAGCAGTTAACGTGTCATGAAGTGTAGGTAAAATGCACCGATGAAATCTCCCAACTTAACTCTTACTTGTCCCGAGGAAAAAATCTACTACATTTTAGCATGTTAATTACCTAATTTTTAATCATATCATTTAAATTCTGTCAAAAAGAACAAATTTAACCTAGTACAATAATAACCATCCTATATGACCAATAATCCAAAATGATTACCAGTATTTTTGTCCTTCTTAAACACTTAACATAATTGCTCTCATTGGTTCTATTTATTTAATGTTTAATACACTCCTATAATCATGATAACTCAACCGTGATGGTGTCGTTAAAGGAGTTCGAGACATATGAGAGGTCACAGCTAAAGAGAAGCTCCATTTTGGTTCCGTCAACTGCAGTTGTGAAGAAGCAAGGAAGAAGGTAATACTTGTGGCCGGGCACCAAGTTATCAATGTTGATAAGTTTATTTAAGAGTTATTTGCATGGTTATAAGTGAATATCTATATTTTAGAGAATTAATTCCAATGTACAGTTGGTAGTAAACTGTAATCGGTAGTTAGGACATTTTTAATTGTATGGTGAACTTTTAAGTCACCAAAGATAATTAGGGGCCGTTTGTTTTCCAGGGTTAGGAATTAAATATTAGACTTAAAGTAAAAACTAATGTTTGGTTGTATTTAAATACTGTTAAGGTTAGGACTTAAAGCCACATAATAGGGCATCTACAAAAGTCTCCTTTTTGATCGGATTACCTTTTTTTTGCAGCATTTCCAATTTTTTGTAGGGCCATGTGTAACATGAGCCTTTCATTCATTCTGAGCATAGTTTTAAAAGTACAATTCATAATTTTTTATTTCATATTACTCTTTCAATTTTTTATTAATTTTATATTATAAAATTCAAATATAAATCCTAACCTAAATCCAAATCCAAATCCTAATCTTAATCCTAATCTTAAACCCATCTACAAATCAAACGGACCCTTAATTTATAGAATGTAGTAATAAATTTAATCTGGGATTTGGTTTATCTTTTTGGTTGTCGTGTAATTTTCAATCAATAGGTTATGATAAACTGGTCTTGTTAGAGTTGGAATTTATTGATTAGTGAGTGAATATTCAACAAACTTTTTCGTGAGTGAATATTGAAATAACTTAATGTGTTTGAGTCGGAAAAAAAAAATTTTCTTTCAAACATATTTGAAAAGAAACAATATTAAGGGCCCGTTTGTTTGCGGGGTGTGGAATGAAATGAATGATGTATATTATTGTTTGGTTTATTACGAGCCCACCACAATAGAATTAAAAGTTAATTTGATACCCTTAGAATGATTTCACCCTAATATGGTGACTTTTGTTAATTCTTTTTGTTTTTTACTCTTTTCTAGTGGTCCCAACCCATTATCATATATTTATTTTATATTTTAAAAATTAATATTTTCAATTTTAATATATATTTTTAATTTTAAAACAAATATTATTTAAATCAATCAATCACTTTCTCTCTCATTCTTTTCTTTCAAATCAATCCAAATCCAAATTCGATTTTAAACCCACTTACAAACCAAACGAGTCATGAATAAAGGTACTTGTAAAGATAAGAATTAGTCAATTAGAGTGGTTGGCATGGTACGGGAAGAGTGGGAGGTACGGTGTGTTGACTAGAAATATGGTACGGGAGGAATGAGTGGTTAGTAATAGTAGTAGTTGTTGGCTAGCTAGGCTACCTAGACAAGTAGGCATGAAATTATGAGACTAGCATGGTGTATTACTTAGAGCATCCGCAATGCTCTACTTCTCAAAGACTTTTTATTTATGACACCTCACACTTTTCATTAATGTTAAACTATCAAAAAACTTTTTGTAAAAACTCTCTCAATGCACAAAGCTTTACAAAAGCTTTTCAATATACAAAAGGACAATAGAAAATAGACTAGAAAAGAGAACACTTATTGAAAAATTAGTACTTTTGAAAACCTTCAACCTCTTGAAGAATTACAAGCTATTGGCTAAAACAACTTAAAAAGTCTTTTTCCCCAATGCCAAAAAGTTATTGAAAGACTTTGTGAAACAGTAAAAAGCTTTTGGTCAAGTTATGCGCTGCGGATGCTCTTATAGCTAAAAAAAACATGGTGTATTACTATTGTCCTGGCATAGATAACTTAAACATGTAACTATTTGAAAACAATAATAATACGTGATTAACATAAAAACAATTTTTCTAAACAAATATCAACTAATATAAAAGTTAGCTTTATATTGTTCAAAAATAGGAAATATGTTTATGAATCACAAAATATCAAAAGATCATAGAAACTTGGTTTTGAAAGACTCGGTTGTACCATCATTTGCCATCTCATATTCTTAAATAATCAGATTTGTTTTTCAATTATTTTGTTGTGTTGCAAAACTATTTGAATACGTTATGTAAGGGAATTGATACTCACACCACATTTTTTGATTAATGCACCACAATCTGTGCATTGCAATTTATACCGTACAAACTGTAATGCACAGATTGTGGTGCATTAATCAAAAAATGTGATGTAAATATCACCTCCCGTTATGTAAGTGTGTTTGAATGCTATGTTTGATGCATATCGTGGCTTAATTTATTCACATGTTAAAGAGAAGTTAGCAATTGACTCATGGGCCGTGCACAAGATCCGCAGCGAAGCGCTGGTGTATCAACTAGTTATTCATTCATAATCAAACACAATGAAGTTTAACATCTTTTTGAAACATTTTTTTTTTCTAATCCAAAACAAACAGGAGGGAAAAAAACATTAATTAGAGCTGCACAAGACTCATAAACTCTTGGTCAGTTTCAAAAAGCGCCATGGTTTACGGTAGGGTTATTGCACTCGAATGTCATTGTACTTTTTAAAAATGTTCAATTAGGTCATTGTACAACTTTTTTATTTATTAAGGTCACTATACTAAAGTTTTTATACTTTTAAATCATTATACTACTAACAATATTCATTTAAGTCACCGTATATTTTTATGCTTATTTAAGTCGATAAACTTTTCAGACTATGTTATTCAAGTAATCAAAATTGTTAAAGTGTACTATTCAAAAGTGGTTTTCATATTTTTTTGCATGTATGTATTTATTTTTATGCTTGTTTTTCGATGTTAATTGTATTTCATTTAAATTATGTATTATCATTAATTACAATGGAGACATATTTCAACATTGTATCTGTGCATATAGATCCAAATTGTTTTCGAGCTAAACAGGTCATTAGATTTTGCATTTATAAGTATACACTTTTGATGTCGTTCAAATGCGACTGTTTCGCTTTTCGCATTTTATTTCCACTGGTATGAAGTTTAACTTATACTCCCTCCGTCCCATTTTATAAGTCCATCTTTGAAAAGTCAAAGTCTTTTTCTTCTAAGTTTGACCGTATTTTTTTTTTCGTGTTATATAATACTTGATACAAAATATATAAGTTGATTTGTGTTTTAAATGTATTTTCATTGGTATAATTTTCATCAAGTATTATATAACACAAAAAAAGATAATTACGGTCAAACTATAAGGAAAAAGACTTTGACTTTTTGAAAATGGACTTATAAAATGGGACGGAGGGAGTACTTAATTTATCAAAAAATTAAACATGTCACTCATCCATCAGTAATCTTAATATATAATTTGTAATTTTGAACATTACACTTTTTAAAACATATTTTGATTAACAAATTTGATAATCTAAGTAACATGTTTTGACAAGTTTAATGACTTGAATAAATATAAAAGTAGTGCAGTGACCAAAATAAAATTTTTTGAGTAATATAGTGGTCTCCTTGAATAAAACAATTAGAACAATGATCTTAATAAACAAAAAAATTATATAGTGACTCAAACGAACATTTTTTAAAAGTACAATTACTCTTGAGTGCAATAACCCTTTCCGGTAACAAGGAGAGATCCACATCCATAAGTCCTTCACCGTCCCGTGGCCGTCCGGATCACGCACCGCCATATCACAGCCAAGAGCGACTGTAAAGTGGATATCCTTGTGGTGTTGCATTCTGAGTTCACTTTTGCTTTGAGTTTAGCCATAGCTTTTCAATTAAGATGGAAGATTCGCTGTCGTACCAATGGCGGATTTGGTCTGTTGACGTATTCATCTTCATGGGTGAAGGGGAGGGTGATGATCGGTTCCGGAACCCATCGCTTGAGAACCGGAGGTGCAATCTGTTTGGACTGGAACAGTTGCGATAACGAGTTGAAAAAATGCCAGAAGGAAGTTCCATCAGCCACCGTGTGGCTCATCGAACAACCGATAAAGATTCCATCAACAAGTTCCGTGACTTGAATCGACACCAACGACTTTTGGTGCCCATCATGACCGATAGTCTTGTGATGATCGAAAAATGATTCCACGATCAGCGGAACATCGGTAGGTGTAAGAAGATCATCAATCGTCAAGTTAACCGATGCATGTATGAATCTTGCTCCCGGACTGTTGTCCGGATTGATGAAGATGACCACAGAAGGTGGATTTGTTTGTTTTACGAATTTTGGTTTGATGAAACAATCTGATATCATTTTCAAACTTGTAGACTCCATTTAGGGTTTCCTTGTTTGCAAAAAAAAAAAAGTTTCAACAATGAAATAAATGCTAACAAACAAACCCGTGAACAAGCACACAACGTTACCGCAAATTCTACGAATCAATTTATAAAAGCAAATATTTGATCAAAATTAGATGAGATGGATCATTCTATCTAAACTATATATATATAATAAACGAGGATATAGCACAAAGGGGTAATAAGGTAATTTCAGATTTTACTCTTTTCGGTTTTGTCCTTTTCCTGCATCATCATGTCTATTATTTATATTTGAGAAATGATAAGGGATTTAAAGTTAGGCCTAAACTTAAACCTAAAACAAAGTGGTATCATCTTGATGAGTTATAATATAAGTGAGTCTCTATCTATAGCCATCAGGATGTTACCACTTAGTTTTAGGTATAAGTTTACGTCTCTCTATCATTTCCTTTTATATTTATATGTGTAGTGGTAAAGCCGAAAACACGGTAGCCGGTCAACATTGTGACTTTTTAAAAACAAGTGGAGTAGTGTGAGTGGTTTTATGTAATTGTTATTATTATTAAATATAATTATTATTTTTAAATAAAAAGTAGGAGAGGAAAGGTAGAGGAAGAAATTTGATTGGTAGAGAGGAAAGAGAGAATCCTGTTTGCTTTAAAAAAACTCGAAGCTGTAGCGTTTTGTTGGCAAAGTTTATGGCCAAAACGTCACGGGGGCGGTGTTTCCCGATATTTTGAGCTCACAGCGCCATCACTAATCCTCCATTATGGATGGTCTTATTAGTAGTGCCCTGTATATATTTATGTAAATCATACAAAGAAAATGAAAAGGAGCGAATGCAAAATCGATACTGGTTTAGTTCAATGTTTTAAAACCCGGGTTGACCCGGCCGGTTGAACCGGGAACCGGTGATGAAACCGGTCCGTTACTAACCGGGTTTTTGGAGATTTGAGACCCGGATTAAACCGTCGGGTTTCACTCACGGGTTGAACCGGTGAACCGGAACCGGCCGGGTTTCACTTTTTTCTTTATTTATCAAATGAAACAAATCAATTTCGCCTAGACCGAACATATTGTTTCTGTTACATCCTTTCTTTTTTAACGTTTATGCCCCTCCTTGAAGAGCACCAACACCTTTTGTACTATTAAAATCTTGCATTTTTCACAGCATGACAAAGAATAGAGTGTGTATGAGTGCCTGCTTTTAAGAGCATATAAGATTGTTTGTGGGATTTAATATTCGAGTATTCATGGACTATTTGTCTTTTAATACAATTATTAGTGTCTTAATTTTCCATCCTAAATGTTGATATAATTACAAGTTACACAACAAATACAAGTATCATGTACAGAGTAAATTCTTAAGAGGACGGTAACAAGATATTACAAATTTACAGATACATGCACTGTTAAAGAAATTACTTAAAACAACTTTAAAAGAGTTCATTCTAACTATAATTCTTAATTCGTAATAATCTTATGAGTGTTTGGCAACATGATTCATTACACTTTTTCGACTTACACAAAACCGGTTCAACCCGGCAGTCGAACCGGTTGAACCGGCAACCCGGTGACCCGATGACTCGACCGGGTTAAAAAAAAACCGGTTTTTAAAACATTGGTTTGGTTACATTGGTTACATGCATCTGTAAGCAAGAAATGATAGCCATTTTGCAGCCATATAGTAAAAATGAGCTTCCCTTTTAATTGTTCTCAACCTGCCCCAATAATAATTTGTGGCTTAATACTATACACACGAATGCATGACACAACCACACATGTATATAATGTATTCTACTATAATAAAAAACTAGAAGTGATTATCTCGTGCTACGCTATGAGGCGGGGTGTTTGATCATTATTTGTAATAGGTTATCAGAAATATAGTTTTAGCTTGTCTATGCATAACTAGACAGAAGTATGTAAACTTCTTGTAAAAAATTGATTACTTGTCATTATGATAATTATTTTTTTTAGAAAAAAGATGCGGCACTCCTAGAAAACTTTATTAAAATAAAAAATAAAAGTACAGTGAAAAGGCACTAACCACATTTATAAATTAGGAGGCTAGCCCCGATCAAAGAAATAAAAATAACAATTAGCTGTGTAGGCCCAAGGGGTTCTAACATTAGACCGGATGGCAAGGGAGAGTGAGTTACTCACCTTGCCTCCAATTCACATGAGACTCCCTTGCCCACTAGCTGCACTTACACGCGATTCACGCATTTCAAAGGCAATTAAGGTGAGTTGTTCACCTAGGTGAGTTTGCAAAATTTCCGGGGCTCACTTAATTATTTATTTGGTTTGTGAGTGTATATGAGTGATTTAGTAGGTATATTTTTATAAAGTATGTATTTTAATGAAAGGTGATGGTAAGGTGACCTTGTCCACAAAAAGATGAGTGTGAGTGAGGGGAAGTGAGAGGAGAGAGAAAGCTGAGGTGGCGCTGAGGTGTAAGGTGAGTGAGTTACCATGCATAGTTTGATCCTAAACATAACCAACCTATTCTCCATACCACCATAGATATCTTAAGCGTGGGAATAATCATTTAAACCATCAACAAAATTTCCAAGAAGGTGCTTGAAGCATAGGGATATAATCATGCTCCCAAGCAACCACTGACACATAACATGCTTTCCAAATTCAACTGTGATGTTGCTCATTAAACGAGGCATAAGAATACTAGGTTTTGTTGACTTTATCATATGTTTTCTTCTTTAAATTGGGGTTCCATATCACATTGAAACCCAAATGTTTACTCAAATTAGGAGTGTTTCTATTGGCATATATTTTGAGGCCTGGCTACCACATCCTAACACTCTCTATGATTATATTGCAGAGCACATCCACGCTTCTACTTTTTTTCCTGATGAAGCATGATATTTCATTCCTGCCAGATGAAGTATATCTTTTGATTGACTTCTTCATCAAGAAAGCAGTCAGGGTATCTATACAAGTCAAGCCATTAGAATTTATATCATCAAGCAGTGACAACTTCTTAAGATTATCCCATACTTTCCTCGGGGTAATCACATTAAAAGAACAAATGGGAATGGGAGCTCTCCTCTGTCATTCTACCTATCCATCCGATCTTGTGTGAGGAGACGTTTCTTGCAAGTAAACCAAAGGATAAAAGTGTGGCGTGGGATGGCCTGAGAATACCAAATAACTTTTGTCCAATGCATATTGTCTTCCTGGAAGATTTTAGGGTCCTACTCTATCCCCAATGTCTTTCCATAAGGTCTTGTCCCTCACACCAGGATGGATGGAAGGGGGTCATTGTAATTAAATAGGCATGGTGTGACACCCTAAACTCGGCCTTTTGGCCCGAGACCCGGTCACTCATTGGATTTACTCATAAACATACATCACAAGATTTATTACACAGCGGAAACAATATATTACAATCTCTATGAAATTTTCATGAAAACTTCAGTTAAATACAAGAAAGTACTGTAATAAATAACAACATCGATGATGCCAGAATTGGACTTGAGCTTCCTCCGATTGCCTTCTCCATACCTTCAAACCTTCTCTTTACCCTTGCTACTAGAACCTATATTCTTTCCTGATATGCATACTAAAGTGTATCAGATTAAACTAGTGAGTTATAGTTTTTATTTCCAAAATACATTCTTTACCTTTATGAAAACCTTGAATAGTTATTTAAAGCTTTCATATTCGTATATTCCCAATAATTCCTTTATAAATACCCTAATCCTGTATTCATCAAGTATACTTCTCTTTTAAAATAAGAATTAGTATGAAAAGTAATTATTTTATTTCACCTTTAGACTCATTAGCCCCCAGGGTCTAGCTCGACAACTACCAATTAACCACATTGTCCTTCGAGCAGATACCTCTCAGCTGACAATTACACTTTACCCAAATAAATCCCTGTAAGTCCCTCCCAGAACAATCCTACCTCCTAGTGACCGTCGTCACCAACATCTGATGTTTTAGACGGTAGTATTGACCCAGTTCCCGAGGCGTTACCTCACAGTCTATCTATTTATCAAAACCTTTTTACAATACATGTGATATTGTTTACCCCTTTTGTCCATCCCTTTATAGGTTAAGATAATATGATTATCATTACCCTATTTTTCCATAACACCCATTTCGTCAATACTATTGGTAACAAAAATTTATTCAGTTATATATATTAATGTAAATATACAAAAATGTATATTTACATGTATATACACTTAACCCATAACTTATAATATTTTAAATTTATAATCTAGGAAACCCATAACCGTGTCACGTCAGTTCTAGCATACCGAGACTTCATAGCAGGACCGAGGTGAGTTCATACACCCTCTTTTACTACTTTTACTATTTTAAATTTGGGGTGGAAAACACGCTACTTTTCAAACATTTTTCAATCAAATCATTTTCAAACCGTTTATCAAATGAGGTTTTAATTTATAGATGAAGGATTAATACTTTTAGGGTTAACTTAAGGTGTTAAGGGGACTCTCGGTGTCTTTGCTTAAGCGGTAGCTTAGCCGCTGGTACACCTTATATATATGCTTAATCAAATACATCGAGGGTGGTCTTAACAAGTTAAGTTACGATCATAAGTATTGTTCTGGAGTCGTTTAAAGTGTTTTGGGATATAAGAGATAGAACAGTGTTTCGTGAATTAAGTGTTTATCAAATGATGTGTTTGTGAAATTAGTGTTTATTTAATAAAGTGTTTTTGAAGTGTGAGGTGATACTTCTGGATATACTTAATTAGGCTACTAGGAATTATTTTAAAGTGAGTGTTGTGAATTTATTTTAAAGGGCATTACCTTTATAGTTGACTTATACTCCGTAGTATTGACACGTAGAGTAGCAATACTATTATCATGACATCTAGAAAAGAAATTATAAGACAACATGTTAATTCAAACTCCGCAAAGAACCCAACCTGAAATATATAGTCACGTGATACAATATAAATATAATAATAAAAACATACATTTCACATGAATGATTAAAAGAACCACCAGCCAGTCGTTTACAAGGAAAGAAATGTAACATCCTGTCGTACTCAACAGATTCATTACGGATATTATTATTGGTCACGAATGGCAGCGAAGAGACCTTGAAGCTCTGTAAAGATTCGCTCAAGCATTGCATCGTGAGCAACGAGCTTTTGATCAGTTTTGGCATGGAATTCAGCATTGAAACACATACTTACGGGTATTCATAGGATCGTTAGCCCTAGATACTTATTGACAAGAACCTAGGAGATCAATGGCGAAATAAATAAAGAAAGGGACTTGGAAGAACTTTAGTAGGATATCCAAAGCATAATCGTTTCTTATTCATAAATAAAGAGAAGAACCCTTATATAATGGATTACATGGATAACTATGAGAAAATCAAGTGGGTAGGGAGCAATGCATCCCCCTCTACCCTTTATTCTAGCTAACATAATGCATAAAAGTAGAACCGAACACATTTTCAGGAGGTAGGATAGATTTCTTGTGGGAGTCGAGGCTTAGCAACAGCTACAAGTGGCTTAGCCAGGTGAAGATTATCATGATTTTCAACAAGCTTAATCTTTGGCACATTGTGTGGTGTCTCCCATGCAAATCCTTGAATCATTCTAGCTAACAACATTGTGGTAATGGTTGATCCCAAAATAACTCCCGGACAACCACGTTTCCCTGTGCTAAATGAAAGTATCCTCAAGTCATGATCAGAAAGAACCACTTGTTTTCCATTGTTGACTAGATGTCGATCTGGATCAAACCGCATTGGATCGTTCCACACATTAGGATTCCTTCCCAACCCGAGCCTACTAAGTAGCACATGGCTACCCTTGGGTATGAAGTAACCAGCCACAATAGTATCCTTGAGTGAAACGTGGGGAACGTTGAAGGCTGAAAAAGGATGTAGCCTGAAAGACTCCTTAATGCATGCTTTTATGTAATTAAGTTGTGGAACATCTGACTCCTCAACAAGTCGGTTGCAACCAATAATGTCGTCTATCTCCTTGATTGCTCGGTTTAGGATTAAAGGTTCGCTAATCATTTCTGCCATCGGCCATTCTATTGCATTAGATGGATTATCGATTATGGCAATCATTATTTCCTACATATAGAAAGAAAAGAAATTGTAGTCAGAACTCAATAATAAGGATTTGAAGAAATTCAAAAATAAAAGCATCGAGTCTTACAAGAATTTGGGCTTTAATCTCCTCAGGTGTAAGTTTAAAATTTTCATGTGTTATTAGTTTATCAAGTATATCCTCCACTTCATTTCTAGCTCCGTTTTTCCATGCTTGTATTCGCTCCTCGATCAAAGGATCATGATACTTTTGAACAATTTTAATGGCATCCCTCATGATCTTTTCATGGCCATCAAAATCTGTTCTCCCTCTCAACCATGGGAAATAATTAGAGATGCAAAACCCATAATGATACCCTAGGACGGTGAAAAGGGCGGAGGCATGTTCAATATCTTCATCACCTGGTCCTCCATCTGCATGCCCATCCCCGAAGAATCTTTTCCCAAAAATCAACTTCTTGAGCACATTTGCACAAAAATGTTGGCATACAAATCGAATATTAATGAGTGCACCTTTCTGAATTTGATTGCTTATGTAACAAAGCAAGTGATTAGCTTCTTCATTTCGTTTTGGTTGGAGCCATTTGTGAGCCGATGATGAGAGCATGTTTTCATTCAGGAATCCTCTCATCATTCTCCATTGGTCTCCGAAAGGAGACATGATGGTTGCACGATAGTTGTTACTTATCAAATAAGCTGATATGGTTTCCGCCCTTGAAGCAAATACTTCATCTTGTGTTTTGAGAAACTCACATGCAATAGTTGGGCAAGATACTGCAATCACATGGGTTGATGGACCTAGACGAAGGCAAATGATTGAGGAGTTGTAGTGGTCCATGAGCTTGTGGATCCATCGGAAGATGGGTTTGTTTTCAAGTAATTGGATCATGCAACCAACAAAGGGGAGAGGGTTTGGGCCAGGTGGTAGTGGGTATGATTTAGTTGAATTTTTCTTTTTAACGAGCTTCATCAACAAGAAAAACAAGATGATGCCTATGATAATGCAGGGTTGAATGGTCATTGTTGACAATGTTGTTTAATCAAGGAAGATATTGGTTTGAGTTGTGATATACTATATGAGATGTTTGTGCTGCCTTTATAGCACTCTCAGCCGGGCCCCATAAAAGGTAAAGACAAAGCATGTTTAATAATAATTATATTTTTTTGTTAGAAAGGCAAAAATATCATAGTTGTCAGGATCCCGATCCTGATTTTATGATCTTACGATTTTTTGATACTGCAAAGCAAAAACGATCCGGATCCTACATAGGATCTTTGCAAGCTTAAGATCTTATAGGATCCCAATCTTTACCATGCGATCTTACGATCTAATCCGATCCGATCTTACTTTTCTCGAATTACAAACTAAAAAACTACATATTTATGGGTTGTTTGTTTGTAGAATTCAAAAAACAACATGTTAATCTTTATAAACATTTTATAATCATAATTTAGGACAACATTTATATGAAACATTCATAGTATTTTATGGTTATAATATATTAGAATTTGTAGATTTGTATAAAATTACATAAACTATTAAGAAATAACATTAGAGTAGGATCTTAAGATCCGGATCCGATCTTACGATCACGATCTTGCAAAGACGAAAACGATCCTGGGTAGGATCCCGATCTTGACAACCTTGAAAAATATTATTAATCAAGCAAATTAAGGGAAGGATGAGACCCAGGAGTAGGGGTGTTATTCGGGTTGACCCGGTCGGGTTGGGTCAACTCGGTCGGGTCAATCGGGTCAAGCCTTAAAAAAACATACCGAATCCGACCTTGTTTAGAACCCGGTCGGGTCGATTCGGTTCGGTCAACTCGGTCGGTCAATCGGGTCGGGTCAATTCGGGTTCGGGTCAACCCGTGTTTTTACATTGTAAAAGTGTTGTTGGTAGGGTTAGTCGAGTTCGGGTCAGGCGAAGACTAAAAAAACATACCCGAACTCGACCTTGTTTAGAACTCGGGTCAATTCGGGTTGACCCGATTGACCCGAATATAATTTTGAACTCGATTGACCCGACCCGAATTGACTCGGGTCGGGTCAGCCCGAATGACACCCCTACCCAGGAGTACAAACCAAAATTACAAAAAACAACACACACTAAGAAATGACCAAATTTTATCCAAGTCTCTACCTAAAAGACTAAGGCAGTGTTTGTTTTTTTTCAAAAAGTGCTTTTTGGCCACTTATCTCTGCAGGCGGGAAGACAAAGCTATAGAAGTCTGTTTGTTTTCTTGCAGATATAAGAGGGCATAATCACTTTTTCCCTCTTCAAATTTTCAGACATATATATCCTCTTGTATCCTCTTCAAAACACCAAACCATACTTCTTCTCTTTGTATCATGTATTCTCAGCCACCACTTCCCCTCCCACCCATCTCAACCGCCAACCAGTCGACCACCCTCTCAGCCGCCGCCTCTAGCCACCCTTTCAGCCGTTGTTCCGGCCACCCTCTGGCCGCCGCCACCATCCAGCCACCACCGCTTTCAACTTTTTGTTTGCTTGTTGCCATTTCGATGTTATAATTAGTAAATTTAAGCTTGTATGGTTGCTAAAAGCTGAGATTTTAACCTTCAACCTAGGATTTTGATGTACCCTTTTAACCTCTGTGCTTTTAAGTTTGAGGTTGTAGCTTTGACCACCTAAAGGGCATTTGAAAGTTTATATTTTTGGGGTTACTTTATAAGTTTATACAATATTTGTAACAGAGTTGATCTTTGTCGTATGTTTACTCTTTTAATAAAGTTCCTTTTTCAATAGAATGGAGATTAGGCATGATAATAATTGGATATAATACATTTGAATTCTTTATAAAATTTTGTTGTTTTAGCAAAATAGCTAAAGTGCATATCCAAAACAAAATAGGCCCAAATGATTAAATGGTCCCAATATGACAATATATGGCTAATTTAATAGATCAAATTGCACAATAATTAATGTACAACAATTAACGAAACACTAGTGAAAAAGAAAACAAAAAGAAAAAGAAAGAAAGTACTTCAAAAGCATAAAAAACAAATGGATGTTTTTTGCAGATGAATACTTTAAATGCACATCTTCTTTTGTAGACATGGTTTGCAGATAAAGACATAAAACATCTGAAAAAACAAACGACACCTAACACTAAGCTGACATAAAATGATACTTGAAAAGTTGAAACATGGTACAAAACAAAACTCATACCACCAATCACTGTCACAATGTTATATAGGTTCCCATTAAACCCCCACATTTCTCTCCTCTGTCTATCTTCTTCAAACCAACGTGAATTTTTGTGCTTTTTAAAGACAGAAACCGTAGAAGCAAAAAAAAAAAAAAACAAACAAACAAAAACAAAAAACAAAAAGTTGAAATCAACCGACTTTAAATGTTAAAACAGATTATACATTGATCATCCCTACTCAAAATGTCATTCTTAAAGAATTAAACAAGTCATTTGATCAGCTTTTTTCCTAAAAAGTTAAAAGAAATGTTTACAAAGAACAAAAACAGTTTTAGAAAATAAAGGCAAATTGGTTTCGGTTGGTCCAATTTTCAAAATGTGTAAGAGCTTTAGGTGTGGTAACCTAAGGTTAAATTTTAACATTTGGCACGTCAGTGCCACATCAGCTTTAACATTTCACTTTAACTCAACAAAAAAACACCTCTTATCATAACATTCCCAAGGTTAAACCTTAACACACATATTTTCAAATTCAACCCCTAAACTAAAATAAACACTTCATTTATTAAAAAACATAACCTTAACTTAAACATATTACAATACGAAATATAAAATAACTAAAAAAAATTACAACAAAAAAAAATAACGAAACATAGCAAATACTTATTCATCATCGTCGCTCTCTTGTAGTTGTTGTTGTCGTTCAAGATGGTTCTGCCAAACATGCTCCATAAGGTCCATTTGGAGTTGGGTATGCGTTTCTCGGTCGCATATTTCTTTTGTCTTACGACGGTGAGTATCACATCTTTCGACCCATCTTTGTTTCCTCATACGCGCTGACGGATCCACCCAGATTTCGTTATAGTCACGTAATGCAAATTTTTGATCTTTTATAATCATGTTATGCAAAATAATGCAAGAATACATGATTCTACGTATCTTGACAATTTCCATTTGACGTGCCGGTTGTTGTATTATACCTCAACGTCCTTGAAGCACACCAAAAGCACGTTCAACATCCTTTCGGGCACTTTCTTGTTTCCTTTTAAAATAAGTATGTTTTTCGTCAATTGTTGACGAGAAAGATTTGACGAAAGTTGCCCACTGTAGGTAAATTCCGTCAGCCAAGTAATACCCATGTTAATACCTAGTTCCATTGACCATATAAAGGGCTCTTGGGGCAATGTCAGCAAGAATGTCGTCGAATAACGGAGAGTTGTCTAAAACATTAATATCGTTATTCGCCCCCGTCATCCCAAAAAATGCATGCCAAATTCATAAATCTTGAGAAGCAACAACTTCAAGCATAATTGTTGGGTATTTTTTTTATCACCCTACCAAATTGCCCTTGCCAAGCCACCGAACAATTTCTCCATTCCCAGTGCATACAATCAATGCTACCAAGCATTCCCGGAAAACCATGACACTCTTCATGTCGTTGATAAATATTTTGAATGTCGGCCCATGTTGGTTTTCTTAAATACTCCGGCATAAACAAATCAATAACGCATTTGTTAAAATTATCAAGACAATCACGCGAAGTATGCTCACCCATTTGCAAGTATTCATCAAACGCATCGGGTGAGGTGTCGTACGCCAATTGGCGTATGGCAGACGTACACTTCATAAGAACACTTAAACTCATTCGACCCTTACAATCAGGTGATTGGCTAAAGAAATTAAAATGATCTGGAATATTTTCGGAAGTATAAGATTCAATACCTTCGACTATTTGCAGAAATAGTTTCCGGCTCATACGAAATCTTCTACGAAAATTCCGGTTCGAATACTTACAACCTTCAATGAAATAGTCGTTACGCAAACGTTCTTATGCAAGCTCACGTTCACGATATATATGGGTACGAGTTAAGCGAGGTTGAGATGCTTCTTGTTCCAACTGTTGCTGATACTCGTACACGACCATCATACATTCGAAGTCAGTTTTGTCATCAACGTCTGACCATTGCTGAGGTAATTCATCAATTTGATTCGGATCCAATGTGAATGAACTTGAATTTGAATTATGGAAGTGTGAGAGGAAGTATATAAACTTGAATTTGAATTATGAAAGTGTGAAAAAAATGGTGTTTTATTTGGGTATTTATAATGGTAAAAAAAATGGTATTTTATTTGGATATTTATAATGGTAAAAAAAAATGGTTTTGATTTTTTTTTTATTATTATTTTTTTTTAATTATTACTATTTTTTTTTAATTCAAAGTAGCCGTTTGAAACCATTTTTTTTTGGTTAAACCTTGGCTCTAACGCACGTTAGCACGCTAACGTGCCATGTTTAACGCAGCTTTAACGTTGTCTTTGGTGTGGGTAACGGGCAATAACGCCGGGGCGTTACCCATTAACGCTTGCCCTGCGTTATTATAGCGTTCGCTCTAACCACTATCGATTTGGGAGTGGGTTCATTGTGCGCAATGGTATAACTTTGAAGATCACATGCAACTTTCTAAAGTCAGTTAAAATACAAAAACTATCAATTTATAGAATACTAACCATTTCTGGAAAAAGTAACAACAGTTAGTTTTAAGTTTCATAAATTACAGAAATGGCCCCCGTAATACTGTTTAATCAAAATTGAAACTCAATGGACCATTTGTGTTATTTTTTAAAAATATTACCCAAGAAACCCCTCCCCTCTCACGGTCAAAGTGGGTTGTTAAAGGCTCGCCAGAAAACTCCGCTGGTGGTTGATAGGGATGGAGCCAGGGGGTCCCGTGGGTGCCCGTGACACCTATAAATTTTTTTTATTTAGTGTTAATTTTAAGAAAAAACATCATTTTTTCTCAAATACATCTTAAATGACCTCGGTTCATTGAAATGTGTTTTTAGTCTTATTTAGTTAGTATCTTAAACTCTATTATATTACGGTTAAAAAAAATTTGTGCACCCGGTCATGTTTGTTCTTGGCTCCGTCCCTGGTGGTTGTTTCACCGGAGAAGATGTTTCAAGTCTTAAAAAATTTACATAATGGCCCCCTAGTTTCAAATTCTATTTATATAGAGTTAAAAAATAAGAAACAAAACATATAGGGGTTAGTTGTGTAATTTATGTATCGATAGTTGAGACCAACTGACACCAATTTGCCGAAAATAAAAGAATTCAGCAAAATAGTTTTGGGCACACCTCAAAACCTCTCTATGCACACCTCAAAACCTCTCTCTTTAACTTCTCTCCAACCTCTCTCTAAAAATAAACCCAATCCACCCTAACCTTTACCAAACAAATCTCATCTTTCTCCGGCGGTCGGTTTTGGCCGGCCGTCTGGACCTCCTTCTCCCATATTTTCTTTTACTTTTTCCTTTCTCACAATAAAGCCTTTCTCACAGATCTGTCATCTCCCATCTTCACCGCTGCCGCTAGAGTCGCTGCCGCCACCGCTGTCTTCTGCTCAGATCCGTTACCATCCGGTCTCTTCTGCTCAGATCTGTTGTGGTTCGTCATCGATGGCTTGCTGCTGCCTTGTGTTTTGACTTGAGATCTGTTTGGTTTAGGTCTGGCTCCTTTAAGGATGCTCAGTTTTATCTTCTATGTATGTTTTATGTACTTTATGTACTTTTGTCAAACTACATCTTCATATGGTTGTGTCTACCAAAAGCTCACTTGGTGATTCCCCCACCCTTGTATGGTGTTCTTTGTAGTCTGTCACAACTATTATGGTGTATGTCTTGTTTGACTTAACTCATACTTGTGTATTTTGTTTGGCAAGTCGATTTCGATTTTGCCCATTATGTTCGATGTAACTTGTTATGTTCAAATTACCTCCATTTGTGAGGAGTGAAATGTTATCTCTGTTAAAAAAAAAAAGCAAAATAGTTTTGGACTTTATAAAAAAAAAATGTACTTAATTTCTCTAACTTAATATTATTTTTAATAGAAATTTATATATCTAATAAGTTAAGGAACGAGAAAATAAAATTTTTTAGTAAATATTTTTAAAATCATCCATCTTGAGGATACCACTCACCATGAGCCATCCACCGAAGCATACATTTTTGTTTTTTGCATTTATTGGCCCCATGCATGTATTTTTTTAAATGGTACATTTTTACACTTGGTAAGATTTGAACTTATAAATTTGTTGTTGTAAAATTTCTCTCTACCACTACACTCAATCACCCACTTTATATATTGTATAATTTTGAACGGCGCATGTAATTATCTAAACCAAATCGGTTTTAAACGGTTCTAACTTTCAAAAAATATAACTATTAGTCCTAACTTTCAAAAAACATAACAATTGGGCATGCAAATTGGTTTTGAGTGGGGTGACTTCCACCCTTGATCGGCTCTGGTTCGCCTGGAACACCGCCCTTTAGGAGATAGGGGTGGCGACATGAAGGTTGTCGACCTCCCTGGTTCGCCTGGTATGCTTTGATTCTCTAGCCAATAGCTAAAAATTTACAAATTCTTACCAAATTTTTAAAAAGAAATTACCATAAAACACCTTAAATACTAATCAACAAACCACAACATTTCATCCTCTTCAACTTTTTTTTTTTTAAATCTATATATTTTTTACCACTTCCAAACATCAAACCTCTACCTAACTCTCTACAAATTCCTCAATGGAGATTAACGTTTCTTTTTCATCAACATCCTCAAGCGATTATACGAATTCATCTAGTTCGTACGAGTTAAACGAAGCAATCACGGAGTCGATAGTGACGACGGTTAATTTGATGGTTCATGCTTTAAAAACAAAGAAACACACAACATGCTAATGGCGGAGTTGGTCGACCATCTATGGGCCAAACAACGAAGAAGAGGACAATGAATTTGACATCAACCAGTACATTAGTGATGACGAAGATTAGGATAGACGATGTATTCTTTTTTATCTTTTTAAAACATGTTGTTGTTGGTTTTATGGATATATATATAAATTAGTAGACGTGAGTTATGATCGAACTCGAGACCACGGGATTGCACACTTTACGTATGAGAATTAAAGTTAAATAATTAAATATAAATGTTGTATTTATTTATTAATTAAACGAAAATAATATAACGGACGTTAAGTAATTAGTGTAATGGACTAACGGGCGTTAAATGTAATTGGAAAAGGACTAAGTTGTAAATAACGGGAATGTTCCGGAATCCCTTGTGGGATACCCATCCGATCGGCCACAAGGAAAAAGGAAACAAATCCTTTTACAACTCAAACTTGTTCACCAAGTTTGCTTGAGTATATATACAAAACCAAGGGTGTTTGTAAATCATCTCTTGTATTCATTAGCTAAACCTAAAAGTGTTTTGTGTGTGTTTTCCTCTCAAAACCGGTCGACACCCTTACAAAGGATCGATCCTCAACCTTTTCCACATCAAGTTATTTGGTTTAATAAAACTAGCATTACTTTAATTCGGTTTAAATGCGTGTGTACAAGAAAGTGGTACTAACACAATATTGTTAGTATTCTTGGATTGAATTACAAAACTGTAAGGGGTAATTCACATAATCCTAATTAAATCAAATTAGGGTTCTTTCATTGCTAGTTTGTGGATTTGATTCTTGTTCGGCTAGAATCAAGTAAGGTACGCATATTCTTCTTATGTTAATTAATTATTCGTTAATAAATCCTATACGCTTCCGCATGTATACTTTGATGTTTTGTGATTATTTATTGATTGTCATGTTATATAATTCCAACAGTGGCATCACGAGCCATTGGTTTTTAATGAGTAATTAATTACATAAACGCGTAATAAACCAAATAATTGTATGTTGTTTGGTATGGTTATCTAGGGTTTGATTATTTTTTTTATATGGGTCGATTTATTTTTTTTAATATGGGGCGTACCCCCTTTAATTTTTTAGTCGGCACACTTAAATTATTTTTAGGGTTTGAAAATTGTTTGCTAACCTTATCGAAACCTAGAATTAATATATATGTTACGTGATTAATTCATGAATAATTGTTATGTGACATGGGATTATTGATATGCGATCTTGTGACTATTTGTATAATTGTTATGATATATCCATGATAATACATGCATGTTTGTCATGGACAGTTGCTTTGATATTGTTTAATTGTTAAGATATATTTATCACATGTTTATTTACGATAAATCTTGAATTAGGGAAGACTCCAATTACATATATTAATGAATCAATTATGTGCAATTTGGTATATTTTAATTATGGGTTTACGCAATCGATTCATCGATGTATGTGGCTCACTTTCAATTGAGAGAGTGAAAGCCCTAATTAAATATATACATTAATTTAACGTAGACATTGATTATTAATAGGGTTTTATCGAATAAGTTGCATGTGGCTACTTGTTTACACGTATTAAATTGTTTATTATGTGCGCATTGTTTTTTAGTTATTTATTTTTTATTTGTTTACTTGTTTGTTTATTATGTACGACAGTTTTAAGCAAAGGGTAATTTTGAATAGAAAAATAATACGGACTAAACAATGGTGAAATTTGATTTGTTTTTTTGAAGAGTTAAATTTTCTATAGTTTAATTGATTGGTGATTTTGGTACAAATGGTCTGAAAGGCTCACCCAATTTGACGGACTGTGTGGGAAGTATTAGGAGGGGAGCGCATTAATATTGTGACCCTAAAGAGGGAGGTTATTGCCTGCGCTGACCAAACTCTCCGCTTGCTTGCGAGTCAAATTGAGACTCTGAGCACGCCATAAATGTACAAACTCATCTTAAGGGCGAATTAGTTTTAATTCCATGCGCCACTTCGGTGGTAATTACCCGAAACACTAAGTGTTTACACTTATGCAAAAGTACGGTATAATGGACGATAATTAACGCTAAATTCCTTGATTGGTGAACCCAATACCTCAATCAAAACTTTGATAATTTGATCTTTATGAATCGGTAATAAAAAGTTTTTTATTAAATTTATGCTACAAGATGAATGCATGACATCTTTGTACATATTTGATTTGACCACATAAAATCAAAACTAATACCCTTTTAAATTAAGTTATATGCCATCTAATTAAAGGGACACTTGAAGTTGCAATTTACGTCATGAACTTGGCGAGAGTGTGATGGAGATGTAAATCTCTATGTAAAGTCAGACCTTACATGGACATATTTGCAGTTCTTTAAGTTAGACACTTAAGTTGAGTAGGAAGTGAGAACTGGACTCATGGCATAAGATGGGATGAAACATGTTTATATTTGCAATAGCGTTGGAAAATATAAATCCCATAATGATCTAGGAGTTGGAAATTGTTTGCCAATTAATGTTCGACAGATTACCTTATTATATGCTTTCGTTACTAGCAGATCAACTTGTAGAAAACTAGAAGGGGGGTTGAATAGTTTACCGATTAAAAACTTTGTTTTGAAACTTATTGAAAGATCAATTGATATTGATCTTAAGTATGTTAATGAAATATGCAAGCAATATGTAATAAGTAAATAAGGAAAGAAATGATCAAACCACAACAAGTTGTTTATAGTGGTTCGGCCTACAAGGACTCTTTTTCCTTGCCCTACTCCACTCTCCGAGTCTCACACTCGAGTTTAACTTCACTAGTCAACAAGCTCCTTTCACCGCGGAGAAAACCTTTACACTTCGCTTACACTATTTCCGACACTAAGCTAGATGTCGAGTTCTTTCCAAGGGTACAACTACTCCCACACACAATGTATTTTGAGGACTAAAATACTAACCACTCACACTCACAAGATTATGATAGTTTGATACAACAATGAAGTATGGATCAACACTAGATCATACAACACTAAACAAACAAGACTTCCAACTTCTCGTTGAAGCTTGAATATGACTTGATCTTCATTGCTACAAAAGAGATCACTAATATGATATGAAACTGAGTTAGAAAGGTTAGAGAGAAGATATGTATGAAAGTATGTTGGAAAAGGGATGAGAAACTACTTGGCTTGGCATTGCTATTTATAGCCAAAATGGACGAGTTGCGTCCACGGACGGCGGACCCTTAAAGGGTTCCGCCTGTACCATTTTGGTACCGCTGGGTCCGATGACCAAGATATCAAATCTTGCCAAAGTCAACTCTATCTAAGTGAGATTGTGCAAGATATGAAGAGTACAAATCTTCACAAAATATCTAATGGAATCTTCCAATGATTTCCATGATGTAATACATGATGTCAAATGTTGTATTACTATTTATAGAAATATGCAAATGCTTAAGTAGTGTTTGGTTTAAGAACCTAACACATTCTACAAACTACTATCATACATAATGATTAGAGTCATATCAAGATGTTACTAATCATAAATGTAAATGCTTGAATGATGAATATATTGTTTGAGAAAGCTTGTTTTAATATCTAATAAACTTGACAAGCTTTAAGCTTTTATAAATTAAATTTACTTTTGTCGTTAACAAAACTTAGGCAAAGATCAAAAATATAAATAACGTTTAATGACGATATTTGTATTAACAATCTCCCCTTTTGTTGAGGACAAAATATAAATTTATTTTTATAAAAGAAACAAAGTTTGTACAAGAGTTATAAAAATATTAGTTTTAGAACTTGAAAAGAAAATGATAATGCAAGTGTATGAAATTTTGACTTTTATGAAAGTCAAAGAATTCACTAGTTGATGCATGATGTTGACTTTTTCGAAAGTCAAAGTATGCGCTTGACTTTTAAGAAAAGTCAAGTATTATCAATGAGGGTTCTGTTTGACTTTTAGAAAGTCAATGTATGCGCTTGACTTTTCGGAAAAGTCAAATATAAATAATTTCAAAGTTCTATATTTTCTCCCCTTTTGTCTCAACAAAAGAAGAGGCTATCTTGGAATGTAATGAGCCGAGCTATTATCTCCCCTTGTTTAAAGCTCCCCTAAATTGGGTGCTTTAATGGGAAGATACATGGATTGTGAAAATAAAGCTACAAAAAAAATGTTAGTAATAATGATCATTCACAAGCATTTCCAAACACTATGGAATGACACCAACAATATAATAAACAACATTCATTAGTTAAAATTTTTCATGAGTAAAGATCATGAAAAGAGAACACAATGATGTGTTTTTAGTACAAGAAATGAAAAGTATCCTAAGAAAGTAAACAAAAGAAAGACTATTCTAAAACCATCCTAAAGTGATGGTGGATGGGAAAGAGCGTTGAGACGCTCAAGGATGTGGTTGAGGATGAACCTCATTTCTTCTTGGAAGTCATGGACCATAACACGGGTCCGTTCCACGGTTTGGCCCGTTTGCTCACAAGTTGAGCAACCATGCCTTGGAGGGTAGAATGTTTGGGGAGGTTGTGGTGGTGGAATGGTGGATGTGTTGGTGGTGTTTGGAGTGGTCATGATGGATGCAAGCAAAGCGTTTTGCATTTGCATTGTCTCACTTAAGTGAGAATCCACCATGCCTTTGAATTGGTGGAGGTTGTGGAGTTCGGCTTGAATCTCCTCTCTAGTGGGATTGTCATCCACATGCACTCGGAATGTCCTCAATATGAGGGACATTGATGATGGAAGTGGATGATCCCGTATAAAGGACCATGAATGTCCTTGTGAATGGGGTGGAAAAGGAGAGGTTTGGCCCTAATAGGCGTTTGGGTCAATGGATGACCGAGGTGACTCATGAGCGATTCGCTCAATTGTGCCAAAAGATGGCAATGGTGGTGGATGACTTGGCCTAGGAGGCAAGTCTTCCAAGTCCTCTAGGAAAGGATTTGGTGATGTTGGTGGAGTTGAAAATAACTCCATGGGAGTGAGTGTCACACCCTCGCCGGAGGCGGAAACACGAGGTGTAACGGAAGGGAACATAAGCACAAGATAATAGAACATACCAACATTAAGATTAAAAAGAAATAATACTCCCTTACAATACTAGTTTAGCCGTCATCGGCAAATATATTACAAAGTTTAGATTCCAAAATATTGAGTTTTATTACATACGACTTGTAGCGACCAGTGAAAACTTCTTTATGCAAGACTTGATAGAAAAGCTTACTAACGATCACCGAAATGCATGAGAGAAAACGGGTCAACTATGAAAATAGTTGGTGAGTAAACACGTTTAGTGAAATAAGAAAACTCGAAGAAAAATATACAAAGCTTTCGGTCAACGAAAAATAGTTCTCAAAGCAAAGGCATTGTGTATCCACTCGGTTCTAAATTCGCCCATACAAAACTTGCAACCTGTGTACACAACCCATTGCACAAAAATTATAGCGTCAAGTAATCATGTGTAAGTGGTCATAATAGTTCCCAATATAGTACCACGAATATAATAATTTCAGAATGCTACCGATGAAACCAAATTAAGTTGGGTGCCACTACCCAAAGTTATCTGGGTGCCTCTTCCCAAAGACCCTCTTGGTGCCTCTTCCCAAAGATACACTGGTGCCTCTTCCCAAAGATACACTGGTGCCTCTTCCCAAAGATACACTGGGTGCCTCTTCCCAAAGATATACTACGAACAAAGGTGTCTATATAGTGATGCTCCGAACATGGGAGACTTTATAGTGATGCTCCGAACATTGGAGACTTTAGGACAAGGTCATAACACGTACGGTTCAATAAGTCATAATTTCGTAATTAAGTTCAAGGATTGATTCGAGTTCAAATATTCAAGTCAAAAGAGTTCACAATTGTAAGGATCAATTTAATTCAAGTATGGTTCATGCATTCAGCCCCAAAATATAGTAAAACGGTAAAAAGGGGATGTGATTACTCACTTGATAAACTGAGGCGATGACAAAAGTGAGTACACCGAGGTATAATGTGATGTGTTAACCGGGACCTATCACGAATGATATGATATGCAATGAGTTGCAATGAATTGTTATGCATGCACTTCGTATGTTATTTATACCATTAGCGAGTTTTGAAAATATTACTAATCGTCGAAAAATACTCTTTTGACGTCTAGACCCTTCAAAAATGACTTTACCACTTTTTACGTCAAAATGTCATCCTACAATGGTTTTATAATGATTTTTGGTGAAATTACCACTTTTCGTCGCAAAACAATGTCGTGAATTTTTATAAAAGTAACAAAATGGCTTCGGAAAAGTAGTCGTAAAATGGTGTACGTCGATCGTTAGAAAACGAACTCGACGGTTTTGGAAAGTTTGTATCGATATCTAGAAGTTTCGATTCGGAGTTTTCGTCCAAAAGGTCTCGATCATAAAGATATCAAGGGTTAAAGATAGTGATTTTGGCTAATTGTGTGCGAGAAAATAAGTTTCGCCAAGTTTGAACATCCGTAAATAATTTACCATAACTCCGCTTGACAAACGACTTTTTGTTTTGAAAAATATGGTCGGTGAACTTGATTTTACTAGAAGACATTTTGTTCCAAAAGTTTCACATCATGGTTAAAATCGCCGCAAACATAGCCCTTACACTAATGAAATACTTGAATCGTAGAAATAATATAATTTTTCGAAAATAATAGTTACGGCAACTTTATAAAAACGTGCATATATTTGTCGTTTCAAATCCGTTTTCTCACGTAAAATATGTCCTTAGCTTCGTATCAAGTAAACTAATATATTTTTGATAAGTCGAAATAATTTGTGAAGCTTAAGGCTCATTCTTGACCGAACAAACTAAAAAGCGCGCATGCTGAATTTTAGGACCCTTTGTGTGGGACGGTATGATAATGGAGTCCTAAAAAGCATTTAATAGGACATATGAGCGTTTAAGGTTCTTTTTAAATATTTGCTACTTAGGCGATGTCCTAAAAGGTATATAATAGGATGGTCGATGACTTGGGGTCCTATTATCATATAACTTAAAATGACACTTAAAATATGGATCCTAATAAATTACCTTTATAAGGCGTTTATTCATTATGGTTGTATTATAATAAACCATAATAGGACACTTGAGTTTTGAGTCATAAGACATCGAGTTAGTTAAAACGCTTATTCACAAAAAGTTTTATTATAGCAAAATTTAATAGGACCTTTGACACGTGGGTATTATAACGTAAACCTTTATAGGACGCTTATGTACAATGGTTTTATAACATCATTTTTTTAAAACGATTATTTGCAAAAGTTTTATTATAACAAAGCTTAATAGGACCCTTAAAGGATGCATATTAATTATGGTTTTATTACAATACACCATAATAGGACACTTGATATATAAGTCATAAAACATTAATTATTTAAAACGCTTATTCGCAAACGTATTATTAAAACATAACTTAATATGACAGTTGACACTTGGGTCCCATAGATTGATACACCATCATAAGACACTTGATATTTGAGTCATAAAACATCGGTTTTATGGAACACTTATTCGCAAACGTTTTTTATACGAAAAGTGAATAGGACCCTTGACAATAGCGTCTTATAACGTTAACCTTTATAGAACGCTTATTCATAATGGTTTGTTTATGATACACCACAATATGGCACATCTTTTAGAGTCGTAAAACATCCGCTTTTATAACGCTTATTAGGCTTTTATAGAACGCTTAATTGCAAAAGTTTTATTTGAAAAAAAATTAACGGGACCTTGACAACTGTGTCTTTTAACATTAACCTTTATAGTACGCTTATTTGTTGTGGTTTTATTATCCTACGCCATAATAGAACACTCCTTTATTTGAGTCATAAAACATCAGTTTTTTAGAACGCTTATCTACAAAAGTTTTATTTGAACATTAGTTAGTATGACACTTGATACTTGGGTATCAAAACTTGATACACCATAATACACTACTACAAAAAAGCCTATGGAAACCCCTTATTAGAGACTAGTTTCATAAAAACCAGTTCTTATAACTAAAAACTAGGAGGAATTTTAATTATTAACTGGTCTCAATGATTAAAAACATAAAGACACCATTCATTTCAATTAAAACCAGTCTCACTAATCTCTTTGGCGCCACACTCTTATACAATCCCATTAAAAATTTCTATTTGTAAACTGGAACCTACTAATTGACATGGTCAAAAATTGTGGCGCCAAAGATTTTACATTTCCCCTCCATATTCTTAATGTTATTTATTTCATTAAAAGAGTTATTTAACTGACATTGACATCAAAAGTCATTTTTTAGTAAGTTTTATTTGTTGTAAAATTTTGGGTATATTTTCATAGCCTATCTAATAAACTTAAACTTCAAAATAAACATGAAGTTAATAATAGTAGCAATAGTATTAAAGAACACATTCAATGGTATTTGGACTTTGTTGAAAACTTTATAAACAACCTTAATAAGTACGGATTTGCTACTCGGCTAGTAGGAGGATTTTTTTCATCAGATAGTTAGGTTTTGTTACTTTTTTTAATTACATAGAAAAATGCCTTACAACAAGGTGTTGATTGTGATGGAAAGCGGTGTATAAACAAATTTAATTAGCCGTTAAATAATACATAATTACGATAACATGTAGCGAGAAATAATAATACGTCAAAACCATTTTCCATATTAGCGATCCAATTACGCTTACTTTGATTATCATAAATAATAGTTATTTGCATATCTTATGATCGGGAAGCTACTGCCGATAACAAAAGACCAATAATATGATATTTTTAAGGGAGGTGATAGTCACACCACACTTTTTGATTCACGCACCACTAGTTGTGCATTACGATGTGTCTTGTACAATCGTAATGCACAACTAGTGGTGCATGAATCAAAAAGTGTGATGTGAGTAACAATTCCCTATTTTTATAGTTAGCCCACACTAACAGCGCTAATACTGACTTCAACTAGGTGTTAAAGCTTGATCACTTCTCGTGTACACCGCAATAACAATGATCCAATCAATAGCTACAGGAGAAATTTGATTTTCCCGGGTGTTTGGCCCGCGTCTACAGAAATAAAGGGGAGCGATTTCTTATAGTAATGGTGGTTAATAATAATTAACATTTAATCAAAATGTTTATAGATATTATGTGAAAATCCTTTATTCAAAATAGAATATCTAGTCTCATCATACAATATTTTTTTCACGCAACCAAATGAATAAGCAAAGGAAAAAGATTCTCTCAAGTTTTGTTTAAACATGATAGGTTATGTTATACGTGTTTTGAGAAGTGAAAAAACAAGTAGGCCTTTAATCTTGATTAAAAGAAATATATTTATCAATTTAACTTGTATATGATTGGTTAGCATGACTTCTCATTTTGAAACTAACTTTAGAGGATTCTAATCAATAAGCAAAAACCATATCTATATGGAGTAGCGGCTAGGGCTAAGTAAATGGGTCATCCATTTACTTAGTTTAGTAAATGTCCAATGTCTTAATTAGCTCAAGAAGCTAATTAAGTTCATTCCTCATTTCCGGGCTTGTGATTAATCATTTATATATACACTAATTATATATAATACTGAAGTCCTCGTGTTATTTAGCGTGAACTTATTGTCTCATATCATGATGTGATATCATAATGTGAGGAGGGATAAGTGTTTTGTGTGGTGCGATGGATTCTGATATTATCAAAAAAGTTGCATATTTGGCAACACTTTACTCACGACACCACATGACCCATGACAGAGTGCTCATAAGCAATGTTTAAAAATCGGGTTTTTAATTGATCCGATTGAGTCACCGGGCATCGGTTCGACCGTCGGGTCAACACGGTTTTCCATTTATTATTATTATTTTATTCTGACCGGGCTGAGTCAACTTGGTTTTTATATAATAAATATGAAACGAATCAAACCTGATCGGATTTCAAGACTTGGGTTGATCCGGGTCACTCAAAACCCTACGAGTTTAACCGGTTAACCCGGTTTTAAAAACCCAGGCTTTTTAACTTTTTTTTTGACCGAGCACCGGTCCAACCCGTTGAACAAGCTGGGTCGAGCCGGGTTTGAAAACATCGCTCATAAGCCAGCCATTGAAAAAGGCAAAAACTAATCCCCTACTTTTTTACCAAAATCAAAATTATACCGCTTCAAGTCTTCCACTCATCATTTTCCCCAACTTGCTCTCAACTTCCCATCACCATCAATAATTCCATGAATCTCGATTTTGTTTGGGAAATCTCGATTTTGTTTGGGATGTTATCTCTAATTTACTATTTCTCATATAAATTGAACCCCTAAGGTAATTGGTGTTGATTTAGTTGTCCCCTCACAGCTGTCTTTTCATTTTTCAATCGGAAAAGTAAATAATACCCTATCTACTTAGGTATACAACTCCTTTGAATTTATATTGCGTTAATTTTGGATTGACCTAGACACATTTGTTATTTCCCCTAATTATTTTGTTTGTGTTAGGTTCGATTTGTAATTGCATTTAAAAAAATTGTTTTGTGTGGGTTAATTAATTGCATAAGGGTTTTACAGGTTATAAGTTACAATAATCTGTGGTTATGCTTTAGGTTTCTATGTGTGATAAAGATTGTGTTTTTTCCCCTACTTTGTTGCTTCTGTGGGTTAACTGAGTTTGTTTGTTGTTATTTAAAGGGTGTGACACGGTTTAGGGTTATGATAGACGCCCGAACACAATATCTACAAAGGGCTAGCAGGAAAAGAGTAAAAGATTAGAAAGAGGGAATGGTAAGCTCGCTTTTCTGCTGTAATTTCGTATGATACAACTGATAATGGTGATATAATGGTTTTTCAATTATGTAGGAAATGAGTAATTATGTTAACATTACTGTAACTTTTATATCGAGGTTTTGTGCACGTGTGTATGTGAAGAAATGCTCGAATTGGCGACTATGGCAACTAACTCCTTTCGGATGTTCATGATTCGGTGAAAGAGTTTAATGTTGAATGTCGACTTCAACGGAATAGCATTAGGCATAATAGCGTATTTGGCCTAATATTTTTCTCATCGGGGTGTTTGGGTATGCATATTTTTAGAATTTGGGTCTTAAATATTCTTGAGCTCTTTCGGTGCTTGGGTAAGCACCGACTTAAGGTTACTTAACTTACGTTTTCGAGAAGCTCTTTTGGTGTGGCTTATTGGGAAAGCCTACAGCTTTTTTAACTATGTTTTATCATGTCAGGCTTTAAAACAAATATATTGTGTTTGGAAAAATTGCTAATAAGTGTGAAATGTCTTATGTAGGGAATAGATTCGATTCCTGAAGTTTTTCAAAGATGATGAAAAGGAACACATGGAGAATGGCGATAAGCAGAAAGAGACTACAGAAATGACGGCGGAAACAAAATCACCTATTGGGAATATTACTATCTTGAGGTTAAGTGCAACGTTACATTCCTCACAGTGCGTGTGTGAATCGATTTGGCGTCTACTTGGTTGATTAACGGATCGCACGCTTTCATGTTCATCAATTTTTAGTTGTTATAATTGTATGTTTAAATGTCGGAAGCGTGTCTCTAAATGTAGTTCGAAAACACTATCAAATATAAACCTTTGGTGCCATAAAAAATTTTGAATCGGAAAAGAGCGCATGAGGATAATGTATATTGACGCTAATGAATTAAGATACGTTTTCTAGACTTGAATATATAAAAACAACAGTAAACATTATTGTATGGTTTATTTAGGGCTTCCGTTACATGAGTATATATTTGGATGATTATGGTTCTTGCGTCACATGTTCTTAATAATATTAACCAAGACTATTTTGTGGAACTTATTAAGCCTTTACATATGCCTAAATGGCTAAATATGTTTAGCATTTTACGTGATTGGGTATGTCTTTTTATATGTATAGAAAGAGGCGGCATGAATGCGTGTAGGTACCTTTTAAAGCCAACTACCGAGTTAACGTAGAGTAACTTGAGTTCATTGTCAATTGCGTGTCACACATCAAACTTGCGTTGCAAATGAAAATGAAAAGCGACAATTGCGCGGTTTTCCAACGCTTGCAAAGGAATTCTTCAAGTATAATCATCCTCTTAATACATCAACCATAATCTTGCTTAAATATCCAACATGTTTTTAGCATCTATTAAAGGTGGAAAAATGGGTCGGCGGACACCTTGGGTAACGATATAAGCGAGACTATGCTAGATAGCTTATAGACATTCATGTGTTTTATTTGAAATGGATATTTAAGCATGACTATGGTGGACAGATCACTAACTTCTTGCACAATTATTATTATTATTATTTTCTTTTAATTTTAAGCTTATGCTTAGAAGACTACAAAAAGGTTCATATCTTCGACGACTAACTTACCTTTGTTTCATACATCTGTTATCTTTGATAAAGCGATAATGAACAATTGATCTAAAAGCGTTTGTTTTATCGACCATTTTAAAATATATTACAAAAGGAAGACTTTCTAATGTTTATTCGAGAGATTGTGGCAAGGTCGGCCTTACGCATCAGTTACATAGTATTTATGTAGTGAAATGTTTATTCCTCACGAATTTTTAAGCTTATGCTTTATATTGTAGGTTCACGAGATCATGAAGTTGGACATGTTGCGAGATACATTTTCAATATGGTAGTTATTTACATTATGTACATGTTGCGGCACATAGGAATCGTTGGCCACGATTCGTGAGGACCAAATGTCTTGGAACAACAAGTTATCAGATGATATAAATAGTAGCCGACAATGACAAGACACAAATGGGCCGAATCCGACCACTCATATGGTATGTTTGCGACTCACATACAAAAAGCGTATGACAAATAAAACTAAGGCTATGATTTTGCCATACGAACCAAATTTTCACAACCGGCGTGATTGTTCACATTGATGAGACCAATGATTGTGCTTCAATCGTTGCGCACGTCTCACACCAAAATCGATGTGGCCTCCCCATTGGCATTTCACGCAAGTTGGATTCCAACCAGCTGCACCATGAGTAAAAAAGCGGAGCGCAATTTAACATTCAACACGCGCGTCAATTTCGAGCAATGATCACATAACCCGGAACCTTCACCTAAGAACTTCAAGCGCAACATTGATCACCCGCATGTACTTATCGCCAACTACCATACGCATCCGTATAAGGTACGTCACATATGCAATTTAATCGTTTCTGTCTTTTGATTTTCTTTTGTCTTAATTGCATGTACCATTTGTGTGTCGACTTATGCAAATACTAAATGCCTAATCTGTTGTGGCTATTGTATCTAGGATAGGTTATTTAACTATAAAATGGTTACAAAAGCGCACTACAATTACATTTGATTAGTTTTCTGATTGTGTATAAGAGGTGTTTCATCACGATTACACCAACATAGTTAGTAATACCATTTTGATTATACTAAACCATGGTATAAATACTCTTGACCTCTTGTTACATACACTAACCCTTAGTTTACATTGATTTATTTACAAATGGAACTAACTTTCAGTTGTTGTTGTATACTTCATATGCTGACTCTATAGCTATTTGCTTGTTTTGCAAAACTATGAAAGCAAAAGAAAGTTAATATATGATGATGGAGAAAAATCGAATGAATCATTAATACCGATGCACATAATATTGATAGCGTCGGCAATTTAGTTACTGGTACCTAAATTAGTTTTTTATTTTTTCACTTGCGAAAACTTATGGTGCTCGAGTATTCACATGAATTGTCACAAGCAAGTTGATTCCCAACATCCTACAATGACCAGCGATAAAGGCGACAACATTTTTCAAGGTAAGCCCACTATAGTTGCTTTTAAAAAATGAATGCCTCTTTATTCTTATATATTCTATTCTAAATTTTGTATACTATGTCTTCTAATTCACGGTACAAGCCAGTTATATAAGTATTGGTAACAAAAAGGGCTACAAATGACAACAACAACGCGGCTACACCATAGACTACGGCAACACTTATCAACAAAGCGGGGGCAACATGTATAAGGCAAACTACGGTAAGTATATAAAAGCATCTAAATAATTGAATTAATATTCATGCACATACTCATAAAATGTCTAAACTACGACTCTGACTATGAGATTCAAAGCGAAGGACTTTACCTCTGAGGCCTTATAAGAATAACACCACACAACAACTTCACAGTAAGTACCACATCCACTTTTACTATCTTATGCTTCTTGCTTAGGAATATAGTAATTATTACTTAGAATGACCGTATTAATGGATTAGATATACATCATGCTTATAGACATTGCACTTAATGATTATTGCCAAGATAGTGCTTGTTGTTATTTGTATGTCTAACGGGTTTACCCTTAATTCATTTCTTTAGGTGTTACTATCCGTTGCAAAATGTACATTATATCTCGCGGAGTCGAGACAATTGCAAAATACACATGCGGTTTGAATGTCACTGTGTCCATAATGGTCGTGTACGACCACCGCATGTAAGCAACCGTGCGCTTTTAGTCATCGTTGAACATGTATCATGAATATATAATTACATCTCTATTCTTATGCATTATTCAACTTCTACCAGACCATTTATTCATTCTCTAATTTAGATACGACTGGGAAAATAGGAATTAACTTCTCTATTTTCATGAAACAGGTCAACAGGATTATAATACGTTGCGGCCGCTGAGTAGGTGCAGTTGTTTTTCTATATATATATATATGTCATTTTGTAGTCCTAAAACTAATGCACTGTGTTCATAGACCTCCTTTAATTCAATACATAGTTTTCTTATGGTGATGTATAAAAAAATGAAAGCCAAAAGCCCACGCAAGCATAATACATGTGTCTTGACTATAAATTGATAAATGTTTGTTGGCGAAATCTAGGTCGGGATGAAGTTGTCCTTAAAAGCATTCTAAACTCAACCGAGGCCAGTAGCAAAAGGATGGGTGAGGAGCTTGAATCAAATGATATAGTTGGTGGTAGAGATTGGGCGAGGATGGTGTGAGGTAAGCGTTCAAGTACCAACAAAAGAGATGAAGTGTTGGTGAGACCCTATGGGTTGTTGCCACAATTGAAGACGTGTTGGTGCAACCATAGCATGGCCTTGTCCCTTTATCTCGGTATGTCTTTGTTAATCTTGTGATACCAATAATTTTACTAACATGGAGCTTAATGCTTATACATGGGTGTTTATTTGTAGGTGGTCCGTGAGGATTGAGAGAGATGATGCATGATGACCACGGACTAAGCTTCTTGTTGTGTTAATGTATTGTTTAATGTTAACATACTTTATGTTAGATTCTGTCTACCTTATTTATGTTTAGTGATTTTGTTATGACAATTGCTAATTTGAAATACAATTTCGTTTTATTCATTTAATATTTAGTTGATATTTTATTCATATCGTAATAATAGAGTGTGCATGGTGAAAATAGCGCCCTATCATATGACTTGTCGGACTTTGAAATTGTCCTATTAAACTTATTAACCGTCCTAACAATTAACTTAACATTGTAAAAGTGTCCTAATATGTTGTTATTAGGGCGTTATTTAGGTTGTTAATAGACATTTTATACGACCAAAAATTGGTTTCATAATCTTCTTTGAGATATTAGAACCCTTTTCTTGGTGCTAAAATAGCTATAATGTTATATGATAAGTGTCCTAACAATTATCTTTTAAAATGCAGCTTGTATGTGTATCAAAAGATTAAAATTAGGTAACAACGTTTTACAACATTGTAAAAGTGTCCTAATATGTTGTTATTAGGGCGTTATTTGGTTGTTCATAGACATATTATGCGACCATAAATTTGGTTTCATAATCGTATTTGGGATATTAGGACCCTTTTCTTGGTGTTAAAGTAACTATAATGGTATATGATAACCGTCCTAAATTAACATTAAAGGGCGCTTGTATGTATCAAAAGATTAAAAGTAGGTTACCACATGTTAGAACATTGGAAAAGTGTCCTAATATATTTTTGACGTTTTATGTGTCTCAAAAGATTAAAAGTAGGTAATCACATGTTAAAACATTGTAAAAGTGTCCTAACATGGTTTTATTAGGACGCTATTTGTGTTGTCAAACTTTAAAAATTCACCACATGAAACGCTTTCATCCTTGGTCCTATTAAATGAAAGGTCCTAAAAGTATAACTCCGCCACTTTTTTAATCCGTCAAACTTTAAAAATTCAAGCGCCACGGATTCGTTTTAAAGTATATTTTCTAAATATCAAGGCCAAAGTTTCGTACCAACAGTAGGTTTTTCCAGAAATTCGAAACAAGGACAGAACCTATTTATATAGTTATCGAAAATAGTTTTTCTCGGACAAAACCTATTCTAATCCCTTCAAATCAACTCCAAAACTAATCTAATCCTACCATACACCTTCTTAGGGTGTCATGGGTTCCTAATCACCATCAAGACCAAAGAATACCATGGGAATAATTATAGGATGACCAATATATATATATAACTCAATAAATCATGAAATAAATGGTATAAATCACATATCATGCATATAAGCTCCAAAAATGAAAAGAAACATATGAAAATGAAAAGGAAACATGAAAATGATAAAAACATGCTTACAAGTGATTATGATGAGGTGAAAGTAACAAGGATTAGCCTAAATACTCTTGGTTTTTATTTCAAAACCTAATATAGAGTATATACTAGATTGAAATAACACTTGAACTCAAGAAAAATTTTGATCCCCTTTGTTCTTGATGTATGGCCGGTTTTGGAAGAGCCCCAAAGAGAGAAGAAAAAGTTTGCTACTATGTGAAATAATTGTGTAGAAAGAATGAGGAAAAATGAGGTGAATGATTGAAGCAACTTGGAGTAGAAATGTATACTATCAAGGAAGAAATTCAACACACATTAATTGCCACCCTCCCCCCCCTTAGAACCGGTTATGGGGGGGTGAATCTTACCAAATATATATATATATATTTTTTTTTATAAATATTATATGTAATTTGTTAAATATGTATAAGTTAAATTGTATAGGATAAATGCAACTTGTAAGGTCAATGGTAGTTTTTAGATAAAAGAGATTTTAATAGACCAAAATAGAATGTAATGAGATAATAAAAATTGTAAAAATACATTCCTCGTGAAATTTGAGCGATAAAATAATTATCGTATAATTTTTAAGAAAAACAACGTAATAATTAAACTTTAACGATTAATGTACCAAATAAATTAGAAACACTAGGAAAACTAAAAATATAGTTTTTATAGACTAAATGTAAGTTTAAAAATACCTCGGGATCATTTTTGAAAGTAACGGGTTAAATATTTAAAATAATAACTCACGCGATAAAAATTATTAAATATAAAATTACGCGTTAAATGTGAAATGAAATGCCATGAATGAATTAATATGATGCATATATAATTTAAGAAATGACCAGAATTTGAGAATTGTGACAGTGAGAGTGGGAGACCTTGGTGAAGGTGGTGAGGGTGTTTTGGATGTTTGGATGGGTTCCGGTGGAGGTGAAGTAGGTGTTTTTGTTGGTGGTGGAGTGGTGATCACAATGTGTGATGAAGTGGGTGTAGCTAAGGTAAGATATGTATCATCTCTAATGGGAGATGAGATTGTGAGTGGTGAAGATTCGGATGATGAGCTAAGATGAACAAAACAACAAGGCCTTACGCTAATTCTAGCGGTTTTCTTGCAAGGTTTTGGTGATGATTTAGTCATTGTTAACTTGGGTTTTGATTTGCTAGATAGTAGTGAGAATGAAGAAGGTGTGAGGATGATCATGGTAAAGCCTTTCAATTTATAGAGGTAAGAAATTGTTGAGAAATGGTTTGATATGATGTTGAACCATTGAAGAGATGAGGTTCCTAATGATTTGGAAGTGGGTTGAATGCTAGTCATATCACCCAAGTCAATCCATACAAAGAAAATGGAGTGAAGAAGAAAAGATATGAAATAAATGTGTTCTAGTGAGTGGAATTTCCTAATATTCAGATTACCCACGGATTTGAAGGTACCAAAATTTGGTTCCTTCCTTTATGCCAAAGGGCTCCTTGGGTGGATTTTTCAAATTTTGAATTTTGGTGGAAATGGATTTCTTATATACCTTAGTAAATAATACTAGTTCTAATAACAAGATAAACTAGTTAAGATTGATTTATAAGTGATGGAAGATAATTTGGAATCACGAAAGAGTCGAAATTTGAAAATTACGGAGGATCCACGGCACCAAAATCATACACGGACGGTACCCTAAAAGGGTGCCGTCCGTCCGCCTGTCATGGTATGGCGGTACCAAACTACATAAAGGACGGTACCAAAATTATGGTGCCGTCGATCCGTGGAGTCTTGAAATATGGACGAGTTCGTTTTAGGTGTCGGGAAATTTCGAAACACGAAATTTTTCTCAAAAGCTGTTATACTAAACATTTCTAGTTAGGAAAAGTAAATAACACATATGTAAACATAGTGGAGCATAGATTTTGAGCAAGGCTTATTGATTTTCACAATATAGTGAAAATGGGTAAAATTGATAGCATACTTGTGCTATCCCCGCATGAGATTGTTAGCATACACCATTGTTTCAAGTTATATTATCATCCTACATAATAAAAGCAACTAAATAGTATCAAACATTAACGATAATGCATTGTTCCAAACACTCCTTAAAGTACCCTTATTTGTCCAATTTCTTGTAAATCTTGTTCATCATCCTACCAAGGCACTTGAACATTCCCTTAGTTTGCTTGAATTTACCGATTCATTCTCAATCTCGGGAAGAGATGCGTAATACTCATGAGGTGGAAGATGAGAGCTTGGAAGACCATCCTCGGAGCTATTTGATGATGATGATGAAGGAGTTGGAGGTTTAGCTCTCTTGCCTTTAGTCTTAGTAACTCGAGCATCACTCAAAGGTACAAAGATGTGAGGGATGAGTTCATAGTGAAGGTGCATCCCTTTTGGGGTTGGTGGAATTGGAGCGAAGTTTCTATAGAGACGGGTGAGAAGCATCCCGTATGGAAGAGCAACGGATCCTTGAGTTGGAATATCAATCATTCTCCTAGCTATGTAGTAGGCTAAGTTGAATGGTTGTCGGGTGGACAAGTTGTAGAGCATGTGGCAAAGACAAGCGTTTATGTGATCCCTATTCCTATGGTGCTAATGACGTTGGCTCTAAGTAGTTCCTCCCATTTCTTAAATTCGGCTTAAGTTCATTTAGCTCCATTCCATATGGATCTCGGTTTACCTCTTTTCCCTTTCGGGTAACTCGGGTTGTATCACTTTTTGGGTTAAAAAGGTGTTCACGGATGACATCCTTATCGGCCAAACGGGTTATGTAGGGAAGAGAGTGGTCATTGATTGTATCAAGAGCCATGAGTGACCACTTATCCGTGTAGACACAAGTTCCTCGGTTGGGAATTCCTAACACTTGAACAAAGTTGCTTAAGGTGATGGTGTAGTCATTTTGGTTGATTCTAAACCTAAGACAGAATTCATCATCGTCTTCATCACTAAAGCCGGTCACACTAGCATAGAATTCTAACACAAACCTAGGACAAATTGGTTCATCGATGTCAAGAAGACAATCGAATTGAATGGCGGCTAGTTCTTCACGAAGATTGGTATTTTCAAGGAAGGATGAGTGAATGGTTCTACCCTCATGGAAATACCTTGATTCTAGACTCTTAAATATTTCTACTTGTTCCTTGGTAAGTCCTTTGGTTTTGTGGTGTTTGGGAATGTAGTTAAGGGTGTCTTTGTGATCATAGAATCTTGCGGCTACCATGGTTATTCCTAAGGACAAGAATTAATATGTTAAAAAAATTGAAAATAAATTTTAACGTTTTTGATTCTAGTGTGTGCCTATATGAAAACAATTTGGAGTTGCGGTTATCTCGACTCATTTTATGCACAAAATGGTTTTAGTGGGGTGTTTGGCAAATACCATGAGATAACCCAAATGCTCCTAATTCAATGTGGCTACATTTGAATATACCCGGGAGTGCATATTAGTTATGCAATACCTTTAGTATTCAAGAGCATGCAAGTGATGAAAATTCTAACGTTTCTATTTGTATTAGCAATGAAAAATGTTTTCCTACAAGTGAGAAGCTTTTCAAAACTTTTGACATGGGGTGTTTGGTTGTTTGAATAAGGCCTTATATTTATTATCTATCAATTAGTGGGAAACATGATTTGTTTATGCAATATGATAATGTAGTACCTAATTTGAATGACTAGTTATGCAATTTGCCAATTGAATTCATATTTGGTATAAAAGCATACATAAAACCCCATGTAATGATTTGTGATAGTTTTGTGCATAAATAAGAATCCTAGACTCGTAATTAAGAGATGAAATGTAGTTAGGATACTTACAATGATGTTATCTTGATGATTAGTGAGTGGGAAGATGACAATAATGAGCTTGGTTTAAGTTATACACGTTTTGGTAAAGTGGGTTGTGAGGAAGAGGATGTTATGTATATAGTAGTTTTGTACAGAGACACCACGGACGACGGCACCAAATATTTGGTTCCGTCCGTGTTGTCGTTAGTGCCGCGGCTCTGATGCAGTATACAAGGCAAAATTGTTTTGGTTTGACTATTCTAATGTTTTAGGCTATGTTTATCCACATGTTTGGTTCCATTAACCCTAAACCAAGTCTAAGAAGATTAAAGGTTCTCGTTTAAGAGGTTTAGTTAAGATGTCGGCAATGTTGTCTTCGGAGGATACTTTCTCGATTGAAATGTTACCTTTTGAACATTGTCGCGAAGAAAGTGATGACGAATTTCAATGTGTTTTGTACGAGCATGTTGAGCGGGATTCTTCTTTGAGATCGATGGCTCCTTTGTTGTCGCAAAGTATCACAATGTCGTTGAGATGAATTTCGTAGTCTCGAGAGCTTGCTTCATCCAAAGAGCTTGTTGACATGCTTTTCCGGTGAGACGTATTCGGCTTCGATGAGTAGAGATGGCTAAAGCCGTTTGCTTCTTTGCAAACCATGAGGTGAGACAATGTCCAACAAAAGTGCAAGTACCACTTGTACTTTTTCTATCGACATAATCACCGGCATGATCCGAGTCGGCATACACTATGGTTTCTATACATTTCCTTTGGGATACCATAATCCTAAACACGTTGTTCCCTTAATGTATCTAAAAATCCTTTTTAATGCTTCTAAGTGTGATGCCTTTGGGTTTTCTTGAAAGCGAGCACATAGACAAACACTAAACATAATGTCGGGTCTACTAGCCGTAAGGTAGAGTAGGCTACCAATCATTCCTCTATATTTAGTGTTATCTACGGATTCACCTTCTTCGTCCTTGGTGAGTTTAGTGTCCGAGGACATGGGTGTTTTAGTTGGTTTGGAATCTTCAAGACCAAATTTCTTAAGCATGTCTTTTATATATTTAGATTGGTTAAAGAAAATACCATCTTCTAGTTGTTTAATTTGAAGTCCTAGAAAGAAGTTTAACTCACCCATCATACTCATTTCAAACTCGTCATGCATGATTTTAGAGAAATCATTACATAGTTCTTGACAAGTTGATCCGAATATAATGTCATCAACATATATTTGAACAATAATAATTTGCGATTCCTTTTCTTAGTAAAAGAGTATTATCTACTAATCCCATAGTATATTTGTTATCAATAAGAAAAGTCTTAAGATGGTCGTACCAAGCTTTAGGTGCTTGTTTAAGGCCATATAATGCTTTCTTGAGTTTGAAGACATGATGTGGTTTCTCAAAGTCGGTAAAACCGGAGGTTGAGCAACATACACTTCTTCGTTAATAAACCCATTAAGAAAAGCACTTTTAACATCCATTTGAAATAATTTAAAGTCATAAGCACATGCATAAGCAAGTAATATTCTAATGGATTCAAGTCTAGCTACCGGTGCATAAGTTTCATCATAGTCGATTCCTTCTTGTTGATTATAACCTTGTGCAACAAGCCTAGCTTTGTTTCTAGATACTATACCATTTTCGTCCATTTTGTTTCGAAAGACCCATTTTGTTCCAATTATAGTTTGATCTTTGGGTTTTGGAACTAGTTTCCAAACATCATTTCTAACGAATTGGTTTAATTCTTCTTGCATGGCCATTACCCATGATTCATCTTTTATTGCTTCATTTATGGTTTTGGTTCAATGGTGGATACAAAACAAAAATGATTACTTTGATTTTGAGCTTGTGACCTTAAGGTTCTTTGATTAAGTTGTCCTATGACCTTTTCTAATGGATGACTTTTAGATTCTTTGATGTTGACAATTTCCTTATTTGATGGTTCATCTTCCTTGTTATTATTAATTTGACTTTCTATTATTTGACTTTCAACTAAGTCATCATCTACCAAAGGTGATGTCTTAGAGGGAGGTGGACTTTCATCAAATGTTATGTTCAACGATTCCTCGACTATCATTGTTTCTTTATTAAGGACAATGTAAGCTTTACTAGTTTGAGAGTAACCAAGAAATACACCTTCATAAGACTTTGGGTCAAACTTGGTGAGATAATCCTTAGTATTAAGAATAAAACATTTACAACCAAAGACTTTAAAATATCCTAATGTTGGCTTTTTACCTTTATAAAGTTCATATGGTGTTTTGTTTAGGAAAGGACGATTAGGACTCTATTTAAAATATATGTAGAAGTGTCAATGGCGTTACACCAAAACTTTTGAGGAATGTTTTGTTCATTAAGCATTGTTCTACTCATTTCTTGAATTGTTCTATTTTTACGTTCTACTACTCCATTTGATTGAGGTGTTAGTGGGCGGAAAAGTTATGTGTTATACCATTTGTATCACAAAATTTTCCAAATTGAGTTTCGTTGTCAAATTCACGACCATGATCCGTTCGGATCGACACAATTTTGACACCTAGAAGATTTTGAATTTTCTTGCTAAGTATTTCAAATTTATCAAAAGCTTCATTTTTGGTTTTCAAAAATAACGTCCAAGTAAACCTTAAGTAATCATCTACTATGACCAAAGTGTATAAGTTGCCTCCATAGCTTCTTATAGCGGATGGTCCAAACAAGTCCATATGTAATAATTCTAGACACTTAGATGTGGACACCATATTTTTAGATTTGTGACTACTATGTGTTTGTTTAGATAAGGTTTTAAAGGTACCATTTTGAGGGTCGTTTAAGTCCTTATTTGATCACTTTTGTATCCGTTATTGCTTAATATCGTTCCTTTTCACTTTTAGGTCTCGTGAAGGCAAAATCTTTGGAATGGCACTTATTTGGACGAAAAGCGCGAATATATGAAGAAAATGGCCAAAGTCGAAATCGAGACACTCACGATTCTTTGAAAGTAGAAAGCGGCGGCGTCGGTGCTATTGCGGCCGTCCCAAAATTATTGTGACGGGCGGAACCCAAAACTCGTATTTTCAAGAGGCGGCGTCTAGTGGTGAAAGAGTAGGCCGTCGCTACTCGGGCGGCCTAGATGCAATCCGAGACGACGTCGAAAGTGAAGAGGACGGCGTCACGGACATAAGGTGCGCCGTCGCAAGGTTAACGTGGCCAAGGCGAAACCCCAATGGCGGCGACACGGCGGCGTCACTAAACATAAGGTGGCGCCGTCGCAATTGTAATCTTATATATAGAATCCGAATTTTCGGTCTTTGTGTGGAGAGTCTTTGGGTAAAACCTAAAACCGAACCTAAGGTGTCTTGTACAGTATTTTAGGGTTTTAAACCCTATCTTACATCAAGATAAGTCTTTACTTCATTAATTCAATTATGTCTTTGATTATTTGTGTGTATGCTTGCATGTTCTCCATGTCCGGCTAATTTATTTGTGTGTTTGCTTAGGAAGTATGAAACTTAATTATTGAATATTGATTGGTTGTTTCTTATCTTAGTTGATTAATGATCTAGTAATGCGATAGGTCATTCGTTGTGTATAATGCTTGATTCATCTTTGTGAACCTTAGAGTATAATTACGAGTAATTGTAGGCTAAACCATCCAAAGCGCCTTAGAGTAGGAGTCTATAATCTCTAGTGGGTTTGTAGACAAGACCCTTTGGTAAGTTCAAAGAGTTAGGGAGAAAGCATACCTACAACTTTAGACACACAACGCATGACTAGGAATAAGGCGTGACACTCAACCATCAATAGGAGATAATTAAGGAGTAATACAAACTAAGTAAACACATCTTTAAACTATCATACGAGCACACATTAATTAGACATAGACTCCCACAACCTTAGTTTAGATAATTAGATAATAGTAGAGTAATCGGTGAAATACCAAACCCCAAATCCAATACCGAGATTCGTACCTTTCCATTTTCATAAAATATAAAAGATAAAAATAATCTTCCTCAACCTTAACCTTAGCGTAGTAACTCCTACTAGCATTCCTATTCCCCAGAGAGCGATATCAATACCCGTGGCTTACCCTAATTACTACACTACAACGATTAGGTTCACTTGCCTAGGGTGTTATAAAACTTGCTCGAAGAAAAGGAAGTTCCTTTGACCCCGAGCAGCGCGTGTGGCGTTATCAAGTTTTGGCGCGCGTTGCGGGAATAGAATAGCTAGTTAGTAGTCCACCTCGTTTAGGTTTCTTTGCTTGATTCCTATCAAGTAAACTTTTTCTCATTTTAGATTTCTCTTAGTCTATCCCCTTCTTCGTGACCTTTGTTCGTAATTCCATCACTTTTCATCATGGAAGGTGATAACCCACTACCATTCATCAACCCACCACCAAATGACCCGCCAAGAGCCCGTACTCTTGGTGAATACTCGAGACCAAGCCACCTAGGCTATAGGAACACCATTGAGCTTCCGACCAAGCCCAAACTACGGCCTGCGATCCGACACCATCCGGTTGGTGCAAAGCGGATGTGCATTCCATGGACTTCGTTAGAAGATCCAAATCGACATCGAGGATTTCCTCAAAATCGTCGATTCCATCGACCTTGATGCTACTACTCGGGAGACCACGCGCTGCGTCTCTTCCAATTCTCTCTACGGGACCAAGCTAGTAATTGGCTTGGCGACTTCCATGGCTCCATCTCAAGTTGGGATGATCTTACTTCTCGCTTCCTTGCTCAATTTTTCCCACGGGAGAACCACTAAGCTTAGGAATGACATCTTGATGTTCCAACAACGTCAAGGTGAATCTCTCTGAAGCATGGACCCGATTCAAGGACTTACTTCATAAAGTCCTCATCACGGCATTGATCTTTGGCTCCAAGTCCAAATCTTTTATGATCATGTCAACTTTCCCACTAAGCGATCCATTGACCAAGCGGCGGTGGAAAACTTAGTGATCTCACCGCAGAAGAATCATGGGAAATAATAGAGGACCTCGCCTCTATGACAACGAAAGTTGGGATGACCCCGTGAGTGCCCAAAACCGTCAAGGCAATCTCCTTGCCTCCTCCCGACCGTGGGATGATCGAACTTGAAGATCAAGTTAAATTCCTCATGAGTTCCTACAAAATCCTAAGTCCTCACGACAAGTGAATCAAATCACTCTACCTTGTGAGTTATGCGGTGGTCCCCATGACACTCGTGATTGCACAAGGCTCTCCGAACAAGCTTTGCGGACTACGCCTCCATACGTGCCGGCGGAGCGGGAGAAGTGGTACACTTTCAAACCCGAACAAAACAACTTAGGAAACTCATACAACCCCTCATGGAGAAATCACCCTAATCTTAAGTGGAACCAAAACTCAAGCACACCCCAAAGCTCATCTAGTTCGCCTAATAGGTTCAATTCTTCTAATACCGGGAACCCCACTAATCTTGAGGCAATTGCATCTAGATTTTGTCATCCCAAGAAACTCGATTGAATAAGCTTGAAGCCGATTTTAAGCAAAAACAAAGCGAGATGACAACCAAGCTTGATGCCCTCTTAAAAGCCTTCAATGAGCGGGAAGTTGGAGCACTCCCAAGTGATACCATTAAGAACCCAAAGTGAATTCGATTGCATCGACTTCATGTTCGAGTTCACCATGGGAGAGTGCACATCCATGCCCTCTCACCCAACGGTTCACTCGGTAAATGCTATCAAAAGGGTTCCAAGTCATCCAAGAGATACCAAGGCCGGCACCTTTGGTAAAGCCTACTCTTGAGAAACCCGTCGACCAAGAATCCAAACCTAGTTTAGAGGAGGAGTACAAGGAACTCCATCAAGAAAAACCGATTCTTGAAGTCTTAGCTCATGCACCTTATTATAATGCTTTAAAAGAAAAATATGAGTTAGAACTTAGGCTTGGAAAACATGGGTCCGCCTTTGTGCGAAACAACTTACCTAAGAAGTTAGGCGATCCGGGCTATTCACTCTTCCGTGTAGACTTGGAACTTCCAAGCCACTCGATGCTCTAGCCGATTTAGGATCATGCATCAATCTCGTTCCGTTGTCCCTTCATAGAAGCCTCAACCTAGGTAAAATTGAACCAACGGAAACTATCTTAGGTCTAGCGGACGGTAGTATAGCACGTCCGGTAGGAATAATAAAGGACATGGTAGTACATGTAGGAGAGTTGACTCTTTTGGCCGACTTTCATGTACTAGACATGAATAAGGACCCGACATGCCCATTACTAGTTGGAAGAGGATTTTTAGCTACCGCTAGTGCCATCATCGATTGTAAGATGTCCAAAATAGTGGTAGGAGAGGGAGTGCTAGATCCGTTTACGATGTTAAAAGCATACATACTATAAGGATGAGGAAATCCCACAAGAGATAGGGTTGGATAGAGAGCCTTCTCGATATGGACCTTGGATTGATAAGAACATCATAGGCCCCAAAGACCTTTTTACCTAGATAAGGCCTTTGCTAGTGCGACAACTTTCCAAGAACAAGAAATGGCTAGGGACATAGAAGTGAACCCGTTCGAGGGGCCTTAGTATTTAGGAAGATGACCGAGTTCCTAGGAAGCTTGCCCGTTAACCTTGTCATGAATAAGTGGATAGTTGAGAAATCCGAACACATGTGGAATTGGAATAGACCGCCTAGTGATGGTAATGGAAGGTGGCACATTAGGATACAAATCTATGATCCCGATGGTGAGATGTTTGAAAAGGCATATTTAACCGAGCGTACTACTAGGAACTTGAATGATAAGTTTGATCCTTACGACATTGTTGAGGATAGACTTACGTATATCGATGCGTAGGAGCACGACTATGAGTCTAGCTACAAGACTCTTAAATAAAGAAAAGCGCTTCGTGGGAGGCAACCCATGCTTAATTGTTTGCTTGTTAGTGTCATATATCTTTTATTAATTGTTTATCCTCATGTTTAAATTTGTAAAATGCTTTATTTTGTTTTAACCTCGTCTTAATTGCATATAAAGGTATTTTACATAAGGGATAAGTGTAGGGAGGATTACACACGTTTTCAAAAAAGCGTAAACATGAGAATAACAATTAACTAAAAGATATTTATGTTTGTTTGTTCGAGTCAAATGCTTGTATCGAGTCATAATGGATGTTTTGCGAAATTTTCCGATTCTAAAGATGTAAATTTTCCGAAATTTTTCCGAAAATCGCGAGACCGGTTTTGTCGGGATAACTTTGGCGTCGAGATTGCAACTGATGGCGTCGGGAAGGAGTAAAACATCGATTACTTTTTCTCGTTTTCGAGCTACTTATAAATTTTGGAATTTTCGGTCTTAATTTTCTTAGAAATTCAGTAAACATCCATTCCACAAGCATTATATCCTAGTTTAAATCGAGTCTTATATATATTATTACCGCCGATTTTACGCGAAGGTTTCGTTTGTTTTCTTCAAGTGTGCGGGTTTAGTTTGTCAAGAAGAAGTTACATAAGATTGGAAGGAGCTTTTCACGCAATAATTCTTCTTGGAAAAGAGTTTAACCACCACTTTACGGATCCTACCGAGCTAATCGGGGAGTATTAGTTTCTTTCGTTTTAATTACCTTCTTTTATCATAACTTTGATACTTTCGGGAACATTGGGGACAATGTTCGGTTTAAGTGTAGGGAGGAAAATAAAGCGGGAACTTTGAAACTATGCTTATCCTTGACTATTTGCTTTGTCAATTGTGATTGTGTAATAAACCATGAGAAAATGTCGGTTAGGGTAATTTTGGCACCAAATTTAAAATTTTTCATGACATATAGGAGTGGGCCATTAGTCTTAACAAAAGCGTCTCACGGATAGGAAGTTGCATGACTAGCACAAAAACCCTTACCACCCAAATTCCACCCAAAATGTGAGGATCGCCCTTAGATTAGTAGGAATTAAAGCATTCATCTTTAATGCTTAGAGTGTGAACCGGTAGTATATTAGATTCTAGAACTTGTTTTGTGATGCATTCCGAGATCGCAAGTGAGGCTACACTTGTGTAGTTAGGAATAACTAAATGATAAGAGGCATTAGGATAACCCTTGTTTGATACGTAATATAATTACTTCTTCCACATCGGTTGAGTAATTCCCCACACCCTTTGCGTTGTACTCATCTTTAGTACACGATACCCTAGTTAACCCTCGAGCCTATCCTTTTCGCGGTTCTCGTGATATTTCGGTTTTCGAATATCAATGAAAACATTGTTTACACCCACCCCAAATATACACCCAAATCGCCTTAGCCTACCCTTATGCACTCACTTTTAGTGCAAATGTTTGTTATCACCCTAAACCCTTAGTTCAATTATCTAGTTGCTTGCATAAGTTGCTAAGTCGAGTCATATCCTTTGTATCTGATTTTGGGATGATTGGGATTCATGGGAAAAGTTAAAGTTTATGAAATGACGGAAGGGCGTTAAATTCAAATTCCCTTTGTTTGCGTAATAATGTACCCCAAGTGTTTTGATCTTTTCAAATCGGGTCAAATTAGTGTTAGAGTAATAAAAACTCAAGTGTAGGGATATGCCTATAAATCCCTAGTATTTTGATGTTATCTTAGAGGATGGTAGAGTAAAAGTGTATGAAAAAAAAAAAAAAAAAAAAAAAAAAAAAAAAAAAAAAAAAAAAAAAAAAAAAAAAAAAAAAAAAAAAAAAAAAAAAAAAAAAAAAAAAAAAAAAAAACATACGGGCTACCATCCTACATCTATCCTTTAAATTTATGTTTATTTATTTCAGTTATCTAGAGTTTAGAGTGTCGAGTCTTGGCTTAGCAACGCCATTCTTCATATGCATTTAACATAGAGATTTTGACTTACCACCACTAAATAGCCTATCCCACCAAACCCTTATTTCCCTACCGTAAGCCTAACGTTACAACCCTTTAAAGACCTCTTTGATAGTCTTTCCTAGGTGCTTACGCCAAAGCGATGGAGGTTTGATCTATTCTCAAGCCTATGGTAATCTATGTACTAGGACCGGTTAATGAGTGTTTATCTTCCATTTCCTATATTGTTATATTTCATATATACACCGAGAGAGATGTGAGTATCCAAACACCCCATGTGAGGTGCTAGTATGTAATTCCGTGCTTGTTATGACTTTTTGGGGCTTATATGTGTTGTGGACCGTTTTGAATTAATGCTTCATGACCCCAACTTATAAATTAATTGGCTAAAAGCACATTTGCTTGAGGACAAGCAAATAACAAGTGTAGGGATATTTGATAAGGTTTTAAAAGGTACCATTTTGAGGGTCGTTTAAGTCCTTATTTGATCACTTTTGTATCCGTTATTGCTTAATATCGTTCCTTTTCACTTTTAGGTCTCGTGAAGGCAAAATCTTGGAATGGCACTTATTTGGACGAAAAGCGCGAATATATGAAGAAAATGGCCAAAGTCGAAATCGAGACACTCACGATTCTTTGAAAGTAGAAAGCGCGGCGTCGGTGCTATTGGCGACGCCGTCCCAAAATTATTGTGACGGGCGGAACCCAAAACTCGTATTTTCAAGAGGCGGCGTCTAGTGGTGAAAGAGTAGGCCGTCGCTACTCGGACGGCCTAGATGCAATCCAGACGACGTCGAAGGTGAAGAGGACGGCGTCACGGACATAAGGTGGCGCCGTCGCAAGGTTAACGTGGCCAAGCGAAACCACAATGGCGGCGACACACGGCGTCACTAAACATAAGGTGGCGCCGTCGCAATTGTAATCTTATATATAGAATCCGAATTTTTCGGTCTTTGTGTGGAGAGTCTTTGGGTAAAACCTAAAACCGAACCTAAGGTGTCTTGTACAGTATTTTAGGGTTTTAAACCCTATCTTACATCAAGATAAGTCTTTACTTCATTAATTCAATTATGTCTTTGATTATTTGTGTGTATGCTTGCATGTTCTCCATGTCCGGCTAATTTATTTGTGTGTTTGCTTAGGAAGTATGAAACTTAATTATTGAATATTGATTGGTTGTTTCTTATCTTAGTTGATTAATGATCTAGTAATGCGATAGGTCATTCGTTGTGTACATAATGCTTGATTCATCTTTGTGAACCTTAGAGTATAATTACGAGTAATTGTAGGCTAAACCATCCAAGAGCGCCTTAGAGTAGGAGTCTATAATCTCTAGTGGGTTTGTAGACAAGACCCTTTGGTAAGTTCAAAGAGTTAGGGAGAAAGCATACCCTACAACTTTAGACACACAACATGACTAGGAATAAGGCGTGACACTCAACCATCAATAGGAGATAATTAAGGAGTAATACAAACTAAGTAAACACATCTTTAAACTATCATACGAGCACACATTAATTAGACATAGACTCCCACAACCTTAGTTTAGATAATTAGATAATAGTAGAGTAATCGGTGAAATACCAACCCCAAATCCAATACCGAGATTCGTACCTTTCCATTTTCATAAAATATAAAAGATAAAAATAATCTTCCTCAACCTTAACCTTAGCGTAGTAACTCCTACTAGCATTCCTATTCCCAGAGAAGCGATATCAATACCCGTGGCTTACCCTAATTACTACACTACAACGATTAGGTTCACTTTGCCTAGGGTGTTATAAAACTTGCTCGAAGAAAAGGAAGTTCCTTTGACCCCGAGCAGCGCGTGTGGCGTTATCGCCACAATCAATGGTTTCATCTTCGGGATAACAAATTGTTCATATTGTTGAACAAGAAGATCAATTTTGTTATCCTTGACTTGTGAATTACCTTGATGTGTAACAATTAAAGATTCCCAAATATCTTTGGCGGTTTCACACATAAAAATTCTTTCATATTCTTTTCTAGGTAAAGCATTATAAAGCATCATTTTAGCTTCATTATTTTTAGCAACTAATTTCTTTTGTTCATCAACGGAAATATCCTTTGTTGTAGAACTAAAATCTCCTTTAACAATAATAAACCAAAGATCTATATCTTTTGATTTTACATATGTTTCAAACGGTTTTTCCAATAGATAAATCCATTGGTTTCAAGAGTGGTGGTCTTTGCATAGATTGCCCTTCTTTAAAGTTTTCGAGAATCCATGGATCGTTTCAAGTTTATAAAATACAAGTTATTTTAGAAATTCTTGAGCAACGAGGCTCGTACCAATTGTAGAAAACTAGAAGGGGTTGAATAGTTTACCGATTAAAAACTTTGTTTTGAAACTTATTGAAAGATCAATTGATATTGATCTTAAGTATGTTAATGAAATATGCAAGCAATATGTAATAAGTAAATAAGGAAAGAAATGATCAAACCACAACAAGTTGTTTATAGTGGTTCGCCTACAAGGACTCTTTTTCCTTGCCCTACTCCACTCCCGAGTCTCACACTCGAGAGTTTAACTTCACTAGTCAACAAGCTCCTTTCACCAGCGGAGAAAACCTTTACACTTCGCTACACTATTTCCGACACTAAGCTAGATGTCGAGTTCTTTCCAAGGGTACAACTACTCCCACACACAATGTATTTTGAGGACTAAAATACTAACCACTCACACTCACAAGATTATGATAGTTTGATACAACAATGAAGTATGGATCAACACTAGATCATACAACACTAAACAAACAAGACTTCCAACTCTCGTTGAAGCTTGAATATGACTTGATCTTCTTTGCTACAAAAGAGATCACTAATATGATATGAAACCGAGTTAGAAAGGTTGAGAGAAGATATGTATGAAAGTATGTTGGAAAGGGATGAGAAACTACTTGGCTTGGCATTGCTATTTATAGCCAAATGGATAGGAGCGTCCACGGACGGCGGACCCTTAAAGGGTTCCTTGGTGTACCATTTTGGTACCGCCGGATCGATGTACCAAGATATCAAATCTTGCCAAAGTCAACTCTATCTAAGTGAGATTGTGCAAGATATGAAGAGTACAAATCTTCACAAAATATCTAATGGAATCTTCCAATGATTTCCATGATGTAATACATGATGTCAAATGTTGTATTACTATTTATAGAAATATGCAAATGCTTAAGTAGTGTTTGGTTTTAAGAACCTAACACATTCTACAAACTACTATCATACATAATGATTAGAGTCATATCAAGATGTTACTAATCATAAATGTAAATGCTTGAATGATGAATATATTGTTTGAGAAAGCTTGTTTTAATATCTAATAAACTTGACAAGCTTTAAGCTTTTATAAATTAAATTTACTTTTGTCGTTAACAAAACTTAGGCAAAGATCAAAAATATAAATAACGTTTAATGACGATATTTGTATTAACACAACTGATGTAATGAACCTATGATAATTTGGATCCTAGTTTTCGAGAAAATTATATGGTTATATGTTTATATTACCGTTGGGTATATTTTATTTTCTTGAAAAATTGTATTATCGAAAATACTAATATTTGAACTTTTTTCTGTAGAAATGGCTCAAAATACCGATAACACTAACATCGCACTAAGTTCTGCGCTCAAAAGCTTTTTGATCGAGAAAAGTTGATCGCTCCAAGAATTTCAATGATTGGCACCTCTTTGAGAATTGTCGTAGAGTTCTTGACGGTTGAAATATCTTTATGAACCTTGTCATGCTGAACCAACCGGACCTACGGCCACTCAAGCTGAAAAGGACGCTTGGCAAATTGAGTATAAGCGTCATAATGATGTGGCTTGTCTTATGTTGGGAACGATGGAATATGCTATTCAAAAGCAATTCGAAAATTATTTCCCATATAACATGCTCAATGAACTTCAAACTATGTTCGAGAAACCAGCTGCTGTCGAGATTTATGACTTGACCGACGCATTACGGTATGTAGCGGGGAGAGGGTAAACCCGTAAGTGCTCATGTGTCTTGGAAATGAAATGTTACATGGACCAATTAAGGGCACTTGGCAAAACTTATGATGATGACATGACTGTGAATCTGATTAATAGATCCCTTAACAAGGATTATAATGGTTTTGTTCGAAACTTTAATATGCACTGCGTGGGGAAGACAGTTACTGACCTACACGCATTGCTTATTGATCGGTGCTGAACCGTCAAGTTTTATCACACAAGCTAGCCACTTGTGAATGGCTAACCGTAATAAACTTCAAACAGCTCAAACACCAATGCAATGAAGATCAAGAGGAGTATAGTGTTTCCCCAGGTCGTTATGTCCCAACGAGCTATGCACTGAATTATCAAACTTATAGTGATCGGGTGAATTTGAACGGGAAAAGGGTTGATTGATTATACCTAAAGAAAAAGTTTATAAATTACAGGGGCTTAAATGCAAATTAAAGAAAATTAAAAAGATAAATTATATTAAATAAAAGCTATCACTATTTTTAAAATGATGTTCTTGATTTTTCTTTTATAAGACTTAAGTTAAAAACTACGTAACGTACAAAAGAAAATGTGAAACTGAAGCAATATTAATCCTAAAAATATAAAAATAACATTTTTACAAACCTAATGATAAGAGAAAATTTTGAGAAAAAGAAAATTATTTTTAAAACTATTTATTTAATTATTATTAAATAAAAACTATTTTTAACTATTTAATTATACCCTAAAATACAAGAAAATATGAAATTAAGCTAGAAAAATGAAATTATGACTTAGAAAAATCTAAAATAACTAAAGAGAATTTTCAAAACTAATTTTGTATTTTTCTATTTTCTATGAATTAAAAACTATTTGAAACTACTTAAATTGCTAAAAATTACAAATTAAACTATGAAAAATCTGGAAAAATTGTTTTTTTCTTTTATATTTATCTTAACCTAGGAAAATGAAAACTTATTTTTTGAAGTTTTTACGATTTAATTGTATTAAAAGCTAATTAAAAATGCCTAAAACCGATTTAAATGAGGAAAAATATCAAACAGTGATGAAAAATTATGAAAATTTCAGGAAAAGTCTAAAATAATATTATGATTCTAAGAAAAATATAAAAACAGTAGCTTGTGTGTGAGAAAATGAAGCTGCAGTGACAAGTGCTTATAAATAAGCACTCCAAATAAGCTAAAAGCACCAAATGATCACCAACTGATTACAGAAGCTATAATAAGCTAAAACTACTCAAAAGCAACTAGTTACCACTATCCTAAACCTCTTAAGTGCTAACTAAACAGATTTGATGAATTAACTTAAGTGCCCAAAAACAGGTTTTATGTCTACTTTGAAGCTTAAGCACAAGTTTATTTAATAAGCTAATGTGAAAAACAAAAATGAAGAACTCAAGCTCACCAGCTTAACTATCTCTAAACCAAATTTCAGACCTTAAGGATCTAGAACCAGACCTATGCAAGGCTCGCAGGTGCACATCTCACACTCGATGTATCTTGTGTGTGTGGCACTTTGCAGCTTATGAAGCAGCTTATTTGGAGCTTGTAAAAAATTACAAAAATTCAACAAAAATCAGATTAAGTAACTTGACCAGCTGAACTAGAAAAACCCACAATTTCACTTGATTTGACCCAAAATTGAATCCATGAAAAATCACCCAAGTTGGGTGAAAACTGAGATTTTCACTTTTTTTGACTTTTGAGCGCTTTGAAAAGTTGACTATTTTGAGATTTGATACCAATTTATGGTGAGATTGATGTTTTATGGTAAATGAAACTAAAATAAGCTACTTCATGATTTCTAAACATAAATCAAGCATTTGATTTCACAAACTTCTAACGAGATATGAAATGAGAACAGTTTTAGAAGGATTTGACTTTGAGCTTATGCAGAGGCAATATTTTGACAGATTTGATTCAAATGACCTTTATTAAGACTAGGTATGCAAATGTCAAGTACAAACCAAGGCTCAATCTCAAATATGCCCACTGATCCAAACACACTTAAATTGCTATTTTGCAATATTTTAACCTCTAAACTGCTTAATTATTTTAACTCAATACTTAATCTAGTTTTAACTGTCCTAATTGAATCTAGATGCAGTGATTAGATCAAACAACAAACTCAGAATACTAACATTGCAGAAATGAGCATAAATCAATGAAATAGAACAAGATAAACTAGTACTTACATATGTCCTAGCCACTATGGCTTGAAATCAATCAAACAAAGAACCACTATACTATTAACCCAAATCTGATCAAGATCAACCCATATCCAATTCCATATCGACAATTGTAACCATTCACCCATTAGCACCGCAATTTGACTTTTGTTGACCGGATACCAAGATTATTTAAACTTGAGTGATAAGCTTACCAAAAGCTATAAATAGCTTAAATAAACTTATTTGAACTTAAAAATAAGCTATTAGAAGCTTGAATGTAGGAGCTTGAAACCGAATTTTCAACAAAGTGAACATGAAAACTTGGAACTATAATAGAACTTTGAATTGATACTTGAAAGCACATTACAATGATTATCCAACTAAAGTTTAATACATAGAAACCGAGATTACAAATTTTTACTTAAACTAAAACATTTATATTAAAAACGATTTGCATAAAAATATAAAACTAGTTACTACTTCTCCTTGCCTTCTCCTCTTCTATTTATACATCCAAACTCTTATTCTCTCTCTTCTGAGCTTTTCCCACATGCTTTTGGAACCATTGGATGACTTGAGAAGATAATGGCCGTTGATGATATTTTGGCGCCAAAATGGATATATGCCAGTGGGGAGGGTTGAGTGCAAGGAAGGGGATGCATTAAATGCATTTGTTGTTTGGTGGAGGTGGAGGGAACATGGGGAGTGGGAATTAAGCTGGAAGGATGGAAAGGTCTGTGTTTGCAGAGGGATTTGGTGAGGAAGAAGGTGGGCGGGAAAGGGTGTTTGTTTGACTTGGGGTATTAATAAGGCAGGGGTCAAACAGGGGGGGTCAAATGGCTTATGGCAGGGGTCATGGTTTGATTTGATAGGGGCCAAGGGATACAAAGGGTCATGGTTTGTTTTAATAACATAAGGACCAAATTGTAATTTCTGAAAGACCAAGGACCAATTCTGCCAATTTATCAAAGTTGTTCCAAGGGACCAAAAATGACAAGTTTCCATAGTACAAGGACCATAATAGACATTTTCAAACTTCCAAGGACTATTTTTGCCAAATTTGAAACTTGAAGGACCAAACTTGTAATTTCTCAAAACTTTTGACATTTTTCACCAAAGGACTAATTATGACAAGTTATGATTTTAAAAGGACCTTTGGTGACTTTTCTTTGAAATAAGTGCTCGGGGACTATTCGACAACTTTTGAAACTTGGGGACCGAAGCGCCAATTATGCAAACTTAGCTCATTTTCATCGATTTTAAACATTTTGCATCCGAAACATATAAAATGCAATTTTGAGATATTTTCAAGTATTTTGATGCATTTCGAGCATTTTAAATGTTTTGCGATTCAGATTGACAAAAATGATGAGTATTTACACACTCATCAATCCCCACACTAAACTATTGCTAGTCCTAGCAATCTTTTGAGAAAAACTTAATGGATTTGAATCTCTTTACCAAAAGCCATTACTTCGAGTAGCCAAATGTTTCGGTTCAAGTAAGAACCTTGGTACTCGATAACCAAATGATTTTGAGCAAATCACCGACTTCCAACGGATTTGATTTGTCTTTACCGAAGCCGTTTGCTCGGACTAGCCAACTCTTAGATAAAATATCTTTGGTGAGTCGATTACCAATTATGGTTTTTCCATCGCCTTTACCACAAGCCATAAACTTGCGGGCTAGCCAACTCTTCACTTTTAAGGATATGGTGGTGAATACCATACAATTTTGGGCAAATTGCAAGCCGTCAACGGATTTGAGATATCTTTACCAAGAGCCGTTTGCTCTGGATTAGCCAATCCTTTTGTTTATTAGACATGGCGGATCGATAACCATAAGTGAGTAAGTGCAAAACACTTACTCCAAAAAAATTTTGGCCAAAATGGGGGAATTGGGTGGCATAATTACATGATAAAATTCGTGAGAATTCCCCACACTAGAAATGAATATTGCCCTCAATATTCAAAGTACCGGCTGGTATGTCAAACCGAGAACGTAAAGGGAAATACTACGGCCATTATTTTGAAAGTTTTTTTTTTTTTTTTTTTTTTTTTTTTGAAAACTTATATACAACAATGGGCAACTCCCCACACTAGGGTGGTAGAAAATAGAAAGAAGTCGAAATATGGGTGAAAACCCATATGGCATGCTCTTGTTTTTGATTCCCGAGTCGCTAGCTTGACTCGATCCCGCATTTATTGGTTCATGGGAAAGTTTGTAGATCCGGACAACCACGGGAGGAATGTCCTCTCCAAAATAATGCTTCAACCGATGACCATTCACTTTGAAATCGGACCATCGGGTTGAGATAACTCAATGGTTCCATATGGAAATACTTTAGTGATGGTGAATGGTCCGGACCGGTGGATTTTAGTTTTCAGAAAATCTTCAATCTTGAGTTGAAAAGAAGGACTCGATCACCGACGTTGAAAACGCGGTTTTGATTTTGAGTCATGAATCTTCTTTGTCTTTTCTTTGTAGATCAAAGAGTTCTCGTATGCTTGATCACGGAGTTCATTTAATTCATTCATTTGAACTTTCCGGTGATCACCCGGTATCTGAATATCGAAGTTGGCATGTTTCAAGGCCCAAGATGCCTTGTGCTCAAGCTCAACCGACGGATGACATGCCTTCCGTATACAAGCTTGTATGGAGTACACCGATGGGTGTTTTATAAAGTCGCACGGAAGGCCCAGTCGTCATCTAGCTTATCCGACCAAGAGGCACGGTTTTCGCCTCGTCCTTTCAAGAATTCTTTTAATCCCTCGGTTGGAAACTTCCACTTGCCCACTTGTTTGGGGTGGTACGCAGAGAGAGACCGTGAGTTACACCATACTTTTGCATGACTCTATCAAAGCGGTCATTGCAGAAATGCGCACCACGATCACCGATTATAGCTCGTGGAGTTCCAAACCTAGCAAAAGAGATTTTAAGAATTTCACAACAACTCGGGCATCGTTGGTAGGTAAAGCTTTCGCTTCAACCCATTTTGACAAATAGTCAACGGCCACGAGTATGTATTTGTTTCCTCGAGATGATGGAAATGGCCCGTAAAGTCAATGCCCCGGATGTCAAAAATCTCACACACTTGAATGGCGTTTTGCGGCATTTCATTTCTTTGTGAGATATTCCGTGACGTTGACAAGCGTCGCGAGTTTTGACAAATTCGTGGGCATCCTTGTAAATCGTGGGCCAATAGAATCCGGAATCAAACACCTTCTTGGCGGTGTAGTTGGGGCTATGATGTCCCCAAGTGGGTCGTAATGGCAAGCCTTGAGAATGTCATTGGCTTCGACCATACACACATCGCTCGATGACTTGATCCGCGCAAATTTTGAATAAGTAGGGGTCGTCCCGAAATAATGTTTTACATCTTTAAAGAATTTGTTTTTACGTTGGGATGACATCCCTTTCACCACAAAGTTACCCGCATGGTAATTTGCAAAGTCAAGAAACCATGGGGTAGAAGAGTCTCCACGAAAAGAAACCACATTGAGTGTTTCGAGAGGAAATGTTTCGTTTATTTCCTTTTCTCGAACACATCTGGTGAGGGTTTTCTAGACGGGATAGATGATCGACAACGTGTTCTCGGCTCCTTTTTATCACGTACAATGATATCAAATTCTTGTAGGAGGAGAACCCAACGGAGCAATCTCGGCTTTGCATCTTGTTTTGCAAAGAGATATTTGAGAGCCGAGTGATCCGTATACACCATGCATTTGGTCAAGATAAGGTATGGCGAAACTTCTCAAACGCATACACCACGACTAATAATTCTTTTTACGTAGTGGTGTAATGGGTTTGAGCTTGATCATAGTCTTACTTGCGTAGTGGATAGGCTGAAAATGCTTGGTTTCGTTGCCCCAAGGCGCACCGATAGCAAAATCACTTGCATCGCACATGAGCTCAAAGGGTAAATCGATCGGGGCAACTAGAATGGGTGCTTCCGTAAGCTTTTTCTTTAATGTTTCAAAACCTTGATGCACTCGGTGAGAAGATAAAGGAGCAACTTTTTCAAGAAGATGGGTCATAGGCCGAGCGATTTTAGAAAAATCTTGTATGAATCTACGATAAAACCCGGCATGACCTAGAAAACTCCTAATACCTTTGACGGTAGTAGGATGAGGAAATTTAGCAATAACATCAACTTTTGCTCTATCTACCTCAATCCCATTTTTGGAAATCTTATGGCCAAGGACTATGCCTTCTTTGACCATAAAGTGGCTCTTCTCCCAATTTAGACAAAGATTGGTGTCTTCACACCGTTTTAGCATTTTATCTAAATGGGAGAGACATGTTTGAAATGAGTCCCCAATGACCGAGAAGTCATCCATAAACACCTCCATTGTTTCCCCGATCATGTCGTGGAAAATTGCCATCATACATCGTTGGAACGTGCGGGAGCATTGCATAGGCCAAAAGGCATACGTCAGTAGGCAAAAGTTCCGTATGGGCGGTGAATGTGGTTTTTCTTGATCCGGCGGATCGATGGGGATCTGAAAATAACCCGAGAAACCATCAAGGAAACAATAGTATTCGTTCCTCGCTAATCTCTCAAGCATCCGATCCATGAAGGGTAGAGGAAAATGGTCTTTCTGGTGGCTTCGTTTAACTTGCGATAGTCAATACACACACGCCATCCGTAACCAATCGAGTTGGAATTAACTCGTTTTCTTCATTGTGACAACGATTATGCCACCCTTTTAGGAACACGGTGAATTGGGCTAACCCAAGGACTATCGAGATCGGGTAAATTAAACCGGCATCAAGAAGTTTGAGAACCTCTTGTTTGATAACCTCATGAATTTTAGGATTCACCCTTCTACGATGTTGGATTCTTGGTTTGAAGTCATCCTCCATCAAGATTTTGTGAGTACAAAACTCGGGGTTGATACCCTTAATGTCGGAGAGTTTCCAAGCAATTGCTTGCTTGTGTGACTTCAAGACCTTTATGAGAGCGAGTTTTCTCCTCCTCGTTAAGTCTTTAGCAATTATGACGGGTAATTTATCATCACCCTCCAAGAATGCATACTCGAGATGAGGAGGTAGGTCCTTAAGTTCAACCTCGGAAATTCTTGAGAGATGTTTGTCTTGATTTGATTTCCTCAATCGTGATTTCTTCGGAGGAGTGAAGGTAATGGATCTTCATTTAACAATTGCTCAAGATAAAGGATATCCCTCCGAATCATAAACACCATCAATTCCGTGGAATCGATTCATCATTAGCAAGAAATTCATCGATCTCTTCAAGAAAGAAGTCACCTCCCTCAAACGGAGTGAGAGAGGGAAGAGTCGGCAATGATTGGTTTAGAAGATGTGGTGGAATCCCACTCACGAATTATGAAGATAACCAAGAAACTCTTGAGAGTACTCCTCGAAGCAATATCAATTACATCGACTCGATTAAGCGATTGAGATCATAATTTGAGGAGTACCTCGAAGTTTGATCAAGGTTAAAGGTATGACTTCATTACCCACACGTAACGTGATTTCTTGCTCAAATACATCAATGAGAGCACGGCCCGTTCTCGTGAATCCTCATCCAACAATGAGGGAACCCGATGATCGCATCGAAATCAACAACCACAAAGTCGGTGGAAAATGGAACTTTCCTACTTTCACGAATACATCCTCGGCGATGCCAAGAGGACGCGATATAGAAACGATCGCAAGCTCAAGAGTCATGCGGTAGGAATAAGTTCGGAAGAAAGTTTCTTCCATCTTGAATAAGGCATCAGTTGATGCTTGCACCCAGATCGGCAAGGGCAAAGCATTCAATCATTCACGGAAAAACACAAGGAAGAAGAAATTTTCCGGGATCTCCAAGCTTCTCGGGAAGCTTCTTTAATGTAGCTATTGGCGGTTCTCGTTCGAAGGAGTTTTAGCCATTTCAAACAGCTTTTTCCTTGTTGCTTAACATGTGTTTGAGAGTTGATGCAAACTTGGGCATCGACATGATGGCATCCATAAAGCTTATGTCAAAATGTAGTTCTTGGAAAATTTGAAAGAATTTTTCCATTTGATGACCGGCTTTTTCGCGGAGTTTTGCTCATTCAAACGTGAGGGTAAGGAATAGAAGTTTTGGATTTGGGGTTGTCAATGGAGGTTCAAAAACAACTCGTGTTTGGTTTTGGGTTCGGGACAACTTGAGGATGGACATGTCTTTGTACTTTGTGAGCTAGTAGGTTGCACTTGGTCCTTTGTCACCTCGAGTTCACTTTCCACTACCTTCGGGAGAGAAGAAGAAGAGGTAGTAGGAATAGCGGGTCCATCATAAGAAGCACCACTTCGGTTGTGATCGCCTTTGCATCGCCCCTCGGATTAGCGATCGTGTTGCTAGGTAAAGTACACAGCCCGAGGGTCGATCATTTAAAGACTTCTTAATGTCGAAATGGCCGACCAACAACCTGTTCATTTCCTCTTGGGATTTCATGAATTGCTTCAACAACTCATCGATGATGGTCCAGTTGGAACAATGGCTTGATTTTGCAGGAAAATTCGCCTCTATTGTTTGGATTAGGGCCTTGATTTTGGAAATTTCCTTGATTATTGCCATGAAAATACCCCGGTTGAAATTTCCACACACGGGTTTCTATTAAAATTTCCTTGGTGTTGGAAGTTTTGACTTTGATTTTGAAAACCATTATTTGGACTAAAATTACCTTGGTTTTGAAAACCTTGGTTCTGCTCGCTCGATTTTGATTACGGTTTTGGTTTTGGTTGAAACCGGGTGGTCGAGGTAGTGGTTAGGACGGTGGTTCGGGTCTATCGGAGCACGGTATTGGTTGCCTCTGGATTAGAAATCCGCCCACAACGTTTGCTTCAAAGGGTTACCATCGATGGCCATCTGGTTGTAATAGGCATGGGGCCACCGCAAGTAACACAGACTTCCACTTTCTTAACTTCACAGAGGAGGTGAAGTTTGTGGAAAATAAACTTTCTTTTGGTTGGAAGAACCAAAGCTTGAATTGCTTCGTGAGTTTGTCAATCTTAGCATCGGTGCTAGATTGACTCACGAGCGATGAAGTAGAAGGACCAACACCGACTTGGGAAACAACCGGTTTGCTTCGTGCGGTCAAAGGCGGACTTTAGACTTGTTTTCAATGATCGCTAAAGCTTCTTTTACGTTTTGCTCAAGAAATTTCCTCCGGCGGAGGAATTGAGAGAATCTTGATCGATTGACTCACTCCATTATAGAAAGTATCGAGTTGCATCAACTCGGAGAAACCGTGGTGAGGACATTTGCGGAGCAACTCCTTAAAACGATCCCACGATTCATGAAGGATTCATCAAACTTTGTGTAAACTTGATGATTTCATTTTAAGACTCGTGGTTTTGGAAGGTGGATAAAACTCGTTCACAAATTTCTTTACCGTGTCTTCCCATGTTTCGATTGATTGAGGGGTTATTTTCAAGCCAAACCGGGCTTGCCCTCGAGGAAAATGGGAAGAAGAAGCTTGACGACATCTGTAGGGACATTCTTGTATTTGATGGTAGATGCAATCTTGTTAAACCATCAAATATGAGCATGAGGATCATCCCGCTCAAAACCATAGAATTGACTTGAGGTTACAAGATTGATAACCGGTTTTGAGTTCAAAATTTTCACCACAATGGTTTGGGATAACAATAGCATCTCCATACCCGTCGATGGGTGCACGGAGAAGCTCACACATAGGACGTTCTTCCGCCATGATAGCGGAGTAGTGTGAGCGATCCGGATCTCGATCCGTGATGGGCGAAAGTCTACGGACAAGCCTTCTTGGAAACTTGACAAGCTCACGAAATAGGCTTACGGATCTAGAAGAGCGAGTGCGCATACACTAGAGTTAACTCTAAGGAATCTCAGAGTTAAGGAAGAGGATTATGAAAGGAATTATGAAAATGGGGTAAGAAGAATCTTTTTGAGTTTTCTGGTTTTGAAAAGTAGATATAACAACAAATCCAATTAAAACAATATCGAGGCAAAACGACAGTGAACTTAAACCAATAATCACAAGATGAATGACTTCTTTGAAAAAGGTACACCACTCACAAGGACACAAAGGCAAGTTTTAATCTTTGGTTCGGGAACTTATTATGGTCGTACCCCAGTTAGGTAGTACACCGCCTTGGTTTGCGGTGGTAATTTTTATGTTGTTATTATTAAACAAAGAAAACGACAAATCTTTTGTATTTTTATCTTTTATATATATATAGAAACAAAAGAAAAATATTTTTGTGTTTTATATGTTTTAAGATGTTTTTGGGTTTTGGATTTTGTAAGAAAATATAGATATATATAGATGGTATGAACAAGGAGTGAATATTCAAATCACTAATCGCTAAGCGGAAGATAATTAGCTTGACTCCCGGCGGTGGGCGCTAAAAATTTGATCGGTCTGAAGCGTCAAGTTTTATCACACAAGCTAGCCACTTGTGAATGGCTAACCGTAATAAACTTCAAACAGCTCAAACACCAATGCAATGAAGATCAAGAGGAGTATAGTGTTTCCCAGTGTCGTTATGTCCCAACGAGCTATGCAATCAATTATCAAACTTATAGTGATCGGGTGAATTTGAGCGGAAAAGGGTTGATTGATTATACCTAAAGAAAAAGTTTATAAATTACAGGGCTTAAATGCAAATTAAAGAAAATTAAAAGATAAATTATATTAAATAAACGCTATCACTATTTTTAAAATGATGTTTTGATTTTCTTTTACAAGACTTAAATTAAAAACTACGTAACGCATAAAAGAAAATGTGAAACTGAAGCAATATTAATCCTAAAAATATAAAAATAACATTTTTACAAACCTAATGATAAGAGAAAATTTTGAGAAAAAGAAAATTATTTTTAAAACTATTTATTTAATTATTATTAAATAAAAACTATTTTTAACTATTTAATTATACCCTAAAATACAAGAAAATATGAAATTAAGCTAGAAAAATGAAATTATGACTTAGAAAAATCTAAAATAACTAAAGAGAATTTTCAAAACTAATTTTGTATTTTTCTCGATTATTTTCTATTTTCTATGAATTAAAAACTATTTGAAACTACTTAAATTGCTAAAAATTACAAATTAAACTATGAAAAATCTGGAAAAATTAGTTTTTTGCTTTTTATATTTATCTTAACCTAGGAAAAATGAAAACTTATTTTTTTGAAGTTTTTCTGATTTAATTGTATTAAAAGCTAATTAAAAATGCCTAAAAACTGATTTAAATGAGGAAAAATATCAAATAGTGATGAAAAATTATGAAAATTTCAGGAAAAGTCTAAAATAATATTATGATTCTAAGAAAAATATAAAAACAGTAGCTTGTGTGTGAGAAAATGAAGCTGCAGTGACAAGTGCTTATAAATAAGCACTCCAAATAAGCTAAAAGCACAAAATGATCACCAACTGATTACAGAAGCTATAATAAGTTAAAACTACTCAAAAGCAACTAGTTACCACTATCCTAAACCTCTTAAGTGCTAACTAAACAGATTTGATGAATTAACTTAAGTGCCCAAAAACAGGTTTTATGTCTACTTTGAAGCTTAAGCACAAGTTTATTTAATAAGCTAATGTGAAAAACAAAAATGAAGAACTCAAGCTCACCAGCTTAACTATCTCTAAACCAAATTTCAGACCCTAAGGATCTAGAACCAGACCTATGCAAGGCCTGCAAGGTGCCTGTCTCACACTCAGTGTATGCTGAGTGTACACAGGGCACTTTGCAGCTTATGAAGCAGCTTATTTGGAGCTTGTAAAAAATTACAAAAATTCAACAAAAACCAGATTAAGTAACTTGACCAGCTGAACTAGAAAAACCCACAATTTCACTTGATTTGACCCAAAATTGAATCCATGAAAAATCACCCAAGTTGGGTGAAAACTGAGATTTTCACTTTTTTGACTTTTGAGCAGTTTTGAAAAGTTGACTATTTTGAGATTTGATACCAATTTATGGACTGAGATTGATGTTTTATGGTAAAATGAAACTAAAATAAGCTACTTCACTGATTTCTAAACATAAATCAAGCATTTGATTTCACAAACTTCTAACATATATGAAATGAGAACGGTTTTAGAAGGATTTGACTTTGAGCTTATGCAGAGGCAATATTTTGACAGATTTGATTCAAATGACCTTTATTAAGACTAGGTATGCAAATGTTAAGTACAAACCAAGGCTCAATCTCAAATATGCCCACTGATCCAAACACACTTAAATTGCTATTTTGCAATATTTTAACCTCTAAAATGCTTAATTATTTTAACTCAATACTTAATCTAGTTTTAACTGTCCTAATTGAATCTAGATGCAGTGATTAGATCAAACAACAAACTCAGAATACTAACATTGCAGAAATGAGCATAAATCAATGAAATAGAACAAGATAAACTAGTACTTACATATGTCCTAGCCACTATGGCTTGAAATCAATCAAACAAAGAACCACTATACTATTAACCCAAATCTGATCAAGATCAACCCATATCCAATTCCATATCAGCAATTCAGAACCATTCACCCATTAGCACTGCAATTTGACTTTTGTTGACCGGATACCAAGATTATTTAAACTTGAGTGATAAGCTTACCAAAAGCTATAAATAGCTTAAATAAACTTATTTGAACTTAAAAATAAGCTATTAGAAGCTTGAATGTAGGAGCTTGAAACTGAATTTTTCAACAATGAACATGAAAACTTGGAACTATAATAGAACTTTGAATTGATACTTGAAAGCACATTACAATGATTATCCAACTAAAGTTTAATACATAGAAACTGAGATTACAAATTTTTTACTTAAACTAAAACATTTATATTAAAAACGATTTGCATAAAAATATAAAAACTAGTTACTACTTCTCCTTGCCTTCTCCTCTTCTATTTATACATCCAAACTCTTATTCTCTCTCTTCTGAGCTTTTCCCACATGCTTTTGGAACCATTGGATGACTTGAGAAGATAATGGCCGTTGATGATATTTTGGCGCCAAAATGGATATATGCCAGTCGGGAGGGTTGAGTGTAAGGAAGGGGATGCATTAAATGCATTTGTTGTTTGGTGGAGGTGGAGGGAACATGGGGAGTGGGAATTGAGCTGGAAGGATGGAAAGGTCTGTGTTTGCAGAGGATTTGGAGATGGAGAAGAAGGTGGGCGGGAAAGGGTGTTTGTTTGACTTGGGGTATTAATAAGGCAGGGGTCAAACAGGGGGGGTCAAATGGCTTATGGCAGGGGTCATGGTTTGATTTGATAGGGGCCAAGGGATACAAAGGGTAATGGTTTGTTTTAATAACATAAGGACCAAATTGTAATTTCTGAAAGACCAAGGACCAATTCTGCTAATTTATCAAAGTTGTTCCAAGGGACCAAAAATGACAAGTTTCCATAGTACAAGGACCATAATAGACATTTTCAAACTTCCAAGGACTATTTTTGCCAAATTTGAAACTTGAAGGACCAAACTTGTAATTTCTCAAAACTTTTGACATTTTTCACCAAAGGACTAATTATGACAAGTTATGATTTTAAAAGGACCTTTGGTGACTTTTCTTTTGAAATAAGTGCTCAGGGACTATTCTGACAACTTTTGAAACTTGGGGACTGAAGCGCCAATTATGCAAACTTAGCTCATTTTCATCTGATTTTAAACATTTTGCATCTGAAACATATAAAATGCAATTTTGAGATATTTTCAGTATTTTGATGCATTTCTGAGCATTTTTAAATGTTTTGCAGTTCAGATTTGACAAAAAATGATGAGTATTTACACACTCATCACTTATTGATTATGAAAAAGGGTTACCTCAAAAGGTTCCTACTACCCAGTTACTTGCTATTCAGGGTGGAAGGATTAATAAGCCAAAACCGCAGCGTGCGAACAATAAGAAGGTGAAGGGCAAAGGGAAAGTTGATAAGGGTAAACAAGTTATGGCCTATCAACCACAACCCAAGAAGTACCCTACTCCTAGGAAGGAAAATCCTAAAATGGATCAAGCATGCCACCACTGCAAGAGCGTTGGGCATTAGAAGAGAAACTGTGCTCTCTATTTTGATGAATTGCGGGCAAATAAAATGAAGTACGAAGGGTCCTTGGGCGCCGGTTCTTCAGGTAATTTATTTGTCATTGAATTATTTACTCTAAATCATAAAAATTCCTGGATATATGATCTTCGATGTGGTATTCACATTTGTAATACACCGCAGGGTTTAGAGTGGAAAGGAAGTCGGCCTATGGGGAGCAATATCTCACACGGGAAATGGCATTATGCATTTGTTGAAGCCATAGGAACGTTTAGTTTAGTATTACCTTTGGCTTAGTATTGTTATTGAACAATTGTCATTACGCACCTTCTATAATTAGAGGTGTTGTTTCCTTTCGCTTTTGTTGGATGATGGTTTTACTCATACTATTTCACGTAATGGAATTTCTTTCTTTAAATGGTGTATTTTATTTTAATGCGACATCGTGAATGGTGTGTTTGAAATTGATGTGATTGAAATGAATCTAACAAATATAATAATTTGATGTTTAGCATCAATAAGAAAAAAGTTGGACTTGAATTCTTCTTATCTTTGGCATTGTAGACTTGCTCATATAGGCAAGGCTCGCATGCATAAGTCGCAACAAGAAGGGCTTTTGCAAAATATCAATGATGAATCATTTGATAAATGTGAGTCATGCATATATGGGAAGATGACGAAGAAACCTTTTCATAGCAATATGGAGAGGCTTCGATCTACTTGGTCTTATTCATACCGATGTGTGGACCACTTAGACATGTGTCAAAGAGAGGTGCTAGCTACTTCTTAACCTTTCTCGATGATTTCACCGTTATGGTTATATTTATTTACTTAAGCATAAACATGAGGTGTTTGAAACATTTAAGGTTTTCAAAGCGGAAGTAGAACTGCAATTGGGAAAGAAGATTAAAGCTCTTCGATCCGATAGAGGAGGCGAGTATCTAAGCCAAGAGTTTAAAGATTACTTAGCTGAGAATGGAATTTTCCAGAATCTCACTTCTCCATATACTCCACAACAAAATGGTGTATCTGAGAGAAGAAATCCTACATTGTTGGACATGATACGATCTATTTTTAATCTTACCACTCTACCTTTATCCTTTTGGGATTATGCTTTAGAATCAGCTGTTCGCATTCTAAATATGGTTCCCACAAAGAAGGTTGATAAGACACCATATGAAATATGGCATGGTAAAGCTCCTAACCTGTCTTATTTAAAGGTCTGGGGTTGTGAGGCGTATGTTAGACGTGACTCAACAGATAAACTCCAACAAAGATCTCGTAAAGTGTATCTTCGTAGGATACCCTAAGGAAACTATGGGTTACTACTTTTACTATCCAACCGAAAATAAAGTAATTGTTGCTAGGTATGGATATTTTCTTGAAAGTGATCTCGTATCTCAAGAATTCGGTGGGAGAGTTTATGATCTAGAAGATGATCAAGAAGATGCATTACCTTCGAAAACACTAACGCATTTTAGGTAGAGAACCCGATAGTCCGGGTCCTCCACCGAATTTGAAGTGATTCCGTCAGAGATCCGTAAGGACTACACGTGCACTGAACGTCTATGTCTTAACGTGAGGTTGAGGAAACTATGTTAGAGATCTTGGAGAGCCTACTAGTTATAAAGTCGCCATGGCAAGTCCCGATAAGGACAAATGGCAAGTTGCAATGAATGGGGAAATGCAATCCATGAGAGAAAATGAAGTCTGGGAAGAGGTCGATTTACCTCCAAACGCCAAGGTGGTTGGAAGTAAGTGGCTCTATAAAATTAAGACTGACATGGATGGCAATATACACGTCTATAAAGCTCGTCTAGTTGCGCAAGGTTTTACTCAAACTTATGGCATAGATTACGAGGAGACCTTTTCTCCGTAGCGGACATTAGAGCTATTAGAATTCTCATAGCTATAGCAAGATACTATGACTATGAGATATGGCAAATGGATGTCAAAACCGCCTTCTTAAATGGTCGCTAGATGAAGACATCTATATGAAGCAAGTCGAGGGTTCGTGAATCCACAATTTCCAAACCGTGTATGCAAACTTCAAAGGTCCATTTATGGATTGAAGCAAGCATCAAGGCAATGGAATAAGAGATTTGATGAAGAAATCAAAAGGTATGGATTTATTCAAAATCTTGATGAGCCATGTGTATATCACAAAGTTAGTGGGAGTGATGTAATTTTCCTTATCCTTTATGTCGATGACATATTGATTATGGGAAAAGACATTCCAAGTTTGCAAAATGTTAAGGCATATATTGGGAAATGTTTTTCCATGAAGGATTTAGGAGAAGCTGCATACATTCTGGGAATCAAGATCTACCGAGATAGGTCAAAACGGTTAATTGGTTTAAGTCAAAGCGCTTACATTGATAAAATATTGAAGAGATTCAATATGCAAAATTCCAAGAAAGGATATTTGCCGATGGAAGTAAAGCATGGCTTATGTAGCGATATGTGTGCTTCAACACTGCCGAGGTGGCACGCATGCGTAAAGTTCCTTATGCTTCGCAAGAGGATCTATTATGTATGCCGTGAGATGCACAAGGCCGATGTGGCGTTAGCTCGTAACATGACCAATCGATATGAATGAATCGGGTGATCTTCATCGATTGTCGTTAAACATATTCTTAAGTATCTTAGGAATACGAAAGATATGTTTTTAGTGTATGGTGGAAATCCATACACAGAGCTTGGTGTTACAGGTTACTGTGATGAGTCCTGGCAGTGTGATAAAGATGATACAAAGCCTCAGACGGGTTATGTCTTTGTCATCAATGGAGGAGCAGTTGACTGGAAGAGCAAGAAGCAGAGTTGTTAGGATCTTAATATTATTGTGTTTGATGATTCGGGTGGTCTTGGATGATGGAAATACATGTTAGCCATTTAGAGAGAGAAAGATAAGACAGGGTGTTCTTGGTAGAGACTTGGTTTACAAAAAGTGAAAGCTTAGATTGAGAAGCACCACCCCTTCCATGGATGGAAGGGGTATTTATAGTTACAATGAATACGTCCTCCTATCGGACTGTGGATCAGGCATACAGTGGGTAAAGACCCGTCCTTCCTCCACGGTGTTACACTAAACTATTCTACGCTACTAATTAACTATTTAACTACTAAACAACGTAAATAACTACAAGTCTACGAGCTAACATATGCTAGACCATAATTGGGGTGACCGACACTTTAACATGGAATTTCCAATTCCTAACAATCTCCCCCTAAGGGAGGTCACCCCATGAAATACATTTTGCATCCTAGCATTCTTTCTTTGTCTTTAGTTCTCGAGCTCGTAGACTTCAATTCTTCAAGTTCTGCAATCTTTGTGCATTAGTAGCGATTCTTTAAAGTCCACATAGTTTGTACTTTTGTGGAGGCCTTTCAACTGATCCACATATTTGATGATCTTCGAGCTTTCTTTGAGATCATCAGCCACAACAAATCTCTGGATCACCCTTTATTGTGTTGCCTTCATGTGATGTTGTGACTTTTGGATCGACATGCTCACACTTTCTGGATCATGACATTTTTTCATCGAGTAGCGAAGCTTTACCGTTCATGATATTTGCAGCAGCCAGTAGCGTAAACATAGTATATAAATATCGAGCCGTGTTCGTAGATCCGCACAAGTCATGATTTCTTCAATTAAGTGTGGATGCCGTGAGCATGCGGCTTTGGATTAACTTCTCAATTTCGATCACCGCAACCGTCCAAATGTACCGCAAACAACAAGTTAGCAATAAAACACACGAAAGTGTCTTTGATCACTTTCGCTCAATTGAGGTACACGCCCACGGTTCCCCGCTGATCAAGACAAGTATCGCTCGTGATCGTGTAGGATTCCTAAGAATCTCCTTGACAGGTTTCGCAATGTTCTAGCCGTTCTCAAACCGAACGTCTCAAAGAAGACAACACGTAGTGAGTGAACCAGCAAATTGAGATTCACTGATTGATGAAAAGTGATTTAAAAAACAATCGCGTATTGCTTAGAAGAAAGAGTTTTGCAATACGACGAAGGTTTTATGAGAAATATCAATTTTCAATCATAAATACTTTTTATATTTGAAAAGAGTACACATTCGATTTGCTAGAGAAAAGAAGAGATTCGCACATCGAACGGTTTTTCCGAAAGTATTTTTTCAATCAGAGATACTTTTTGTGTTTGAAAATATGAATACACAGTCGACGTGCTAGAGAAAAGAAGGTTTGCACATCGAATGGTTTTTCCAAAAGTATTCGTCAATTCCAATCCTGGACCAAGGTTGATTCATGATTGAATCGCCCCATCGTTTCTATCCAGTTGTCACAAGCTTGATTTTTGAAAAGATCTCACATGTCACCCACCAAGAGCTTGTTTGATGTTGGCTCTAGAAGGCTTTCCATCTTCATCGTGAATATATTTAATATATCACTCGGATGTTCTGGCAATACCACAAGGATAATGCGTAGGACTCTTAAAATATATTCTCACTTTCCACATTGTGTGAAACAGTGAGTCTTCATTAATTGTGTCCTAATGAGATATTGTGGACGATCTCTTGGCTCTAGACTCAATAGTGCACATTTGGTTCCTATGCCGGAGACTAGGGAGAGGGTCTCCTTCTTCAATATCAACAATCTCTAAGAGAAAGTTGATAGATTATGTAGGTTCCCCGTGAGAATGAAACAATTCCTTTTAAGAGGAACTTGAGTAGCTTGGGAAGTTTAGTGCAGTGCATCACTGGGTCCATGACGTCTTGTCTTCAATACCAGTGTTACCTTAGTAACAACCAAGAGCATATGTATTGAACCCGGTTTACTCTAAGGTTGAATTATTGAGGGCTATTTCTTTTCACCCTTTTCACATTCAATTCTTTTTCATTCTTCAACCCTTGATTGCTACCAAGACTTCATAACTAGAACCTTGTTGGATTTATTCCAGTTCTAGCTCTGTCTCAGTCCACACTCTTCCCATATCTCACTTTTCTCCTTTTTTCATCATACCTAAGGACTTCTACACTAACTAGTGGATTGTCCCTGGGTAGATCCCTCCGGTTCTGGCGGATCGTGAGAACAAATACCTAACCTCACCATCCTTATAACTCCATACATAAAGTAAAATGGTCGGTCTTTTGGTACAGTTCAATCCTTCTCGAAACTAATTGAAAAATCATTTGGAAAATCCAATCAAGGTACTTGTGATATAAAATCAAAGCATTTTGTACCTTAATTGTTTTGATCATTTAGAAATGCTCCCCCTCAACATGTTCATATGATTTTGAAATTGTTTAGCACATGGAGGCAAGAGTTCTTAGAAATAAATTCTTTGATCACAATTTCCTTAGAAAAAGCCATTTGATTTTCTTTGGTAAATTCTCCCCCTCAATATGTGCAAAGGATATTTGAAATCATTTTATCACATAGAGGAAAGAGTTCTTTTGAAGCATATTTATGGTCACACAAGCCATTAAGAAACCATTCTCTCCGCCTCAATATGTGCATCAATATATGAAAGAGTTTAACACATATTAGAGAGAGCCAACACATTGAATCAAATGATCACCTTTTATCAAATTTCATCTTAAATCACAAATTCTCCCCCGATCAAAATTATCAAATCCTTTGAGATTTTGGATCCCAAGTGATTTAATAAGGTTTATAAAACATGGGAGAAAATGCGCCTGGTTTAAATACTCTTCTGGTTTTTGGTTAAATGCTCCTCCTCAACATGTGCATTATATATTTTAACTCGTTTGGCACATGGAGGCAGGAGTGCTTTTGAAACAATCACCCTTTAAAACCGATTTGAGATTTAAATCACGATCTCTCCCCCGATCAAAAATTTCAAACCTTTTGAGATTTGTGATCCCAATTGATTTAAATCATTTAGAAAATTTTAGGGGAAAGATGTGGCAAGATTTAATTTTTGAAAAATGACGGATAATGACCAATTATAGACATTAAAGATTGTTAGTGTCAGGTATGATAGTTTTAAGAGATCCTTAAGTAAAATAAAACAATTTCACAATCAAACAAGAACAGAAAAAATTTCATTTTGAAAGATCTTTGAGTTTTAAAGAGAATCATACAATGACATAACATTAAATCTTTAGATCACCACTTTAATTCGTACAAGCCGGACTTGATAGATGAAATATTGTTTGAAAATATTTTATTTTAAATCACTCTCCCCCTCAATCGATGACCGTAGTCGATGATTGAGTGACTTAAGTTTTGATAAAATGAAGTCCGGTGATTTTCAAAATTAAGTCCAATTTATTTTCAAAACCAATATTTTTCCATTTTTCAAAACAATATTATTTTAAAAATTGTTTAAAAAAAAATGGTATCAATCACTACTTTTCCTGCACAAGATACGTTAGGTGGTTGAGCTGCTTCTGTTGATGTTGCTGTAGGATTGGAAGAAAACCATCTGCTGATGCAGTGAGACTTCTGACGTTGCATTTGTCATGCCAACTCTTCATAGAGGTCTAATTAAGCTCCGTTTCTTCATTTGATGATGAAGAAAACCATTTGCTGATGCAGTGAGACCTCTTACGTTGCATTTATGCCAACTCTCCATAGAAGTCAAATTAAGTTCCGTTTCTTCATTTGTCAACCCAAGATATAGTTACCCTTTCCTTTCGGCATCCAATCATCTTCAATTGTGGGATCCGGATCGGGAACATTCTTATGTACCAATATACCTGCATACATTAGTGAACACACATACAGATATATGGTGGTCGACAACACCCAAACAGCAATCGACTAATAAAAGTCAATTCAACATATCAATCAATTCGTATATGGCATGGGAATAATGTGTTTATCAAACTCTAATCATCTAATCCTAACAATCATATCCTAGGCACCTAGTCCTTCAACGTAGGATAACATCATTTTTCAGTTAAGCATTTAGGATAATTAGATAAGTTCGATAGATGATATAAATTTGAAAAACATTCTCCCCCCAATCAATGACTTATTTTTCTGAAAAGTTTAAAAGCGCTGAAGTCATTGATTGAGTTTTCAATTTTTACAAGATCTCTGAATCTGATTGATTTTCAAGCAACTCATTTACCACCACTTTTGAAAACAACAAATATTTTTCTGAAGAATTTTAGATGGAAAAACATTTGTGTGGGAACAGCAGTCCTTCGACATACTTTCCTCATAATATTTTTAGGATAAGTGCACGAAATATTTGAAAATTTGGTTTAGCGCAGCACTTTCCTTTCTTTTGAAAAACGGGTTGCTATCGGAAATAATAGCAAGCCATGGTTTAAGCATGGGTTACTGATCAAATAACCGAAAGCCATCATTTGAAGCCCAAGTTACTGATCTGAAATAATCAGAAGCCATATTTTGTGACATGTTTAGAAAAGAAATATTTACACCTCCTGCTCGAACTTCATCTATGGTCCCGTGCCATTATTGAATGACATTTCTAAGACTGCAGATATTATCGATACCAGAAGACATGTCTTGGAAAACATATTTTTGGTATTTTTCAAATTTTCGGATTTTTATGGGTTTTTGAAGGTTTTATATTTTTCTATTTTGTTTTTGATAAATATTTACAATGATAGAGTAGATGATATAGTGTAAGAGAATGATGATACGAGTACCGAGATAAGGATATCGAGCAGCACGTCGTAGAAGATAGAATTCGTCATCTCTTAAACTTCCACCACCAAAGCTTCCGAGGCTCCGAATAGAAGATAGAACATGAGCCTTTGAGAAGAGAGACTTTGGCAGCTTCCCCCCAAACCGAAAATCCTTATGTTGAGCAGATTCGAAGCTCTATTTTAAGCTTGCTTTAGCCAGGTGCACAAGGAAGCAACCATTATCATAAATCCCGTTGCTCCTTTTAAGATCGATAATCGAGATTCTTCGTTCGGGGTTATATCATCAACAAGAAGAACAGCAACGTATCATCCCACACATAAATAATCTTCTCAAATTTCATAACCACTGAAGTCTGACGTAATCTATTCCAAAAAGTGTCAAGAGACCACTTCCACCAAGTAGTTGAATTGATGTAGCCCGTCTCTTATAATAGAGCTCAAGAACTAACCCGAATACACATCATGCCCGGAAAGAAAACACCTCCCCAAATGTTTGTGGTAAACAATGGCTTTCTTTCCTGATGATCGTGTATGAAGCTCAAGAACCAAGTACACCAATATCCAAGAACTCTCCGAATACACATCATGCCCGGAAGAAAACACCTCCCAATGTTTGTGGTAAACAATGGCTTTCTTCCCGATGATCGTGTATGAAGCTCAAGAACCAAGCACACACATTCCCACCGAAAGAAAACTGATAACACCTCCTCATGTTATACATTTATCTCCCCGAATATGTAATACTTGTGTACCTCTTTTATCTTCGTAAACTTTCTAACATCACTTCCCCCACGTAGTTGGAATAAGAACACTAAACGCCATGAGTCAAACCTTGAGTTTCTCTACGGTAATGACATTTGTCTGCCCGGGATATCTTCAATCACTTAGAAGTATTAAGTTCATCAAGATTACTCGCGTTTAGATGCGTGTCTCCTTCCCCCTTGCTGGTTTTGATACTTCAGAATCAACAAAACAATATAAGCCCAAATACTTGAAATCTATTGAGAATAACACTTTTAATCTTTGTGAGAATCAACTTGCTGAAGAATGTGAGCAAGTCTAATTGGGGATTAGATCAGACATTTCACCCTCCCCCAATTAGTGCTCTCCCCTAAACCGACAATCTTTTCGATAAATGCCCAGAATAAGAAGAAGTCTTTTGATAATCAAATGCAACTCGTCTTTTAGTCTTCTAACATACAGCAGAAAATGTAGAATCGACTGTAGACTCGACCTTGTTCTAGATTGTCCATTTGGGGAATAGAAAGTCAACATCTTCAACTCACCAAATTCATTCCCGTTAACTTACAAATAGCAAATCCCCTTAACTCAAATCCCTCCCAATCAAACAAGAACAGAAAGATGTTCATCAAGGAAATCAGCCCAGCAACTAGAAGCACTTTGTCATTAAACTCATCAGTCCATAAGAAGATGTCAACCAACGGCTCTTAGAAGAAACTCCATGTAGAAATGATCCGATAAGAAAAAGCTCGGTTCTTACATGAGTTAGGAGCCGTTTGACCATATATTCTCAAATATCAATCAACCATGCAGAAAATTCACACTTTTTCTCCCCCTCAAGAATTGCATACGGAGATGCCATTCTTGATTAAACAAGTGATTATCCTTCAAATGTATTCTATTCACACTTCTCCCCGGCAAAATTAGCACATGATGTCGCCATCTTCATTATATTGAGCAAGTGGAATAAGAGTAATTATCAGTAGTCCGGTTCACTTGATGACTGAAGCGCATGGAAAAAGTATGAAGCATGTTGATGAGAATGGTCATAATAAGAAGATTTATCTTCTTTAGAAGGTAAAGCGCACTGAAACGTACACTTTTCTTTTCTTTAGAGAACGAGGTTTGAACTGAAGTATTCAAACGTCATAAGAAGATTTCTCTTCTTCAGAAGATAAAGCGCACTGAGACGTACACTTTTCTTTTCTTTAGAGTACGAGGCATGAACTGTTGTGTTCATGCGTCATTATCTTTCTCTTTTCAGCTCTCTTGGCAAAAACTTGTAATCAACCCCATTATCATTCTGTAGGCTCTTTGTCGTGACAGCTGATGGAGAAAACCCAATATGATGAATTTGACCCTGAAGTAAACTAACCCGAACTCGTGACTTAAACTTGCACATATGTAACAAAGAGCGGTGCCTAGAATTCATCCTCCATTGAATCTCTAAGTACTCTATACTCTTCATCCAACCAACCATCAGGTAATAGACGTACATCACCTCTTGAAAATCCACAATTGAATGTGACACTGAGCACTACAACGTAACTCCTTAAAGTGATAGTTATTTTGTGGTGGTAAGAGCCCAATTCCCCCAAGTGGTAAAAGAAAAGGTAAAAGACACCCAACAATAACTAGATTTCCAAGTCTTCGATTTTGATAATAAGCTCGAACAAGGATCATGAAGAATCTTCATCCAACCATCCCCGATACCTTCAGATACTAAGTACACTTGCCGGTGATATTTCACTTCAACCTCAAATAAATAATACTGAATTAACGCCTGTTGTCACATCTTCTGGTAAATAGCTCAAAACTAGCCTTCTTTGACATTTAAATGAACTTTGATAATGGTTTCATCCCGACCATGGTTAAAAGCACATAACCCCATAAAACCATGTAATAACCAAACTACCATGACGAATATCCAAACACACATCCAATTCATGAAGTACACCCTTTTATCCCTTCTTTAAAGCAGAAATCGTAGCACCAGCATTATCCCGAAATACGCTTTCCTTTCTCCAGGATGGTTCCATCATTACGGGATTTTACAACTCTATGGTTTAAACCGAGAAATAGTAACTTTCGCTGGATTTTACAAAACCAAGAATAAATCGCAAGATAGATCCGGAAATGCACTTTACAATTACTAGGATGTTTCCATTGTCACGGGATTTTACAAGTCTATGATTTAAACCGAGAAATAGGTTCTTTCGAGGGATTTTACAAAATCAAGACAAAACCGTAAACAATATCAGCTTGAATGTGTTATGACAACTTTGGTTTCGGTGAATATCTGGTTTTAGGGGAACATGCAGTGGTTCATCAACGGTTCATTAATCCAACATCAGCAAAATCATCAACCATCCAGTCTCATAATTAATCTCTCATAGCCCAACAAGTCTCATTTTCAAATCTCATCGACAGATCTTTTCAGTAAATCTCATATCATCAAATCTCATTATCAACCGGTCCAACAAATCCAAGTTAAACCTGACCCGATTCAATACAAATTAGCAATCTGGAATCAAATCTTCTCTCGATCCAAATCAGTCAAGCCCAATTCATCTCAAAACGTATATCTATTAAGCATATAAGCAATAAAACGCCCATGACATCAAAAGAAAAACCCAAGTCCAAATCTAACTCAAATAATAGAACACGATCCATAACACTTTCTCTATTAACGCTCAAGTCCGGTCCAAGATTTATTAATCCAAACATATCATTAGACCAAAGAAACCCTTTAACTAATAATAACATCCCAAATGCAAAATTTTCCAAATCTAATCCAATGATAAGGACCCGAATCCAATTTAGAGTAGCAACCTAGGAGTAACAAACATTCGGTCCATTATACAAGTTTTACACTTCAATATGTATCTCTTAGATCATTACCTCGAGATAATTATCAAGTCAGATATCAAGTCCACTTGCCGGGTAAAACAAATAAAACTATCGAGGCCCCATTCTTAATCCAATATCCAATTTTAGTCCATGTCCAAATAAAAATGGCCCAAGCAAATCACATTTCTGACCCAACGTTACTAAAACCCTAATTAGAGTTGGTATAAAATGCACACAAAAGTATCCTATCCCTAATCTTTCTCACATACAAAACGCCTCCCATCACAATAGCAGATAAACAAAAACAACCCCAAACCCTAACCTTACATTATCATAATAATCCGCCCCTTTCTCTCATACAAAACATACGAGTCAGAAAAAAAAATAAACCTTCACCGAAAGTTATTCAATGGAGATCCAATCCTCGCCACAGGGATGGCTCGAGGGTTTTGATTGCCACAGGGATGGTATAGTGTTATGACCGGCTTCAAGGTAGGATTCCGTTTATATTTCTGTTTGTAATAAACGTCTTAAAACGAGTTAAGAGGAAGGATGTAACATTGTTGTTATAATCCTTCTCTTATGTTCGAATAGAAATGAGGTTCCAAAGCAGAAATAGATCGGTCTTTAGAGTCAAATAACGAAACAGAATCAGTTTCTAACCACCATGTTAGACAACCCGCTTTAAAGTTTCGGATATCAACAACACCCTTTTGATCAATGATGTAATATTTAGTGGTGGTATGTATCTGAAAAGGTCTTACAAATCATTAACCCACAATAAATAGAGACTGAGATCGATGATGATTTTCTTTCTTTTGTGTAAAGATCTTGAGTGGTCTATGTGTTTTGAGTTTACTTTGTGTATTGGACAGATAAGACTGATGATGGTATGATATCTGAGGTCGCTAGAGTTTGATTTGGTATTTGTTTTGTGGTCAAGTGGTCAAAGTCATACTTCTCCTTCATCCTTTCCGTTAAGTTACTTCAGTCAAGTCGCTAGTGCAAGTTGCTAGTACAAGTCGCTAGTGCAAGTCGCTATAACAGCTTCAAGAACAAGTCGCTACTTCTTTTGTTGTCACAAGTCGCTAACCTGTTAACTAACAAGTCGCTAGCACAACTCGCTTCAGTTGTTGACTCAATAGTCAACAACTCGCTACCATTAAAAAGGTTAAGTCGCTAAGTAATTATAGTCACAACTCGCTAAGAGATTTGAAAAGACAAAAGCTCAAAAGCATTTTGTCAACTCGATATGAAGAAACATAAGCAACTCGCTATGAAGAATGACCCAGAAAAACTGCATAAAACTGCATCTGTTTTGACCACTTGAAACTGACCAGAAAAACCCAGAAAAGAAACAGCTAAAGGACATCCTTTTAGACCCGTTTTGACAAAGAAGATATACTTTGTACCATATGACCATAACATTCATAGATATAGGTTTGTACCAGTCATAAAAAATGAGAACAAAAACAGACTTGGACAAAAGATTGAGACAAGACATATTTTGTAAAGACTGTTTTGACCATTAAGAATACACCAACTTTTAAAAAACAAAGTACCAAAAAAATTTCCGGATCAAAACTATGGGTAAAAACAGATTTAACAGTTGATACACAAACCACAATAAATCAATCAACACAATAACCATGGTACGAAACCACACAAATCAACACAACACAATAACCACGACTTTGATACCAATTGTTAGGATCTAAATATTATTGTGTTTGATGATTCGGGTGGTCTTGGATGATGGAAATACATGTTAGCCATTTAGAGAGAGAAAGATAAGAGAGGGTGTTCTTGGTAGAGACTTGGTTTACAAAAAGTGAAAGCTTAGATTGAGAAGCACCACCCCTTCCATGGATGGAAGGGGTATTTATAGTTACAATGAATACGTCCTCCTATCGGACTGTGGATTAGGCATACAGTGGGTAAAGACCCGTCCTTCCTCCACGGTGTTACACTAAACTATTCTACGCTACTAATTAACTATTTAACTACTAAACAACGTAAATAACTACAAGTCTACGAGCTAACATATGCTAGACCATAATCGGGGTGACCGACACTTTAACATGGAATTTCCAATTCCTAACAAGAGTACTATTGCGATGTCCGTGATGAAGGTTTAATACATAGTCGCTCGAAAGTCGCAATGGAGGTCGTTTGATTAGGAAATTCATTTCGTGGCTTGGTGTTATGCCTTCAATTGAATCGCTTATTGATATGTATTGTGACAATTCGCACGCAATCATATTTGCCAATGAACCGAGTCATGAAGGGCACCGACATTTTCACTAAGTATCACTATGTTCGGGAACAAGTCCGTGAAGGTGAAATTAATCTATTGAAAGTTCACAGATGATACCTTAGTGATCCTTTCACTAAGGCTTTAGCTAAAGACAAGCTAATTGGACTTGCCAATGGAATTGGACTTCGCTTAGCTAATAGTTTCATGCATAACTCGTGATTAGTATTTGGATAAAGGATATTGTAAAAATTTATTATTTTGATGAAATAAAGTTTGGATTATGTTTATTTTCATTTATAATATTGTTGTCCTATATTTGCATGTTTAATCCGTGAGTAACTAAGTTATTCTAAATGTCCGTTGTTGATTAATGATATGGGAGTATCATTAAACTAAGACAAACCGAGAGATGTGGTAGAATATACTTGAAAGTATATTGATGAGAATGCATACCAATTTCATATGATATTCAATGAATTGAATATAGGACTTATCCCAACTACATAATTTACTTTGTGGATATTGTTATAAGTAAATTATGAATAGTTATCCTCGGACTTGAGATACCGGATAAGTGTCATGAATGTAGTGCATTTCGTGGAGCAACTTAACGCTATAACGAATCGGTAGTCATAAGGGTTGTTTTCGTAAATGTTACAAAGTTTGTGGGTTATTCTTGTAGTCAAGATAGAATTTGTTCCTTCAAATTTATTTGGAGTTTAATACTGTTGGGCCCCTCGTAGGGTTGACAACATGTTATGTGCGGCCGCACCTAAAATCTCCCCTAAATATGTCTAGAAGATTTGGTAATCTTGGTCAATCACTTACAACGAGAAACATAATAGTTTAATAAAGAATGGCTTAATTCCATATCTTTATTTAACGTGGTATTAGAAACAAAAGGATAATAATAATGAGAAATCATTAAAAGGTTTTCCAGGAGCCTTACTCGAGTTGTACTAGAGGCATCGAAGTTTTGCTAGACGCTAACCGATGTGATCACTCTATTAAGATATATCTAAGTGGGAGCTGTTGGTTTTATGGATACAAATTAGTAGACGTGAGTTACGATCGAACTCGAGACCACGGGATTGCACACTTTACGTATGAGAATTAAAGTTAAATAATTAAATATAAATGTTGTATTTATTTATTAATTAAATGAAAATAACATAACAGACGTTAAGTAATTAGTGTAATGGCCTAACGGGCGTTAAATGTAATTGGAAAAGGACTAAGTTGTAAATAACGGGAATGTTCCGGAATCCCTTGTGGGATACCCATCCGATCGGCCACAAGGAAAAAGGAAACAAATCCTTTTACAACTCAAACTTGTTCACCAAGTTTGCTTGAGTATATATACAAAACCAAGGGTGTTTGTAAATCATCTCTTGTATTCATTAGCTAAACCTAAAAGTGTTTTGTGTGTGTTTTTCCTCTCAAAACCGGTCGACACCCTTACAAAGGGATCGATCCTCAACCTTTTTCCACATCAAGTTATTTGGTTTAATAAAACTAGCATTACTTTAATTCGGTTTAGTACGTGTGTACAAGAAAGTGGTACTAACACAATATTGTTAGTATTCTTGGATTGAATTACAAAACGGTAAGGGGTAATTCACATAATCCTAATTAAATCAAATTAGGGTTCTTCCATTGCTAGTTTTGGATTTGATTCTCGTGGCGCAAGTCTCCGCATTGCTAGATTTGCCCCACTCCCACATTCTGGCTGAATTTTGCTGATGCTGACGTGGCGTCACGTGAAGTGAGTTGCCCCACTCCCCTTATAGTGGTGGGAGTGGAACGACAAGCTCACCTTCGGCGGGCGGCAAGCGACGGCACACCCCCCACCTCGGCACCATGCGGCAGCAGCAAATAGGCCCCCAAATTACTTCACATTCGCCAATTCTTCTCTAGTTAGTTTAACGTTGAACGGTAAAAAAGTTTTAAAAACTACAGTTTTCACCCTATAAATATCAAATTTCACTCTAAAAATATCCCTTAATCTAAAGGGAAAAAAATGACTCTTTCAAAACTCTTCAAATTTCTATAACAAACATCTCAAAAGAACATTTCAAAATGTTGAACCGCTCCTCGTTCTCCACCCTAAAACCACCACCAATTCTTGAAACTAAATCACCTCCACCTCAAGTTCGACCACCACAGGCTCTAGTTCGACCACCATCGGTTCAAGTTCGTCCACCACCAGCTCAAGTTCGTCCACCATTGGCTCTAATTCGACCACCACCGGCTCTAGTTCGTCCACCGCTAGCTCAAGAACCACCAATAGCAGCGTTCGAAGAGCAAAGTGATGAATTTTGGCGTTACTTATTCGAAATTTTTGATCTAACGCCGGAACCGTTCGAAGAAGAATACCCGGACATCTTCGAAGACGAGTATCCCTACCCGTACCCGGAAGAAGAACACTTGTTATCCTAAAGAATAATACGTTCCACTTGAGACACCGGAACATACTCCTCCTTCTTCAACTGATGTTCCCCATAACCCTTGGGCGGAGGAGCTGGAATTTTACGATGGTAATTCATCCGATTATTGGCCCAATTAAATTATGCTTAACAATTACGTTTAGGTACTTAAAATATGTGCTAGGTATTTTATGCATTAATGTTGAACAAATGATTTTATAAAATTAATATTATGTTTTTAGTTAATTTTAGATTTAAAAAAAAGGGGTTGAGGCAAGGTTAGACACGACTGGCAGTTGTTAGACAAATCAGACAAGTGATGTGACAGATGACTAAAACATGATATGTCTAAATATTACTGGATTAGACATGGAGTTGATAGGCACTGCTCCCTTCCCCCTTAGTTTAAGGTGTTGCTTGTTTTTTCTGCAGCAAAATGTCTGCAGTCTGCGGACCACATCTGCAGACAGCTGTAGAAAAAGTGGTGGACCAAATATCTGCAGTGTGCAAGAAGAATACTGTTTATTTTTTAATGTCTGCAGACAGCTAAAATAAACTAGTGGTGGTGTACGGACGTGGGTGGTGGAGGTGGCGGTGCCGGTGGGCAGTGTGTAGTGGTGGCGGTGGGTGCCAGTGCCGGTGGGCAGTGGGTGGTGGTTGCGGTAGGTGGTGGGTGGCGGTGGACGGTGGGTGCAGATGGTGGTGGTGGTGGACGGTGGGTGGAGGTGCTGGTGGTGGAGGGTTGGTAGTGGTGGGTGGCGGTGGGCGGTGGGTGGAGGTGGTGGTAGTGGTGGACGGTGGGTGGCGGTGCTGGTGGTGGACGGTTGGTAGTGGTGGTTTTAACCCCTGCATACCTTAGAAGATCCAAGAAGTGGTTGGCCAAGTATGAATCAAGAAGAGGTCACGCAGACGTTTGCACACGTTTTTTAAGGAAACGTCTTCCGGAAAAAAAACCGTCTACAGATGGCAATGTCTGCGAGTGGTCTGAACGGTGCAGACAGAAGAGGCTGCGCAGACCTTTTTGTAAAAAAACAAACAACCCCTAAATGTCTCTCTATGATCACCTAACCTTCAATCAATCTACGACACGTGGGTGGGTCCATGATATCAATGAGTGGATCATCGATCACCCCACATGAGATTTCATGCACGTGAATCTATGTACAGTTAAAACTAAAAGGGGAATGCATATATATCCTTCCAAAGACTAATAATTGCACATATAAAAATTATAATTACATATATATCCTTCAAAAGACTTATATATGTCATATATATCTAAATCATTATTTTATCTATATTTTTAACTTTAAAATACTTGTTAATTATACTTAAAATATAAAATATCTATTATACCCTCGATCTTATTATTTCTCATAACCCTCACATATACCTCCTCTTTAACACCTGGTAAAAAATACATCCATGTTCCTTAGCATCTAGTCATCTAGAGACATAAAAAACAGAGGTATGAACATACAAACATAACCCATATTCGTATTCTATATTTCTAATACAAGATTTTCAATAATAAAAAAAGGCACAAGCTGCCAAAGCAAGATGACACGTCAATATTAATAAGCAACACTGCATTAAACAATTCTTATAACAATCACCTACAACAAATTTCTAATATACACATTAACTAACCACATGAGACAATTTCTTTCAGCAAAAACAATCCACAAATAATTATCAAAGATGTTAGTAGTAAATTGATTAATCGATGGTTCCACAAAGAAGAGTGGTTAATGTGTGATAAACAACAAGGGTATAATTGACATTTCGTATTCAAATTAAGAGTTTCATGTATTTTGGGCAAATGGCACAAAAAGGCATTAAAGTTAGGGTCCATTTCCAATTAAGGTATTCTACTTTTTTTTCTTGCATAAAAAGGTACTCAACAAAAAATTTATGGATTGGGTTTTTACTAACGTTCGTTAACTCACTTCGTTAGTATATTACATGTTTGGTCCTCGAATTTGTATAATCATTTCATGCAACATCCAAACAAAGTTTTAAAAAACAAACAAGAACACCAAAAAGCAATTTCAGATCTTCATAAACAAGAACACCACACCAAGAACACACTAAGAACACAAACAAGAACACCAAAAAGCAATTTCAGATTTTCAATTGTAGACAGATTTTCAAACAAGAACACATCACTCAGGTCACTATGATAAAATCAATAAACATCATAATCCACATAACTGAATAACAGTAATTATAAACTCATTAACAAAATCATTCACCACAACCACAAAGTCAACTTCCTCTAGTGGTGCAACATATCCCACCGCAAACATCATACCCACCACAAATCTACAACAGGAAATACATATCTACAACAATAAACTTGTACATATACAAGAATCACACAGATCTACACCCACCACCCACCTTCTCCATTTTTTCGACCACATTTTCCGGTCACCATTTTCCGGTACCATCCACAAGAACCCACAATAATTGCTCCTAAACAAATCAACAAAATAAAATCTAAGACGTAACACAAGTAGTTGATTATCAAACATAGTAGTACAACAAATCACCAAAATAAAGGCTAGAAACCCTTGATTTTTGGTAGCACATATTCAAGATACAAGATTTTATTGTTGCTTTTCCTATTATATATGTCCATAAGTTTCTTCAGCTCACCCGGAGTCTATTCATCAAAGACCCATCAAATTTCTTCAGCCCATACCCAACCCGGAGTCTATTCATCAAAGACCCATCAAATTTCTTGATATCTACACCGACCCGAAACCGTGAAGGTGAATGTATCCATGAGTGTGTAACCGTGGATATGGTTTCATGGATCCGGGTTTATTGTGCCTTGTTGTGTATTTTTTCGAACGAGAGTGGGATTTGTGTTATGTTTGTGTTTCGTGGATTTGTGAGTGATAGTGATTATGCTATATAAGATGATCCGTTTCGCTTTTTGTTGAGAGAGATGGTTGACCGGATATCTTTGTGATTTGTTTTTGTGTTTTTGATGTTTTGAGGTTGTGATTTTTGAGTGGGTTCAAGGACCAAAATGTTTGTGTAGATTGAGTTCAAGGACCAAATATGTAATATACTAACGAAGTGGGTTAACGGACGTTAGTAAAAATCCCAAATCCGCCAAAATTTTTTGTTGGGTACCTTTTTATGCAAGAAAAGAAAAGTAGAATACCTTAATTGGAAATGGACCATAACTTTGATGCCTTTTTGTGCCATTTGCCCCATGTATTTTTAAAGTTAAAAATATCGATAAAATAATGATTTGGATATATACGACATATTTATGTCTTTTAAAAGATATATGCAATTATTAATTTTGCTCGGATATATATGTAATTATTATCTTTTGGAGAGATATATATGCAATTCTCTCAAAACTAAATGTCTTTACATATAGGATTCTTATATGTGGCTACTAGATTGATTGATGGTTGGGTAGCCATACATAGAAAGGTGTACTTTACTAAGGTTCTGTTTGTTTTTTTTTTGCCTTATCAACAGTCGAATCCGGGCAAAATGTCTCGAATCGGTCGACATTTTGCCGCTCGCACTTCGTTTAGAGCCTGCTCGTTCGCGTCGAACGGCGCCCGAACGGAAAAATGTCCGAATCACAAGACCGAGAGGGTGTCTTAACGCTGCTCAATGCTTCTTGTAGACACAAAACCAAAAAAAAAATCCCGCTCAAACATGCGCTTTTTCTTCGCTCAAATGCGCTCGATTCGACATTTACGCATCGATTCGATTCAGACGCGCCGATTTCGATTCGCACCTCTTAAAAACAAACAACCTTTAAGTTTAACGTGATTGTATTATTATTATTATTATCTTTAACAAGATATATTTTGAACAGCTAGGAATATAATACTTTTTTTTTCAAACAACAAGGAATATAATGCTTTACTAAGTTTAACGTGATTGTATTATTATTATTATCTTTAAATTTGATTTGATTGTTTAAAACTAAATTACAAGAACTTGTGTTATTATATTTTATAAAACGTGTTTTTAGTATTATAAATCATTATTCCTATTTTAAAAGAATTTTTATGGCTATTTTTGATTGAAGGTAAAACAAGATATATTTTGAACAGCTAGGAATATAATACTTTTTTTTCAAACAACAAGGAATATAATGCTTTACTAAGTTTAACGTGATTGTATTATTATTATTATCTTTAAATTTGATTTGATTGTATAAAACTAAATTACAAGAACTTGTGTTATTATATTTTATAAAACGTGTTTTTAGTATTATAAATCATTATTCCTATTTTAAAAGAATTTTTATGACTATTTTTGGGTAATACTTTAGTAATGACCGTGCCTTAACCCTTTGAGACTTCTTTTCCTTAAGGGCAGGAGCGTTCACCCCATCTCCATTCCAAGAGGAAATCCACCACCTGAAGGTCCACTGTGGTAAAACCCCTATTACGCCTAGAAAATACTGTGTCATGCAAGACTCGAACCTATGACCTTTCATATGGAAAGCAATGAGGGTACAACTAGACCAAATGATCCGATACTAAAAGTTGATAACTAAAAGAAAATATTAGGTCAGGAAATTTTAGATTCTCTCTAATTTATTCGTTTTTTTTTACCATCACGCGTTTTTTTTTCAATTTCGTTTTGAAAGACACTAATAATAACGTGCAACTAAACACTATAAATAAGATACAACGAGTTTTTTTCCCGTGCGTTACCGCAGAGTATGGAAAACAGTGTTAGCATTTCTATATCATATCGAAAACCATAATTATGTAACAACACCGAACTACCAGACGTAAAACTGGAAAGAAAAACATAGTTTGTGGCGAAACCTATAGTTAATCAACCAAGTTTAGACACAAAATCCGAATGGTGTGGTTTGTCAACGTCTCCTCGATACTAATAACTTGAATGAGGACTACAAATATGAAGCTCCCAAGGCCTTCACAAACAAGTTGCCAGTTTCCTCTTGTTGTCCGTTGTATCTGCAGCCAAACATCATAGTTTTTTAGCTTGCATCTAAAAACTAATAATGAATTGCATGAATCAAAAAGTATCTAGCAAAACTCAAATACCTATCAATTGTTTTTTTTCCTTGGGGCCTCCGATGTAAATTTTCTACAAATGAACTTTTTCTCTTCTAAGAGATGAAAATAAACTATCTATGTAGCACTCTTTAACCAATACACGTTCATTCTGTTTTTATTCAAGGACTAATCTCATATATAAAGGTCACGAAAATCAAGGTTCTACACATAACCTTCATAGTCGCCGCAGAAGGAAATGGTAGAGAACAAACAAATAATCTGTAGTATAAGACTCTAGATTATGATAAAATGTGCAGTAAAATAAGTTAATAATGTGATATTTATATAAGCCTCCTCCGCACTTGGTGGTTGAAGAATCTATGCCAATTGTGGAAAACTAGAAGACGGGGTTGAATAGTTTTGCCGATTAGAACTTCGTTTTAAAGTATTTAGACCGATTTATGTCAATCCATTCAGATCGTGTGTTGGATATTGATAGATGGACATATAAATAAGTAATGCAAGACATAAAGAGTAAAGGAACAGAAAACCACAAAATTAGTATTTATAGTGGCTCGACTACAAGGACACTTTCCTTGCCCTACTCCACTCCCCGAGTACCCAACTCGAGAGTTTCTAAGCACTACACAACACAAGCTCCTTAATGTGGCAGAGAAGCCTTCATAATGTCGCCTACACTTTATCCGGTATAAGGCTAGACACCAAGTTCTTCCACGAGGTAGAACCAAACCTATCACAACGTCACTTACACTTTATCCGGTACAAGGATAGATACCGAGTTCCATTACAAAGGAGGAACTACTACCCAACACAACTACCGAAAGGAGACACACCCTTTTTTAAAATACTAGAAAGGATATGAATATCCTTTAACCCAAACTACACAACTTGTAGATCGACGCACCATATCAAATGTACATCTGCGACCATACACCAATGCCTTCAACACGATACACTATGGAGAGAGGAAAGTACTATCAACAAGATGCACTTCAGTGGTCTTGATGATGACGAAGCTTAGCAACTCATGACCTTGAGCTTGCACGTCTTCAAGAGGTTGTGATCACGCCTTTAAGAGGAACCTTGAGAATCACAAAAAGATAAAACTACATAGAATGATCCTTTGGATATGTGGTTAGAGAGGTTAGAACATAGAGAGAAAGTATGTCAAAAAGGGTTAGTAAGCAAGAAAGAAATGCCTCACTATTTATAGGCAAAACAAGCTCATTGCTCCACGGTTCATGGATCCTCACCCAAGGATCCGCCAAGGTAATTCCAGGATCCATTCTTGAGTCACTTAGTCCGGATTTTGGGTTACAAACCGAGTTATGGGTTATGGGTTATGGACCATGGGTCATGGACTTTGGATCATGGATACCCAACAAGATACAATGTACCTAGTCAATGGGTTATGGGTCTTGGGTCATGGGTCATGGACTTTAGGTCATGGATCATGGATAATATCCAACATGACTTCATGCATGATGTCATGCAATGGGTCATAGGTTATGGATCATGCTCCATGGGTATGGGTTATGGAGTTTGGTTATTACCCAACAAGATTCATTATACCTAGTCAATTGATCATGGGTCTTGGGTCATGGGTTATGGACTTTGGTTTTTACCCATTATTTACCCATTACAACATATACCAAGTACATATACATTTTTATAAAATGTAAGTATACAATATTACTTGTAAGTGTTTTATAAAAATGGCTTTGATTTTATATAACTTATTTAACTAAACATGTTTTGATGGTTTTAATATTATTAGTAAAAGTGCTTTAGTAAACTGTTGGCTCAAAGCATTTACGTATTTTATTTATTTTGTTAAAATGATTTTACGTTTTTTATTGACAAAACATTAGAAGATCGTAAAATATAATTAAACGTTTTTATGGTTTATTTGTATTAACAATGTGAAGCAGCAACCACAACACTTGTAGTCAATAAAGGATTTGTTACTCCACTTGATATGTGTAGAAAGATACCATGGGCCCTCTCCAGAATTAATCAGATAATTTTTTGGCCGAACCCAAAGGGTAATGCAAAATGATTCTTGATTACATTTGGTATATCTAATTAAAATTATGATAACATCAAATAGTCCTGAATATGGATTTACGCTTGTTTTCCTCTATATTTCACTTTCAGGTAAAATACGAGCATTGGAGCTAAAGAGACGCGGATTTGGAGAATTTATTGAAGCTATATCATAGTATGCTCATTTTGAAGAAGTTACGGCGTAACTCCTCTATCACATTACGCCGTAACTGAAGCGTGGCTCAGAAAACCAACTCAACTGAAGATTACGGCGTAACTCTTTCCAAGATTACGACGTAACCAACTAGGTCAAATGAGGTTCCGCGCCGCTGCAAGTTACGCCGTAACTATTGTCTCAATTACGGCGTAACCAGGATTTATAGAAGATACGGCGTAACTCCTTCCAGATGTTACGCCGTAACTAGCATTCTTAGTGGAAAATACGAAGAATTGGATGTTACGGCGTAACTCTTAACATTAGTTACGCCATAACCAGATCTGGCCTATAAATACCCCTCGAATATTACCATTTCAAAGCATCCCATTTCACACACAACATCAAGTGAACGTGAGTAGAAGTCGAAGGCAGATCTAGAGGAACATACGGAGCTATCTCCAAGGGAGAAATCACTCCCCTACGATAAGTGATAACATCAAATTATCCTTAATATTAAGTGTCAATTTCCCTCGATAAGGCTTGTAATTTATATCATTTATATGGATTTACACTTGTTTTCCATTATATTCCACTTTCAGGTAAATTACGAGCATTGGAGCTAAAGAGACGCGGAATTGGAGAATTATTAAAGATTTATCATATATGCTCACTTTGAAGAAGTTACGGCGTAACTCATCTCTCACGTTACGCCGTAACTAAAGCGTGACTCAGAAAGCCAACTTATCAAGAGATTACGGCGTAACTCTTTCTAAAGATTACGACGTAACTATATTAGGTCAAATGAGGTTCCGCGCCGCTGATAACTACGCCATAAGTCGCATAAACTACGGCATAACCAAGAATTATTGAAGATACGGCGTAACCACTTCTAAGGTTATGCCGTAACCAGCAGATCTAGTGCAAATTATGAAGAAATAGATGATTACGGCGTAACTATTTTATTAGTTATGCCGTAACCTAGATCTGGCCTATAAATACCCCACGATTTCCAGCATTTCAAAGCATCCCATTTCACACACCACAACCAAAGAACGCGGGAAGAAGCCAAAGGCAGGTCTAGAGGAGCATACGGAGCTATCTCCAAGGGAGAAATCACTCCCCTGCGATAAACACTAGCATTTTATCTTTTCTTTACTTTCGATTCATGTATTTCGTAACATTAAATATTGAATTGATTTGTATGGTTAATATGAGCGGCTAAGCACCTCTTGGTGTTTGCCTAGTTATGATTCCTTAATTATTTTGTTTGCGTTTACATTACTTCCGTATAATTATTTCTAAGTGTATGCATGCATAGTTTATCGGTAGCTACCCTTGTTTCGGTAGTTTTGAATGGCGGTAGAGGCTAATTGCTTAGGAGATATGACCAACTGACCCTAAGTTAGTAGACTGAGATGAGAAGGGTAAGATATGACCAACTGACGACCCTTTCTACTTGTGCGATTTGACCAACTGATCACCTACCGTTTGGATGAACTTAAGAATTAGGGGTGAGTGTTTAAGTTGCTAACGCCCCGACACTCACTATTATAAGTCTAGCATGTAGCGGAACTTAATGACTCGGCTTAAGGGACCAGGAACAACTGGACTTATGAAGTGACACCTGACTTATCCAGTGGTGGCATCTTTGCTGATAGGTTAGGGCGAATTGACCAAATGTTGTCCTCTCGACTTTGACCCCACCTGAAGTAATTGGAAGTAATTAGACGTAGACATTACTAGCTAGGATGGATAACTAGGTTAGCACCACTCTCCTCTATTGATTACACCTTTGCCTTTATTTGCTTTATTAGTTAATTAAGTAAATCATATTAAAATATGTGACACATAGACTTAGTATTAATCCAACACACATAGCTCTTGGGACGACCTCGGTTTTACAAAATACTACACTACACACGAACGGGTACACTGCCCGTTAGTGCATTAGGGTAGACCATAGGTATAACGAGATATTATAAATATTAAAACCTAGTCAGTAAAACATGTATCAAGTTTTTGGCGCCGCTGTCGGGGAGTTATATTAGGATTGCTATTAAGTCTTTCATTTTTGTTTTGTTTTAAAATTTCTCAAATTCTCACGACCACTTTTCAAGTTTTCAGGTACTATGGAAGTTGTTAACATTGATAACCTCACTCTCGAGGAATATTTGACGTTAACAAGAGATGAACAAGGACCGGGGATTGTTAGGCCGGCCATCGCAGAAGATGCTCAATTCGAAATCAAACCTCAATTTATGAGGGAATTGCGTGCAAATCCTTTCTCTGGAAGCATTACCGATGATGCTCATGAGCATATAGACAACGTGGACTACATTGTCAGCCTATTTAAAATTCCTAGAGCCTCAAACGATGCTGTCATGTTATGGGTGTTCCCTATTTCTCTTGCTGGAGCTGCTAAAAGGTGGGTTGATTGATTACCTGCCGAAACAGTCAACACCTGGCCTATCCTAAAAAAGTATTTCATTCAGAGATACTGTCCTCCATCCAGGACTGCTAAGCAATTAGAAGAAATCAGTAACTTCAAGCAAGAGGGTGATGAAACGTTGTACCAAGCATGTGAAAGGCATAACGAATTATTATACAAATGCCCTTCTCACGACCTCAACAGCCAACAAAAGGTGAACGTCTTTTACAAAGGTCTGAACATCTCCTCAAGACAAATGATCGATTCTCAAGGGCCGATTCCTGAGATGACTCCAACATTGGCTTTGGAAACTATTCAAAAGATGGCTGACGACTCTCACAAATGGCACAACGGGGGAAGCAACCGAAGTAAGAATGGAAATATGGAAGGCCTTGCAGCAATAAACAAAAATTAGAAAGTCTCGGAAGAAACATGAAGAAGCTCAAGGAAAATGTGCATTCCATACAAGTGGAACGAAATGGAGCTCCCACTACTAAGGAATGTTCCTCCAACGAGGAAGTTAAAAGGATCAAAGAAGTAATATATGGAAGTGGGAGCCCTTTCAACGGATACAATGGTAACGGGCCCAGATACCGAGAAAAATCCCCAGGATTCTACACAAGAGTCAACAACAATCCTCCTAGACCAAGCCTTGAAGAAATAATGCATAGGCACATCGAGGAATCTACAAAAAAGGGAGATAGACTCAAGGAATGGATGGTCAAGGTGAAAGAAGACACCAACATGAACTTGCGAAACCAAGATGCTGCAATTAAAAACCTCGAAACACAAATTGGGCAATTAGCTAAAAACCTTGAGACCAATAATGCCAAAGCCATTGCCTGCAAAGCCATATTTGGGCAAGATAAGCCAAAGAAAGAGCAGTGCACCTCCTCTATCACCAATGATCTGTCCGGGATTAACTACCTAAAAGAAGATGATAAATCGGAAGACGACGAGGACCTGCCAAGCCAACTTCCTAAGAAGCAACAATACCAGGAAAGTTTTCTTCTTCCATGCACCATCGGTAATCTTAAAATTCCCGCATTAGCTGATTTGGGGGCTGGGGTAAACCTTATTTCTACCACTTTGTTTGATAAAATAAAACTTACCAATTTAAAAGAAACTACAATGATGATAGAAATGGTTGATTCCTCTAAGGATGTACCAAGGGGAGTAGTTAATAATGTGCTCCTTAAAATTGGAAAATTCCTTTTTCCCACTGATTTTGTGGTTATTGACATGGGAAAACGGGAGACTTACAACTTAATTGTTGGAAGACCTTTTCCGCCACTTGTCGGGCTGAAATTAAGGTTTTGAAAACAAATTTCTTTGGGAACGAAAATGAACGAATAACTTTCAAGATGAAAGAGCATTTAAACCCAAAATTAGAAATTTCCAATAAAGTTGATGTTGTTAATGTTCAATCACCGATCCACCTTTATGTTATGATCCTAGTACTAATAATAGTAGAGAAAATGTTGATAGTTGCAAGCAGAAACAAGAAAAGACTGTCCAGGTCCAAGGTATTAAGGAAGCTCCGATTCCAAACAATCATTACTGCAACCCGATATTAACCAAGGATAACGAATCAGTAACATCATGGCCCTCATGTAACCATTTTCGAGAATTTTGTGAGGGAAAGGCGGATGAATGGATATGCCCTCACGAGGCTGAACGACATGATATTAAATTTGGGAAATTAGCATTTGAAGATTGGTACAAGATAAGATTTGGAGACTCAGAAATCAACAAGGGATTGGTAAAACAACTGAAATGCAATTACGATAAATGTCGTCTTACTAATACAATAACTAATGATGAAAGATCAAACATGAGTACAACAAGTAGTCCTATTGCTGAAGATGACAATTGGGGAAAGTCATGTATATCATTTAATGAGTGGATCTCTCAAAAATTTGAAACATGTAGCATCGGTAACACTGCAAGAAAAAAGGTTTTTATCAAATGAATGAATGATTGCCGCCAACTAGTAGAAGAAGTTGGCCAAATTCAAAGGCCACCATAAAGCCCCGAGGCTCTGAGTCTAACTTAAAGACTCGTAAATAAAGAAAAGCGCTCTTTCGAGAGACAACCCGAATTATCCCTTTCTTTTGTTTTATTTCCATTTCTGTTGGTTTTGTGTTCTTAACCATTTTTGCAGGAAACGAAGAGTGATTGCTGTTGCAACATGCTGATCTGACTATAGTTACGGTGTAACTCATCTCAGTGGTTACGCCGTAACCAACCCCTTGCAGCAGAATTTCGGATGCATTACCAATTACGGCGTAATTCCAACTCAGTGGTTACGCCGTAGCTACACTCTTACAGAGTATGCCAGGTTTTGCCTAGTTACGGCGTAACTCCTTCTAAGAGTTACGACGTAACTATCCTATGCTTTACTTCTTTCATTTTAAACACAATAACCTTATATTAGTCTTTTAAATGAACTTTGTGGGTGTGTTCCCTGTAAACCCTATCGAGACTTCACTCATCCACTTGGGACACCAAGTGGTTTAAAAGGCTTGTTGCATATGCTAAATGCAACCGTGATTCCTACGAAAGTGAGTTAGGTTTGTTTTTCATTTTTCATTTTTTCTTTTTAGAATTATGCTTGTCGGTAGTGTGATTTCGTGGATTGAAGTTTGCTCGTGGATGCTTATACGTAGGCACGACTCTTTTCGTGGGCCTTCTTTCTTTTGGAGCAAATTCTGGAAGTTCTCGCCTAATTCTACTTTTCTTCACCTTTATTTAACGCTTAGTACAAAAGGGACTTTGTACAATTCAAGTGGGGGACGGAGTAGAATTGTCTCTTGAACTTTATTTTGCCCTCGTTTTTCTTGTTTATTTTGAAAAATTATGCCATTTTTAAAATTTTGACATGTTTTTCTTAACCTAAGTAGATTAGACCTTAGCCGAGCACATACAACCCTTGATATTATATGGTGAGATTAGCCTTATCCATTTCCAATATTTTACCCCAAATCCACCAAAATTATGAGTGTGCCGGTAACTTGTAAACTTTAGAACTTGGCCTTTACATCATTTCGAGACCATAGATGAGGTATGTTGAGTTAGCTCGATGTATTTGGACTTTACAGTTTAAGAAGGCATTATTATAGGATTATCACCCAAATAGCCTACCATTGTGTATCTATCGATTAGTCACCTCGACTTCTCGATGCCAATGTGAAACCCTTTTGTTGCACTCACCTTTAGTGCAAGATACCCCTAGATACACCCATTTGAGCCATTCCTTTCATTTTGTTAACCCTATATATTGTTTCGATACACCTACACACCTTAGCCTACCCTGTAGTCTTTATTTGTGATTGGGAAGTCATCATTTGCCTAAGTTCAAGGTTCAAGTGGAAAGGTTCGGGAATCACGCTTTCGTCGACGACATATTCCTAAAGATCATTTAAGACCCCCCGAAGTCCCATAGTTCATCTCAAGTGGGGGATATTATGTTTAGTTGCTTTATTTATGTTGAAAAAAAAGTTATGTTTATTGTAAAGTGCGATGCTATAAGCACTATGTTATGAGCTTTATATATATTTAGTATCGAGGAAGCCACCTCGGTCACATTTGAAGATTGGAGTTTGTTAATACAAATAAACCGTAAAAACGTTTATTAATATTTTGCGATCTCTTTATGTTTTGTTGATAACAAATATAATGTTATCTTAAGTACAATTATAAGGATACATGTTATTTTTGTAAAGCATTTACATATAGCCATTTAAATACAAAATGTTGTAATAAATCATTTGTTGTAATAGTTTATTGGGATGGGTAAAAATCACAACCCATGGATCATATCCATAACCCATGGTATTGACCCATACCCACTTGACTAGATACAATGTACTCATTAGATACATTGAATCTAAAAGAATACCCATGGACCAACCCATAACCCATGACCCATAACCAAAAAACCCATGGGCAAAGAGGAGCGTCCCACGGATCCCTAAGATTACACTAGACGGATCCCTTGTGGGAGGGATCCGTGGGATCCGGGGAACAGTGGCAAGTTTTGCCTATAAATAGAGAGCCATTTCTTCAATCTAACTCACCCCTCTTCTTACTAATTCTCTCATATACTCTCATTCTCTTCTAACAAAAGATCACTTGATCTAGAGAGTACTTCTTTCTTTCTTTCTTTAGTGATTCTCATATAGGTCCTTCTCTAAGGCGAGATCACGAGCATTCTACAAGTCATCCAAGCAAGGGGTCCTTGATTGATTTGTTCCTCCACAAGATTTCTGTAGCAAAGATCTTGTATTTGATATTTCACATATTTGTTGTGTAATAGTCGTGTTGGTTTGGTCCACCGTGTTACGGACTCGGTATATAGCTTTGTACCGGAAAAAGGTGTAAGCAACGTTGTGAAGGCTTCTCCGCCAAGTTGAAGGAGTTTGTTGACATAGTGCTTGAACTCTCGAGTAGGTGACTCGGGGAGTGGAGTAGGGCAAGGAAGGTGTCCTTGTAGTCGAACCACCATAAATCGGTTGTGTCATTTCTGTCCCTTGCTTTACTTTATTTACTTGCTTTATCATTAGATCTATACTTTCTCTACATCCATACGGTTTCACATAATATCGAATCTAAAGTTTTTGAAATTAACTTAAAATCGGCAAAACTATTCAACCCCCCTTCTAGTTTTCCACAATTGGCATCAAGAGCTAAGTTTATAAAAGTTTTAAGGTAAACCATATTTTAAAAACTTTTCGATCACTATGGGTTCTGAAAATTACAAGGAAGGGCAATCTATGCAACGACCACCACTACTTGAAACTAATGGTTTTATACATTGGAAAATAGATTCAAACGTATGTGAAGTCTAAAGATATTGATCTTTGGTACATTATTGTTGAAGGCGATTTTGAGGCTACCTCAAAAGATGATAAAGGAAATTTAGTTAACATACCTCATGATAAACTAAACGATGAAATGAAGAAAAAGTTTTCTAAAAATAGTGAAGCTAAAATGGTTTTGTATAATGCTTTACCCAAAAAGGAATTCGAAAGAATTTCTTGTTTAAAACCTCTAAACAAATTTGGAACTCTTTAGTTGTAACTCATCAAGGTAATCAACAAGTTAAAAATAATAAAATTGATTTATTTGTTCAACAATATGAACAATTTTCAATATCGGATGAGGAAACTATAGATCATTCATTTGCTAATTTTAATACTATTATTACATCTTTACAAGTACTTGATGAATCTTCTTCTAGCCGTAACCATGTTAGGAGATATCTAAGGGCACGTCCACCCAAGTGGAGATCCAAGGTGACGGCAATCGAAGAGTCAAAAGATTTGACAATCCTCAACCTAGATGAACTCATAGGCAACTTAAAAGTCTACGAGCTTGTCCTTGCTAAAGATTCCGAAGCCTCAAAGGTGAAAGAGAAACACAAATCTCTTGCCCTTAAAGCCAAAAAAGCTTCAAGCGATGAAGAGAACTCCTCTTCGGATATTGACGACGAGGAGTATGCTATGGCGGTAAGGGACTTTAAAAAGTTCTTTAGAAGGAAGGGAAGATACATCAAACAACCGTATGACGACAAGAAAGGATTCCGGAAAAGCAAAGAGGACGAGAAGCCAAGGAATGACCGTGCTTGCTTTAAATGTGGGGACCCAAACCACTTTATTAGTAAGTGTCCCAAACAGGATGATCAAAAGGCGTTCGTGAGCGGCACGTGGGAAATGAGCGACGAGGAGGACGAAGAAATTTGTCTCATGGCAAATGACGAGGTATGTCACGAATACTATAGTAGCTCATCACTAGATGATGACTCATTACATAATGAATATGACAAACTTTGCAACATTAGCTTAAAACTAATTAACAAAAACAAGCTTTTAAAAAGTCAAAACCAATGTTTAGATAAAGAAGTCATAGAATTAAAAGCAAAATTGAAATATCTAGAAAAGGGTAAAATAGCAAGTGGTGAATGTGAACTTTGCGTTCAACTTCAAACACTAGTTGATCAACTAGGTTCTAAAATTGCTAGAATGAGTACGAATACTTTAGATATGATATTATATAGTGTTAAAATAGGAAACAACCAAAAAGGTTTAGGTATTCAACAACTTGATCCATCAACTAGTGAAAACAAAGAAACACAATTTGTTAAGGCACTAGAAAAACAAGCAACTGTTGTAGCGGATCCCATGGATCCCATAAAAAGGGAACCGGCTAGTACACTGCCAGGGATCCGTGGGTCTGCTGTAGCAAACAGTGGTAATAACATAGCTTCTTCATCTAGAACTAATTTTGTTATCGTTAACAAGAAGAAACCAACTCATTTTACCACTAGACAACCACCTCCAAAATATAATCCCATTTTTGCAAGAAACAAGGCTCCATCTTTTTCAAAACCTAACCCATCTAGGAGACCTAATAATGTTTACCCAAGAAGTAACCATCAAATGGGATGGAACCCAAATATGCAAAATGGATTTCCTTTTCAAAACTTTGCACCATGGAATGCATATTCACCTTATCCATACATGTCTAACATGAATGGAATGTTTAACACTAATGGACCCATGAACAAATGGGGACCAAAATTTTGAGTTAATTGTTTTCTTAGGTGTGCTTAAAGGTCGACCTAGACCCGGATGAATGGGTCAAGGATAGCGGGTGCACGAGACACATGATCGGCAATAAAGATCTATTCTCCACATATGAATCCTTCAATGGAGGTAATGTGGTGTTTGGAAATAGCAAAAGTAAAATCATCAAGAAGGTACGATTTCTAACAAATCTCTAACCATTAACGATGTGTGTCACGAGAAAACCTAAACTTTAATCTCTTAAGTATAGGACAAATATGTGATAAAAAGTGCAATGTACTTTTACCAAAACCGTAGTAAGATATTAAAAATGGCATAACCATAGGAAGAGGAATTAGGAAACATGGAGTCTATGTCATTAAAATTGGTAATGAACCTAAAGACAAACTTTGTCTTACCTCTATGGATGATACTTCGACCTTATGGCATCGAAGATTGGGTCATGCCAATATGCGACTTCTTCAATCGCTATCATCCAAAGATCTAGTAAGAGATCTACCTAAGTTAAAATATGAACATCACTTTTGTGATGGTTGTAATGTAGGAAAACAAGTTCATTCTAGTCATAAAGCTAAAAACATGGTATCTACAACTAAGTGTCTAGAATTACTACACATGGATTTATTTGGTCCATCCGCTATCCAAAGTTATGGAGGCAACTACTACACTTTGGTCATAGTGGATGATTACTCTAGGTACACATGGACAAAATTCTTAAAGAACAAAATGGAAACGTTTCATTATTTTGAAATATTAAGCAAGAAAATCCAAAGACAACTAGGAAGTCCTATAGTGTCTATTAGAACGGATCATGGTAGGGAATTCGATAATGAAGTGCAATTTGGAGCCTTTTGTGACGCTAATGGTATTACTCACAACTTCTCGGCTCCGCGCACTCCACAATCGAATGGGGTAGTTGAAAGAAAGAATAGAACCCTACAAGAAATGAGTCACACAATGCTCAATGAGCAATCAATACCTCAAAAGTTTTGGTGCAATGTCGTTGATACTTCAACGTACATACTTAATCGAGTCTTAATTAGACCATTCTTAGGTAAAACTCCATATGAGTTACTTCGAGGCAAAAAGCCTACGTTAAATCACCTTAGAGTCTTTGGTAGCAAATGTTTTCTTCTTAACACTAAAGATTACCTTACAAAATTTGATCCTAAATCAACCGAAGGTATCTTTTTAAGTTGCTCTCCTAATAGCAAAGCTTACGTCATACTAAATAAAGAAACAATGAAGGTAGAAGAGTCATTAAATGTAAAATTTGATGAGAGTCCACCCAAACCCTCTCCACCTCTTGTCGATGATGAGATTGTAGAAAGTGAAGCTATTGTAACAAAGAAAAAGATAAGTGAAGAAGAAGAAGAATCTTCAAATAATGAACTCGTAAATATTAAAGAGTCCAAAGATCACCCCGTAGATAAGGTCATAGGAAAATTAAACAAAAGAACCTTAAGGTCTCAAGTTCAAAACCAAAGTAGCCTATTTTGTTTTGTTTCAACGATAGAACCTAAGAATACACAAGAAGCCATAAAATATGAAAGTTGGGTAATGGCTATGCAAGAAGAATTAAATCAATTTGTTTCTAATGATGTTTGGAAACTTGTCCCTCCACCTAGTAATCAAACCATAATAGGAACCAAATGGGTTTATAAAAACAAATTAGATGCAAACGGAGTAGTGTCTAGAAACAAGGCTAGACTCGTTGCCCAAGGGTATAACCAACAAGAAGGAATAGACTTTGATGAGACCTATGCCCCCGTGGCTAGATTAGAGTCTATAAGAATACTTCTTGCTTATGCTTGTGCTAATGATCTAAAGCTTTATCAAATGGATGTCAAAAGTGCTTTTCTAAATGGTTTTATTAATGAAGAAGTATATGTAGCTCAACCTCCGGGCTTCATCGATTTTTTTTTTGGGTAAAGGGGAGTAATCTTGCACCCTGGTAAATATATTAACCAAATAAACGTTTAAGTACAATGTATATGAGTGAAATCCCATATATCAGCCCGTTACATAGGCATAGAGCTTACATAACAAGATACTTCCTATTTTCTAAACAAGAAAACAAACCGCTACTCAAATGATAACAAATGACACAACGAAATTAGATTACTTCCTAGGACCTTGAAAATTTGTGCCATACATGGCATTAAAGGCATCCAAATTCCGTGAAGATCACGAACTCGCTTCGCATAGTCATCAAGTCATAGTCATCATACTCATCTTCAAACTCTTGGCCACCACCAAATATATTAGCAGACTCATCAAATGGGTTAGCAACTACCTCATCTTCGTAATCGACACCTCAATCTCTCCCACTTTAGAAAAGGGTTAGCTCTCTTAGTAGAAGAGGTAGACGGAATAGGTTGACCATCATCATCCACAAGAGTAGCTTTCCATCAATAATTAGTTTTCAAGCTTACCAATTTTCTCAACTATAGGAGTAGAACCAACATCAATTGTTCCCATTGAATCACTCACAATCGGAACATGTGATGTAGAACCAGTCTTAAACAACTCATCCTCATTAACCTCCATTGTACGACCAGTATCCACATCTGTATCGTCCATATTAAGAGCATCATACTGATTAGACGTAGTGATCCTGGTTCCACTCATACTAGCCACATTAGAAGCCATCGTCATACCGACATTTACTTTCTTTGGTTCAGGAGGAGGCTTTTTGGGCCGATATTCAAAATGCTTGCCCACCACAGATTTAGTAGAACCTCCTCGACCCGGATTTGGCCCAACTTGCTTTCCCTTCTTCTTATTGTTAATGATCGAAAACCATCACTTACGTTCTTATGAGGTTGAGCAATGGAATCTCAACCTTAGGACAATCCACCAAAGTATGTCCAAATACCCGACATTTCTCACATCTAGGCGGTTTCCATTCATATTCAACACGGATCTTCTCAATAGTCGAACCCGTACCATCAAGTAAAGGAATCTCGACAAAGGAGGTCTGTCTCTAAGAACCTCATCCGACTTCACTTCAATCATACACCTAGCAAAACTACTACGGCCCCAAGATTCTTTGCACATTTGACTAGTAAAAGCATCTAACCTTTGGGGTACCAATCAATGTAGCAAGAAGACCGAGCCCGCCATCGAAAACATAGCTAAAGGAACATCATGGAATTTAACCCACACCGAATGTTAGTCAAATCCTCTTTAAGCAAGTTGGTGTTCAATGTCCATGGTTTAAGAATAATAGGAACATTACGAATCAACCAAGGACCATTATCAAGAACATCATCAACGCCTTTTTCGAATTAAACTTGAAGAAGAAGAATCCTTAGCGTTCATCATAACCTTTTGTAAACCATACTTAGCACACGATTGCGAACATAATAGTCAACAACAGAAAAGCAAGGCGTTGACCAAGGAAGTATCCGTAAAGAGTATTCTCAAACCTCATGTTCACCTCTTCCACCACTTTCATTGGGATGAAGGTCAACATCATCCTTCTTTTGCTACATTCTAACCTCCGAAAATTAGATACATGCTTCGGGATTCATTAGAAGCAACACCACGTAAGAAACCGACTTAACTCCATTACCACTAGTAGTAACAACCTTAGGTGCATTAGGATCGAAGTAACACTATGATTAGTACCAAACATCCGGGATTGCATAGCCACATCAAAACTCGACGGAGGAGTATTTTTTGAATAAACTTTAGTACCATTCAACTTAGATTGAAGCCCAATACCACTCGAATTGTTCACATCGAAGATGAAGCCATCTTAGCAATATCATCGTCAATTTTATTCATTGCTTCATCAAAGTTCTTATGCGCATTAGCAATCAATTGCTCCACATTAGGCTGTTTTGAAACATTAGATGTCGAATCAGAAGCATGGCTTTGCTCCAAATCATCCAAAACAACCTTATCCTTAACCTTATTCACGGTATCGCCCCATCACATTCTATATGATCCACAAGACTCTCATTCGACCAAGACTCCCATCATCATTGCTCAGATTCAACCGTGCATCAAATTCATCATCCTTTTGCAACCCAACTTGATCGGCCAAGTTAGATGGTGCATCAATATTTTGCGAACCACTAGTTTGATCGGCCAAACTAGTAGAAGACCCTACATCTCTAGTGCCCTTACGAGCACTATCCTTGTTCAAAAAACCTTTGTCCATCTCTCGTAAACCCCACTAACAATCCCAACAATCAACCTACAGAATACTACTCAAACCCACGAAAAACCCACGAACACTACTCAAACCAATCACTTACAAACAACGATCACCAAGAAGACAATACAAGAAAAAGAAAACCCTAACTACAATAGTTAGGGTTTAGACGATTACGCACAAGAAGTCTAACCAGCACCCATAACCAATATGCATGTAATATAATCAGTTGTATATGTGAAAAAATCAAGCACCAGATCGTAGCATGTAATATATTAGAAGTCGGTTAGCATGCAAAGAAAAGCTACGTTATAAGAACAATCAATGAATTGCAAGAAGAACCTAACCGACCCACTATTGATAAAAAGACCAATAAGATAATCTGATGTAGGTAGTAAACAAGCAAAGTTTAATGCAATCCAATGACCCACCGACCCACTATGAATAAATCTTTAATCCAAAGCTCGATCGACCAATAGGGATTAGGGATAAAGAATTGTTTGTCGAATTTCGCCAAAGAGAGAGAATCGTTGGCTTCATCGATTTTGAAAAACCTAAACATGTGTATAAGTTAAAGAAAGCCCTTTACGGTCTTAAACTAGCTCCAAAAGCTTGGTATGATAGACTCAAGTCATTTTTAATCAAACACAACTATACCATGGGGTTAGTTGACAACACACTTTTTACTAAGAAAAGAGAGTCACATTTAATCATAGTTCAAATATATGTAGATGATATTATATTCGGATCCACTTGTCAAGATATGTGTGATGATTTCTCTAAAATCATGCATGACGAGTTCGAGATGAGTATGATGGGAGAACTTAGTTTCTTTCTTGGTCTACAAACAAACAAGTAGAAGATGGTATCTTCTTTAATCAATCTAAATACATAAAAGAGATGTTAAAGAAATTTGGTCTAGAAGAGTCGAAACCAATTAGGACACCAATGTCATCCGACACCAAACTCACAAAAGATGAAGACGGTGAATCCGTCGATAATACTAAATATCGTGGCATGATTGGTAGTCTTCTCTACCTCACGGCTAGTAGGCTGGATATCATGTTTAGTGTTTGTCTATGTGCTAGGTTTCAAGAAGACCCTAAAACATCACACCTAGAAGCCGTAAAAAGAATATTTAGATACATTAAGGGGACAACACAATTAGGATTATGGTATCCTAAGGGCACGGGAGTAGAAACAATTGTATATGCAGATTCTGACCATGCAGGTGATTATGTTGACCGAAAAAGTACAAGTGGGGTATGTACTTTTATGGGATGTTGTTTAACATCGTGGTTTTCAAAGAAATAAACGGCATTAGAAAGATCAACAACCGAAGCCGAATACGTCTCCGCCAGCAAAGCATGCCAACAAGCACTATGGATGAAACAAGCGTTAGTTGACTACGACAATCATCTAAGAGACATAGCCATTCTATGTGACAGCAAGGGGGCCATAGATTTAAGCAAGAATCCGGTATTACATTCTCGCACAAATCATATAGAGATTCGTCATCACTTCTTAAGAGACAATGTTCAAAATGGGAACATCTCTATTGAAAAGGCAGCGTCCGAAGACAACATAGCCGACGTCCTCACCAAAACGTTGAAGCAGGAACAATTCAACCTACTTCGTCTTGGTCTTGGTTTGATGGAACAAACGTCGTAATTTATTTCTTTTTACTCTACAAGGTATGTAAACACTAGCCTTCTTCTTTCTGAGTCTAGGATCTCTATTTCACGCACAACTCACAAACAATACGGGAATTTTCAAAACCCAAGATAATTTTTTAACTTATAACTCATAGTTTTTCTTATTTTTCTTTCAAAATAAGTACAAGTTGCAAACATAGAATTACATACACATCCTCTTTTCAAAGGATAAAACGATTTTTAACCACACATAGAAATCTCTCTTGCTTTCTAAAAGGATACATCTTCCCGTATCAATTTCACAAAAGTAACTTCTCACATCTAGGACAAATCATTTTTTATTATTAATACAAAGTAAAAACCCGTTTTCATTGCATCTCATGTCTTTTGAATGCTAAAGGGGACACATAACTAATATGTGTTTTCGGGTACATTCATTTAAGCCACAATGAATTAGGAGCATTGGTAGCACTGAATTACGTACTCAAGTACTAAATATGTGTTTTCGGGTTATCTCACATAATTGTATGCTTTTTCACTTCTAGTTTATTTTTCTTTTCTTCTTAGGAGTCGAGATAACCGCAACTCCAAATAGTTTGCATATAGGCACACAATAGGCAAAAATGTTTCCAAAAGGAAAATTTTGTGCTGCCTGGATCACCAGTCCCATGGATCCCAGCCTTAATGTTCTTTAATGCTTGTGTTCTCATGATCACATGCCTTAAATTCATATCTAATCATTAGATTTTAATCCACATTTTGGGTCAAGCATTCATTACAATGCATTGTTTTTCTATATATAGAACTCCCAAAATGCTTGCATAATTCATCTCATCTTCACAAACAAAAAACACCATGTCATTCACAAGCTCTTACAACTTAGATGAATCATCTAGTCCTAACAATCCTATTCATGAAACCCAAACTTTTGTACTTCCACCACAATCAAACTCTAGGATATCCGCACGGATTAGCATCTGATCTTGTTGCTTAGCAAAACCATCATCAAATGGCTCATCACCATCAACTAACTCACCACAAGATGCTTCCATTATAGCACCTCCTTCATCACCAACAAGTACACCAACTTCATCACCTAAAGTCACTCTTTTGGAACTCCTTACGACTCCAACAAGATCTCAACAACCAAAACAAAAAGAAATAGCCTTTTTGACACCTCCCACTACTCCAAACACAATATTCAATGATCTTGAAACATCACCACCCTTAGCTCCCATTAAACTACAAGAACATCTAGGTTCTTTTCCACCACCACTTCCAACCATTCCGGACTTTGATCCGTATTTTCCTATTTTTCCACCACATATTCCGCAACTCACAAATCAAAACAACCCGGAAAACTTCCGCACTCATTACTCACATCACTTATATTGTGAACACTTCCAATCCACTAGGGAAATTGCAATAGAAGTTAGGGAAGAAATGCGATTCATACTCAACCTCATCCTTGATCGCATCAATACCATCACTCATCAAAACCTCCATCCATAACCTTATGCAAGCATGGACGGAATCATTACTACTATTTTCTATTTTTAGTATTCTTCTTTTGAGTCACTTTCAAGAACAAGTCTTGTTCTTATGTTTACATGCTTGTAGGTGGCATAAAGACCACTACACTTTTTGTTTTATTACAAGGCCTTGTTTACATACCTTGGCTCCCAATCTTGATTCTCTTCAATCACAAGATTACTTAAGCATGTTACTAACCTTTCTCTTTGTTGGATTTGTTTTTCTTCACTTGACGCCCCAAACTAGGGGGAGCTACCGTCAAGGGGGAGTAAGCGATACGTGGACTAATTTTTCCACACTTTTATTTCTTCGATGGGTTAACTTTTTGTTTCGACAAAAAGGGGGAGAAGAAGTAAAACTTAGGGGCTTTCAAAACATACATCTATTCTTAAGTTTTACTCATCGTAACATTATGTTTTGTCATCAACAAAAAGGGGGATATTGTTAATACAAATAAACCGTAAAAACGTTTATTAATATTTTGCGATCTCTTTGTGTTTTGTTGATAACAAATATAATGTTATCTTAAGTACAATTATAAGGATACATGTTATTTTTGTAAAGTATTTACATATAGCCATTTAAATACAAAATGTTGTAATAAACCATTTGTTGTAATAGTTTATTAGGATGGGTAAAAATCACAACCCATGGATCATATCCATAACCCATGGTATTGACCCATACCCACTCGACTAGATACAATGTACTCATTAGATACATTGAATCTAAAAGAATACCCATGGACCAACCCATAACCCATGACCCGTAACCAAAAAACCCATGGGCAAAGAGGAGCGTCCCACGGATCCCTAAGATTACACTAGACGGATCCCTTGTGGGAGGGATCCGTGGGATCCGGGAACAAGTGGCAAGTTTTGCCTATAAATAGAGAGCCATTTCTTCATTCTAACTCACCCTCTTCTTACTAATTCTCTCATATACTCTCATTCTCTTCTAACAAAAGATCACTTGATCTAGAGTACTTATTTCTTTCTTTCTTTATTGATTCTCATATAGGTCCTTACGTAAGGCGAGATCACGAGTATTCTGTGTCATCCAAGCAAGGGTCCTTGATTGATTTGTTCCTCCAATATTTCTGTAGCAAAGGTCTTGTATTTGATATTTCACATATTTGTTGTGTAATAGTCGTGTTGGTTTGGTCTACCGTGTTACGGACTCGGTATTTAGCTTTGTACCGGAAAAAGGTGTAAGCAACGTTGTGAAGGCTTCTCCGCCAAGTTGAAGGAGTTTGTTGACATAGTGCTTGAACTCTCGAGTAGGTGACTCGGGGAGTGGAGTAGGGCAAGGAAGGTGTCCTTGTAGCCGAACCACTATAAATCGGTTGTGTCATTTCTATCCCTTGCTTTACTTTATTTACTTGCTTTATCATTAGATATATACTTTCTCTACATCCATACGGTTTCACATAATATCGAATCTAAAGGTTTTGAAATTAACTTAAAATCAGCAAAACTATTCAACCCCCCTTCTAGTTTTCCACAGAGTTGGTAATTGCACCAACAGTTGAAGAAAAGGTAGTGTGCCCATCACGACGTCCTCTAATGACACATCTACCTAGTATTTCATGATCCGGTTTCTTAACTTCAAAGCTTGAACTTTGGGCTGACGGTAAGTGGTGATGACTTGGTTATAGATTTAGACTATCTGCTTGATTTTTATTTTACACCATTTATATATCGCATGTCTTATCCTACCCTTTAGTCATGAAGCGTGTCTAGGTGATGCAGCGAGCAATATTTGGTGTCTTGGCCATGGATTTGGTCATGTGTCATTGATTTTGTCCACTTCGCCGTGACATGTTAGTAATGACGAGTCACCCTTAATATTTGTCGTGTCTACCCATATTGCCTTCGAAAATTGTTTAGCCCTTAACTCTAGTGGTGGAGATTTGTGTAACCGCTGCTATGACTGTGCGATTGAGTGATCACCTCAAAATTGACACTTAGAATAGTTGAGAGATTTGAGTGTTTCGTTCCCATTTCGTGAGGTGTTCGGCTTTGTTTTATTCGAGCATAAGGGATTTGTAAACTTATAATTTCCAGGTAATGGGAGATATCTTTTTAAGAATCTATCTAATAAGTTCTACTTGAGGGCAAGTAGAGTTCAAGTGGGGGGATATTTGATAACATCAAATTATCCTGAATATTAAGTGTCAATTTCCCCTGATAATGCTTGTAATTTATATCATTTATATGGATTTACGCTTGTTTTCCATTATATTCAACTTTCAGGTAAATTACGAGCATTGGAGCTAAAGAGACACGGAATTGGAGAATTATTAAAGATTTATCATAATATGCTCACTTTGAAGAAGTTACGGCGTAACTCATCTCTCACATTAAGCCGTAACTAAAGCGTGACTCAGAAAGCCAACTTATCAAGAGATTATGGCGTAACTCTTTCTAAAGATTACGACGTAACTATATTAGGTCGAATGAGGTTCCGCGCCGCTGATAACTACGCCGTAACTCGCATAAACTATGGCGTAACCAAGAATTATTGAAGATACGGCGTAACCACTTCTAAGGTTACGCCGTAACCAGCAGATCTAGTGAAAATTACGAAGAAATAGATGATTACGGCGTAACTATTTTATTAGTTACGCCGTAACCCAGATCTGGCCTATAAATACCCCACGATTTCCTTCATTTCAAAGATTCCCATTTCACACACAACCAAAGAACGTGGGAAGAAGCCAAAGACAGGTCTAGAGGAGCATACGGAGCTATCTCCAAGGGAGAAATCACTCCCCTGCAAAAAGCATTAGCATTTTATCTTTTTTTTACTTTCGATTCATGTATTTCGTAACATTAAATATTGAATTGATTTGTATGGTTAATATGAGTGCTAAGCACCTCTTGGTCTTGGCCTAGTTATGATTCCTTAATTGTTTTGTTTGCGTTTACATTACTTCCGTATAATTATTTCTAAGTGTATGCATGCATAGTTTATCAAGAGCTACCCTTGTTTGAAGAGTTTTGAATGGCGGTAGAGGCTAGTTGCTTAGAGATATGACCAACCCGACCCTAAGTGAGTAGACCGAGATGGGAAGGGTAAGATATGACCAACCGACGACCCTTTCTACTTGTGCAATTTGACCAACCGATCACCTACCGCTTGGATGAACTTAAGAATTAGGGGTGAGTGTTTAAGTTGCTAACGCCCGGCACTCACTATTATAAGTCTAGCATGTAGCGGAACTTAATGACTCGGCTTAGGGACCAGGAACAATGGACTTATGAAGTGACACCGACTTCTCCGGTGGTGGCATCTTTCTTTGATAGGTTAGGCGAATTGACCAAATGTTGTCCTCTCGACTTTGACCCCACCTGAAGTAATTGGAAGTAATTAGACGTAGACATTACTAGCTAGGATGGATAACTAGGTTAGCACCACTCTCCTCTATTGATTACACCTTTGACTTTATTTGCTTTATTAGTTAATTAAGTAAATCATATTAAAATCTGTGACACCTAGACTTAGTATTAACCCAACACACATAGCTCTTGGGACGACCTCGGTTTTACCAAATACTACACTACACACGACCGGGTACACTGCCCATTAGTGCGTTAGGGTAGACCATAGGTATAACGAGACATTATAAATATTAAAACCTGGTCAGTAAAACCTGCATCAATAAGCATTAGCATTTTATCTTTTCTTTACTTTCAATTCATGTATTTCGTAATGTTAAACATTGAATTGATTGTTTTAGTTAATATGAGCGGCTAAGAACCTCTGGTGCTGGCCTAGTTATGATTCTTTAATTGTTTTGTTTATGTTTACATTGCTTCCGTATAATTATTTCTAAGTGTATGCATGCATAGTTTGTTGGTAGGTACCCTTGTTTCGGTAGTTTTGAATGGCGGTAGTGGCTAGTTACTTAGGAGATATGAGTGGGAAGGGTAAGATATGACCAACTGACGACCCTTTTTGCTTGTGCGATTTGACCAACTGATCACCTACCGTTTGGATGAACTTAAGAAGTCGGGGATGAGTGTTTAAGTTGCTAGCGCCCGGGCACTCATTATTATGAATCTAGCATGTAGCGGTACTTAATGACTTGGCTTAGGGAACTAAGAACAACTGGAATTATGACGGGTCACCTGATTTCTCCAATGGGACCCTTTGGTGATAAGTTATGACTAACTGACCAAATGCTGTCCTAGTGACTTTGACCCTACCTGATGTAATTGGAAGTAATTAAACGTAAACATAACTAGTTAGGATGAATAGCTAGGTTAGCACCCCTCTCCTCTATTGATCACAACCCTCGTCTTTATTTGCTTTCATATTTTATTGTCTTTGTAGTAATTAATCATTCCCACCTTAAATCATATTAAAATCTGTGACAGCTAGACTTAGTTTAAATCCGCACACATAGCTCTTGGGACGACCTCGGTTTTACCGAATACTACACTACACACGACCGGGTACACTGCCCGTTAGTGCATTAGGGTAGACCATAGGTATAACGAGACTTATAAATATTAAAACATGGTTAGTAAAACCGGCATCAAGTTTTTGGCGCCAATGCCGGGGAGTTATATCTGGATTTTTATTAAGTCTTTCATTTCTGTTTTGTTTTAAAAATTTTCTCAAATTTTCACGATCTCTTTTTAGGTACCATGGAAGTTGTTAACATTGATGACCTCACTCTTGAAGAATATTTGGCGTTGACAAGAGAAGAACAAGGGCCGGGTCTCGTAAGACCGACAATTGGAGATAATGTCCGTTTCGAAATTAAAGATCAATTTATGAGGGAGCTTCGTGCTAACCCTTTTTCAGGAAACAGAGACGAAGATTCGTATGAGCACATTGAGAATGTCTTGTACATCGCAAGCCTTTTCAACATTTCGGGTGTGTCTCATGACGCTGTTATGCTAATGGTGTTCCCCATGACTCTTCATCAATGCAAGAAGATGGATCGAAGATTGCATGTCGGGCGGTTGATACATGGGCTCTACTAAAAAGCACTTTATCCGAGATATTGTCCTCCGTCAAAGATATCTAATCACCATGGAGATCCATAATTTCAAGCAAGATGACGATGAAACGTTGTATCAATCTCGGATAGATACAACGATCTCTCTACAAGTGTCTACACATGATCTAAATAACCAAAGAAAAGGTCAACACATTCTACAAAGGAATCAACGTGGCTACAAGACTGATGCTGGACTACCAAGGACCAATTCCGAGCATGACTCCTACTCTCGCAATTGAAGCCATCCAAAAAATGGCTGATCATTCCCAGAAATGGCACGGTGCAGGAAGAAAAAGGAACCAAGGGGGAAATCTTGATGGAATTGCAGCCATCACTAGCAAAATTGAAAATCTGAGTCGAGATATGCTAAAAATCAGAGAAACTATTCATGCCATTCAAGTAGGTTGCGAAAGCTGTGGATGAGGACATCTCACCAAAAATTGTCCACACATTAACGAAGAAAACACAATCGAAGAAGCTAAATATGTGGAAAATCTACCGTTTTACGGAGATAATCGGAATAGTAATGGCTATCATGGAGGTCCTGCTGGAAACTATAACCGTGGGCCTTATGGAGAGAAAAGGCCCAATATTGAAGAGACCATTAACAAATTTTTGGAAACTTCAGCCCAAAGACAAAAGGAACAAGATGAATGGCTAAAAGAATTCCAGGAAAACACTTATAGAAATATGTCCAATCATGACACAACCCTAAAGAACCTTGAAACAATGGTGGAAAAGCTTAGTGAGAAGGTAAGGAAGAATAATACTAAACCGGGAGGGACAAAACCCATGATGGAATGCAAGGTCATCTTTTCTGATGAAGATTCAAAGTTACAAGCCAATTCTCCCATCGAAAATTCAGATTCGAGTGATAATTCTGGCGACAGTGTGTAGTTACGCCGTAACACTTCTTATGAGTTACAGCGTAACTATGTTTTTGATAGAGATCATGGCATTATGAAGAAAGATACCGATGATAATGACATAGCAGAGTTACGCCGTAACCAGACATCACAATTAGGGCGTAACTGGGATACATGGGCTGACAGATTTCTCGAGATAGATAAATCAGGGATACATGTTATTAAAGAATGGTCCGATTACATTAATTGTTTTCCTCTGTCCTCATCTAAAAGAAAGTATCACTGGTGCAAGAAAATACATGTTGCTAAGGGTGAATGGTATGATCTTTGGGCTTCGTGCGACCCTCGGAATGAAACTTGTGATGGAGGAACCGATAAGGATAGGGTCAAGGATAACAAATTCATGTGGCCTGCATACACTGATGAAGAAAGATTGGAAAAGCTCTCATTTGAAGATGAAGAGGAACCCCCGATTAGGCACTATTGCACCCCAATAATTATCACTGATGGCGAGTCCACACGAGCATGGCCTACATGCAATCCTTTCCGCGAATATTGCAACGGGGGAATAATTTGAAAGATGAGGAATGGACATGTCCGCATGAGCTTGAAAGACATGACATTAAGTTTGGAGATTTATCCTTCGATGATTGGTATGCAATACAATTCGAGGATGCTAAAATTAACCCAAATCTGCTTAAGAAGCTCAAAATTTATTATGAGGAGCATTTTCTACATAAAAAGCCCATAAATGATGATATCTAATGCATGGAGGATCCCTCTAGCGACATCCATGGCGAGGTCACTAGAAGTCATTGGTGTGAGAAAATAAGGACACCTGGTGAAGTTTCTTGGGCATCTTGCGACCCGTATGATGATAAATACAACGGAGGAAGCAATTTTAAGAGAGTTGGAGAGGATGAATTCTTTTGGACTGCAACAAATGATGCGGAACGGACAGAATTACCTTGGTTAGACAATATAGGATTTGACAATTGGGTGAAAATCAAATATGGGAAAATCGATGAATTGACCAAGGAAAATATATGGAAGGAATATATGAGTAAAGAAGAACCGAGCGAAGAAATTCTCAATGACATAAGTGAAGTGACGAAAGAAGATATTAAGGATTCAACGAGAAATGAGAAAGAGGAATGCAAACGGGTACTAGTGGAAGATTTACTCGACGATGAATGGTTTAAAGGTACCAAGTCCGACGATGATGATATAGAGGGGATTTTGGATTACCTTGAACTACAAGGCGAAGATGGATTCATTGACCCCGATGATGAAGCATATGAGCAGAGAAGGTGTAAACTTCTTGGCATACCGTATAAAAGGCAGCCACCAATTATAGCCGAAAAATATGAGTTCACTAGATACCATTTGGGGCCGGACGAAAAATTTTGCAAAATTCGGAAGATCGAGACTATAGAGTACCTCCGCACCGCTACTAATGTTGCTTGGGTCAGACTGATAAGGTTTTAAAATGTACCTTTTTGAGGGGTCGTTTAAGCCCTTATTTGATCACTTTTGTATCCATTATTACTTAATATCATTCCTTTTCACTTTTTAGGTATCTTGAAGGCAAAATGCTGGAATGACACTTATTCGGACGAAAATAAGCGAATATACGAAGAAAATGGCCAAAGTCAAGATTCGAGACACTCAGTCATTGGGCCCGAAGGTGACGCGTCCAGCACAACTAGTGACGCCATCGGACAAGTTTTGTGATGGCTCAAGAGCCAAATTGCTCATTCACAAGTGACGGCTTGTGTTTTAAAAGAGTAGGCGTCACAACCGCACGACCTAGATTTGATCCGCACGACGCCGAGATCAAGGGACGGCGTCACAAGCATAAGGTGACGCCATCGCAAGACTAACATGGCCAAGATGAAACCCTAATAACGGTGACCCGACGGTGTCACAAATCAAAGGGTGACGCCGTTGCACTTGTAATCTTATATATAGAATCCGAATTTTTTAGTTTTCGGTGTGCAGTCTTTTGGAGTAAAAACCTAAACCGAACCAAGGTTGTCTTGTACAATATTTTAGGGTTCCATACCCTATCTTACAACAAGATAAGTGTTTTACTTCATTAATTCAATTATGTCTTCAATTAATTGTGTGTATGCTTGCATGTTTCCCATGTCCGACTAATTTACTTGTGTGTTTGCTTAGGGAATATGAAACTTAATTATTGAATATTGATTGGTTGTCTCTTATCTTAATTGTTAATGATCTAGTATTGCAATAGATCATCCGTTGTGTAGTTAATGCTTGATTAATCGTTGTGAACCTTAGCTTATAGTACCTAGAGTCATTGTAGGCTAAACCGTCCGAAGAGTACCTTAGTGTTAAGTTTATAAATCCTAGAGATTTTGTAGGCAATAACCTTTGGTAGTTTCAAAGAGTTAGGGATAAATGCATACCCTACGACCTTAGACACACAACGCGATTAAGAATAAGGACGTGACAATTCAACCATCAATAGGAGATAATTAAGGAGTAATAAAACCTAAGTAAACACATCTTTAAATCATCATACGAGCACACAATAATTAGACATAGACTACATACACCTTAGATTAGATAATTAGACGAGTAGAGTAATCGGTAGAAATACCAACCCCCAAATCCAATACCCCGAGATTCGTACCTTTCCATTTCCTAAAAACATAAAAAGATAAAAAATAATCTTCCTCAACCCCAACCTTAGTGTAGTAACTTCTCACTAGCATTCCTATTCCCCTAGAGAACGATATCAATTCCCGTGGCTTACCCTAATACTACACTACAACGATTAGGTTCTTCGCCTAGGGTGTTGAAAAACTTGCTCGATTAAAAGGAAGTTCCTTTGACCCCGAACGACGTGTAGCGTTATCAAGTTTTGGCGCCACGGGAATAGAATAGCTAGTTAGAGTCCATCTCGCTTAGGTTTCCTTGCTTGATTCCTATCAAGTAAAATTTTTCCAATTTTAGCTTCCTCGTAGTCTATCCCCCTTCTTGGTGACCTTTGTTCGTAACCCCATCACTTTTCATCATGGAAGGTGATAACCAACCACCATTCATCAACCTACCACCCAATGACCCGCCAAGAGGCCGTACTCTTGGTGAATACTCGAGACCAAGCCACCTAGGCTATAGAAATACCATTGAGCTTCTCGACCAAGCCCACACTACGGCCCTGCGATCCGACACCATCCGGTTGGTGCAAAACGGATGTGCATTCCATGGACTTCGTTTCGAAGATCCTAATCAGCATCTTAAGGATTTCCTTAAAATCCATCGACCTCGATGCTACTACTCGGGAGACCACGCTTCTGCGTCTCTTCCAATTCTCTCTACAGGACCAAGCTAGTAATTGGCTTGAGCGACTTCCCGCCGGCTCCATCTCAAGTTGGGATGATCTCACCTCTCGCTTCCTTGCTCAATTTTTCCCACCAGGGAGAACCACTAAGCTTAGGAATGATATCTTGATGTTCCAACAACGTCAAGGTGAATCTCTCTACGAAGCATGGACTCGATTCAAGGACTTAATCCATAAAGTCCCTCATCACGGCATTGATCTTTGGCTTCAAGTCCAACTCTTCTATGATTATGTCAACTTCCCCACCAAGCGATCCATTGACCAAGCGGCCGGTGGAAAACTTAGTGACCTCACCGTGGAAGAATCACGGGGAATAATAGAGGACCTTGATCTCTATGACAACGAAAGTTGGAATGACCCCCGTGAGTTGCCCAAAACCGTTAAGGCAATCTCCTTGCCTCCCATTGACTCACAACCTTCCGACCGTAGGATGCTTGAGCTTGAAGATCAAGTTAAATTCTTAATGAGTTCCTACGAAAATCCTAAGTCTTCACACCATGTGAACAAAGTTTCTTCCTCGTGTGAGCCATGTAGTGATCCTCATAACATGCGTACTTGCACCAGATTCCCCGAACAAGCTTCCGTTGACTACGCATCCTCACGTACTGATGGAACGGTGGGAAGATTCCCTACAACACCCGGACCTAGGACTTTTAATGACGCCCGAGAAGCATGGAAGGGCAAGCCCGACTTTTATTGGGGACAAACCAAAGAATTCACATCCAATGATTTCTCATGGCCCCCATCTCACGGCCCAAACCAACAAAACATTGAGGGGATGTTGCAACACCTAGTCGCATTCCAAGAAGCTTAAATAGCTAACAACAAGCTGAGATGGATAGGAAGATAGATAACCTGTTGAAAGCCATGACTAATAGTGATAGGAAGGTTAATGCTATCTCAACTCCCGAAACTTCCGGTGTAGAGATTAAGGACCCAAGTAAGCTAGCTAAGCACGTTCAATTCGTCAATACCATCATCTTAGTGAAACCCGATAGAACAAATGACGAAGCGAACCATGAAACGATACTTGAGGTTAGTGAAACACCGAGGAATGAAACAACCGAGGAAGTAGATGAAGTAGACAATGACTATTTCAATAAGTTTCCTACGGAAGAAGAACTATCTCACCACCCTCACTTAGTGCGTGACCTCCGTCACATGTATGTTAGGAGAAGCCCTAGGATCAAGTTTGGGAACCCTTGGAATCTTAACATACCATGTTGCATAGGACACCTTTTCGTGGCAAAGGCCTACATTGACCGCAAGTCCCCAATAAACATAATGACTAGCACCTACTATAATTCGGTAATGAAGAAGCCTATCCCAACTAGGCAAGATCCCGATAATCCTAGGGTTAGTTGCAATTTTCTTGGTAGAGTTAAGGGATTGACCGTTTATGTAGGTAGTTTCATGTTTCCTACGGATTTCATAATAGTGGATGATATTAGTACGGCCATAGATCCTAGTTTGTCCCACATTATTCTAGGGAAACCTTTCATAGAGAGCACCGGGATGACTTATGATCCCTCGTTAGGAATAGTGCGCTTCAAGGATGAGACCGATGAATTAGCCTACCAAATGCCGTTTAAGATTGAGAAATTTTCATCACTCTCCAATGATGAAAAGGAACTTAAACTATCGGTCTACTATAGGAATGAGAAGGATAAGAGAAAGGAGTGGATTATGTTATGGCTAAGATTTGCGGTTTCTATAGGGATTGTTTGAACTTAGGACCGGAATATAGAACTGAGTGGGGAGAGGACAAACTCTTAGAAAGGTGCATCATAGGGAACTTTTACAACATGGAATCACCTACTAGAGACCGTCATGAGGAAGAAGGTGACGGTAATTGATTGTGCAAAAGATTGCACTACCAGGCTTCGATAAGGATCAAAGTAATGAGGGGTGTATGTTCCAGCCAAGACTTGCCTGTAACCTGAGAATAAGAAATATGAAACACTACGTTAAGTGATTACGCAGGGGTTGGACCCTGCGAACCACCTCCGGCGTGAGAGTAAGTATGAGTTATGGTTATGTAAGTGTGTATTAGTAAAGAGATGAGTGTGAAATGAGCATACCATAATCCTTTGCCCGTCCAACCTATTTATAGTGGAAGAAATACGGTTGGAGGCACTCTTGCATGATTGTCGGAGATCATGGGGCGCCCCATGATTGTGGGTAACCGCCAGGTTTAGTGGCCCATGTTCTCAAACTTGACGGGAAGCCAAGAGAGAGGAGATCGTTGGTTTGACCAAGTCGAGGTTTCCTTATCCATTGTTCCTTCGTCGCCCTTACCCCAAGGGCTTAGGGCTTCGAATGGCGAATTCCCTTTAGGTAACCTTCGTACAACGAATGGTTTGACGCCTATGGATATTTTGAATCCTAACTTGGGCCTTCGCAGTGAAGGGCTTCGACACGCCCTGAGGAGTGTCCTTCGAGCTACTCGGAGGGTACATCATCAAGCCCCCCAGTCGAAAGTGATGCATATGAGCGAGGAGGCATTGCTTTCGACTACATGCTTCGAAAAAACACCATCCTGCTGTTAAACATACTAGTTGGAAGAAAACTGCGCAACTAACTAAACGCAATAAATGCTAATTAATCATTATCATTGCCCGCTACAGGAATCACAACTTCCCATAATACCCGGAGACCAAAAGTCTTCTCTATTTTAAAATTTAAAAATCTACACCGGATAAGAGTAAATGTGGGGACACGTCTGCGGTAGATAATAGAGGCAAAAGAGAGTATAAAAAGAGGGTAGATAAAACCCTAACTCATTTTACTCTCTTCGTCTAATTTTACATGCAGTAACCTTTTCCAGCGCACACCATCTTCGAAAACAAAGTAAGTGCTTCTCTTTTCTTGTCATTTTTGTTAAAGATAAAAACATGGATTCCAAGTTTATTATAAAACAACAGAAGTGTACTTTGTCTGCTAAAGATTTACATGATCATTTAGCCGATTATCCCATCCCACTAGAACATAAAGTGATGCTACCCAAACCTTCTCAGGGTATCTTTGATGCTCCTATAGGTTTCGTAGGGTTGTATACACATGCATTTAGTCACTCAAACCTTAGGATTCCGTTACATCCACTGATTTTAGAGTTTATGCCATACTACAAAGTTCACATCTCTAGGTTTAATCCCTTTGGTTTTGCCAAGCTGACCACATTTATAGTGATGTGCAAAGCATATGGCCATGAACCAACATTGTTTGTTTTAAGAGGATTCTTGAACTTGTACCCTGGGGCAATTGGTTGACACTAGCAAAAAGACCTGAGGCAGATGTACCCAAATTGTTTGGGAAAGTGTACATAAACATATCGGGTTGGAAGGGTAGCTTTTTCTACGTGCAAGACACTATTGTTCCCCCTACATATTCAGAGCTGCTGAACAAGGAAAATAGGTATAATGCTAAACGGTATAATGACCCCCTGCCCTACGAGGTTCGGAGTGATCCTTGTTATCAGCGCTTGGTCAAATACCACCGTGGATGTGCAAGTATTCCTCAAGCCATTTTATACATGGTGGGATTGCTCGAGTTGGGATGGGTCTCCCAAGAAGCCTATGATCATATACCAAGGATGTAGTATGTTTATCCACTTTTATTTAAGTAGGACCAATGTAGCAATCGATATTTATTTGTCTTTGTTTCTATTTTGCGAGATGTCATTCGAAACTTTATGTACAAAGACTTGATGAGGACTTAAGTTTCATGCTCATGAGAAGGTCAAGAGTCTTATGGTGTCGGCTCTCCTTCAACGTCCGTGAATAACAACGAGGTAGATATTCTCAAGCCGTAACCCATTGCATCAAGATCCCCGCAACTTGCGTTGGAGGGTCCATCCCAACCGGTGGAAAATGTTGTCGATTCGGACGATCCTGCGGATGAGGATGTCCCTGCCTTTGGTTCAACAGAATAGCGCATGTGTTGAAGAGTAGGAAGGAACAACCGCCAAAGCTATGAAATCTACCAACAAAAGGAAGAATCACCGCCTACCGGGAGTAGAGTTGTGAAGGAAGAGTATCGAGGCGTAAAGTTTGTCAAGTCTCGCCTTTGAATTACCCGATGAATCCGCTGAGGTTCATGGTAAGTATTTTGTCTTATGAGACATTGTTAAGTTATAAATTTAATCGCTATGCTAAATCAGATACATTGTGTTACTCGCAGTCTTCCGAGACGAAGGAGCTCCAAATGCATTAGCTCGTCATCGGATTGTTGACCATGTGACCCTCCACGGTGGAAGAGTATGCTAGAGAACATGTCTGCTGAAAAGTTACGTGATATACATGATAATGGGGTTACGAGAGGCAAGTGATGGATAACCACTGAATGCCAAGACTGTGGAGTTGCTCGTAACCGTGGCAAGCCGGAAGCGAAATGTGACAAAATTGAGGGAACGTTGAGAAGGACCCCGTCGCCCGTGACCTTCGAGAAAAGATAGCTCGATTGACCGTGGAACGTGGCAATCTTAAACGGAAGAAGCCAAGGTTATTACTCTTACAGTCGAATGTCGCTCTTGAGGCTAAATGTGATGTGTTGGAAAGTGAGAAGGTTAGGCTTGGAGAGGTAGAGATAAAGTTGAGGAGGAGATAGACGGTGCAGATGAGGTATAAGATCTCGCAGAAAGATCGTGCAGAAGTTGTTTCAAAGGTGATCCCTTATATAGCCATGGAGCTCTATCACAGTGACGAGTTGGGAGCTCAGATGTGGAAGGTCATCAAATCAGCCCTATTTCATGGACGGTGCTTGGCGTTGGAGGAGGTCCAAACAGTAAGCCCGTGGACCTCTCCAAGATTGAATGCTACGGTCCCCTTCAAGGTCAATACGATGAGGCAGAAATGCATTTGCAACCGCAGTACTCCTTCCTCATCGAGGCTACCAAAGATCCAATGGCATCCTCAAGACCTCCTCTCCAAGAAACCTCGGAGCTCAAGCCTACCACTCCAACCAAGAAGACCATGTCTACTAAGCCGGTCTCAGTGCAACCCTCCTCCACCCTATCTCCGAAGAAACAAGAATGAAGGCTGCTCTATTAGCAGTAATTTGGTTCCAAAGGGTGGCATGTACCCTTAAGACAATTTACTTTATGTGACAATGTGTGTCTTGTTCTTCAAACAATTTAAATGCTTGTCATGTGTGGCCATGGGCCAAGAACAATTTTACTGGAGCCTAGGCTCCTTATGCAGGTATAAGGGCAGTAGCCCATATTTTGAATGCAATGGTGTAGAGGACATACCTCTACACGCTTAGGTTATGTTTGTTTTGTCAACTTCTCGTACGCCATGTTTCCGACGCTTAAATTTTACAACCTAAGGTTCAACAACCTCATTGTGTGTAAAATACAACACCAAGAATATAATGGCCAACTTGGCCATTGACAGAGGGTCGCGACCCACTCTATCTCAAATCCTTTACATAGCATGGCTTTGTAAAAAAAAAATTTTACAAGCGCCAAAAACTACTAGGAGAGTTAATGTGAATGTTTAAGTTGGCTTTATATGAGAAGGTGTGTGTTACACCCCAAGCCATTCGACATTGAAACTCATTAACGACTTGGCTGAACAAATCTTTGTGTTTAAGAAACGAAGCAAGAGATTTGTGGGAAATGTCTTATTTATCATTGAATTGGTAGAGAGGATTACATCATTTTTGAAATGAAAACTAAGACAACTATCAATAATGTGTGCTTTCCCTTGAGAATCTTTTGATTACAAGAAAAAAGTTAAAGTACTTCTTAAACATAGAACTTTCGAAGGTTCGTACCATTCCATGTCCTGTCGATGGGTTCTCCGAGAAGAGTGGCCAGTTTGTAGGCTCCATTGCCGTAGGCCTCAGCTACCATGTAGGGTCCTTCCCAAGTTGGTCCCAGCTTTCCCTGATACTCTGCCTTGCTTGCACTATTGAGGCGCAACACATATTCTCCAGGTTTGAAAGTGGAAGGTCTGACCCTTTTGTTATAGTAGCCTTCGATCTTATGCTTGTGTATTGCTTCTCGGATGGAGGCTATTTCTCTTCTTTCTTCTAGTACCGGAATACAGGACCGAATGGGGAGAAGATGAACTCTTAGAGAAGCGCATTTTAGGGCACTTCTACAACATGGAATCCCCCATTAGAGGCCATGAAGAGGACGGTGGTGAGAAAACGTAGGAGCACGACTATGAGTCTAGCTACAAGACTCTTAAATAAAGAAAAGCGCTTCGTGGGAGGCAACCCATGCTTAATTGTTTGCTTGTTAGTGTCATATATCTTTTATTAATTGTTTATCCTCATGTTTAAATTTGTAAAATGCTTTATTTTGTTTTTAACCTCATCTTAATTGCATATAAAGGTATCTTACATAAGGGATAAGTGTAGGAGGATTACACACGTTTCAAAAGAAACGTAAACATGAGAATAACAATTAACTAAAAGATATATATGTTTGTTTGTTCGAGTCAAATGCTTGTATCGAGTCATAATGGATGTTTTGCGTAAATTTTTCCGATTCTAAAGATGTAAATTTTCCAAAAGTTTTTCCGGAAAATCGCACCGCTTTTTGTCAGATAACCGACGGCGTCAGATTGCAAACGACGACGGCGTCAGAAGGAGTAAAACATCGATTACTTTTTCTCGTTTTCTGAGCTACTTAAAAAAAATTTTGGAATTTTCCAGGTCTTAATTTTCTTAGAAATTCTGTAAACATCCATTCCACAAGCATTATATCCTAGTTTAGTAGAGTCCTATACATATTATTACCGCCAATTTTACGCAAAGGTTTCATTTGTTTTCTTCAAGTGTGCAGGTTTAATTTACCAAGAAGAAGATACATAAGATGAGAAGGAGCTTTTCACGCAAACGTTCTTCTTGAAGAAAGATGTAACCACCACTTTACACGGATCCTACCGAGCTAATCGGGGAGTATTAGTTTTTCGTTTTTATTACCTTCCATTATCATAACTTTGATATTTTCGCGAACATTGGGGACAATGTTCGGTTTAAGTGTAGGAGGAAAATAAACGGAACTTTGAAACTATGCTTATCCTTGACTATTTGCTTTGTCCAATTGCATTTGCGTAATAAACCATGAGAAAATGTCGGTTAGGGTAATTTTGGCACCAAATTTTCAATTTTCATGACATATAGGGTGGGCCATTAGTCTTAATAAAGCATCTCAATGATAGGAAGTTATATGACTAGCACAAAACCTTTACCACTTAAATTCCACCCAAAATGTGAGGATCACCCTTAGATTAGTAGGAATTAAAGCATTCATCTTTAATGCTTAGAGTGTGAACCGGTAGTATAATAGATTCTAGAACTTGTTTTGTGATGCATCCCGAGATCGCTAGTAAGATTACACTTGTGTAGTTAGGAATAACTAAATGATAAGAGGCATTAGGATAACCCTTGTTAGATACCCGTAATATAATTACTTCTTCCACATCGGTTGAGTAATTCCCCACACCTTTGCGTTGTACTCATCTTTAGTACACGATACCCTAGTTAACCCCTCGAGCCTATCCTTTTCGCGGTTCTCGTGATGTTTTTTTTCCGAATATCAATGAAGAGCATTGTTCACACCCCACCCCTAAATGTACACCCAAATCACCTTAGCCTACCTTGTATGCACTCACTTTTAGTGCATTATTGTTATCACACTAAACCATTAGTTCAATTATCTAGTAGCTTGCATAAGTTGCTAAGTCGAGTCATATCCTTTGTACATAGTTTTAGGACGATTGGGACTCATGGGAAAAGTTAAACTTTATGAGATGACGGAAAGGGAACGTTAAATTCAAATTCCCTTTATTTGCATAATAATGTACTCCAAGTATTTTGATCTTTTCAATTCGGGTCATATTAGTGTTAGAGTAATAAAAACTCAAGTGTAGGGATGTGCCTATAAATCCCTAACATTTTGATGTTATCGTAGAGGATGGTAGAGTAAAAGTGTATGAAAAAAAAAGGGGGGGCTACCATCCTACATCTATCTTTAATTTATGTTTGTTTGTTTCAGTTATCTAGAGTTTAGAGTGTCGAGTCTTGGCTTAGCAACGCCATTCTTCGCATGCTTGTAACATAAAGATTTTTGACTTGCCACCACTAAATCGCCTATCCCACCAAATCCTTTGTTTCCCTACCGTAAACCTATCATTACAACCCTTTAAAAGACCTCTTGGATAGTCTTTCCTAGGTGCTTACGCCAAAGCGATGGAGGTTTGATCTAGTCTCAAGCCTATGGTAATCTATGTACTAGGACCGGTTAATGAGTGTTTATCTTCCATTTCCAACTTGTTATATTTCATATACACCGAGAGATGCGAGTATCCAAACAGCCCATGTGAGGTGCTAGTATGTAATTCCGTGCTTGTTATGACTTTTATGGGCTTATATGTGTTGTGAATCGCTCTAAACTAATGCTTCATGACCTCTAACTTATAAATTGATTGGCTTAAAGCACATTTGCTTGAGGACAAGCAAATACCAAGTGTAAGGATATTTGATAAGGTTTTAAAATGTACCTTTTGAGGGTCGTTTAAGCCCTTATTTGATCACTTTATATCCGTTATTACTTAATATCGCCTTTTCACTTTTTAGGTATCTCAAGGCAAAATCCTCGAATGACACTTATTCGAACGAAAAGGCGTGAATATCTGAAGAAAATGGCCAAAGTCAAGATTCGAGACACTGTGCTCTTTGGGCAAGGCAGGTGGCGTCAGCCCAACTAGTGACGCCGTCGGACAAGTTTTGTGATGGCTCAAGAGCCAAATTGCTCATTTACAAGTGACGGCTTCGTGTTTTAAAAGAGTAGAGGCCACAACTCGACGGCCTAGATTTGATCCGCACGACGCCGAGATCGAAGGGACGACGTCACAAGCATAAGGTGACGCCGTCGCAAGACTAATGTGGCCAAGACGAAACCCTAATATCATGCGACCGGCAGCGTCACAAATCAAAGGTGACGCCGTCGACTTGTAATCTTATATATAGAATCCGAATTTTTAGTTTTCTGTATAGTCTTTTGGAGTAAAACCTAAACCGAACCAAGGTCGTTTTGTATAGTATTTTAGGTTCCATACCCTATCTTACAACAAGATAAGTGTTTTACTTCATTAATTCAATTATGTCTTCAATTAATTGTGTGTATGCTTGCATGTTTCCCATGTCCCGCTAATTTACTTGTGTGTTTGCTTAGGGAATATGAAACTTAATTATTGAATATTGATTGGTTGTCTCTTATCTTAATTGTTAATGATCTAGTATTGCGATAGATTATTAGAGAAGCTGCTACGCTATATGAGGGCAAACAAGAATCGTTAGATCCATGCCCACTATATGTTCCAGATACAAGAGACCAAGCAATGCTCATGTGCTACAACGCCAAAGCATGTGCTTGACGAGGTGGATCAAAGAGACCGTGATCGATGTTCACCTCACGCGCGAATACGACGGAAGACTAAACGAGACTTTGATCAATCCAACCGATACCATTGATTAGGTATTCAACACGAAAACCCACAATACGCCAAGGCGATACAAGCCTTGCCGCACAACCCAAGAGGTCTCGAAGCATGGAAGTTGTTGCAGCGCCCGCACCAACCACACGTAACAAACCAAACACCACTCATCCACCTTTACGGTCAACATCCCAAGCCACCGTGACTAGAAGCCACCCGTTCGCTCAAGACCAAACAAGCAACCAATAGCCAAAAAAATTTTAATGCCCCGAACGATGGGCGAAGCCTCCATTTTTTGTAAACCTTGCGCGTTCCGTTGCATCCTTTCCTGCTTATGAATGCGAGATCAGCAACGGAACCCACAAGAGGACGGTTTACCCCGAGCTTGATTGAAAATATCAATCAAACTCGGTTTGACGACGGTCCAGGAAAGTGTCCTCGTAAACCATCATCGCGGGCTTGAGATTACCAAGAGACTATCAAGAGATTATCTCCCACCAACCTGCTGCCCGGGTCAGAGCGATATGGCGATGCATCTCCAACTTCCTACAATCTGACAGTTCCTAACGCTTTAGAAAAAAATTTCGGCTAGCGTTAGTCTCCTCAACCGTCACGACAGTTCCTAACGGTTCCATTTTTTAGGTGGAAGCGTTAGGGGTCCTCAACCGTCGCTGGACCTTTCACCTAACGCTTTCATTTTTTAGATGAAAGCGTTAGGTGAAAGTCACCGATCCTGCAAGAAGGATCGATTAGGGGGCGTATTTGCCTTCGACGTAGTGCACGGAGCACAAAACAGTGGTTCCATAGGCCGACCGGCGCCCGCACAGTGTTTGCCTCCCTCCCCCCTATATATACTTATTGGACAAAAACTTAAGTGATGTGAATGTACATTGATTTTTGAGGAGTCATACTTTTTCCATCGGTCGCCACGACGGGCCGAGACACCATCGAGGCGTGTTTACGCCGGTCCGAGAAAACTTGGTCGAAGGTCTACGACGA